>CM052369.1:1205646-2405646 GCA_028551485.1 Casuarina cunninghamiana
TCTAATGCTAAATGATTGTAATAAGATTTTGTTCACGGAATTGCCAACTAGATTGCAGAGTTTGGAAATTAACGAATCTAGAACAGTAGAGCACCTTCCTGAGTTAATGGTCGATTGGAGCAGTGGTATTCAAGAGTTATTTTTAAGGAGCTGTTTGCAATTAGAGATTCCTTCACACGTAGACTTTTCATGTCTTGAACGCTTGCAATTGAACGGTTGTGATTCACTGAAGTCATTTCCATTGAATTTATTCCCAAAGCTTGAAGGCATCGAAATCTCTAAGTGTGAGAATCTAGAATCTTTCACAGTTTCAAAAGAAGATGGACATGATATAGTGGTCACAAGTCTAGAAATCTCTAATTGCCCTAATTTTGTATCTTTTCCAGAAGGAGAACTTCCTGCCCCCAACCTTGGTATCTTTTCTATTGAGAGTTGTCCAAGTTTGAGGTCATTACCAAACAACATGTGTAATCTGCTACCTTCTCTTTTCTTCTTTTTAATAAGTGATTGTCCAGAAATTGAGTCGTTTTCTGAAGGGGGTTTTGCATCTAGTCTGAAGTTCATACATATTCGGGATTGTAAGAAACTCTTTGCCAAACGGATGGAATGGGGTTTGGAAAATTACCCATCTCTCATAAGAGTGGTTGTCAGTGGAAAATCAGAAGATGTGGAATCCTTCCCAGAGCCAGGGTTGCTACCGGCCAATCTGTTCAGCCTTGGGCTCCTGGATTTTGAAAATATGAAATCCTTGGACGAGAAGGCGCTTAACCAACTTACCTCCCTTGGAGAATTGTATCTTGCAAAATGTCCTAACCTCAAGCGCTTACCAAAAAAGGGATTGCCTGAGACAGACACTTGTATTGAGATTGAGGAGTGCCCTTTGTTGAAGAAGCATTTGCAAAATAAGAATGTAAAGAGACGGCGAAATATTCCTAACGTGGATAGCATAGTGATTGATGATGTATGTATTTGACGAGCAACAAGCCTCATATTAATCCCATGTTCTGTCAAAGATCCACACATTGTTTCAAGAGCGGCAACGATGTATTCAGTTTTTACAGTAAGGTAATTGCTTTTCTCAACAAGAAATACTTGGATGTTAGCCACTTTATCCGGCTTCTAAATATTTTGTTTAATTTTTCCTGCACTTGGGTCTCATTTATACTGTTAAATTCATGCCGCTAAATTATTTTATTTTAAAAAAAATTTATAAGATTTTTTTAGAGAATTGTTGTATGTGCTGTGCGCAAAAACGTAGAAAATTCACTATTCACCCGTTCTTCGCATAAAATCTTTTATGTTAAGTGTCTTTTTGTATATGCCTCTACACGGACCAAGTATTCTATGTCTTTTAGAGTTCTTGGAACATTTGAAAATTTTTTTTTTCTTATGGATACAAGATTCATTATTTTCCAATTAGAACAAGAAAGATTATAGATTTATATTTTTATCATCATCAAAAATTACTGTGAAGTTATTATAAGATTAAGAATGCTTGGACCCTTGTGAATCTATAAATATCTCTTTCACCATCTATCCTTAATTCCTATATTGGTGTAGGGTCATCTTTTATTGTCAACAACTGCCGTCATATGCCTAGAATTGCAATTGTGAAGTTGCTGTCTCCCAGTCTGTTTCCCCTTCGCTCCGGAGACTTTCCTTTTAAGAAGTTTGGAATTTGTATCAATTCAGAAAGAAGCAAGTGGATGGTTTCCCTTAGGTACTTTGTTCTTGCCGTATGGTTTTGATGACCAAACTAATTATTTAATCAGTACTAGAGTAGCTCTTTATAGTATAATTTCTTGCTTTGGCCTTATTTTCCTATGGTTTCTCATGCATGATCAAACTATAAGAGATATGTTCTTTTGTAATCTAGTTTGAAGCATAAACCTTCTACCATATATTCCTTCTCTAAAGCTTCCAAGCGACAATGTTTCACCCTAACTTTGGTACAAATCAGCTAGGTTGCTTTGTTGTTTGAAAGGAAGTTAATTGCTTTGTTCAATACGAGAAACTTAACACTTTCCTACTTAAAAAAGATTAAAACATTAGATCTAACTGTTGACTCAAATTTAAGTGTTCCTTTCTATGGATTTTGCTATTTTTGATGACCAGGTGCTAGAAGTTGCGAAACGTTAGAGTTATGGAGTGGTGCCAATGTCAAGAGTCAACTTTTAAATTGCTACTTGGTATGTTTCTCCCAGGAGCTGGAACATTGAGGAGATCGTCAATGGCAGCATATAATTTTGTTTTTTCTAGCTATTGAATGATCATTGTGAAAGTGTCTGACTTGATTTATTATTTTAAGAAAAAAAAGACTCCAGCAATTGGCTCTTAGATGGTGATATTTCCTGGTAATGACATATGACAGGTCAGTTTTCAATTGTTAGCATTTCGTTTGCCTTTTGTGTTCTTTGGTTTTGTGAGTGCAAATAATATACTTAGAAAAGGTGGTTAGGTTTATTTCCTAAATATTATGATACATTTATCTTTAACAATATGGATCTGAAATCTTTTGCAGTTTAGAGCAACATGACATGTTTTGGTGATTGGGCTTGTAGGAATTGACAATCAAATTAATTTAAAATCTCTCAAAAAGTAGGAATTTGTACCAAGCTGCTATGCAGTTCAAAATATGAAAAGTATTGGACAAAAAAGGGCTTTAACATCTCACCTCAAGGGAGAACTTTGAAAACAGTTAAGCACATGCAAGAACTTAAATCTTGAACTAATTACCATTGTTATTGTTTATTGATTCAGATGCGGTCATTTTCTGATGATCAGGTATCTTTTCTATCAAATTTGGTAGATGGGAAAAGGTAACTATTGGCAACAGAGAATTTCTTGCAACTATTCTAGGACCCTTGTTTAATAGCTGACTTGATTCCCTGTAACAAATACTAGGCTGCTTGATGTCCAGCCAACATGCAGCACCAATCAGAAGCAAGGTGCAGGTTCTTACACCTTCAAGACTTCTAATTCTGCAACGAGAAGTGACAGCTGTCCTGGATGGTGATGCTACTCTACATGTTACTATGCTAGTTGATTGATGTTAGCATATACAGTATTTGATACTAAATGTTACCATGCTACCTTTTATGTAGCTTTTTCTAATCTTTTATCTATTATTTTCAGCTTCGTTCCTTGTCCGTTTAACTGGACTTGCTCTTGAATTGCAGTGACAAGAACATTGAAAAATGAACATTTGAGGTTTATTCTCCTGCCTTTTGCCATATCTCTTTATGTATTATGTAATATAGCCTCTTTGATCCTTCTCAACTGTGTTTTGCCAGTCTTGCAGTTCTCATTATTTGCTGAATTGTAGTATGAAATGCTTGAGTATCAGATGGATTATCGTTCTTCACCATTTCTCCAGGTTGGTTTTAACCATTCTTTTAATATGCGTGCAACTTGCTTCTTGAACTTTGTCATCTTTATTTACTTTAGTTTTATGCAAAAATTACATGTGAGTTTTTTTATGAAAGGAAATCAATATAAGAGGCAATGAGATCTTCCATGCGAAGGAAAGGGGCCAAAAAAATCAACAAAAAAACGAGCAAAGACTGATGAGCTTCATGTGAAAGATCAGTCTATTAAGTCTGAAGTATTGGGGGCATCTCAACTAGATGAGGACAGAACTAAGGTCAAGGAGGATAAATCTATTCAGGTTGATAAGGTGAATATGGAAGATGAAACAGATGATGAAAATCCAGTGTTGTATCCTAAAGGTTCAAAGAAATGGAGGAGTCAAAAGGGGCTGGAGTTGAACAATGTGAAGCAGAGGAATCTTTTGAGGAGAAATCAAAAGCTTCAGAGACAAAACCCAAGTCTGATGGGAATATGCATGAAGAGAAAGACGCGAATGTGGATAATGGAAAGAAACTAAACTCGGCTGTCAAGGTGCTTACTGTCGATAAAGAACTATCGCGGGTAGGGAACTTTTCTGCTTTTCATTGTTTCCTGATATCTATTGTAGCATTTAGTTGCATTCTCTCATCCTAGTTTTATTAATCTTAATTTTGAAGTCTTGAACAAGCTTTTCGTCTTTGTTCAGGTTCTTCTTTTATTATTATTTAATGTGATGGCTAGATCAGGATGGTGAGGACTTTTAGTTTTGTTTTAGGTTGAAGACATGAGGTTGATCATCCACCATCAGGAAGAAGTTCGTTTCACACAAGGATGTCAAAGTGAGAATCTGCAACCAATCACTATTTCATCTTCATTTTTATTATTTTGATGTTTTTGATGGTCTGGTAGCTAATGTTTTTTTCCACACCAGGGACTTGTGCAAAGTGCATTTTAGAACAACACTGGGGATGACCGTATTCTCTACCATAAGCTGGTGCAAATGTCTGGCAGGAAGCACTTGGGATTTCCGTCATTTTTCTTGAAACTAAACTTGAGTATGACATTGCTCAATTATAGTAGTGGAAAGGGATGGCTTCTTCTGTTGTCCTTGGATTTTGATTTTTGCAAGTAGACTATTCTCATATCTGTTTCTTGCATATGCCGAAATACAAAAATCAGAACATTCTTCTGTACTGTTTCGATGACTATGAAAAGCTATGCAATCGTCAATGATGTAAAAGCCTTAAACCAGCTACTTGCTTCTTTTCTCAGCTGGTGCTTATCCATGAATGGAAACATGTTCATATTCACGCTAAACGCTAAATTTGTGTGGTGTTTTCTACTCTCTGCATGTGGGCTGGATGAATAAGCAATGTCTTGGATTCTTCCAACATTAAGAAGCTTAAGCATTTCATTGAATATTTGTCGTTTTGATCCCTTGGATTATGAGCTAATTGGATCCTGGTGCCACCACTTACCAAAATTTTGAGACAAGCAGCCTCTCGTCCAGCAATGGTTTAGGGTAAATCACAAACTCATTTTACGTTATATCAATGACATCAAGAAGTTTTTTTACTAGCATATATGGATGTAATTGTCAATCACTATAATTAAGTAATATACATGTTCTCATTTGTTAAATATGAAGGTGTTGAGGTACTAGTGTGAACCATTACTTATTTAATAGAATGGTAATGATTTAGATTTATTTGTGTAACACATAAGTAGCGTGGTCAAGTCCCCCTAACTCTCCATAATGCACAAACTGTGATTTTCTTGGTTATTTAGGGGCAGGACCGTAATTTTTCCTTACCAGAAGGAGCATAATCGGTAGAACCATTGTTTTCTCATTCTTGTATATGCGAACACACGAACATGGCCCCGAGACTCTCACTAAACCCGCAGCTTGATTCTTGAATGGTATTCGACCTACCTCATCGATTCTTCTGCTAAGGATAAAATAGGGTCGGTAATCGGCCACATGTCAAGCTCAAGGAACCAAAAATCTGGTATGTTTTTCGTGTACAAAACGAGCTTGATGTTGTGATTTTAGGATCAAAATTTCGTGCTTCCGGTTTCATGGGTTCGTGGGTATCCAAAATTCCCATTTAGGCCGAACCGGCCACCGCCCTTGGTCATGGCGTCGCCGGATTTACCGCCGTTGGAGACCAAATCGGTGGCGGGTCGACCCGACCCGGAATGCGGTTATTCCGCCGACCGCCCATATGAAGTGGATGTTTGGGCCTCCTGTGTCAGCCGCGCGCTGACGCACATGCGGAGGCCGGAAATGACCCTAGAACCGGTCGATACGGTAGTCTGATAGGCGGTGGCTATGTTTTACTGTTGGGTGATGCTGCATATCGTACGCTTGTTATATTTGTTTATATAGATATAACACTAAGAGCCTATCAAGAAGTTCCAAGGGCGCACTCCCAATGCCTCTTTGTTGGTCTGGTCCGTCCATTCCAAGAGTTAAGGACTCGGGCTTACAGGCTTTGTTTAGTCAACCGCTTAAAGCTATAGAATTTCTGGTACTATAGCTCGTCGAGAAAATGCTTGATTTTATCCTTTCTACTTCTGTTACAGTAGCTATAGTTGTAATGGCAATTAAAAGATTATGCGGGTCTCCTTCTCATTGAGTAGCCTATACTCTGGAATTGAAGTAGCGAAATCGGCCTTAGCATAGAACGTTTACCGCTTGCCTTACTAATAATCGGGAATCTGAACAGGCAACTATGAGACTCATTTCCCATTTTCCCGAGCAAGTTACTGCGTACCTGAAGTGAGTGTGCCCATCTCGGTCTCCTTTCTTTTTTCATAGAGGATAACTCCAGATCTATGAATAGCCAACAAAGAGCCTAGCTCGATTACTGGAACTAATCTAGGGAAATTTTGGCATATAATAAGGGTGGTGCTAGGGCTCAAGACAATTTTGAAGGGGGAGTTGGATCAAAAAGAAGAGTTTCTTACTTTGTTTGAAGAAGAACAATCCTACCGGACTCATTTGAGATAGGCATGGCTAAACTTATTTATTGTCGTAGGAAATTAGCTAGTAAAAGCAAAGGTCAAGAAAATCTTGGCTTAACATAAGTTAGTCAAAATTTCGCCTTTCTCCATTGTACTATGATTGCTAGATAGCATTCCAAGCTCCTTAATCTAATTCCTACCAAATTGGGTTTGAATTGGCAATGTGTTATGGTGGCATGTGGGAGGTTGGTTTAGGCCCAAATTTCGATTGTTATTCTTATTTGGAGAATATACATGCCTCTTGCATGGATTTGAAGTTTTTAAAGCATCATAAAGTCACATTATTGATGTTGTTGAATATTTATTTTTATTTTTAAGCTTGGGTATGCAATATAAGGATGATTTTTATTGCATATTATTGCTAATGTATGTTTTTATGGCCATGATTAATATGAATAAGGGATCTATCATATGTTAGGCCATATATATATATATGCGTTCTTGATTGTATGTTTAGCTCATTAATTTTCAAAGCGTGCAATTAATATGATATCTGATATAGCTTCAGTGGTGGTGCAATTTAGACATTAAGTGCCCCTAGTCTATAGAGTTAAATTGCACATAACGTTGTGAGTGACATAAAGTCTATATCTCGCAGTTTGAGGGAGTTTCATGATTCAACTTGGTTGTGATTGCTAATGCAGCACTTTTCTTGGTTGGATTGTGGAATTTCTATCTTGTGTAGTGAGGAGATGTCATTAGTTCTAATGTATCGTCATTGGCCCAACAAAGGTGAGTGTGTGTCGAGATTTGGAGGGATGCACAATTTGCATATGTGTGAGTTCGGATTGATCTAATGATCTTGGTAATATATACACCCAATGGTGTTCGATTGTGGGGATTGAAATGTTCTCATGGCTGCAAATTGTGTGGGAGGGTTTCTCATTGCATGTTGTGCATTTAGCCCAACAGTGTTTTTGTGAACAATGTGTGTGAACTCTCTCATAGTATACTCACATAATGCTTGCATTAAAGTGACCTTTTATATTGATAACTTCTCTGTCAACTACTCAATAACATGATTAAGATTGAGGTTCATGTGTAGTCTAACTTCCGTAGGGGAAGGAAGACATAAAGTTTGCCATGGAAATGGCAAATGTAAATTTTTCCTGAGTAATGATAGACCGACAAATTTCATTAGTTAAGATAGTGAGACCAATAAATTGGTTCGTGTAGTATGGTTGAAGAGTAGTTGCACTTGTTTACTGCCCATGTGGAGGTCAACTAAGTATTGCTCTTTTTTTTCTTTTTCTTTTTAAATATAAATAATGGGAGTGGTACCCCAGATACCCCAGGTATCCAGTGATACAAAAAGGTTGGTGGACTACCATACCTAAGTATGATAGCTCATTTGCGGAATCTAAGTGATTTTCAATGCAAAATGCTTGTGACAAGAAACATTTACCACCTGAGCACCTTAACCCCAATTCCTCTTTTTCAGATTCATTTGCCATGTCAAGTTCTATGCACTTTAGCTTCCCTCTCGATTCTGTGCTCAAGATTTGGGGTTCGTTTCTGGTTCTCTTGGTTTATGTCAAATTTCCAATTACACTGGGCTGTCTTGGCTAGTATGGTATTTGGTGAAACTTGGTGCATATGGGTGCATGAAGCATACATCCATAAGACTAGAGTTGATTGGATTACTGGCTCTTGAATGAGTAATTCATTTTGAAATGAGAATTTAGTTCTTCAAGTGTTTAATTAAATAGTTAATCCTGTTTTCATTGGCATAGCCTATTGCGAATGAGGTGGCGCCTTTGTGTTAATTAGAGAAGTAAGTTTGCTTGAAATTGTGTTTAGTTTTTGATTGCAATGGGAGAGGTTAGATAGAGGAAGCTCTAGGGTGTGGTGGTAATTGTGTATTTTGTATGTTAAATTTATCTTTTGAATTGTTCATAATGAGGTTGAATCATGCCCTTATGAGTAGGATGCTCCTCTACTACTTAATTAGGGACCTTGAGCATGAGGAAGCTTTCCCTCTTCATCGGGTAACTTATCATTTCAAATATTTCCAAGCTTAGAAGTGGTTTCTATGACAGTTCTATATTCTGGTAACACAAGTTCTAACTGTTGGGAAAACTTGAAGAGTAAAAGAAAATAATTTCTAATAGTAGCTGAGAAATAAAGATATGCTATTTTGTTTGAACAATTGCAATGATAATAATTTGTTAAGAAACTTCCAGCAAGTTCTAACTGTTCTATAAAATTCAAAGTCTGCAGAATAGTTTTGGTGCTAATTGAGATCATTCTGATTGCAGAGTTTTGATGTTCCGAAATATAAGGAGAGTTGCAAGTTCTATTCTTAGAAACCAGAGGAGCAGCAATCTAGAGGTGAGCAAGTATGGGGGTGTCATTATGGTTGGGACGCATCTGCCCCACTATAGTTTATATTCACCCCATAGATTTTCAAGCAAGGGGAATGCTTCATTATTTTCATACGAGACCAGGAAAAGTTTTGGCCGCACTTGTTTTTCCAAGAATTTCTCTGCCATGTCAACAAGTGGTGTGGTGACAAATCATGCCCAGATTGCTTGGAAAAGGCTTTGCCAAAGATATTCTTCCAATGGTCATGTTTTTCTCTCCATAGGCAGGATTGCTCAGGCAGTGAGCTTGGCCTTGATGCGCCATCATGTGATAGTTCCTAGTATCTTTGCCTTCACGTGTGGACAGCTAGCATGGGCACAAAGAACATATACAGACACAGAGCACCCCCTTTCGCAAAATGCTTTGTATATGCATGCACAAGATGGGCATGCTTATGTCACCTCAATACTGTTCTCAGCCGTAGAACTTGTAGTCTTGGTACTGAGAGCTGCATATCTAGCGATTTTGTTTTCGCCCACAATTGTGATGGCACCATTTGCAGATTGTTTTGGCGTTGAGTTTAGGAAAACATGGCTGCAGGTTGTTCATCGGACACTTGAAAAAGCAGGTCCTGCATTCATAAAATGGGGTCAGTGGGCAGCTACACGACCAGATCTTTTCCCTAGAGATTTATGCACCAAGCTTTCAGAGCTCCACACAAAAGCTCCTGAGCACAGTTTTGCATACACAAAGAAAACTATAGAAAAAGCATTTGGTCGGAAGCTCTCTGAAATTTTTGAGAATTTTGAAGAGTCACCTGTCGCATCTGGAAGTATTGCTCAAGTCCACCGAGCTTCTTTGAGATTTCCGTACCCTGGTCAAAAGGTGAAGCCCATAGTAGTCGCTGTAAAGGTTAGACATCCTGGTGTTGGTGAATCAATCAGGAGGGATTTTGTCATAATCAATACAGTAGCAAAAATATCAAAGTTCATTCCTACTCTCAAGTGGTTAAGATTGGATGAAAGTGTACAGCAGTTTGCAGTTTTTATGATTTCTCAAGTTGACCTTGCAAGGGAAGCTGCTCATTTGAGCCGCTTTATTTATAATTTCCGGCAGTGGAAGAATGTTTCATTCCCTAAGCCAGTGTATCCGCTTGTGCATCCCGCTGTCTTGGTTGAAACTTATGAGCATGGGGAGAGTGTCTCCCACTATGTTGATGAGCTTCAAGGACATGAGAGGCTTAAATCTGCACTTGCTCATATAGGGACTCATGCACTTCTAAAGATGCTTCTGGTAACATTTTATATTTTATGTTGATACAGCTTGCCATAACTTGATCTGTTGGCATTTAGTGATTGCTATCTGTTGGCATTTAGTGATTGCATTGTTTTTGAAACTAGTATTCATTTGACGGTTGTATGACAGTTAAGGCAATATTTGACTGCTGAAGCATTATGTTTTTATTGGTTGATGCTGTGCACTGGAGGTGTCCCGAAAACCTAGAAATTTACAATTTACAATCTATGTACTAGCCAATGACTCGGCATCCAAATTATTTTTCTAGGCTAAGGTCCCTCAGGAAATGCTAGCGTGTTTACTGGAAATATTTGATTCCCTTATTAATGATTTTTTTAGTTTGAGGAGACTAGTTTATCGCAAATTCATTTGTCAGTAATGGCAGACGATCATGGGTCAATAGAAACCTCTTCGTCAGCCACACAGCCACCCCCAGCAGGTGGGGGCACCCCTGAAAAAAAGATTAAAAAACGCTTCTCTCTCTCTCACCCACCTTCTCTCATCTTGTGGCAAATTTTGTAACTGAACAAGCTATGTACTGGGCTGAGTGATCAAGAAGAAGAAGAGAGACTCTTTCATTGTGTTGACTCATCTAATGTGGAAAATATTTCTCCATTTATGCTCAATTACTTATTTTAAAGGATCATTTGCAATCATTAACTTCTTTTACATATCAAAGAAGCATAGGTATGCAGATTTATATTTAGAAAATTGAAAGAAAATGGAAGAACAAAGAAGGGATAAGTATTTTTTATCCATCACATCTTGGATATAAGATGTGCATTAGCATTTTTCTTTTGTTTGTTTTTCGTTTCCAGAAAATTTACATGGCCAGATATTTTCTTAGTGTTTTTTTTTTCACTTTTTATCTCTTTCTTGCACATAATGCAACATTGATAGAGTGGTATGGTCCCATTTTGCTTGTTTGTTTTGTCTGTTCCGGTCTTTAATTATGGATTTGAAGTTCTGAGCCTCTAGTTATTTGAAATTTAAGCATAATATAGTTTTGGTCTTCAAGTTATCAAAGTTTCTTCTTTCAGGTGGACAACTTTATTCATGCAGACATGCATCCTGGAAATATCCTTGTCCGGGTGGCTGAAAGCAAGACTACTCAAAGACGACTCTTCAAATCAAAGCCTCATGTTGTTTTCCTCGATGTAGGCATGACTGCTGAACTTTCTAAAAGTGATCAAGTAAATTTGCTGGAGTTCTTTAAGGCTGTTGCCCGTCGAGATGGCCGCACTGCAGCTGAGTGCACACTTAGATTATCAAAGCAACAAAACTGCCCAAATCCAAAGGGTTTTATTGAGGTAATAAGTTAGGAAGAACTTTAAGCTTAAGAATAATTGGTTAATATGTCTCATTTGACTCTCTAGGTAGGATCTTAGAGTATGGATAGGAAAATCATCACTTTTGAGTAATGATCTTTTAGTAGTGGTTATGTTTGCTTAGCAATTAACTGGTGTTTAATTGTGAAGATTAATTGTTATCTTTCTGAAGAGTAATGAACATAAATCATGGTTTGTTTGTTTTTCTGACTGTTGCTCAGTATAAGGGTTTTAACTCTGAAACTTTTGTACCCAGAATGAGTGTTTGGATCCTTTATTTACTTAGTTCGTGATTTAAAATCCTGGTATATGGCTATTGGACTTTTCTGTATGCAAGTTTCCTAAAATTGTTGTTTCAAGTTGTAGTAAATGAATTTTGTGTCTTTTCTGTATGTAATAAATCTTATTTTGACAGGAAGTGGATGAGACATTTACTTTCTGGGGTACTCCTGAAGGTGATGTGTTCCATCCTGCTGAGTGCATGCAGCAATTGCTCGAGAAAGTTAGGCGTCATAGAGTCAACATTGATGGCAACGTGTGTACTGTGTTGGTCACAACTTTGGTTCTCGAGGTAATTTTTCCTTCTTCGTGCCCTAACAGTTCACTGTGGTATGCATGTTTGAAAAGTACTGTGAGTGCCTTACAGTACTGCATGTACCCTCAGTAGGCGTAGTGTTCTGCACTTGAGCCTCATTGATTTGAGTTAGTTTTGTGATGGGTAGTTTGTGTTATGAATCTAGCTGATTTTGGTGCTTGGTTTTATATTGTAGGGTTGGCAGCAGAAGCTTGATCCTGCATACGATGTGATGCAGACACTGCGAACGCTTCTACTCAGAGCTGACTGGGCAAAGTCTCTTTCATATACTATTGAAGGGCTGATGGCTCCATAACAAGTTTCATGTATGTTAACACTCCCGAGAAACAATTTTGACCATGCGGCGACCAAATTTATAGCAGTCCTAAGAAATTTACGGCTGTCTTAGGTCTGTTTTTTTTTTCCTTTTTTTTTTTGGGTTCCCCCTTCCCCTTCTGAAAAAAGCTTTGCTTTCTCCAATTCGTTTTGTGAAGGTGTTATCCTTCTGTATTTACCTTGTTATTTGCATCAATCACAACTCTTACTCAAGCCTTTCAGTCGACTGTCAAAAACAGGGAAAAGAAATAATATAGAAAAATCAAATGGTTATGTGCATTCTTACATTCTTGTTGTGCCTTTTTAAGAAAAAAAAACTATTTTCGTATTCTTATATAATTAATTGTCTCTTCAGAGGATGGATTCTTCTGTTGTACTTGAACTCTGGTTTCTACAATTAAACTGTTCTCATCTTTTTTTCTTGTATCTGCCAAAATGCAAAAAGCTGCACATTCTTTTGTGCTGTTTCGATGGCCGTGGAAAGCTATGCAATCTTCAATGATGTAAACGCCTTAAATAAAAGCAGCTACTTCTAGTCTCAGCTGGTGCTTATCCATGATTTGCAAAATTGAATTGTCATTTATGAAGTAGGTATTGATATGTCCAACAGTTTCAGACATATTCTATATAGTCTTATATGCCTTTTACAGGAGATGAAAAGATGATGTTGAAATAACACTGCTTCATGTTATGAATCCAGTGTTCACTTTACGGGTTTTTTAGATATCATACCTTATCATTTGAATGGATTCACGGTAATGGTTACTGCATTCTTAGTTGTTTATAGGGCTGTAGATAGAAGTTCTTTTAATCTTTTTTGATTGAATTGATATAGAATCTGCAAAGCCAAAGAATTCTTTCGAAAAACAAAAAGGAAAAGGAAAAGAAAAAGAAAAGAAAACTGGAAACAAGATATATAGGTACGTAAATATGGATAATTGTCAAATAAATCATTTTTAATTAAAAGTTCACTAAAGGATGAGAGATTTTTTTTTATCTTTACAAGAGTATTCTCAAGTAGATTTCAAGTCATGTAGAGTCTTTATCATTATATTTTCAATATGTTCTTTTCTTAAAGATGAAAAATCATTTTTAATAACAATAATTACACATCCTAGCTATTAGTCCTAATGACTCAGGTGTCACAATTAGAGAGATTTATGTCAAAACTAGTTCAAAAGTTAAAAAAAAAATTTTTATTTCATCTTTATCTCAGTATTACTCATCTCCCATATAAAAATCATGGTCTCTACTAATCTAGACAATTGGGTTGAATTGATACACAACCCTCTCCTTTCTCTACCCCTTTTTTTTTTTTAATTATAAAAAAAATGGTTACATAACCTACCTCATGACACGTGGTGAGGTTGGCGGATTATATACATATTGTAGTAAATTGATTGACGGGATCCCCCTACTGGTTTCAGCGTCGACCAACTGTGATCTTCTGATAAGGTTTGTAGTAAGAGCAAACCTATGGGGACCAACTCAAAAGGTTACGTGGTTCAATTGCGTACAAGTCAAGTCACCAACGAAGTACAAAAAAACAAAAGAATTGAAATTAGATAGAGCGATGTTTCTTCTTTCCCTTGAGAAGTATGTAGTTAATTAATTTGGTCAACTTTAGTGTCTATTTTCACAACCAATCCTCTATTATATGGTTATAAATCAAGTCAAGACCCGAGGGAAAAGTAAAAACAAATATCACTAGAGAGACCATCCAGCAACGTGCTGTTTCTTGCTCCTTCCTTAACGACCAGGGAGGGTCCATTATTTTGATAGGCTGTGTCCAGCATGTGAAAAGTTTAGGTTTACTTCTCTTTCATAGATTTTTTACAAATTTATTAAATTCATTTTCATGAGGATTGAAGAGTTGGACTACACTAATATCAATCAAGTTTCTTTTAAATTATGTATGTATATCATCAAAACAGTGAAAAATTATTTTGTGAATAGTTTCAAGGTAGTTGCTTGTGCCCAAAAAGAAAAAAAAAGGGGACTAGAAAAAAATATAAAGAAGAAGAACCTATTGAAGAAAGAAAAAGGAATGATATAGAATAACAAAAGCATGATTATTACTATAATATTAACAACTACCCTTTTCCATAGAAAGCAAGCATAAGATAACCTTCAATACCTCATTTTGCTCTCCTCTTTGCAATTACCTTCTTTCATATCCTTTGATTTGCTAGAAGAAACACATGGCTGAGGTTGTTACAAGCACCGTTCTCCCTTCCATCCTCCGATTTCTTTTCAAAAAATTATTATCCGGGGGGCTTATTGACTTCTTTCGACGACAAAAACTTGATGATGCTGTCTTAAAAAAGTTGAAGATAGCATTGATCTCAACAAACAAACTACGGGAAGACGCAGAGGACAAGCAATTTACAGATTCTCATGTGAAGGAATGGCTTGATGAGCTAAGAGATGCTATGTATGATGCACAGGAGATCTTGGACGAGATTGCTACTGAAGCCTTGCAATATAAGTTGGATATTGAATTTCAAACTAGCGCAAGTAAGGTAGTAAACTCTGTCTCTACTTATTTTAGTTCTTATATTAAGAAGGTAGAGGCAAAGATAGAAAAAATAGTTGCCAAACTAAAAGATCTAGCAGAACAAAGTTATGTTTTAGGTTTGAGAGAAAGTGGGGGAAGAAAACCATACAAAAGTACTTCTTTGGTTGAAGAATCTACTATTTATGGTAGGGAGGATGGTAAGAAAGAAATAATTAACTTGTTATTGTTAGATGATACAAGTCATGCTGAGAATGTGAGAGTGATTGCCGTAGTTGGCACATGGGGGTTGGCAAGACCACCCTTGCTCAACTTGTGTACAAGGATGAGAAGGTAAAGGAGTACTTTGACCTTAATGCATGGGCTTGTGTTTCACAGGACTTTGATGTGTTCAAAGTAATGAAAACAACTCTTGAAGCTATAACTTCCTCATCTTGCAATATTAATGATTTAAATCGACTTCAACAAACATTAGAGGAGAAATTAATGAGGAAGAAATTCTTACTTGTTTTGGATGATGTATGGGATGAGGATGATCATAAATGGGAGGAATTGAGCAAACCATTGAAGTCTGGGGCACAAGGAAGTGCAGTGATTGTAACAACACGTAACACAAACGTTGCATCAATGATGAGCCCTATTCTAAGTTACCCTCTAGATAAGTTATCAAATGAAGATTGTTGGTCTTTATTTACAAAACATGCATTTTCCAAAAAAAATTCTAAAGCACGTCCAAAGCTAGAAGTAATTGGAAAACAAATTATGGAAAAGTGCAAAGGTTTACCTTTAACAATTAAGGTGATTGGAGGTACATTGCAATCTAAGTTAGATGTTGATGAATGGGATAAGATATTGGAAAGCAATTTATGGGATTTAGAAGTTAGCCAAAAAAAAATTCTTCCAGCTCTAAGTTTAAGTTATAAAGATCTTTCTCTCGATCTAAAGTCATGTTTTGCTTATTGTTCAATATTTCCTAAAGATTATTTTTTTTCACAAGATGAAGTAATATTATTATGGATGGCAGAAGGTTTGTTGAAGGAAAATAGAAACCAAAAAATGGAAGAAGTTGGTCAAGATTATTTCAAGCTTTGATATCAAGGTCGTTGCTTGAAAAATCATCAAGCAATGGAGGACTTTCTTTTGAAATGCATGACCTTGTTCATGACTTAGCAAAATTTGTATATGAGCAATTTATTACAAGCACAGAGTTTAACCCTTCTCATGAAATTCCAAACAGGATTTGCCATTTGTCATTTTGGGCAAACGATTATGTTAATTTGAAGAAGTTTAAGACTCTTTACATGCCCAGACGGCTACATGCTTTCTTGCCATTAGAATTGCCAAGACATTATGTTGTCATTTACGTAACTAATAGAGTGCTACATGATTTATTCCCAATGTTGAGATGCTTGCGAGTGCTCTCTTTATCTAATTTCAATAATTTGACTGAGTTGCCTAAATTAATTGGTAAAATGAAGCATCTACGTTATTTGAATCTTTCTCGAAGTAAAATTAATATGCTACCTAACTCAGTATGTAAGCTGTGCAATTTACAAATGTTGAATTTGTCATATTGTCGTAATCTTGTTGTATTACCTAAAGATATGCGAAGACTCATTAATTTACGTCATCTTGATATTTCGGGAACTGACATCAAGGAGATGCCAGTACATCTAGGGCAACTACAATGCTTACAAACATTGACAAAATTTGTCATTAGCAAACATGATGAGACTTACATTCAAGAGTTGGGGAAACTCCCAAATCTGTGGGGGAAGCTTTCTATTTTAGAACTCCAAAATGTTGTAGATCCTAATGATGCTTTACAAGCATGCTTGAAGATAAGAAGTACCTTGAGGACTTGGAGTTTAGGTGGAGTGCTTCAGATATTTCACAATGTCACAAACCTATTTATGACAATCCTCAACCTCATAAAAACTTGAAAAGTCTCACTAGTAAGAACTATTGTGCAAAAAGTCTTCCAAGTTGGGTTGGGCATAATTCATTCTCTAATCTAACATTCATTCGCTTAGAAAATTGCAAATATTGTTGCAACTTGCCACCATTTGGCCAATTATGCTCTTTGCGGGATCTTCGTCTTGTTGGGTTAAATGAAATTGCTAAAGTGGATCATGAGTTTTATGGTAGCCATTATTCATTAATTAAACCATTTGAGCCCTAAAAATTCTAAGGTTTGAGAAGATGTTGAACTGGGAGGAATGGTCTTCTTTTGGCATTGAAAATGATGGTGGTGCTTTTCCACAGCTCCAGGAATTATCTATTCATGATTGCCCTAAGTTAACAAGACGGTTGCCTAACTATTTACCCTCTTTAGCTACATTGGAGATTGATGGAAGTCCACATCTGGTAGCTGCGCTTCCAAAGGCTCCTGTTATACGCTATTTGGAGCTAAGTAATTGTAATGGGGTTTTGTTAAAGGAACTTCCAGCTAGATTGAGAATTGTAGGATTTAGAGCACTTGAGGGCCTTCCCAAAGTAATGGTTGATTGGAGCAAGGGTATCCAAGAGTTAGTTATTGAAAATTGTTTGTTGTTAGAGCTCCTAACACACCTAGACTTTTCATCCCTTAAAATATTGCGGTTGCATGGTTGTGATTCCCTAAAGTCATTTCCTTGGAGCAATGGTATTCAAGATTTGGATATCAAAAGTTGTTTGCAGCTAGAGCTACCAACACACATACAGTTTTGATTGCAGCTAGAGCTACCAACACACATACACATAAAGTTATCCCTTAAAAGATTGCGTTTGGACAGTTGTGATTCTCTAAAGTCATTTCCATTAGATGTATGCCCAAAGCTGGATGATATTGATATCTCTGGCTGTGAGAATCTAGAGTCGTTTACAATTTCAAACCAATATGGAAATGATATTGTGGTCAATAGTATAAAAATCTCTAATTGCCCTAATTTTAAATATTTTCCAGAAGGAGGAATTTGTGCCCCCAACCTTACTAGTTTTTGGATAAGAATTGTCAAAGTTTGAGGTCATTACCAAACAATATGCATAGTCTCCTACCTTCACTTCTCACTTTTCTTATAACTGATTGTTCAGAAGTCGAGTCATTTTCCAACAATGGTTTTCCACCTAGTTTGAAGTACATTTATCTCAGCAATTGTAAGAAACTCTTTGCTAGACGGATGGAATGGGGTTTGGAAAATTACCCATCAATTACAAAGGTGTCAATTAGTGGAGAATCAGAAGATGTGAAGTCCTTCCCAGAGCAAGGGTTGCTACCTTCCAGTCTATTCAATCTTACCCTTATGGATTTTGAAAATATGAAATCCTTGAATGAGAAAGGGCTTCAACACCTTACCGCTATCAAAGAATTGGTTCTCAAAGATTGTCCTAAGCTCAAGCACATACCGGAGAAGGGATTGCTTGCCTCCCTTTCTAGTATTGAGATTTATTGATGCCCTTTGTTGAAGAGCAATGGCAAATCGAGAAAGTAAAGAATTGGAGAAAGATTGCTAGGATGGATCGCATAAGAATTGATGGTGAATATATTCGATGAGCAACAAGTCTTACATGAATCCCATTTCTATTAAAAACCCACACATCATTTCAAAGGCGGCAACATATATATTGGGATTTTACAGCACGGCAAATGCTATTCTCAGCAAGGAATGCATGGAGGTTAGCTAATTTATCTAACTTTTAATATTTTGTTTAATTTTTCCTCAACTTGGATCTTGTTCATATTAGTTAATTTCATGCCAACAAATTTATTCTATTTTAAAAAAGGTTATAGGAGTTTTTATATGTGCTAAAACATAGAAAACTTGCTATGCACTAAGTCTTAGCACAATCATTTTTGGTTCTCGTCTTTTGGTATGAACCTATGCACGGACTAATTATCCTACGTCTTTCAAGGTCCTTGAAGCATTTCTTAATTTTGTACGTCTCATTGATAAAAAAAATTCATTATTTCAATTTGAATAAGTAAGATTACAAAGTTAGTATAAGATTAGGGATGCTTAAATGCTTTTAAATCTTAGATATCTATTTCATTGTCTATCCTTAACTCCTATGTTGTTTTGCAGGCTCATCTTTTGTTGTCAGCTTAGAATTGAAATTGCGAAGCTGTTGTCTATCAGTCTCTTTCCCCTTCCGTTGTAGAGTTTTCTTTTAGGAAGTGGTCTATGTACATTGTGTCATTGGAGTTGGATTTGTATTGCAACTTCCCAACATTTGTAAAGTTTTGGAATTCTATCAAGACTGAAAAAAGCATGTGGATGGTTTACCTTAGGTACTTTGTTCTTGACATACGGATTTGATGACCAACAAATTATTTAATCAGTACTAGAGCTGATCTTTGTGATAGCATTTCTTGGTTTGACCCCTATTTTCCTATGATTTGTTCTGCATAATAAAACCATATTAAGTGAAATCATCTCCTCCTTTTTTATTATACAGGATGGATAATACCTTTGGCCAAAATAACAATGGCAAAGGTGAAGAATGGCTAACGATTTTTAGTGTCGGATATTATCGTAATACCATTTCTTTGACCGAAGGCAAGAAAATATATCTAGGTTTTTATGGTTATGTAATTACTCTTTTTAAATTCCTCTTGCTTCTAATAATAAACTTCTCAAATGTTTTCATTTATATGGTTTGTTAATAATTTATTCTTTAATAAAATTTTCTTTGTTTTGTTGGTACCTAATTTCGGTTTTTTGAATATTAAGTGTATGGACAATTTAAGTTTACAAATTCTTTAAGAGATGGATGAGTTCATATTAGCTAGTAAAAAGCAAAGTTGAGCATGTAGAAAATATGTTCTGTCATTTATTAGTATCAAAAGCTCAACGAAAATTTACAACATCTACCACTTGTTGTAGTTTTTTATAGACTGGATGTCCTCATTCTCCCATTACGAGTTCTGTGCATCTCAGAATTCGTTTGAATTTCAATTGTATCTTGGACTAATTACCATATATCTTCATGAAAAAAAATGCTTTGAAAAGTTGCAATTGAACGGTTGTGATTCCCTGAAGTCGTTTTCACCAGAAAACGGTGTTAATCAGTGAAAAATCAGAAGTTGTGAAATCCGTCCCAGAGCCAAGGCTGTTGCCTTCCAATCTGTTCACTCTTATGCTCATGAATTTTGAAAATATGAAATCCCTAGACGAGAAAGCGCTTAAACACCTCACCTCACCTCCCTTGAAGGATTGTATCCAAGAAAATGTCCTAACCTCAAGCGCTTACCAAAAAAGGGACTGCCTGAGACCCTTATTCGTATTGAGATTAAGGAATGCCCTTTGTTGAAGAAGCACTTGCAAAATAAGAAAGGAAAGAGACTGCGAAGGATTCCTAATGTGGACAGTATAGTGATTGATGATGTATGTGTTTAATGAGCAAGAAGCCTCGCATTACTCCCATTTTCTGTCAAAAACCCACACATTGTTCAGGAGCGGCAACAATGTATTCAGTTTTTACAGTCAGGTAATTGCTTTTCTCAACGAGGAATACTTGGAGGTTAGCTAATTTGTCCAACTTCTATATATTTTTTGACTTTTCTTCAACTTGGGTATCATTTATACTGTTAAATTCATGCCGCTAAATTATTTTGTTTTAAAAAAGTTATAAGAGTCTTTTACATAATTGTTATGTGTGCTATGCACAAAAACGTAGAGAACTCACTATTCACCCGTTCTTAGCACAAAATCTTCTATGTGAGTGTCTTTTGGTATGTGCCTATGCATACACTAAGTATTTTATGTCTTTCAAGAGTCCTTGAAACATTTGAAAAATGATAAAAGATTTTTTTTTCTCGCAGATAAAAGATTCATCATTTTCCAATTTAAACAAGAAAGATTATAGGGCGAGCCGTAAAAAAGAAAAAAAAAAAAAAGAAGAAGAAAATATAACAGATTTATTCTTTATCACCATAAAAAATTAGCATGGAGTTAGTATAAGACTAAGAATGCTTGGTGCAGTTTCATCTTTCATTGTCATCAACTGGCGTCATATGCCTAGAATTGAAATCGTGAAATTGCTGTCTCCCAGTCTTTTTCCTTTCGCACAGGAGAGTTTCCTTTTAAAAAGTTTGGTATTCTATCAAGACTGAAAGAAGCAAGTGGATGGTTTCCCCTCAGGTACTTCGTTCTTGCCGTCTGCTTTTGATGACCATGCTGATTATTTAATCAGTACTAGAGTTGATCTTTATAGTAGCATTTCTTGCTTTGGCCTTATTTTCCCGCGGTTTCTCATGGATGATCAAACTATAAAATATATGTTCTTTTGTAATAGTTTGAAGCATAAACCTTCTACCATATTTTCCCTCTCTATAGCATCCAAGCAACAATCTTTCACCCAAATGTTGGTATTAATCAGCTAGGTTGCTTGATTGTTTGAAAGAAAGTTAAGTGCTTTGTTCGATGTAAGAAACTTTGACTATATGAATCTGATTTTTTTTTGCAGTTTTAGAGCAACATGGATATTATTTGGTGATTGGGCATGTAGGAATTGACAATCACCTTAATTTTAATCATTTCAAAAGGTAGGAATTCGTACTAAGCTTCAATGCGGCTCAAAATATAAAAAGTATTGGACAACAAAGGGCTTTAACATCTCAATACTTCTTGGGAGAACTTTGAAAACAGTTAAGCACATACAAGAAGTTAGATTAGTACTCAGATCTTGAACTAATTACCATTGTTATTTTTTATTGATTTAGACACGGTTATTTTCTATCAAAACTTGGACGATGGGAAAAGGTGACTATTGGCAACAGAGAATTTCTTGCGACTATTCTCGGATCCCCGTTTAATAGCTGGCCTGATTCCTCATAACAAATACTAGGCTGCTTGATGTCCAGCCAACATACAACACCATTCAGAAGATAGTGAAGGTTCTGATATTTTCTGGACTTGAAATTCTGAAATGAGAAGCGGTAGCTGTCTTGGATAGTGACGTTATGCTATATGATAGCATGCTACCTTTTATGGAGTCTTTTTCTAATTTTGTATCTACTATTTCAGCTTTGTTTATTGTCTCTTTCACTGGACCCACTCTTAATTGTAGTGACAAGAACATTAAAGAATGAACATTTGAGGTTTATTCTCCTGTCTATTGCCATATCTCTTTACGGATTATGTAATATAGTGTCTTTGATCATTGTTAACTCTGCTTTGCCTGTCTTGCAGTTGTTATTATATGTTGAATTGTTGTATGAAATGTTTAAGTGTCAAATGGATTATCATTCTTCGTCATTTCTCCAGGTTGATTTTAACCATTCTTTCAATGTGTGTCACTTGCTTCCTTAACTATATCATCTTTATTTACTTTCATTTTATGTAGAAATTACATGTGAAATTTTTTATGAAAAGAAATTAATGTAAGAGACAGTGGGACAACATCCATGGGAAGGAAAGGGACATAAAAACCAATAGAAAAGTGCGCAAAGATTGATGAGCTTTCAATAAAAGATCAGTCTATTAAGAGTGAAGTATTGAGTGCGTCCCAACCAGATGATGAAAGAACCTAAGGCCTGGGAGCATAAATATGTTCACGTTAATGAGGTGAATATGGAAGATGAAACAGATGATGAAGATCTAGAAGAGGATCCTAAAAGTTCAATGAAATGGAGGAGCAAAGTATGCAAAATGGCAGATGGAATGTGAATAACGAGGAAGACGGGAAGATTGTTGTGGCCAGAGTGCAGAGACAGTTCTTAGGACAATGGTAAGTCAGCGACCTAATCGGAGTTTGATTCTGAATGCATATATGGATATGTGAGTTTTAAAAAAACAAATATTATTTGATTGAATTTTTCCTCGATTTGGGTCTCATTTATATTGATTAAACTATGCCGATAAATTTATTTTCTTTTAAAAACGTTATAGGCATTCTTTTAGAAAACTCATATATATGCTATTGTGCAAAAACCTGGAAAACTCACTATGCAGACGTTCTTAGGACAATCTTTTTATCTTATGTCTTTTGGTACTTGCCTATACAAGGACTAAGTATTCTCTGTCCCTAAAAGTCATTGAAACGTTTAAAAATTTTGTGGTCTCTTGGATAAAATTTTCATCATTCCGATCCAAATAAGGAAGAGTGAAGAGTTTACTTTTGTCGCCACCAGAAATTACTATGAAGTATAAAACTGGGGATGCTTGGATGTTGTGGACATAAAAGGCTCATTTGTTATTTGTGTTTCTATACATACATATATATATATATATATATATATATATATATATCTTTTTCACTAGCTATCCTCAATTCCTATGTTGTTTTACAGGGTTATCCTTCATTGTCAGTAAGGGGCGTCATATGCCTAGAATTGAAGTTGTGAAGCTACCGTCTCCTAGTCTTTTGCCTCTGCCCATTGGAGACTTTCCGTTTAAGAAGAGGTCTCTGTAGATTGTGTCATTGGAGTTGGACTTGTGTTCCAACTTCGCAACATTTCTTGAGTCTGGAATTTCTATCAAGAGTGAAAAAAGCAAGTGGATGGTTTGTACTTCGTTCTCGACGGTATGGGTTTGGTGCCCAGATAGATTACTTAATCAGTACTAGAGTTAATCTTCATCGTAGAATTTCCTGGTTTGGGGCCTATCATTGAATGGTTTCTCAAGTATAATCAAATTATAAAAGGAAAATCAACTTTTATAATCTAGTTTGAAGCTTAAACCTTTTGCCTCATTTCTCTTCCCATAACTTCCAAGTGACAAAATTTTCACCAAATTTGGCTAAGAATTAGCATTGCTTTATTGTTTGACAAAGTAAAGCCATTTGTTCAACATAAGAAACTTACGACTTTTCCACTTAAAAAAATAAATTTTTAAAAATAAAATAAATTTTAGATGTAATATCTATTAACTCCAATTTAAGTTTTTCTTTTTATTAATTTTTTCATTTTCTGATGAATAGGTACTGGAAGTCGCAACTTGTTAAGAGTTATGGGGTGGTGCTAAATGCAGATCGAGGGAATTTTTATTCTTTTTTGTGAAAAGTCTATGTTTGAAATTGCTATATGGTATTTTTTTCCCAAGAGCTGGAACGTTGAAAAGGTCACCGATGGCAGCATATAATTTTCTTCTGGCTACTATATGATCACTGTGAAGGTGTCTGACTTGATTTATCATTTAAAGAAAATGCTTCAGCAACTCTCTTTTTGACGGTGATGTTATCTGGTAATTATATATGACAAGTAAGTTTTAAAACAACATGGACTTTATTCGGTGATTGGATGTGTAAGAATTGAAAATCACTTTAATTTTGAATCTTCCAAAAAGGAGGAATTTGTGCTAAGCTTCTATGCAGTTCAAAATGTGAAATCTATGGACAAGAATGAACTTCAAAATATCACCTCTTTTGAGAATTTTGGAAACGGTTAAACTTAAGCACATACAAGAAATTGGATTAATACTTGGATCTTGTACTAGTTACGAGTGTTATTGTTTATTGATTTGGACACATGGTTATTTTATGTCGATCAGGTATATGTTCTCTCAAGACTTGGTAGATGGAAAAAGGTAACTAATGGAAAACTTGCAACTTTTGTAGGATCCGTATTTAGTAGCTGACTTGATTTTTTCATAACAAATACGGGGCTACTTGATATCCAGCCAGCATACAGCACCAATCGGAAGGTAGTGCAGTTTCTGATACCTTGAAGACTCGAAATTTGAAATGAGAAGTGGAAGCTGTTTCTTAGACGGTGACACTATGTTACGTGTTACCGTGCTAGTATGTTGATGATAGCATATACAGTATTTACTACTACATGTTACTATGCTACCTTCTTTGGAGCCTGCTTCTAACTTTGTATCTATTATTTCAGTTTCATTCATTGTCTCTTTCACTGGATTTACTCTTGGGTTGTAATGGCAAGAACATTGAAGAATGAACAAACACCTTCTAATTTTGAGGTTTATTCTCTTGCCTTTCCCATATCTCTTCATGTATTCTGTAATACTGCCTCTTTGATCCTTCCTAACTGTGTTTTGCCTGTCTTGCAGTTGTCATTATTTGCGGAATTGTTGTATGAAATGTTTTGGTACCATGTGGATTGATGTGTTTGGCCATTTCTCGAGGTTGATTTTAATCATTCATTCAATGGGCATCCAACTTGCTTCCTTAATTGTGACATCTTTATTTTATGTTGTTTTATTTAAAATCTTTTATGAAAAAAAATCAACATAAGAGGCAATAGGATGAAGTCCATGGGAAGGACAGAGACAATAAAATCAACAAAAAAGCGAGCAAAGATTGATGAGCTTCTTGTGAAAGATCGGTGTATTAAGTCTGAAGCATTGAGTGCATCCCAACCAAATGATGACAGAACTAAGGTCAAGGTGGATAAATCTATTTACATGGATGAGGTGAATATGGAAGAGGAAACAGATGATGAAGATCCGGAGAAGGATCTTAAAGGTTCAAAGAAATGGAGGAGTCAAGTATGCAAAATGGCAGATGGAATGTGAAAAGGAGGAAAATGGGAAGATTGTTGTGCCCAGAAAGTGAAAAGGGGCTGAACAAGAGCAATGTGAAGCAGAGATATCTTGTAAGGAGAAATCAAAAGCTGCAGATACTAAACCCAAATATGATGGAGATATGCATGAAGAGAAAGATGGGAAGGTGGACAATGGGTTTTATATCTCTCGATAGAGATACTACTGTGGGTGGGAAACCTTTTGCTTTTGATTGTTTCTTGATTTTTACTGTAGCATTTAGTTGCATTCTCTCATCCTAGTTCTTTTAATGTTAATTTTCAAGTCTTAAACAGGCTTTTCGTCTTTGTTCAGGTTCTTCCTTTTATTTATTTATTTATGTTTATGTGATGGCTAGATTAACATGGCAAGGACTTTCTGTTGTGTTTCAGGTTGAAGATGAGGTTGATCATCCACCACCCGGGGAAGCTCCTTTCATACAAGGATGTCAAAGTGAGAATCTGCAATGAATCACTATTTCATCTTCATTTTTCTTATTATGATGTTTTTGATGGTCTCGTAGCTAATGTTTTTTCCACACCGGGAACTTGTGCAAAGTGCATTTCAGAACAACACTGGTGGGGATGACGGTATTCTCTACCATAAGCTGGTGCAAATGTCTGGCTTTTGAGATTGGAAGCTCTTGGCATTTCTGTCATTTTCCTTGAAACTAAACTTAGAGTATGACATTGCTTAATTATAGTCGTGGAAGGGGATGGCTTCTTCTGTTGTACTTGGATTTTGGTTTGTGCGAGTATACTGTTCTCATGTCTGTTTCTTGCATATGCCAAAATGCAAAAAGCAGAACATCTTTTTGTACTGTTTCGATGACCATTGAAAGCTATACAATCTTCAATGATGTAAAAGCCTTAAAACCAGTTGCTTCTGTTCTCGGCTGGTTCTTATCCATGACTTGCAAAATTGAGTTAGTTTTAATGGAAACGTATTCATATTCATCCTTAATGCTACAATTGTATAGAGTTTTCTGGTCTGTGCATCAAGCCCGAATAAATTAAGCAATGTCTTGGATTCTTCCAACTTTAAGAAACTTCAGCATTTTTATTGAATTGTGGTCACTTATCAAGGAGGTATTGGGATGTCCAATAGTTTCATATACATTCTATTTTATCTCCCATGCCTTCCAAAGAAGATGAAAAGCTTATGTTGAAATCGATCTGCTCCATGTTATAACTCCATTGTTCACTCTACAAGTTTCATAAAGTGAACGGCTTGACTCTTTCATGCGGGAGGACTCTATGTCACTGTTGGCCACATAAAAATCACTACTGCGACATTATTGGCTAGCTTAGCACATGATGGAGTCAACCATTCTAGGATTTGATCTTTCAAATATCGTTTTTTGCCACTTCTCCTGGTTGATTTTAACCTTTTTTTCCATTATGCATGCAAGTTACTTCCTTAACTGTGGCATCTTTATTTACTTTCATCTTTTTATGCAGAAATTAAATTTGAAGCTTTCAATGAAAGAAAATCAACGTGAGAGGCAACGGGATGACATTTATGAGAAGGAAAGGGACAAAAATTCAACAGCAAGGCGAAAAAAGACTGATGAGTTTCTAGTGAAAGCTTAGTCCATCAAGTCCAAAATATTGATTAAATCTCAACCAGAGAATGACAGTTCTAAGGCCAAAGAAGATAAATCTATTTATGTTGATGAGGGGAAGATGGAGGACAAACAGATGATGATGAGGATCTAGAGAAGGATCCTGAAGGGTCGAAGAAATGGAGTAGACAAGTATGCAAAATGACACAGGGAATGTGAATAATGGGGAAAGAGAGGAAGATTGATGTGAAACTAAACCTGAAAGGGTGGGTGGACTGGAAAAAGATGAAGCAGAGGAATCTTCCAAGGAGAAATCGTAAACTGCAGATATAAAGCTCAAGTCTTGATGGGGACAACGGAAAGAAACCAAACTCGGCTGTCAGGTAGCGTACATTTTATTTCTTTTTAATGTGATGGCCAGAACATATGGTAAGGAGTTTCTGTTGTGTTTCAGGTTGAAGATATAAGGTGGATCATCCACAATTTTGGAAAGTTCCTTTCACACTAGAATATCAAAGTGAGAATCTACAAGCAATCACTATTTCATCTTCATTTTTATTATTTTCATGTTTTTGATGATCTGAAAGCTAATGTTTTTCCCACATCAGGAATTTGTGCAAAGTACATTGTTAGGGACCCACACTGGTAGGGATGACCATATCCTGTTCAGTAAGCTGGCGGAAATATCTGGCATGTGAGATTGGAAGCTCTTGGGATTTCTGTCATTTTTCTTGAAACTAAACCATAACTTTCCTTCAACATCGTCGGGCTGCTCTTCGGTGTTACTCCCAAAGGTTGTCATTGCTTCTGATAAAGAAAGACAATAAATAAATAAATAAATAAATAAAGCAGAAACAGAGGATGTCATTTCATGGAAAGTTAGTTTGTGGAATTGCTTTTATCCCCTTTCGACCCTCCTTCGCCACGGACCTGAGGAGAGACCTAGTGTTCATGAAAATGACAAGTCAACACGAGAGGGTGAAGACCCAAGTCTTCTGAGCTCCCTCCATGCACTGCCCATCCCCTTGAACAAATTTCATGCTTGCCTTCTTGCCGTGCAATGGGGTTGAATCCTTTTGCGTCTTTCAAAGGTTGCCGGCTTGACTGGGGTAGAGAACGTGTTAGAAGGTTCATTATTTGGTAATAATTTTAATATTTTTTTTTAATAATATAAAATCATTTTACATATTGTAATAGAACACATTTTCATATTAAGTAAATAAAGATATGAGCAAGAAGCCTAGGCTATTTATAAATTATAATCACCCCTTTTGCTTGGCGCTGTCATGGAAGACTGGCTAGCTGCCTACTTCACTTTTACTTTGGCATTTTGTCTCTCAATTACTTTAACACACCTAATTAAAATAAATAAATAGATTGAAATGTAAGGATCATAATTTCTTCTAAATTTCTTGTTCAAATAAAAGTAAGGATAACAATACTGGACAAAAGAAAATAACAACGGTAGATGGTCTAAGAAGAGGTGTATGTACTAAATTGTCAAAAACAACAGACCTATGTTCGGAATTGATTGCTTGAAGACAACGAAAAGGGAATAACAAAACAAAAAAAAAAAAAGACTAGATAATAGTAAATTTTTGTTATTAATTACTCAAAATAGTGATAACTATAATAAAATATATAATAAATTAACAATATCGTTAATAAATATAGGAAATATTTTGGATCATTTCCGCTTCCTGCACATGCCGTGTGGGTCCATCTGTCCCATAGGCTGTCCTCTGGGTGCGCTTTTGTGTATTTAAAAGCAAGACAGAACATGGCTCGGAGTATTTCGTTCTGCTTCTCTTTGAATTCTTCCATTTCCTTTGATTTGCCCAGACTAAACCATGGCTGAGCTTGCAAGCTTGTTTCTCTCTCCCATCCTCCAAGTGCTTTTTGAAAAACTGGCATCTACTGAGTTTCGGCAACGAAAACTGGACGATGATCTCTTAAGAAAATTGAAGACAACGTTGATCTCAATAAACAAATTGCGGGAAGACGCGGAGGACAAGCAATTTACAGATTCTCATGTAAAAGAGTGGCTTGTTGAGCTGAAAGATGCTCTATATAAAGCACAGGATATCTTGGACGAGATTGCTACTGAAGCCTTACAACGTCAGTTAGATATTAAATTTCAAACTAGTGCAAACAAGGTACAAAACTACATCTCTACTTATTTCAGTCCTTTTGTCAAGAAGTTAGAGGCAAAGATAGGAAAATTAATTACCAACCTAAAGGATCTTGCAGATCAAAAAGATACTTTAGGTCTAAAAGAAGGTGAGGGAAGAAAACCATCCAAAATATTGCCCACAACTTCTTTTGTTGATGAATCTAAGATTGTTGGTAGGGATGATGCGAAGGAAAACATAGTGAATTTGTTGCTCTTGAATGATGCAAGTGGTGATGAGAAAGTGAGAGTGATTGCCATCGTCGGCACAGGGGGGATTGGCAAGACAACCCTTGCTCAGTGTGTGTTCAATGATGAGAGGGTAAAGAAGTACTTTGACCTTCAAGCATGGGTATGTGTCTCATTGGAATTTGATGTGTTAGGGATAACAAAAACAATTCTAGAGAAACTAACTTCATCAAATTTTGATACTAAAGATTTAGATCGGCTTCAACAAAAACTAGTAGAGGAATTAATGAGAAAGAAATTCTTACTTGTTTTAGATGATGTGTGGAATGAGAATGAGGCCAAGTGGGAAGGCTTAAGCTATCTATTCAACTTAGGGACACGAGAAAGCGTGGTAATTGTAACAACACGTAAAACAAATGTTACATCAAAGATGAGCCCTCTATCGATCACCTTCCATAACTATCCTATAGACATGCTATCAGATAAAGATTGTTGGTCTTTATTTACAAAACATGCATTCCATAGCAACAACTTGGAAACACATCCAGAGTTTGAAAATATTGGAAGGCAAATTGTGAAAAAATGTAAAGGCTTGCCCTTAGCAATCAAGACAATAGGAGGTATGTTGCAATCTAAGTTAAATGTTGATGAATGGGAGAAGATATTGAAGAGTAGTTTATGGGATTTATCAAATAGCCAAGAAAAGATTCTTCCAACTTTGAGTTTAAGTTATAGAGATCTTACCATAGACCTAAAGGCATGCTTTGCTTATTGTTCAATATTTCCGGAAGATTATATATTTTCAAGAGATAAAGTAATATCATTGTGGATGGCAGAAGGCTTGTTGAAAGGGAATAAAAACCAAACAATGGAAGAAGTTGGTAGAGATTATTTTGATGTTCTAAGATCAAGGTCATTGCTTGATACATCAAAAGGCCGTGTAAATCCTGGGTTTGTAATGCATGACCTTGCTCATAACCTAGTAGAGTTCGTTTCTAAGCAATTTATTGTAACCTTAAAGGTTAACTCTGATCGCGAAATTCCAAACATGACTCGTCACATATCATTCTGGGCAAAGGATGATGTTAACGCAAAAAAGTTAGAGAGTCTTCCTAGGCAACTACATACTTTCTTGCCATCAAGTATGTCAGGATACTATGGTTTCATTTACATAAATAATAGAGTGTTGCATGATCTACTCTCAAAGTTAAGATATTTGCGAGTGCTTTCTTTACACAGTCATCGTAATCTGACTGAATTACCAAAGTCAATTGGTAAAATTAAGTATCTCCGTTATTTAGACCTTTCTTTCACTCAGATTAAGATGCTGCCTGATTCTATATGTAAGTTGTGCAATTTGCAAACATTAAACTTATCATATAGTGCACTTGTTGTATTACCAAAAGATATGCAGAGGCTTGTCAATTTGCGCCATCTTGATATTTCAGAAACTAACATCAAGGAGATGCCAGGATATTTGGGAGAACTAAAACACCTACAAATGTTGACAAATTTTGTTGTTAGCAAACAAGACAGGGCTAACATTCAAGAGTTGAAAAAAATTTCAAATCTCAAGGGAAAACTTTCTATTTCAGAGCTCCAAAATGTTGAATCTTCTATAGATCCTTTACAACAATACTTGAAAGATAAAAGGTACCTTGAGAACTTGGAGTTTACCTGGAGCAATTTAAATTCTTCAAACTGTCAAAGAGATGTACTCCACAATCTCTATCCTCATCCAAACTTGAAAAGTCTCGCTATTACAAACTATGGTGCTGAAAGTTTTCCAGATTGGGTGGGATGTCCTTCATTCTCTAGTATAACATCTCTTAACTTAAATGATTGCAAAAATTGTTGCTACTTGCCACCACTTGGCCAATTATGTTCTTTGCAAAATCTCTATCTGCATGGGTTAAGTGGAGTTGTTAAATTGGGTCGTGAGTTTTACAGCAACAATTCTTCCTCAATCAAGCCATTTGGAGCCTTGAAACTTTTAAGGTTTTCGAAAATGTTGAACTGGGAGGAATGGTCTTTTTTTTATGTTGAAAATGATGGTGGGAACTTTCCACAACTCCAAGAGTTATATATCTCTAATTGCCCTAAGCTAACTGGACAATTGCCTAACTATCTACCATCTTTAGCCGAGTTGACTATTAGGCGGTGTTCGCAATTGGTAGTTGCATTACCAAGAGCTCCTGCTATGCGCTCTTTACATCTAACAAATTGTAGTAATGTTTTGCCAACGGAATTGCCAGTTGGGTTATTGAGCTTGGAAATTAGCGAGTCTGATGCATTAAAGTGTCTTCCCAAAGTAATGGTCAACTGTAGTAGTGGTATTGGAAGCTTGGAGATTCGGAATTGTTTGCAATTGGAGCTCCCAACACACTTGGACTTTTCATCCCTTACGTCATTGTGGTTGGACAATTGTGATTCCGTGAAGTCACTTCCATTATATTTATTTCCAAACCTTAATTATGTCAATATCTCTTCTTGTATGGATCTGGAATCTTCCACTATTTCAGAGCAACACGGACATGATTTATTGGCCAACTCTCTACATATCGGGCGTTGCCCAAGTTTGGTATCTTTTCCAAGGCTCAGTGCCCCCAAGCTTACTTCTCTGAGAATCGATAGTTGTCAAAATCTAAGGTCATTCCCAGATAACATGCCCGATCTCCTACCATGTCTTGTCTCACTTTCGATTTGGAATTGTCCAGAAGTTGAGTCATTTTCCAGAGGGGGCTTTCCATCCAGTTTGACGAGGATTGAAGTTTGGGATTGTAGAAAACTCTTCGCTAGAAGGAAGGAGTGGGGTTTGGAAAATCACCCTTCTATTCAAAGAATGTTAATCGGTGGGGGTTCAGAAGACGTGAAGTCCTTCCCAGAGCCACGGTTGCTGCCTTCCAGTTTGTTATATCTTGACCTTTTGAATTTTGAAAATATGGAAATGTTGGACGAGAGCGGACTCCAACACTCGACCTCTATTAAAGAGTTGACTCTCTCAAATTGCCCTACCCTCGCTTACGTTCCGAAAAAGGGGTTGCCCGCCTCTCTTTATGCTATAAACATCTATAGATGCCCTTTGTTAAAGAAGCAATGGCAAAGCAAGAAAGGAAAGAAGCAGCGAAACATTCCCGATGTAGATCGCATAAGAATTGATGACGAATACATAAGGATTGATGGTGAATATGTTCGATGAGCAACAAGCCTCACAAGAATCTCGTTTTCTGTTAGAGACCCCACACATTGTTCGGAGGGCAACACCGATATATTCCGCTTTTATGGTTAGGTGAACGCTGTTTTCAACGAGAAACACAAGGAGGTTAGCTAATTTATCCAGCTTCTAAATATTTGACAATTTTCCCTCGACCTGGGTCTCATTTATATTGATGAAACTCATGCCAACAAATTTATTTGCTATTGAAAAGGTTATAGGCATTTTTTCAGAAAATTCTTATATATGCCTTGTGCAAAAACATGGAAAACTCATCATGCACACGTTCTTAGGACATTTTAGTGTCTTTTGGTACTTGCTTGTACACAAACTAAGTATTTTTGCCTTTAAAAGTTTTTCAAACATTTGAAAAATTTGTCTTCTCTTGGGAAAATTTTCATCGTTCCAACCCAAAGAAGTAAGATTTAGAGTTTTCTTTTGTTAGCTTCAAAAATCACTATGAAGTTAGTATAAAATTGGGGATGTTGTTGTGAACATAAAAGGTTCATTTGTTATTTGTGTTTATATATATATATATCTTTCACGTTATCTATCCTCAATTCCTTTGTTGCTTTGCAGTGTTACCTGCCACGGTCAATAAGTGGCGCCAAATGCCTAGAATTGAAATTTCAAATCTACTGTCTCCAAGTCTTTTTCTCCTACCCATTGAAGACTTTCTGCTTAAGAAGAGGTCTTTATAGATGTGTCATCAAAGTTGGACTTGCATTGCAACTTCTTAACATTTGTTAAGTTTGGAATTTCTGTCAAGAGTAAAAGAAGCAGGATGGGTTGTAATTCGTTCTAGAGGTATGAGTTTATGCCCAAATAGATTTCTTAATCGGTACCAGAGTTAATATTTATCATAGAATTTCTTGGTTTGGTCCTATTATTGAATGTTTCCTCAAGTATATTCAAATTATATAAGGAAAATGAATGATCTTTTGTAATCTAGTTTGAATTAACGTTGCTCTATTGTTTGGAAGAAAATTAAGCTGTTTGTTCAACATAAGAAACTTAAGACTTTTCCACTTAAAAAGAAAATTAAACATTAGATGTAGTATTTATTGACTCTAATTTAAGTTTTCCTTTTAATTAATTTATTCATTTTCTGATGAATAGGTGCTGGAAGTTGTGACTTATTAGAGTTGTGGAGCGGGTCAAATGTAGATCATGGGAATTTGCTATTTGGCATCTTTTTCCCAAGAGCTGGAACGTTGAAAAGGTCATCAATGGCAGCATGTAATTTTCTTCTTGCTACTATATGATCACTATGAAGGTATCTGACTTGATTTATCATTTAAAGAAAATACTCCAGCAACTGACTCTTAGATGGTGATATTATTTGATAATTATATAGGACAGGTAAGTCTTCGATTGTTGGCATTTCCTTTGCTATTTGCATTCTTTGGTTTTGTAAGTGTAAACAAAATACTTAAAACTGGTTGTTAGATTTATTACCTAGATTTTATGATAGATTTATCTTTGACAACATGAATATGAAACCTTTACAGTTTTAGAACAATATGGAATGAATTGGTAATTAGGTGAGTAGAGAGTTGACAATGGCCTTAATTTTGAATCCTTTAAAAATTCTTGCTAGGCTACTATGCAGCTCAAAATATGAAATCATTGGACAAGAAAAGGCTTCTAGATCTTACCTCTTCGGCAAATTTTGAAAACAGTTAAACTTATGCCCACACAAGAAATTGGATTCACACTTGGATCCTGAACTAGTTACCATAAGCTGGTGTAAATGTCTGGCTTTTGAGATCGGAAGCTCTTGGCATTTCTGTCATTTTCCTTGAAACTGAACTTGAGTATGACATTGCTTAATTATATTCGTGGAAGGGGATGGCTTCTTCTGTTGTACTTGGATTTTGGTTCGTGCAAGTATACTGTTCTCGTGTCTGTTTCTTGCATATGCCAAAATGCAACAAGCAGAACATTCTTCTGTACTGTTTCGATGACCATGGAAAGCTATACAATCTTCAATGATGTAAAAGCCTTAAAACTAGTTGCTTCTGCTCTCGACTGGTGCTTATCCGTGTCTTGCAAAAGTGAGTTAGTTCTAATGGAAGCGTATTCATATTCATCCTTCATGCTACAATTGTATAGAGTTTTCTGGTCTGTGCGTCAAGCCCGAATGAATTAAGCAACGTCTTGGATTCTTCCAACTTTAAGAAACTTCAGCATTTTCATTGAATTATGGTCACTTATCAAGGAGGTATTGGGATGTCCAATAGTTTCATATACATTCTATTTTATCTTCCATGCCTCCCGAAGAAGATGAAAAGCTTGTGTTGAAATCGATCTGCTCCGTGTTATAACTCCATTGTTCACTTTACAGGTTTCATAAAGTGAACTCCTTGACTCTTTCATACGAGAGGACTCTACGTCACTGTTGGCCACATCAAAATCACTACTGCGACATTATTGGCCAGCTTAGCACATGATGGAGTCAACCATTCTAGGATTTGATCTTTCAAATATCGTTTTTTACCACTTCTCCTGGTTTAACCTCTCTTTCATTATGCGTATAAGTTACTTCCTTAACTGTGACATCTTTATTTACTTTCATCTTTTTATGCAGAAATTACATTTGAAACTTTCAATGAAAGAAAATCAACGTGTGAGGCAACGGGATGATATTCATGAGAAGGAAAGGGACAAAAATTCAACAGTAAAGTGAAAAAGACTGATGAGTTTCTAGTGAAAGATCAGTCTATCAAGTCCAAAATATTGATTAAATCTCAACCAGATAATGACAGATCTAAGGCCAAAGAAGATAAATCTGTTCATTTTGATGAGGGGAATATGCAGGACAAACGGATGATGATGAGGATCCAGAGAAGGATCCTGGAGGATCGGAGAAATGGAGGAGACAAGTATCAAGGAATGTGAATAATGGGAAAAGAGGGGACGATTGATGTGAACACTAAACCTGAAAGGGTGGATGGACTGGAAAAAGATGAAGCAGAGGAATCTTCCAAGGAGAAATCGTAACCTGCAGAGATAAAGCCCAAGTCTTGATGGGGATCATGGAAAGAAACCAAACTCGGCTGTCAATATAAAACTGTTACAGGTAGCGTACTTTTTTATTTCTTTTTAATGTGATGGCTAGAACATATAGTAAGGAGTTTCTGTTGTGCTTCAGGTTGAAGATATAAGGTGGATCATCCACAATTTAGGGAAGTTCATTTCACACTTGGATGTAGAATCTACAATCAATCACTATTTCTTCTTCACTTTTATTATTTTGACGTTTTTGATGGTCTGACAGCTAATGTTTTTCCCACATCAGGAACTTGTGGAAAGTGAGTTGTTAGGGACCACAATGGTAGTGATGACCATGCTCTGTTCAATAAGCTAGTGGAAATATCTGGCATTTGAAACTGGTTGCTCTTGGGATTTCTATCATTTTTATTGAAACTAAACTTGAGATGACACTGCTTAATTATAGTCGTGAAAGGGGATGTCTTCTTCTTTCGTACTTGGATTTTGGTTTCTGCAATTATGCTGTTCTTGTGTCTGTTTCTTGTATCTGCCAAATTGCAAAAAGCAGCACATTCTTTTGTAATGTTTCGAAGCTGTACAATGTTTAATGATGTGAAAGCCTTAAAACCAGCGGCTTCTGTTCTCAGCTGGTATTTATCCATGACTGGAAACGTATTCGTGTTCATCCTTAATGTTACAATTCGTGAAGTGTTTTCTGGTCTGTGCATGTAGCCCGGATGAATAAGCTACGTCTTAGATTCTTCCAACATTTAGAAGCTTCAGCATTCCATTGAATAATTGTGGTTTTGATCTCATGGATTATGAGCTACTTGGATCTTGATGCCTTCAATTATCAAAATAATGGCAGGGAGAGATTTTGTCTCTTAATTAGTATTCTTCCCCCATGTTCATACATTGTTTCAGATATATTCTATTTTATCTTCCATGCCTTGCACGGGAGATGAAAATGTGATGTTGAAATAGAACTGCTGTGTTATAACTCCATTGTTCACTTTACAGGTTTCTTAGATATTATGCCTTCTGATTTCTTGACTGGATCACATAAATGGTTTCTACATTCTTAGTTGATCAAGGGGCAGTAGATACCGGTTCTTTAGTCGTTACTTATTGAAATTTCAAAGCTAAAGAATTTTCTTGATATTAAAAATGAAGGAAACGTAGGGCTCTGTTTTCTTCCTCTCATCTATTGTGCTTCGCTGTTCCTGTCAAGCATTAGCTAGGTTAAAGATGAAGAGAAAGACATATGGGTAAAAGCTAAAGATTTAGCAATTTAGTGGCCAAAATGCATATTATTCCATCAAGCATAGCTTTAGAGGAAATGCAGCGTTATGGTGGAAACTATGTCAACCGCGGGAAGAAATCTAATAGTATTCTATTAATGATAGTATACTAGGATCAGGGAAACCAACTGTTTGTTACAACTCGAGAATTAATGACCAGAATAAAGATAGCTGTAAGACAAGAATTCATAGGAGAAGATTGGTATACACATAAAATAAGAAGAAAAGTCAAGATAAAAGTGGAGACATAATGGAAGATACAAAATCTAGAAATGTCCGTTGTGTTATTTTGAAAATTATACTTGCGAATGTTGTTAATACTACTACTACTACCAAATAGCAGGGACATATGATAAGAAAAGAAGTAATGGATAAAGAAAGAAACGGGGATTTGTATATGCTAAAACTGCCAAGGCCATGGGGAATAAGTTTGAAGTCAGAATATCAAGCTTAATTAGAAGTATTTACAGATACTTTAGGAGGAAGAAAAGAATTCTGTTAAAAACCATACAAAAATTTGTGAAAAATAGCAAAAAATAGCAAAATAGAAGCCTAAGTTGTCCACAACTAGAAAGACCTAGAAAATGGAGATGAGAAACATACAGAAAGAAAAGGACTGCACGATAGAAGATTTATATGTGCTAAAACGTAGAAAACTTGCTTTGCACAAGTTCTTAGCACAATCTTTTTATGTTAGTGTCTTTTAAATGGTATGTGCCTATGCACAAACTAAGTATGCTACGTCTTTAAGAGTCCTTGAAGCATTTAAAAATTCTGTAAGTCCTATGCATAAGAAATTCATCATTCCAATTTGAATTAGGAAGATTATAAAGTTTTCTTTTGTTACCAGCAAAGTTACTACGAAGTTAGCATAAGACTGGGGATGCTTGGATGCATGTGAATCTATAACATCTCTTTCCCTATCTATCCTCAACCCCTATGTTGTTTTGGAGGGTCATCTTTATTGTTAGCCTAGAATTGAAATTGTGAAGCTGGTGTTTACCAATCTCTTTCCCCTTCCATTGGAAACTTTCCTCTTAAGTAGAGGTCTACGCGGATTTTGTCACCGGTTTGGACTTGTATTGGAACTTTCCAACATTTGTTAAGTTTTGGAATTCTATCAAGACTAAAAGAAGCAAAGTGGACGGTTTACCTAGGTTCTTGATTCTTGACGTATGGGTTTGATGACCAAGAGATTATTAATCATTACTAGAGTTGATCTTTGTTGTAGCATTTCTTGGTTTGGCACCTATTTTCTTATGGTTTCTCATACATAATCAAAACATATGAAGCGTGGCTATCTGATTCCTTCCTATTATACAGATGGATAAATACCCTTTGTTGAAAAGGCAATGGCAAAGAATGAAGGAGAAGAATGGCTAAAGATTTCTAACGTTGAGTATTGTTGTGATACCATTTCATGGTCTCAAAGCCAAGAAAAAGATATAGATACTTACAATTATGTTTTTACTTGTCAATTATGTTCCTCTTACTTCCAGTAGCCAATTTATCAAATTTCTGCATCTATATGGCTTTTTAATGTTTTATTCTTTGATAAATTTATCTTTGTTCTATTAATATCTAATTTTAAAGGATGGATAAATTAAACTACAAAATAAAAGGCAAAGATGAGCATATAGAAGATAAGGATAGTGAACCATTAATGTCAAAAGGTCAATGAAAATTTCTAACATCTATTATTTGGTTTAGTACTCCATAAATTGAATGTCATTTATAATTGCTATTCACACTCCCCTTACGAGTTGTATGCACGTCAGAATTCATTTGATTTTCAATTGGATCTTGGACTAATTACCATTTATCTTCACCAAACAAAATGATTTACACCTTGTGAATTCTTCCTTCACTTCAATGTTCTAATCACGACAATAATTGGAGGTTGTTGGTCTTTGTACTTCGCTAACAGAAATTATTTGGAAGTTCTCATAAAGCTTAAGATACTTTGCAAAATCAAGTGTTTGTCCAATGATTGGGATTTCAATAGATCTCAATCCCACCATCTATACATAATTCCTTGCAGATTCTTTGCAAGATCTTTCAACACTTCTCCATCTGATAACTCAGGTTCAATTATTGAACCTGAGTTGTTTTTCTAACGATGAGGCATTCGGGTTTTGAATTTTCATTCTATATCTTTTCTCTCAAAACTTGGCAGAAGGGAAAAGGTAACTAATGGCAGCATAGATTTCTTGCAGCTACTCTAGGACCCTTTTTAGGTTGTTCACTTCGTTCATTACAATTGATACGAGACAAATTGATGTCCAACCAGCATACAACATCAATCAAAAGCTAGTGCAGGTTCTTATACCTTCAAAACCCAAATTTTGAAATGAAAAGTGGTAGCCGTGTCGTAGATGGTACGCTGTGCAACCTGTTACTATTGAAGAAGATAACAGAATGGAACAGTGAAGTGTGGAAGATTGCACTCCGGCTTCTATTCACTGGTATATCCTCGGTTACCAAGAATGTATCTACATCTGAGGTATATGAAAGCAAGGAAATACTATTGGGCCCGTCAGCTCTCTAACGGGCCATGCTAATGCACTAAAGAAAGATACAATAAGGCCCACAACTCATTTCAACACTCCCCCTCAAGCTGGAGATTTATACAAGTCAAAAACTCCAAGCTTGGATAACAAATAATGATGTTGTGGGCTACATAATGCCTTAGTAAATACATCTGCAGGTTGTTCCCGCGTATTAACATAACAGGTTCTGACAATGCCTCTCTGGATTTTTTCTCGAACAAAGTGACAATCTATCTCAATGTGCTTTGTTCTCTGGTGAAAGATGGGGTTAGCTGCGATGTGTCCAGCTGCTTCACTATCGCAAAAAAGGGAAACTGGACGAGGAATGATCACTCCAAGATCTAGAAACAAACCCAACAACCAAATTATCTCACAAACGGTGTACCCCATAGCTCTGTACTCAAACTCTGCTGAAGAACGCGATACAGTGGGTTGTTTCTTGGCTAACCATGATACAAGGGAGTCTCCTAGCTTGATGCAATAACCCGTTACACATTTCCGTGTCATGGGGCAAGTAGCATAGTCTGAATCACAATAAGCAGTGAGTTCCAGTCTAGAAGAGGAAGAGAGAAAAATCCCAAGTCCAGGAGTGCCCTTGATGTATTTCAACAGTCTCATAGCCGCATCCATGTGTGATTGTTTTGGTTTATGAGTGAACTGGCTAAGGTGCTGAACTGCAAAAGAGATGTCAGGTCTAGTATGTGTCAAATACAGGAGTCTTCCAATCATTCTCTGATAAGAGCTATAATCTCTCAGAACTGGATCATCTCGTCGCTCGGGATCTCCCTGATCATACTCTAGTGTAGTGAGCTTCACATTTTGTTCAAGTGGGGTGATCATGGGTTTAGACCCCCCAAGTCCAGCTTCTGAGACTAGTTCCAACGCATACTTGCGCTGGTTGAGATATATCCCTTTCGGGGAACGGACTATCTCTATGCCAAGAAAGTACTTGCATTCCCCAAGATCTTTCATGTGAAACACTGAATGCAGATATTTTTTTAATGCTGAAATTGTAGCAATATTATCCCCAGTCACTAATATATCATCAACATAAAACAGAAGAATAATGAACGAACCTCTAGTCCGTCTAGTGAATAGGGCATAATCATGTAGGGATTGTCGAAAGCCTCCTGCAAGCAGTGCCTCTGTAAATTTTGCATACCACTGCCTAGATGCTTGCTTCAATCCATATAATGATTTTCTCAAACGACATACGGAACGCTCCCCCTGACTAGGAAAACCAGGTGGAAGTTGCATGTAAACTTCCTCCACCAAATCTCCGTGCAAGAAAGCATTCTGCACATCTAACTGATGAAGACACCAATTCTTCACAGAAGCAATGCTCATGACTGATCTAACTGTCACTGACTTTACAACAGGTGAGAAGGTTTCATCATAATCAACACCCTCTCGTTGTGTGTATCCCTTAGCCACTAATCTGGCCTTATATCTCTCTATCCTGCCATCTGCTTGATATTTAACCTTGTACACCCATTTACATCCAATGGCTCGTCGACCAGGTGGAAGTGTCACAACATCCCACGTGCGATTAGCCTCAAGGGCCGCCAACTCTCTATCCATAGCATCAACCCAATGGTTGTCATTAAGTGCCTGATTATATGTTTCAGGTTCGGTAATGGAAGAGATTGAGGCAATAAATTTCTTGCAATGAGGGTAAAGATGATCAAGACAAATATGATCAGATATTGGGTATTTGCTGTTCGACCCTATGGAGGTGGTCGAACATATGTAGTCGGCAGTCCAAATAGGAGGACGAGTAGGCCGTGATGACCGCCGAACAACTGGTGGTGATGGCTCAGGAATAGTGTCTGGATGTGGCTCAGGGTTTTGATTAATTGTGACAATGGGAGAGGAATTTGTACCTGGCATATCTGGAGGTGACCCATCTGATGGTGTTTCTACTATGCCCGGAGATGGCTCCGGTGGAGTGAGTAATGGATCGCATGACTGCGCAGTGTCCGGAACTGGGGTAATGTGATCCGAAGGCAGATCTGGAGAAGGATCCAAATCCCTACTCGGGGCGAAAGGGAAATCATACTCATAAAATACAACATCACGACTCACCAAAATTTTTTTGCTACTTGGGTCATATAATTTATATCCCTTCTGAAGTGAAGGATAACCAAGAAATATGCATGGAATAGCCCTAGGAGAGAACTTGTCTTTGGGCCGTAAATCAGATGCATAACATCTGCAGCCAAAGACTCGCAAGTGGTCTAATGATGGAGGTTTTCCATGTAATATTTCAAAAGGGGATCTATTCCCAAGTCTGGCACTAGGTAATCTATTAATGATGTGAGTGGCTGTCAGTATGCATTCCCCCCAAAAATGTGCAGGAATGTGAGCTTGAAATTTCAAGGCTCGCGCAACGTCTAATAAGTGACGGTGTTTGCGTTCCACCACCCCATTCTGTTGAGGGGTGTAAACGCATGAGCTTTCATGGTAGATCCCACGAGAAGCTAAGAAAGAGGAGCATGCAGCGGAAAAAAATTCTGTGCCATTATCTGAGCGAATGCGCTTGATAAAGGCACCATGTTGGTTTTGAACCATGTAAATAAAGGACTGAATAGTAGAAAAAACTTGATCCTTAAAGCACAAAAGAAATGTCCAAGTCGCTCGTGAAAAATCATCAACAATAGTTAGAAAATATCGCGACTTGTCATGATTGGGTTCCCGATGGGATCCCCACAAATCCATATGAACAAGCTCAAAAACAGTAGTAGTAAAATTTTGATGTTCTGGAAAAACAGATCGAGTCTGTTTTGCCAATGGACAAATAGGACAAGAAAAGAAATCAGGGCATTCAATACATTTTCCATGAGCAAAATAAGATTTCTGAGAGCTATGTCCCAAACGTCTATGCCATAAACCATAGTTAGAAACATCATTGTTATTACACTGATTGTTTGCATTCACATAACACAAAAGGGAATGGACACTGTTCAAAAAGCGTGTAATACAATGAGACAACTCAGAAAGAGTAGGTTGCAAAAAATAAAGCCCTCGAATCGCTTTACCCAATCCGATCACCTGCCCAGTCGTACGGTCCTGGAAAAAACAAAAATCATCGAAAAATACGACAATGCAGTTACAATTGGAAGTGATTTTCTTAACTGAAAGGAGATTAAATTTCAATTGAGGGATGTAAAGGACATGATTTAAGTTTATCATTCTAGTGGGTTGTGCTTGTCCAACATGGGTGGCATAAACATAAGTGCTATCAGGCAGTTTATTAGGCATCGATTGGGGTGAGCATGGATAAAAAGAATATAATGAATTTAAATTGCACGTAACATGGTCACTTGCACCTGAATCAATAATCCATGGACAATTAAAGGATGATGAATGCCTCGTACCTTCATAGTTTCCCATTAATTGGGAAGGCAAATTGTGTTGGAGCTGGTTCAGATTGAATGAGGGAAACGGTGGGCTTGCTGGATGCATGCTGCCCGCAAAGGAAGAGTTCCCTGTCTGATTTGGAGGAGCCGTGGACTGCTGCTGCTCTAAAGGCTGAACGTGAGGTCCAAATGCTCCTTGGGCTTGCAGTCCGTGAGAAGAGTTGTTGGTAAGTGGGACAGGCCCGTGTGCTCCTGGATAAAAGACATAGGGGCCCACGTAAGGTGAGGCCTGTGGCTGGAACCCACAAACCGGGCCCAGCTGATGTTGCCCGTTAAATCCCGAAAAAGGATGTTGCCCGAAACTCTGCTGCCTGAATCCCTGTTGTCTCGTAGGAGATGCAGGAATGCCCGCATCTGATCCAAACACACTGTCGGTCTGGAAAACTTGACCGCCGGCAGCCTTCTTTCCCCTTCCTCTTGGCGTCCATCCAGCAGGATACCCGACCAATTGATAGCATTGGTCCTTAGAGTGTCCAGATTTGTGGCAATGGGAGCACACAATTCTCCCCTTGGAATCCGTTTTTCCTTTTGTATTGGACGACCCCGAAGTTACCGGAGAAGACACGGCCAAGACAGTTCCTTGCTCTACAACACCAATTTCTTCTTTTCTTGCTTGATGCTCATCTTCTTTAGCCAAATTAAAAATTGCATCAACAAGAGGAAGTGGGTCTTTTGAGAGAACATTGGTGCGAAAGTTCCGAAATTTGTCTGACAGCCCCAACAGAAAATCCACGGTTCTATGTTTTTCAACTTTTGCATCGGCTCTTTCATTGACTCGACATGAGCAATTACCACAATGGCATCGAACAGGAGGATCCACAATCTCAATTTCTAGCCATAAGTTACTGAGTCTCGTGTAGTACTCAGAAACTGTGGGTGCTTGCATTTTATTTTCGAACTGCTGTTGGCGGAGACGGTAAACTTGTGTCCCAGTAAGCGTGCCAAAACGGATCTTGAACGCCTCCCAAATAACCCTCAGTTCCTTCTTTCGGACCACAAATAACATTAGTTCATGGGAAACTGATTTTTGGAACCAACTTTGGACAGCATAATGGCAAAGATCCCAAGCTTGTTGCTTTTATGGGTCTGATTTGGGACGGGTGAAAGAGCCATCAACGAAACCCCATTTATTTTTGGCTAAAAGCTGATTCTCCATTTGGCTGCTCCAAAGTTCATAGTTACTCTCATCTTTCAAAAGTTCAGTCACAAGTGCGGCTCCAGGGATGTCCGTTGATGAGAGATAATATGGGTCACGGTACGGGTTAATGGGATTCAAGGTGGAAGAGGAACCAGGATTCTGCGGGGGAGGTTGTGTTCGGCGTGGTGTCTCAGTCATGTTGGTTGAGGTGAAGGAAATAAATAAGGTCGAAGGGGTTAAAGAGGAAAAAAGAGGTGTGGTGTCAGGCAATTGTCTTTTCCAAAGCACAAAACGCAACAAGTGGGGAATAAAGCACAATGTTCCCGAAAATATCTACTGACAAGTAGGAGTTGAAATACGAAACAACCCTTTTGAACAAACTATCTCTTAAAAGCAGAAAGTTGGAACGGATTACCTCTGAAAGCAAAGGTTCATCACGGTGGTCCCAGAAAAGTGATGAAGAAAGCTACATCTGACCTTCTCGGATACCATATTGAAGAAGATAACAGAACGGAACAGTGAAGTGTGGAAGATTGCACTCCGGCTTCTATTCACTGGTATATCCTCGGTTACCAAGAATGTATCTACATATGAGGTATATGAAAGCAAGGAAATACTATTGGGCCCGTCAGCTCTCTAACGGGCCATGCTAATGCACTAAAGAAAGATACAATAAGGCTCACAACTCATTTCAACAGTTACTATGCTAAGAGGTTAATGATCGTATATACAGTGATTAATTGTTGCATGAAATGCTTCAGCATTACATGGATTATCATCTTTTGACATCTCTCCAGGTTGGTTTTAACCATTCCATCAATATGCAATGGGATGAAACCCATGGGAAGGAAAATTGAGTGCATCCCAACCAGATGATAACAAAACGAAGGTCAAGGAGGATAAATCTGCTAATCAAATTCATGAGGTAAATGTTTGAACATGAGCTGCTGCCACATCAGATGCCATGTCACCATCTCCGACAATGGGGTGAGAGACGGCTCTGCACAGCCTCCCCTACGGCCCTAGCACCAGATACAGCTGCAGAGAAGCTACACGCGACAGTGACATCCCATTTCAGTTCCTGTTTGAACTCTATTTAGAGAACAGAATACCTTCATTGTAAATTATCACGGGAACAATTTCTCCCGGAAAACCTTTGTATTTGGTTTGCTTGTTAATGAGAATAGCAAGATTCACCCATTTTGTGTGTCAAGTTAATATATTTACAGTAAATATAGGAGATGAAACAGATAATGATGAAGATCCAAAGTAGAATCCTGGAGGGTACAAAGAAATGCAAACTGGCACGCTGAATGTGAATGGCGAAGAGAAGAGACTAAAGCCCAAGTCTGATGAGGAGAAATGGAAAGCTGAAGAGACTAAAGCCCAAGTCGGATAATTGTGAAGAGAGATGCAAAGGTGGATGTGCAAAGAAACCAAACTCCGCTTTTCATTGTTTCTTGAATTCCATAGTAGCATTTTATTAATTTTCAAATTTGAAACCGGCTTTCTAGTTGTTTGAACGCAATCTAGTTGGCTACATTAGGGTACATTTCATCGTTGTTTAGGTTCTTTTATTGTGTCAAATGTCATGGCAATATTGGTATGGTAGGGATTTTCTCGTGCATTTCAGGTTGAAGATATGAGGTTGATCATCCACAATTTGGGGAAGACAAGGATATCAAGGTAAGAATCTGCAATTTAATCACCATTTCATCTCCATTTTGTATATTTTTTTTTTCTTCTTCTTTTAATGTGGTACATATTCCTTTGCCGATCTGGTTGCTAATGATTGAGAGCAATATAGGGCGGGATGAGAGTATTATTTATAATAAGCTAGTACAAATGTCTGTCATTTGAGAAAGGAAGCTCTTTGAAAATATTTGTTTGATATGTTAGATTATTTTCATAATTTTACTATATGTGGACTTATATCAACGGCCATCAAGAAACTCTCCTGGGATATATCAATATCATTGTTAATTGATCTAATAAAGTGACATATATGTTCTTATTATACCTTAAAGATGATAGTATCATTTCCAAACTATTGGACATGGAAAATTCCTTAATAGGAGGTGTGAAGAAGTTGCAAGCCAATTTACAAATGGAAATTGTGGTGGCGTTTTCCAAGGCATGTGTGGTCTTACTCCTGAGTGTTTTGGTGAATTATTGGCTAGCTCTTGGACTTTCCAACTTCATTGTTTCATCAAACTCTTCTCAATCAAGGTATGCAACAACTCATTTTCGCCCCAATATGTCCTCGGAATGGCCCTCTCGTGCATTGCAAACATTGGCAGTCCTGCATACTTTACTGAGGTCCAGAGGCAGAATACCAAGGTTGCAAGTATTATTGGACATGGGGCTGCTCTTCGGTGCTACTCCTAAAGGTTGTCATTGTTTCTGATAAAGAAAGACAATAAATAAATAAATAAATAAAGGAGAAAACAGAGGTTGTCATTTCATGGAAAGTTAGTGTGGTGAAAGTTAGTTTGTAGAAATGCTTTTATCCCCTTTCGACCCTCATTCGCCATGGACCTGCGGAGAGACCCAGTGTTCATGAAAATGACAAGTCAATACAAGAGGGTGAAGACCCAAGTCTTCTGAGCTCCCTTTCCATGCAATGTCCGTCCCCTTTAACAAATTTTCATGCTTGCCTTCTTGCCGTGCAATGGGGTTGAATCCTTTTGCGTCTTTCAAAGGTTGCCGGCTTGACTGGGGTAGAGAACGTGTTAGAAGGCTCATTATTTGGTAATAAATTTAATATATTTTTCAATAATATAAAATTATTGTACATATTGTAATAGAACATATTTTCATATTAAGTAAATAAAGATATGAGCAAGAAGCCTAGTCTGTTTATAAATTATAATCATCACTCGTACGATCTCTTATATTCATAAAGTAAGCTAGTTCTTTGGTATTACATAAATTCAGTTAACCTCCAACACTATTTATCAAGTTGCCTTTGTATTAGGCATAGAAAATACTAAAAATAAAACATAAAAATATTAAGATCCTTCTTTGAGTTTGTATATATATTCACACGCGCGCAAGATATCTATAAGATGGCAGACGTGGTTTTCAAAGGAAATGAAAACTTTCTCGCAGAAGAGAAGCACATGGAGCCATGTGAAGATATAAACAAAGAGGAACCCTCATCATTCTTGGGTGCAACGTGCAACACGCTACCCACTTTTGCTTTCGGCGCTGTCATGGAAGACTGGCTAGCTGCCCACCATCTTTTACTTTGGCATTTTGTCTTTCTAACTTCAACACACCTAATCAAAAATAAATAAATAAATTGTATGTGAAGATCATAATTTCTTCTAAATTTCTTGTTCAAAATAACAGTAAGAATAACAATAGTGGATAAAAGAAGATAACAAAAATTTCAATAAATGGAATAAATACTTTATTTAATTTTATAAAAAGGATATATAACTAAAAAAATAGAGAAAAGATGTAAAAAAAAAAAAATACTATTGTTAACTTGACCTTTGATACTAGAAACATATGCCATTGAAGAATACTGGTTAGCATATAAAATGCAAAAAAAAATATTAAAAATAAAAGAAGAATTAATAAATATGAGTTATTGATATTACCCAAAACATTCCTTATAAGAATAGATAATAATCAAGTAAAAATGTTCATAAAAAATAATTTAGAACCAACAGTTGCAAATATAATATAATTTAAAGATATTGAAGGTTTCATCCCATTTTATAATGACAAGAGAAGCACCATGTGAAAATATAAACAAAGAGGACCCTCCATCTTGGATGATTAATAGGCCTTTGAAAAAAATGAAATAATGGGATCCAACTTACCATGAAGGAGACAAGAGAGCACAAAAACTTATCTTTTTCAAGAAATCTACTTTACGAAAAGCAGACAAACCAATATATAAAGATAAGATTGAAATATTTTTAGAAAGCTTGATTGCAGTCATAAAGATAAGCATAACTCAAGCAATGACACACTCTAAAATTTTATAAAAGATATCACAATTGAAGATTTAAAAGAAGTGCATGTACCCATGCTTATAATTCATTTGCTTCTCTCGTGTCACTTAGTGCTATTTCTCGATGGTGAACGGTTAAGAAGAGGTCTATATAATAGTCAATAGTGAAAGATCTATAATTAGCATTCATTGCTTTAAAAAAAAAAGGGGGAAAAAAAGACTTACTAGCACTAAGTTTTAATTATTAATTTCTCAAAATAATAATAACAACAACAATAAAAGACATAAGAAATCAACTATACTTTTAGTAAACAGAGAAAATAATTTGTGTAATTTATAAGTATTTATTCAATTTAAACAGTTTCAAAAAAAGACAAATAAAATATCTATTAATCTCAAATTATCTAAGATTTTTTGAAGTCATAGGTTGTTTTCTACTTAAATTGCCCTTTATGACTTCATAAAGTGCATTTTTGTCAAAATTGTGGGAGTCTATTTCTATCTATTTTCAAAGTAACGTATGGATATTATTACACTTTTCTTTTACCTATATCTCTTGTTTATGTTATTAATTTACTAATTGGATTTCAAACTCAATAACGAATAGTAAATGATTGAAAAAATCACCGATAGTGTTCGAGAAGGCATCATGTTACATAAGTCTATGTTAAGTTTTAACAATTGTAAATGACGATGACCTACAATGTGTTTCCACTTGCATGGCCACCGACGAAGTTATTAAATTTATGTTCACGAGGACTAATGAGTTAGACTCCACTTACATCAATCAAGTTACTTTCAATTATTCATGTATATTACCAAAACATTAACATGATTAATTTCAATGCAGTACTTGTATCCAGAAAAAAAAAAGGAAAAAAAAAAACGCAATTGAGAAAAAAAGAAAACAAAAGAATTTATTGAAAAACTAGAAACCAAGATATAGAATAACAATGCCAATTATTATTATATAACTGACAACTGGCCTTGTCCATGGAAAACGTCAAACTTCATTCCGCTGTTCTCCTGCATGAGCTGTGTGGATCCATCACTCCCGTAGACTATCCTCTGTGTGCTCTTATGTTTAGAAAAGCAAAACAAAACATAGTTTGCTGTACTTCATTTGCTCTTCTCTTTGGAATCACCTTCCTTCGTTTCCTTTCATTTGCATAGAAGAAACTATGGCTGAGATTGCATCCCCTTTTCTCTCTCCCATCCTCGAAGTGCTTTTTGAAAAACTGTTATCTGGTGAGCTTGCTAGCTTCTTTCGGCAACGGAAACTCAACGACGTTCTCTTAAAAAAGTTGAACTTTCCGTTGATCTCAGCAACCAAACTACTTGAGGATCCTCTTGTGAAAAAGTGGCTTATTGAGCCGAAAGATGTTATGTATGAGGCACAGGAGATCTTGGACGAGATTGCCACTGAAGTCTTGCAATGTCAGTTAGATTCTGAATTTCAAACCACCACAAGTAAGGTACGAAATTCCATCTCTACTTATTTCCGTCATTTTGTGAAGAAGGCAGAGGAAAAGATAGGAGAAATAATTGAGAAGCTAAATATTCTAGAAAGTAAAAAAGATGTTTTAGGTCTGAAAGAAGGTGATGGAAGAAAACCATCAAAAATGTTGTCCACAACTTCTTTTGTTGATGAATCTAAGATTATTGGTAGGGATGATGCGAAGGGAAAACTTGTGAATTTGTTGCTCTGGAATGATGCAAGTGGGGATGAGGACGTGAGAGTAATTGCCATAGTCGGTACAGGGGGAATTGGCAAGACAACCCTTGCTCAGCTTGTATTCAAGGATGAGAGGGTAAAGGACTTCTTTGACCTTCAAGCATGGGTTTGTGTTTCGCAGGAATTTGATGTGTTGGGGATAACAAAAACAATTCTAGAGAAACTAACTTCATCAACTTTTGATACTAAAGATTTAGATCGGCTTCAACAAAAACTAGCAGAGGAATTAATGAAGACGAAATTCTTACTTGTTTTAGATGATGTGTGGAACAAGAATGAGGCCAAGTGGGAGGGTTTAAGCTATTTGTTCAAGTCATGGGCACGAGGAAGTGTGGTGATTGTAACAACACGCAAAGAAAATGTTGTATCAAAGATGAGCCTTTTGACGAGCACCTTTCAAAACTATTTTATAGACAAGTTATCAAACAAAGATTGTTGGTCTTTATTTAAAAAACATGCATTCCACAATAACAACTTGGAAATACATCCAGAGTTTGAAGAAATTGGAAGGCAAATTGTGAAAAAATGTAAAGGTTTACCTTTAGCAATCAAGACAATTTGAGGTATGTTGCAATCTAAGTTGAATGTTGATGAATGGGAGAAGACATTGAAAAGTCATTTATGGGATTCACAATATGGCCAAGAAAAGATTCTTCCAGCTCTGAGTTTAAGTTATAGAGATCTTTCCACAAACCTAAAGGCATGCTTTGCTTATTGTTCCATATTTCCTGAAGATTGTTGGTTTTCAAAAGATAAAGTAATATCATTATGGATGGCAGAAGGTTTGTTGAAAGAGGATAAAAACCAAACAATGGAAGAAGTTGGTGGAGATTATTTTGATGTTCTAAGATTAAGGTCATTGTTTGAAACATTAAAAAGTGGTTTAAATCCTTATTGTGTAATGCATGACCTTGTTCATGACCTAGCAAAGTCTGTTTTTGAGCAATTTATTATAGCCTTAAAGGTTGACTCTTGTCATGAAATTCCAAAAACAACTCGTCACATGTCATTGTGGGCAAAGGATAAAGTTCATGTAAAGAAGTTAAAGACTCTACCTAGGCAACTACATACTTTCTTGCTGTCAAATGTGTCAGGACACTATGGTTCGGTTTATATAACTAATAAAGTGTTGCACGATTTACTCCCAAAGTTGAAATATTTGCGAGTGCTTTCTTTACGTAATTATTATAATGTGACTGAGTTACCAAAATTAGTTGGTGAAATTAAGCATCTACGTTATTTGGACCTTTCTTCCACTAAGATTAAGATGCTACCTGATTCTATATGTAAGCTGTGCAATTTGCAAACATTAGACTTATCACATAGTAAACTTGTTGTATTACCAAAAGATATGCAAAGGCTTGTGAATTTGTGCCACCTTGATATTTCAGGAACTAACATCAAGGAGATGCCAGGATATTTGGGAGAACTAAAATACTTACAAACGTTGACAAATTTTGTTGTCAGCAAACATGACAAGATTGACATTCAAGAGTTGAGAAAATTTTCTAATCTCAAGAGAAAATTTTCTATTTCAGAGCTTCAAAATGTTGAATCTCCAATAGATCCTTTGCAACAATACTTGAAAGATAAAAGGTACCTTGAGAACTTGGAGTTTACATGGAGCAATCCAAATTCTTCAGACTGTCAAAGAGATGTACTTCACAATCTCTATCCTCATCCAAACTTGAAAAGTCTCGCTATTACAAACTATGGTGCTGAAAGTTTTCCAGATTGGGTGGGGTGTCCTTCATTCTCTAGTCTAACATCTCTTCACTTAAATGACTGCAAAAATTGTTGCAACTTGCCATCACTTGGCTAATTATGTTCTTTGCAGAATCTCTATCTTCATGGGTTAAGTAGAATTGTTAAACTGGGTTGTGAGTTTTACGGCAACAATTCTTCCTCAATTAAGCCATTTGGAGCTTTGAAATTTCTAGAGTTTTCGAAAATGTTGAGCTGGGAGGAATGGTCTTTTTTTTTTATGTTGAAAATGATGGTGGGACCTTTCCACAACTCCAAGTGTTATCTATCTCTAATTGCCCTAAGCTAACTGGACAATTGCCCAACTATCTACCTTCTTTAGCTGAGTTGACCATTAGGTGGTGTTCGCAACTGGTAGTTGCATTACCAAGAGCTCCTGCTATGCGCTATTTATTTCTAACAGATTGTAGTAATGTTTTGCCAACGGAATTGCCAATTGGGCTACTGAGACTGCAAATTAGCCAGTCTGATGCATTAAAGTGTCTTCCCAAAGTAATGGTCAACTGTAGTAGTGGTATTCAAAGGTTGAAGATTCAGAATTGTTTGCGGTTGGAGCTCCCAACACACTTGGACTTTTCATCCCTTACGTCATTGTGGTTGGACAATTGTGGTTCCGTGAAGTCACTTCCATTATATTTATTTCCAAAGCTTAATGATGTCACTATCTTTTCTTGTGCGGATCTGGAATCTTTCACTATTTCAGAGCAACATGGACATGATTTATTGGCCAACACTCTACATATCGATCGTTGCCCAAGTTTGGTATCTTTTCCAAGACTTCGTGCCCCCAAGCTTATTCATCTGAGAATCGATAGTTGTCAAAGTATAAGGTCATTCCCAGATAACATGCTCGATCTCCTACCATGTCTTGTCTCATTTTGGATTGTGAATTGTCCAGAAGTTGAGTCATTTTCTAGAGGGGGCTTTCCATCCAGTTTGACGACGATTAAAGTTTCAGATTGTAGAAAACTCTTTGCCAAAAGGAAGGAATGGGGTTTGGAAAATCACCCCTCTATTCAAACAATGCCAATCAATGGGAGATCAGAAGACGTGAAGTCCTTCCCAGAGCCACGATTGCTGCCTTCCAGTTTGTTATGTCTTGAGCTTTCGAATTTTGAAAATATGGAAATGTTGGACGAGAGCGGACTTCAACACTTGACCTCTCTTAAAAAGTTGAGTCTCTTTGATTGCCCTACCCTCGCTCACATTCCGAAAAGGGTTTGCCCGCCTCTCTTTATGCTATAGACATCTATAAATGCCCTTTGTTAAAGAAGCAATGGCAAAGCAAGAAAGGAAAGAAGCAGCGAAACATTCCCGATGTAGATCGCATATGGATTGATGGCGAATACATAAGGATTGATGGCGAATATGTTCGATGAGCAACAAGCCTCACAAGAATCTCGTTTTCTGTTAGAGACCCCACACATTGTTCGGAGGGCAACACCGATATATTCCGTTTTTATGGTTAGGTGAATGCTGTTTTCAACAAGAAACACAAGGAGGTTAGCTAATTTATCCAACTTCTAAATATTTGATTGAATTTTTCCTCCACTTGGGTCTCATTTATATTGATGAAACTCATGCCAACAAATTTATTTGCTTTGGAAAAGGTTATAGGCATTTTTTTAGAAAATTCTTATATATGCTTTGTGCTAAAACATGGAAAACTCATCATGCATACATTCTTATGACATTTTAGTGTCTTTTGGTACTTGCTTGTACACAAACTAAGTATTTTTGCCTTTAAAAGTTTTTGAAACATTTAGAAAATTTGTCTTCTCTTGGATAAAATTTTCATCATTCTGATCCATAAAAATAAGATTTAAAGTTTTCCTTTGTCGACACCAAAAATTACTATGAAGTTAGCATAAAGTTGGGGATGCTGTTGTGAACATAAAAAGTTCATTTGTTATTTGTGTTGCTATATATATCTTTTACACTATTTATCCTCAATTCTTTTGTTGCTTTGTAGGGTTATCTTTCATTGTCAATAAGTGGCATCATATGCCCAGAATTGAAATTTTGAATCTACCATCTTCTAGTCTCTTTCTCCTACCCATTGAAGACTTTCCGCTTAAGAAGAGGTCTATGTAGATGTGTCTTCAAAGCTGGACTTGTATTGCAACTTCTTAACATTTGTTAAGTTTGGAATCTCTGTCAAGAGTAAAAGAAGCAAGTGGATGGGTTGTAATTCATTCTTGAGGTATGACTTTATGCCCAAATAGATTTTGCAATTACTACTAGAGTTAATCTTTATCATAGAATGTCTTTATTTGGGTCTGTTTGGGCTTATTATTGAATGTTTTCTCTAGTACAATCAAATTATATAAAGAAAAAAGATGATCTTTTGTAATCTAGTTTGAATTAGTGTTGCTTTATTGTTTGGGAGAAAGTTAAGTTGTTTGTTCAAAATAAGAAACTTAGGACTTTTCCACTTAAAAAGAAAGTTAAACGTTGGGCATAGTATCTATTCACTCTGATTTAAGTGTTTCTTTTGACTAATTTTTTCATTTTCTAACGAGTAGGTGCTGGAAGTTGTGACTTATTGGAGTTATGGAGCGGTGTCAAATGTAGATCATGGGAATTTGCTATTTGGTATCTTTTTCCCAACAGTTGGAACGTTGAAAAGGTGATCAATGGCAGCATGTAATTTTATTCTTGCTACTGTGGCATCACTGTGTAGGTATCTGACTTGATTATCATTTAAAGAAAATACTCCAGCTACTAACTCTTAGATGGTGATATTATCTAATAATTATATCGGATAGGTAAGTTTTCGATTGTTGGCATTTCCTTTGCTATTTGCATTCTTTGGTTTTGTGAGTGTAAACAAAATACTTAAACCAGTTGTTAGATTTATTACGTAAATTTTATGATTGATTTGTCATTGACAATATGAATATGAAATCCTTACAGTTTTAGAACAACATGAACATGAATTGGTGATTAGGTGCATAGGGAATTGACAATCGCCTTAGTTTTGAATCCTTCAAAAAGGAAGAATTCCTGCTAAGCTACTATGCAGCTCAAAATGAAATCAGGACAAGAAAGGGCTTCAAATCTTACCTCTTTGGCGAATTTTGAAAGCTGTTAAACTTTTGCCCATACAAGAAATTAGATTCGCACTTGGATCTTGAATTAATTACCATTGTTATTGTTTATTGATTCAAATATTTGGTTATTTTCTGTTGATCAGGTATATTTTCTCTCAAAACTCGGTAGATGGGGAAAAGGTAACTAATGGAAAACTTGCAACTATTATAGGATCCCTGTTTAGTAGCTGATTGATTCATTATAACAAATACCCGACTACTTGATAGCCAACCAGCATACAACGCCAACTAGAAGCTAGTGTAGTTTCTGATACATTGAAGACTTGAAATTTGAAATGAGAAGTGGACGTTGTGTCTTAGATGGTGACACTATGCTACGAGTTACTGTGCTAGCAAGTTGATGATAGCATATACAACATTTAATGCTACATGTTACTATGCTACCTTCTCTTTAGCCTCCTAATTTTGTATGTATTATTTCAGCTTCATTCATTGTCTCTTTCGCTAGATTGGTTCTTGGATTCTAATGGCAATAACATTGAAGAATAAACATTTGACCTTCTAATTTTGAGGTTTATTCTCTTGCCTTTCTCATATCTTGTCATGTATTCTGTAATATAGCCTTTTTGATCCTTCCTAACTGTGTTTTGCCTGTCTTGCAGTTGTCATTATTTGCTGAATTATTGTATGAAATGCTTGAGTATCAGATGGAATGATCTGTTTCACCACTTTTGGAGGTTGATTTTAATCATTCATTCAATGTGCATGCAACTTGCTTTCTTCATTGTGACATCTTTATTTATTTTTGTTTTATGCAGAAATTACATGTGAAATTTTTATGAAAAGAAATCAACATAAAAGGCAAGGGGATGACGTCCATGGGAAGGAAATGGTCCAAGAAATCAACAAAAAAGCAAGCAAAGAGTGATGAGCGCTTCTTGTGAAAGATCAATCTATTAAGTCTGAAGTTTTGAGTGCATCCCAACCAAATGATGACAGAACTAAGGTCAAGGAGGACAAATCGATTTACGTAGATGAGGTGAATATGGAAGATGAAACAGATGATGAAGACCGGAGGAGGATCCTTAAGGTTCAAAGAAATGGAGGATTCAAGTATGCAAAATGGCGGACAGAATGTGAATAACGGGGAAGATGGGAAGATTGTTGTGGTCAGAGAGTGAAAAGGGGTTGGACAAGAGCAATGCGAAGCAGAGGAATCTTTCAAGGAGAAATCAAAAGCTGCTGATACAAAATCCTAGTATGATGGGGACATGCATGAAAGAGAAAGATGTGAAGTTGGATAATGGAAAGAAACCAAACTCGGCTGTCGAGGAGGTTACTGTCGATAAAGAGCTACTGGGGGTAGGGAACATTTTTTGCTTTTGATTGTTTCTTGATTTCTAATGGAGCATTTAGTTGCATTCTCTCATCCTAGTTTTCTTAACGTTAATCTTCAAGTCTTAAACATGCTTTTTGTCTTTGTTCGGGTTCTTCCTTTTATTTATTTATTTATTTATAATGTGATAGCTAAATCAACATGGTAAGGGCTTTCTGTTGTGTTTCAGGTTGAAGATATGAGGTTTATCATCCACCATCGGGGAAAGTTCCTTTCACACAAGGATGTCAAAGTGAAAATCTGCAATCAATCACTATTTGGTCTTTATTTTTATTTTTTTGATGTTTTTGATGGTCTAGTAGGTAATGCTTTTTCCACACCAGGAACTTGTGCAAAGTGCATTTTAGAACAACACTGGTGGGTATGACCGTACTCTCCACTATACGCTAGTGCAAATGTCTGGCATTGAGGTTGGAAGCTCTTGGGATTTCTGTCATTTTTTCTTGAAACTAAACTTAAGTATGACATTGCCTTACTGTAGTGTGAAAGAGGATGGCTTCTTCTGTTGTAACTGGATTTTGGTTTCTGCAAGTAGACTGTCCTCATGTCTGTTTCTTGCATACGCCAAAATGCAAAAAACGAGAACATTCTTCTCTACTGTTTCGATGACTATGAAAAGCTATACAATCTTCAATGATGTGAAGACCTTAAAAGCAGCTGCTTCTGTTCTCGGTTGGTGCTTATCCATGACTTGCAAAATTGAATTAGTTGTAATGGAAACCTTTCATATTCATCCTTAATGCTACAATTTTATAGAGTTTCTCGTCTGTGCATGTAGCCCGGACGAATAAGCAACTCTTATATTCTTCCAACGTTTAGAAATTTGAGCATTTCACTGAATAATTGTGGTCACTTATCAAAAACGTATTGGGATATCCGATAGTTTCAGATACATTCTATTTTATCTTCCATGCCTTCCAAAGAAGATGAAAAGCTTATGTTGAAATCGAACTGCTCCATGTTATAACTCAATTGTTCACTTTACAGGTTTCATAAAGTGAACTCCTAGACTCTTTCATACAAGAGGACTCTACGTCACCGTTGGCCGCATAAAAATCACTGCTGCTACATTACTGGCCAACTCAACACATAATGGAGTCAACCATTCTAGGATTCATCTTTCAAATGTCTCTTAAGTCAATCTAGACCGTGTATAATGTTTCAAAATATCGTAATTGTGAATAATAACTTTCATATATTACAGAAATATTAGATAGATTGGGTTTAACCAATAATTGAGAATAAGAAGAACACTTATTCATTTATATCAGTGGTATGTAGATAATTAGCTTCTCATGTATAGCCCTTCTCCCTGCCCCTTATCACCAATCTTCTTATCGCTTCCTCTAACTAGGAGACTGCACCATCCATGTCCTCTCCTCTTTCAAGCCCTATCTAAATCTCTCGTCTCTTGCTTTGTAGACATGGCTTCCTCAAACTTGCACCTCTTAAAATTGCACTGGAAACCCCATGTCTTTGACATTTCCTTCCGCTTTTTGAGAGGCGAAAGGTGATTATAATCTTCCCCTGCCTTAACATCCCTTGAGGCATGAACCATCACATAATCCCCAACATGCAAACGCCCTGCATTAGGACTACATGAATGGTTAGTGAATCAAGGACGCTCAGAATCCTATACATATCAAGCTTGTCACTCGAGTAGCTGTTCTCCTCTGCCTCGGGCCTGAAGTTGCTTATCTCCAGAACCTCTAGGCCGTCCTTATCTTCCCCGTTGACAACTCTATCAGTAAAATTCTTCCAAATGACCAACTGGGCATTCTCGGCCAAATCTTCGCCGGGCAATTCATCCAAAGGTCACCGAGGTTGGACTAATTACTATTATTATCGTTTATTGATTCAGACACGAGGTTATTTTGTGAAGATGAAGGATATTTTTCCCTGAAAACTTGTTAAATGGGAAACGTAACTAATGGCAACAGAGGATTTCTTGCAACTATTCTAGGATCCATGATTACGTAGCTGACTTGATTCTCCATAACAATTACCATGCTACCAGATGTCCAGCCAGATTACAGCACAAATCAGAAGCTAGTTCAGGTTCTGATACCTGCAAGACTTGAAATTTTGAAATGGGAAGTGGAAGCTGCACTGTAGAGGGTGACGCTATGCTACTTTGCTAGTTGGTTGATGATAGCATACACACGATTTAATACTACATGTCACTATGCTACCTTCTATGTAGCATTTTTCTAATTTTGCACCTTCTGTAACAGTTTTGTATCTCTTTTACTTGATTCGCCATTGGATTATGGTGATAAGAACATTAAATAATCAATATTTGAGGTTTTTTCTCTTGCTTTTTTCAATTGTCTTTTATGCATACTTCAATATAACCTCCTTGATCCTTCCTAATTATGTTTTAACTTTGTCGCAGTTGTCATTGTTGTATGAAATGCTTGAGCATCAGATGGGTTGTCGTCTTTTGACATTTCTTTGGCATCAATATGCAAAGACTGATGAGCTTCTTGTGAAAAATAGTCTATTAAGTTTAAAATATCCAATGCATTCCAACTAGATGATGCCAAAACTAAGGCCAAGGAGAATCAACCTACTGATCATTTTGAAGGGGAGAATATGGAAGACAAACTAAATGTTGATAAAGACACAGAAAACGGGTATGCCAAAACCATGAAAGACTATACCCATGCTTACAATCCAACTACTTCTCTAATGTCATTTACTTTGATCCTACTTCACGACAGTGATGAGGTCTATGTAAATGGCAAAAACAAAAGGCATATATTCATCATTCATGGCCTAAAAAAAGGAAAGAAAATTAAAGGAAAAAAAGAAGAAGAAGAAAAGACTTAGTAATACTAAGTCCTAAAATGATAATAATAATTAAAAAGAAATTCTTTTGTTCTAACAAAAAAGTCAAAGTTAAGAGTCTTCTTTTTTTTCAATGGAACTACTTTATAAACATCTTTGTTGGTGTTAGATATTCTAATTCTACATAGAAATAGATTTAAGAGTAAGTTTTATTATTTAATAAAAACTTTAAATAAGATTTTGACAATGTAAACTTTGATGTTATTTTTTTTAGTGTGTTCATGTCAAACGCATATATCCCTTTATAAATTACTTTAGGTAAGAAGTTTACTTAAACCTTTGATTCAGTAATATATCAAGATATTCAATTGTACCTTAAAGAACTTAAAAGTTTTATAGATAGTACAAACTTTTCCGCGCCATTGTTGACCGTAAGATACTTGATCCATTCCCCCTCGCCAAAAGGATCGTCGGTGTAAAGGACAGAGGTAGGCATTATTACTACTCTAAAACGGAGCCTGCAGCTTTGCCGCTCAGCCATGCCGTTCCTGTCCTGTTTAGCCATTTTCTGTCATCAATCACTTCAAGCCGAAGAAATTACTTCTTTCTGCACATGGGTGTTAAGTCTGAGCCATCTCTCACCCGGTGAATATTTTGATTGTAGTGCAGTTCATCTATTATAGTTGTTCGACGCGTATGTTTTCCTAAAATGAACAAAAAGTCATTTGTTTCAATGGGAAAGGACTGATGAGTTGGTCTGCACTGATTCCAGTCTCAGTTGCTTTCAGACTTTGCATACACACTCCACCAAGCTGTTTCCTCTTACCTTCCTCCAGACTCTGTCCCGTGTGTGTTCTTTTGCTTTCTTGTGCTCGCATTTTGCTCTCCACTCTTTGCATTCACCTGCCTTCGTTTCCTTTGATTTCTAGAGAAGATACCAATGGCTGAAGTTGCAAGCATAGTTCTCTCTCCCTTGCTCCAAGTACTTTTTGAAAAACTAGCATCTGCCGAGTTTGCTGACTTCTTTCGGCAACGAAAACTCGACGAGGGTCTCTTAGCCAAGTTGAAGATAGCGTTGATCTCTGTGAATAAACTGCAGGAAGATGCCGAGGACAAGCAATTTTTAGATACCCATGTGAAGGAGTGGCTCGTTGAGCTGAAAGATGCTGTGTATGATGCACAGGAGATCTTGGACGAAATTGCTACTGAAGCTTTGCAACGTAAGTTGGATGCTGAATTTCAAACTGTTTCCCGCAAGGTACGAAACTCCATGCCTACTTTTTTCAATCCTTTTGTCAAGAAGGTAGAGGCAAAGATAGAAAAAGTAGTTGCCAAGCTTGAATATCTAGAAGGAAAAAACGGTGTTTTAGGCCTGAAAGAAGGTGGGGGAAGAAAACCATCCGAAAGATTGCCTGCAACTTCTTTGGTTGAAGAATCTAAAATTTTTGGTAGGGAGCACGATAAGGAGAAAATAGTGAACTTGTTGCTTTCGGATGATGCAAGTGACCATGAAAGTGTGAGAGTAATTGCCATAGTGGGCACAGGGGGGATAGGCAAGACCACCCTTGCTCGGCTTGTGTACAATGATGAAAGGGTAAAGGATTGCTTTGACCTTAATGCATGGGCATGTGTCTCGCAGGAGTTTGACGTGATCGGGGTAACAAAAACGGTTTTAGAGGCAGTAACTTCATCTTCTTGTGACATTAAGGATTTTAATCGGCTTCAACAAATGTTACAGGAGAAATTGATGAGGAAGAAATTCTTAATTGTTTTAGATGATATGTGGGATGAGGATGATGTTAAATGGGAGGACTTGAGCAATGCATTTAAGTCTGTGGCAAGAGGAAGTGTAGTGATTGTAACAACACGCAACAGAAATGTGGCATCCATGATGAGTACTATCTTAAATTACCATGTAGATAAGCTATCAAAAGAGGATTGTTGGTCTTTGTTTGCAAAATATGCATTCTCCAATAATAATTCTGAAATGCGCTTAAAGCTAGAAGAAATTGGAAGACAAATTGTGGAAAAGTGTAGAGGTCTACCTTTAGCAATTAAGGCAATTGGAGGTATGTTGCGTTCTAAGTTGGATGTTGATGAATGGGAAAAGATATTGAAGTGTAATTTATGGGATTCACCCGCTGGTCAATCAAAGATTCTTCCGGCTCTAAGTTTAAGTTATAAAGATCTTTCTCTAGATCTAAAGCAATGTTTTGCTTATTTTTCAATATTTCCAGAAGATTGTCTTTTTTCACAAGATGAAATTATATTATTATGGATGGCAGCAGGTTTGTTGAAAGAAGATAAAAATCAAACAATGGAGGAAGTTGGTCGGGATTATTTCTATGCCTTGAGATCAAGGTCATTGCTTGAAGAATCATCAGTGGTTTACAAAGGACCTCGTTTTGTAATGCATGATCTTGTTCATGACTTAGCAAAATCTGTGTCTGAGCAATTTATTGCAAGCGTGAAGTTTGACTCTCCTCGTGCAATTCCAAACAAGGTTCGCCATTTGTCATTATGGGCAAAGGACCATATTAACTTGAAGAAGTTTAAGGCTCTTTATAGGTCTCGGCGGTTGCATACTTTCTTGGTATTAAGATTTCCAAGACTCCTCATGAATGTCATTTACGTAACTGATGGAGTGTTGCAAGATTTGTTCCCAATGTTGAGATGTTTGCGAATGGTCTCTTTATTTGGTTGCAGAAATGTGACTGAATTGCCTGAATCAATTGGTAAAATGAAGCATCTACGGTATTTGAATCTTTCCTACACTAATATTAGGATGCTACCTGATGTGGTGTGTAAGTTGTGCAATTTGCAAATGTTGGATTTATCATATTGTGGTAATCTTGTTGTATTACCAAAAGATATGCGAAGACTCATTAATTTACGTTATCTTGATATTTCGGGAACTAACATCAAGGAGATGCCAGCACATTTGGGACAACTACAATATTTACAAACATTGACAAAATTTGTTGTTAGCAAATATGATGGGGCTTACATTCAAGAGTTAGGGAAATTTCCAAATCTTCAAGGAAAGCTTTTTATTTCAGAGCTCCAAAATGTTGTAGATCCTATAAATGCTTTGCAGGCATGCTTGAAAGATAAAAAATACCTTGAGAACTTGGAATTTGAGTGGAATGGTCCAGATACTTCAAAATGTCAAAGATCTGTACTTAACAATTTCCAACCTTCTACAAACTTGAAAAGTCTCACCATTAACGGATATTGTGCAGAAAGTCTTCCAAATTGGGTTGGGCATCATTCATTCTCAAATCTAACATCCCTTTACTTAGGAAATTGCAAATATTGTTGTGACTTGCCACCACTTGGTCAATTATGCTCTCTGCGGAATCTTTGTCTTGTTGGGTTAAGCAGAATTGTTAAATTGGATCATGAGTTTTATGGCACCCATTCTTCCTTGATCAAACCATTTGGAGCCCTGAAAAGTTTAAGGTTTATGCAAATGTTGAATTGGGAGGAATGGTGTTATTTTGGTGCTGAAAATGAAAATGATGGGGGAGTTTTTCCACAACTCCAAGAGCTATCTATTTCGAATTGCCCCAAGCTAATAGGACAGTTGCCCAACTATTTACCCTCTTTAACCAACTTACAGATTGATGGATGTCCGAAGTTGGTAGCTGCACTCCCAAGGGTCCCTGTTATACGCGATTTGAGACTATTCAGTTGTAACGATGTCTTGCTAAAGGAATTTCCAATTGGATTGCGGAGGCTAAGAATAAAGGGATTCAGAACACTCGAGCGCCTTCCCAAGGTAATGGTCGATTGGAGCAGTAGTATTCAGCAGTTATATATCCGGAGTTGTCAGTTAGAGCTTCCAACATACTTGGACTTTTCATCCCTTGAAATGTTGGAGTTGGGTGATTGTGATTCCCTAAAGTCATTTCCATTAGATGTATTCCCAAAGCTTGTGTCTATCGGTATCTGCGACTGTGAGAGTCTAGAATCGCTTACAATTTCAAAACAACATGGAAATGACATAGCGGCTAGCAGTTTAGAAATCCGTAATTGCCCCAACTTTGTATCTTTTCCAGAAGGAGGACTTCGTGCCCCCAACCTTACTAGCATTCGGATCATGAATTGTGGAAGTCTGAGGTCATTACCGAGCAACATGTGTAACCTCCTACCTTCTCTTAACACATTTACAATAAGTGATTGTCCAGAAGTTGAGTCATTTTCCGAAGGGGGTTTTCCGTCTAGTCTGAAGGAGATTCATATTTGGGGTTGTAAGAAACTCTTGGCCAAAAGGATGGAATGGGGTTTGAAAAATTATCCATTTCTTAGAAGTGTGTCAATCGGTGGAAAATCAGAAGATGTAGAATCCTTCCCAGAGCAAGGGTTGCTACCTTCTAGTCTGTTCGATCTTGTCCTCAAGAATTTTGAAAATATGAAATCCTTGGATGAGAAAGGGCTTCAACACCTCACCTCTCTTAGAGAATTGCGTCTCATACAATGTCCCAACCTCAAGTGTGTACCGAAAAAGGGATTGCCTGAGACCCTTTCTACACTTTGGATCTCTGAATGCCCTTTGTTGAAGAAGCAGTGGCAAAGTAAGAAAGGAAAGGACCGGCGAAAGATTCCTAACGTGGATTGCATAAGAATTGATTTTGAATATATTCGATGAGCAATAAGTCTCACATGAATCCCACACATCATTTCAAGGCCGGCAAAGTATATTCAGTTTTTACAGCTAGGTAATTTCTCTTCTCAAAGAGGAACACTTGAAGGTTACTAATTCATCCAACTTCTAAATACTTGGTTTGATTTTTTCCTCAACCTGGATCTTGTTTATATTGTTTAAATTCATGCTAATAAATTTCTGTTATTTTTAAAAACGTTATGGGAATTCTTTTAGAGAATTGTTATATGTGCTAAAACATATAAAACTGGGTTTTCACACATTCTTACCACAATCTTTTAATCTTAGTGTCTTTTGGTATGTGCATATGCACGGACTAAGTATTCTGTGTGTACATCTTATGGATAAAAATTTATCATTCCAATTTGAGTAAAGAAGATAACAGAGTTTTCTTTTGTTGCCACCAAAAATTACTCTGAACTTAGTGAATCATGGATGCTCGTGAATCCAAGATATCTCTTTTGCTGACTGTCCTCAATTTCTATGTTGTTTTGCAGGGTCATCTTTCATTGCCAGCCTAGAATTGAAATTGTGAAGCTGCTGTCTACCAATCTGTTTCCCTTCCCATTGGAGAGTTTTCTTTCAAGAAGAGGTGTCTGCCGATTGTGTCACCCCAGTTGGACTTGTATTGCAACTTCCCAACATTTGTTAAGACTGGAAGAAGCAAGTGGATCGTTTATCTTAGATACTTCATCGTAGAGGTATGGGTTTGATGACTAACAAATTATTTAATAAGTACCAGAGTTGATCTTTGTCATACCATTTCTTGGTTTTGACCCCTATTTTCCTATGGTTTCTCATGCATATTCAAACCATATGAAGTATAATTGTGTCCTCCCTTTCTATTGTACAGATGGATAAATAACTATTGCCAAAAATGCAATGGCAAAGTGTGAAAGGAGAAGGATTGAGGTTTTTTAATGTTGAATATTATTGTCATACTGTTTTGTTGTCTCAAAGGTAAGAAAAATATATTCAGGTAATTACAGTTATATAATTAATTATTCTTTTCAAATATGTTTCTCTTGCTTCCAGCCATAAATTTCCAAAAACAATTCTTATATATGGTCTTTGATAAATATATCTTTGTTTTGTTAGTATCTAATTTGGTTTTTTTAATTTAGGTGCATGAACAATTTTAAATTAACAAAATCTTTAAAAGAGGGATGAGTTCGGGTTAGAAAATAAGAAGCAAAGATGAGCATGTAGAAGATTTGGTCTGTGATTTATTAGTGTCAAAGGTTCAATAAAAATTTATAACATCTAATGCTTGTTTTAGTTTTTCATAAACTGAACGTGTGCATGTCAGAATTCATTTGATTTTCAATTGTATGTTGGAATAATTACCATTTATCTTCATCGTTCTGGTCCCAAGAACAATTGAAGGTTGTTGGTCTCCGTAAGTTCACGACCTGAAATTTTTTGGTAGTCTGTTTAAAGCTTAGGGTGATTCAAGTTGACTTGTATGTGCAGTGATTTGGGTTTTCATAGATTTTAATCCCACTGTCTATTCATAATTCCTTTTGGGTTCTTTTGCAGGGTTTCTTTCCTTTGTCAACGACTATTATTATATGCTAAGAAATGAAATTGTTCTTTTTCCTATCAGTCTCCTTCCCAGGCAGGATAAATCTGTTCATGTTGGTGAGGTGAATATGCAGGACAAATAGATGATGAGGGAGGTCCAGAGAAGGATCCTGAAGTGTCGAAGAAATAAAGTATGCAAAATGACACACGGAGTGTGAATATTTAGGAAGAGGATTGATGTGAACATTGAGCCTGTAAGGGTGAAAAAGATGAAGCAGAGGAATCTTCCTAGGAGAAATGGCTAGCTGCAGAGACAAACCCAAAGTTGGATGGGGAAATGCGGAAGACAAAGATGCAAAGGTGGATAATGGAAAGAAACCAAACTCTGCTGTCTATAAGAAACTGTTGCAGGTAACGTACATTTTATTGCTTTTAAATTTGATGGCTAAATCAGTATGGTAAGGAGCTTCCGTAGTGTTTCAGGTTGAAGATATGAGGTTTAACATCCACTACTTGGGGAAGTTCCTTTCGCACTAGAATATCAAAGTGAGAATCTGCAATCAATCACTATTTAGTTTTCATTTTTATTATTATAATGTTTTTGATGGTCTGATGGCTAATAATGTCTTTCCCGCATCAGGAACTTGTGCAAAGTGCATTCCTAGGGGCCAACACTGGCAGGGATGATCATTTCTGTTCAATAAGCTGGTGTAAATATCTGGCATTTGAGTCTGGAAGCTCTTGAGATTTCTGTCACTTTTATTGAAACTAAGCTTGAGAAGGCATTGCTTAATTATAGTCGTGAAAGGAATGGCTTCTTCTTTTGTACTTGGATTTTGGTTTCTGCAATTAGACTGTTCTTGAGTCTGTTTCTTGTATCGGCCAAAATGCAAAAGGCAGCACATTCTTTTGTAATGTTTCGCTAACAATGGAAAGCTGTAGAATCTTCAATGATGTAAAAGCCTTAAAACCAGCGGCTTCTGTTCTCAGCTGGTGCTAATCCATGAGTTGCAAAATTGAATTAATGTTAATGGAAATGTAATCCTATTCATCCTGAATGGTACAATTTGTGTAGTGTTTTACGGTCCGTGCTTGTAGCCCGACTGAATAAGGTACATCTTAGGTTCTTCAACATTAAAAAACTGGAGCATTTCACTGAATGATTGTGGTTTTGATGTCTTGGATTATGAGCTACTTGGATTCTGATGCCTCCAATTACCAAAATTTTGAGAAAAGGTCAAGGAAACAGATGAACCTCTTCTCCAGCAATGACTTGACTTAGGACAAACAATAGCCGTGAATGATTTCTCTGAATTATTATTCTTCACCCACGTTGCTTGTCGCTGATCAAGGAAGTGTTGGGATGTCCAACAGTTTCATATATATTCTATTATGCCTTCCATAGGAAGTTCCGTTATGGTGGAAAGCTATGTCAACTGCAGGAAGAAATCTAATAAAATATGGATCAGGAAAACAAACTGGTTGGACTGATGTTACAACTCGAGAATTAATGACCAGAATACATGGATTATCGTCTTTTGACATTTCTCGAGGTGGTTATAACCATTCCATCAATATGCAATGGGATCAAATCCATTAGAAGGAAAGAGGCAAAAAATAAGCACCAAAGCGACCAGACTGACAGGCTTCTGTGAAGGATCAGTCCATTAAGTCTAAAATATTGAGTCCATTAAGCTTCATGCAGACTGACACACGGAATGTGAATAACAAAGAAGGGGGAAAGAGTGATATGAACACTGAGCCTGAAAAGGTAGCTAGACTGGAAAAAGGTGAAGCAGAGGAATCTTCCCAGAAGAAATGGAAAGCTGTAAAGACAAAGCCCAAGTCTGATGGGGATAACCGTGAAGAGAAAGATGCAAACGTGGATGATGGAAACCAAACTCTGCTTTTCATTGTTCTTGATGTCTATCGTACCATTTTGTTAATTTTCAAATGTGATTCTTTGGCGGCAATCCAGTTGGCTACATTAGGGTACATTTCATCCTTGTTCCCTCTTTTATCTTGTCCAATGTGTTGATCATCCAAAGTTCATGGAAGACAAGGATGTCAAGGTGAGAATCTGCAATTCAATCACCATTTCATCTTCATTTTGGATATTTCTGTTTTTTCTAATTGTGCGATATGTTGCTTTGATGATCTGGTAGGTAGCTAATGTTTCTCCCACATCAGGAACTTTTGCATTGTTGGAGAGCAACGTCGGTAGGGATGACCGTCTTCTCCACACTATGCTAGTGCGAATGTCTCGCATTTGAGATTGGAAGCTATGGAGATTTTTCTTTTCTATTTTTCTCGAAAATATACTTGAGCGTAGCATTGCTTAATTATAGTCTGAAAGGGAAAGGATTCTCTTCTGTTGTACTTCGATTTTGGTTTCTGCAATTAGACTTTCTCGCGCCTGTTTCTTATATTGTTTCAATTACAATGAGAAAGCCATACAATTTCCAACCAATGAAAAAGTGTTGAAGTTGTATTATCTCACATTGTTTAAATCTTATCTTACATCTTCCATATATGAAAAATCTTTTTTATTTTCTACAAGCCAATTTTAAGGAGGAAATAAGGTTTTTACATAATAACAAATCAAGTTTACACATTCAAGGCCAAAAGACATGTTGAAATATCTGCATTGCTTAACTTCTTGTCTTGTTAAGTTTTATCTATAACAAAAATGAATTTTTTTCTTTAAAAGCGTGATTTAATGAGTAAATGAATTTTCTTATACTTCTATACTTTTACCAATTGTGGTAGGAGTCCTATTGTTGTTCCCGTGCAATGTTGAGCAGTTTTTGTGAACCGCAACTAAGTTTTGGATAACTTATTTGACCTGTGTTGCTTCATGTTTTTAAAGTCTCACCTATTGTTTCTGCTAAACCTGCACTAACTTTGACGAGTTGCCTTCAACTTCTCTTTAGTCATGTGGGTCAGCAGAACAAGCAATTGCATAAAATGAAGTGTCACGAGTTCACTTTCTAGTACCTTTTGATTGAGGGAATTCAATTGATTTTTTATGGTAGCTTTGGATAATGCCATAATCATTCTCTTGATTAAAGCAAAAGGAGCTAGTGATTCATGGCAAGTTTCAGCCAACAATGAACATATGAAAAGAGAATTGGCCGAACACAACTTGATGCAATCTTGTCAAAACTAATTGAACAGAGGGAAGTGGCATAAAAGAGACAAGGAAGAAAACTTCTTGGAGCAATTAGCAAATGGGCTAACAGCTTTGTCAATAACAATAAAAAGGATGATACCTGTGTTAATGAAATCCAAGTTCAAGTAGAGTCCTTAATGCTTGCTTTTTAACCACCTTTCCATACACTCCTCTTCCCACCTTCAGAGCCCTCTCCATCTCTGTTGCCCCATAACTTCTCTTCAATCCATCAACCAAAACCTTGAGCAACCTCTCATCACTTCCGGCTACTTCCAGCACACTGTCCACCACCGCATCCACTGCAGGGATCCGCCGTCCCCACCTCTTCATTGACTTCTCCGAACCATAAGCTTCAGAATATGCAGACCAAAAGGATGCTCTCAAATAGCCCTTCTCCCTTCCCCTTATCACCCATCTTCTCATCCCTTCCTCTAGCCTGTAAACTGCACCGCCAATGTCCATTCCTCTTTCAAGCCCTATCTCAATCTCTCTTATCTCTTGCTTTGCAGACATTGTCTCCTCAAACTTGCACCTCTTGCAATTACAGTGGAATCCCCATGTCTTTGACATTTCCTTCCGATTGTGGAGTGGCAAAAAGGGATCGTAATAAGCAAAAGTAATCTCTTCTCCAGCTTTAACATCCCTTGACGTATGAACCATCACATAGTCCCCAACATGCAGCCGCCTTGCATTAGGACTACATGAATGGTTAATGAAGGAAGCTAGTACCCACAGTCCAATGCCGTGATAACCGCTATTCTTCCCTAGAACTTTGGCTGAAACCGCATCCTCAACCAAAGAATTCACATCCAGGATGCTCAAAATCCCAGCCATATCAAGCTTCTCACTCGAGTGGCTGTTATCATCTGCCTCAGGCCTAAAGAGGCTTATGTCCGGAACCTCTAGGCCGTCCTCATCTTCCCCAGTCGACAATGTATTCACCAATTTACAGGTTTTTGGACATTTTGGGATGGAACCGGCAACTCTATCAATGAAATTCTTCCACATGACCAACTGGGCATTCTCGCCTGAATCTTCGCCGGGCAATATACCCCTCTCTATAGCAATCGCTTTGGTGACCAGCAGCAAAGTCCCAGCATCAACGTTCTTTGCTGCAAACAGACCACGCCCACTAACCCCAGACTTCCTTATCTGCACCGGACCAATGTACTCAGCGAGTTCCGGAGGCTTCCCCCGGTACCCACTCACGACCCAGTCGGAGAGATCAAAAGCTCCGGTCCTGGAAAGAAACTCGAGCCTTTTGCACTTCTCCAAATACCCATTGAGGCTCTCAGCGCTCCCACTAGCCTGAGAATCGAGCTGAGCGGTCTTGAAGCAGTCCAAAGCCAAAGAGTACCTATTCAAATTTAGCAGAATCTTACCTTTGCAGAGCAGGGTCTTGAAATGGGTGCTCTCGATTTCCACTGCTTGATCACAATCTCTCAATGCCTGTGCAAATTCCCGCAGCCGGGATCGCGCTTCGGCTCGGTTGGAGAGCGCTAAGCAGAGGGATCTACGCAGCTTGGGAAGATAATCTGCATCCGGGTGCTGTTGCGTCTTCAAGATTTGGTCGTGGCAGAGATCGATGACCCGGGAATAGGTAAGAACGGACTCCTCCCATTCTTCTCGGAGGAGTAGCTCGGTGGCTTTGGATCGGAGCTGTTGCAATTGCTCTTCCACCATCTCCTCCTGTTGCAGTCCTTTTCCTGTCATTTCTGGACTAGCTAGCATTCAGCTTCTTTTTGGACAGCAGAAGTGTTTCTCCATGGATTTTGAATTTGAGGGATCCGTAACGGTCACATTTCTTACTATATTCTATTACCTTTGGGCTTTTCACTTTGTTTTGTAACGGCAATGGCTATCTCGGGTTCTTCGCTATTTTTCAATACTATGATCAAATGGGAACATGATTGTCTCACTTAAAAATTAAATCTCTCCCCATCGGGCGGATAAAAACCAGATTTAATTTAGAATGATACTAATTTCGTTTTCATTTTCTTTTTATTTTTTATTTTTTAAAGTAAGCAAGAAAATAAAAAAATTGAGTGTCAAACTTAAACTTAAGGTTACCAATTGAATCCACATGTCTACTAAAAAGTGAAGGAAATCATTTTCAATTCAGTCAGTCCAACAAGCATCTAGGGCAGGCATTTTTCAACATGGGGTAAATAAAAAATCAAACATAAGGTAATAATCTAAGCACTTAGTTTTTGAAGGAAGGGCTTTGGCCAAACCGATTTAAGGTAAAATTAAATTTGAGTTCTAACATCATGTTAGAATGAATTGAAATTTTCTCCTTTAAACTTGATTATTAAAAAAAAAAAAGCAAAAGATCAGGACATTGACAATGGTAGACAACTACTATTTTTTATAAAGACATTAGCTTGAATGATACAAATTGAATTATAGGGTATTATAAGACAAGAGTAGGTTTTTGCATTCAACAGAACAGCCCTCGAGGGCATCGTAAAATTTGCTATCACCTTGGAAGTGTATGAAGCATTCATGATCTATACAAACTATCAGTAGTACATTCATATAAATTTACTGGTTAAGTTAACAACAAGTTAAGAACAATTCTTTAGAATCTTCTAACTTCCTGCAATTTCAAAAGTCGTACAGAACTCCAGATCCATGAGCATGCATAAACCAGAATGGTCGGAGTCCTCTCCGCAGTTCCACTGGAACACATCCCAGATACATTCCAACATGGATCACCGAGCAGGATCAACTAGCATCCCGACTAGAATCGGGACAATTGTGACATTCCTATCACGGATATCAACATCTTCACAAGGCTATGAACAGATTGAAAAACAGGAAAGCATGTAGAAAGACAAGGATTTAGAAAATCCTCTTGCAACCTTTCCACTATTTGCATTTTCCATTCAATTTGAGAAAGAAAAAATGACTAAAAGTAGAAAGATTCACATTTGAATCTACGAAACCCTCACCAGTGCTGTCGCATAATGCTTCAGAGGGATGTGTGCAATTCTATAACTCACTATTTCTTCAGAAAGTACATCCCATCTCTTAGTTCCAATTTATCTTCAGAAACTAGACCAGATAAGAAGCTTTGAAGCTGTTGGAGTGATTTATCATAAGGGGGATCAGCTACACAAAACATCTGCAGCAATGTAAAAGAGCAATTCATTTTGGCGATCATGTTATCTGTACCCAAATCAAGTTATCGGGCAAGTTAAAACAATTCTTACCTTGAGGGTATTATGTACGCGATCTAATGCCATGCTTCCGAAATTTGTGAGCATTCCCATAATAAATTTCTACATGAAAATGCCATTTATAGTTATTTATGGAGCAAGATGAGACATAATAAAGTTCCTCAACATGCACAAGCACATTTACAAGTTTGATCCTGATACTTGACCAAATCATTGTCCATGGGTTTCCAAAACTGAGATGCTTACTAATTTGCCCACAAGAAACGAGTCATATATTTAATCTCCAAGTAGTCACGTTTTTAGTGCTTTCTTACCCCTTCTAAAGAAGCCCATTTCCACAACTACTATTTGAAAAAGTTACAATCAGACACAGGAAAACGTGTTGCAAAATCTGGAAGATTAAATAGCAAGAAGCTGAGGGCTAGAGGCTAAGGCCAGCCACTTGCTGGTGAAGAAAGTCCTGCTCTCTCTTTTTAGTTTCTTGGGGACAAAAATTTTTTGCTTGACCTTCATGAATAAAGATTTTCTTTTGATCATAGTCTTTAGCACAAAATGAAACACCAGAATGAATACTACCCTTTACATAAAAGTAAATATCCTTGAAAGGAGGACCAAATTATACAAGAAACGGTTTGAATGAGAAACACAATAGACGTGCTTTCTAAACAAAACAACAACCCACAGCTGTGAATATTTTAAAGTTCATGAATAATGCTCCAATTCGCATCACTAACCTCAAAGACAGTCATTTCCTTTCGTAGTTGATCCTCAGCAGAGACAACAGATGTCTCTCCCTCCTCATCACCTGCTACAAGGTCCTCAGAACTACCATTGTTTCCACTGTTCTTACTAGTTTCAATCATGCCTTCCATTAGGGTAAATACATGATCACTAGAGTCTGCCCCAGGTGATTCTCCAAGGATTCCCTGACCAAAAAGGAAACGTTAATGCAGATAGTTTTCCTCTTTACTCTAGACTCGCAAATGACAATGATTACCAACTCTCTACCTGACTGAACTTTAGCCAGCACTAAGAAGGAAAAGACAAAAGATTGACTTCTCAATCATACAATTCAAAATGCCCATAAAATCAGAAAGGAAGATCAGTGCAATTGTAATGAAAAATTTGTGAGCCAAAGAAGGAAAATTGCCCAAGCAAGTAAATTTGACAGTGCTTTGGCTACTTAAATCTATCAAGTTTTCGACAGAACTTAATCATTAACTAAACTGAGTCATTGAAATTGAGAATGAGCTAGGGATTTGCACTAAATGTATAGTCTTTCAAACAGTAATTATTGATAAACAAGTTTTATCAGATACCTTGCTTATCCAGAAATTTATCCTCCGATTCAGTACATCAACTGGTACCCCAATAGCAGCTGCTAGGCTTTTAGAGGTCCAACTGAAAGTGGAAACCACAATGCAGTTATGCTATTGATGATTAAGATAAAATGCAATCCATATAGTTCACACGGTTACCTTGTTTGCTCTTGAAATTGCATAATAATTGCTGCATGTACAGGAGCCACCGTAAACTGTACTGCCCTGTCTTCAAATTGCAATTCCAACTGCACATAAATGATTAAAACATATAAAGGAGGAAAACTGCCTAGAGAGATATCTCAAAATAGGGCATCAAGCGGCATTTCATAAATGCTGAAGCAACTAACCTTCACAGCGCCCAGATTTTTCTTCCACAGAAGCTTACGAGGGGTTTTGATTTCATTAAATCTCTTTGCATAATCAGACAGCAGCTGCTCAACAGGATCTGGTACATTAAGGACCTCATCCTAACATTTTGCCTCACAGTTAGTTGAGCAAAAGAATTTTATTACTAAGAAACAAGTAATTATTATGACAAACAAGGAAATTTTGACCCGAGTATAGGTCCTGTTAGCGAGGGACACAGATACAGATATCTTACATGGTACTTGCCTTTATCTTTTTTCATGAGAAAGCAGTAAACAGACACCTCATGCAGTGACAGTACAGAAAATATGACTGTAGAGAGCATGGAAATATGCCCTCTCATAGAAGTTCAAAAGGCATGTTAACATATAACCAAGTAAATCATCATGTCTTTTCCCAGTATCAATACTAAAAGCTATTGTCCACCATACCTGGATTGTAGGCCAGAAATTTGAAGATATTATTGTAGCATCAAGATTATCCATGGACACAGCATTTTCCCCTAGCTCATCCCCTAAGAATCAATCCACCCAAGGTTACTTGAAAACTGTACAATGACTGAACCAATAGATTCTAAGACGACACTTGGGCACATAATGCAAGCAGCCCAATCATAGAGAAAACTTTGAAAGTTTTGAACTGTGATAGGGTGTGTGCATCAAGTTTGATGGGGTGTCATCCCTTTACAGTTTGTTAGCTATCCAAACAATCAGTAGATTAATGATATTTAATGTAAGAGAAAATAATAATTAAATGCTTCTGTCCAGCGAAAGGATGAGTCTTATTTTTGAGTTCATACATCCAATACTGTTCACCATTTAGATTTAACTAGGCATATAAATCTTATTCTATGGTAATTTAAGCAAACTAGTCATCCATCCGCATTGCATACAGATTTCTTCAAAAATGACTTGGACCTGGAAAGTGTCCTGCCCTGTAATTCTAAAAATCAGGAAGCCCCCATCAAACTTGCCTCAGTGTTGCTTCTGTCATACTTTATCATATTTTATATTCAAAAACCAATCCCTTACCAGACGGTTGAGCAATGGTTGCTTTTATATTGGCATTTGTCCTCTTTGAATCTATCAGGTCATTGAGCATTATTTCGCATTTCTGCATACTGCTCTCTCCAAAATGTATCTGCAGGATGAGAGCAGAAATATAAAAATTAAGGTGGGAAATTTTATCACGACAAAGGGAACCGCATCTGACATCTACTTGAACCAGAAGAGCTAGTTAAACAGTCCAAAAGCTTCAATGAATAAACCACCTGCCTTCAGAAGTTCTAAAGTACGTAAATCTGAGTCAATTTCATAATCAGATTTGTTGAGAAGCTTTTCAGCCAGCATGACACGATATTCATTGACTAGTTGGTCCTTTGATCCAATTACGCCAACTATCATCCCAAGTACATCAACTTTCCTGCGGTTCCTACTACCTTTTGATGGGTCAGCTTCAGCAGGATCAGGCTCCCATCTGAAAAATCAACGACTCATGGAGACTAATATCAGCAGATTAACATGGAAAAACTGAAGGGTACAACAAATTACATGCCAAGCATGAAAATAATAACATAACCATACCGTGCAGCATCAATCCATGCCTGCTTGTCATCAGTGATGAAATCATCATCGACACCAGAATTCCCTTGACTATCTTCATCTCTATTTAGTTCCTCAAGAAGGCAATCCCCAGCATTTCCAGATGCATTCGTATTTCCACCAGTCCCACCAGTAAGCATTGTGACAATACATTTTATTGTATCTTTCCTTCCCCTTAAGTAGTCTCTTATTGGTTCGCCAACTGCCTCAAGAAAAATTCCTGCTGGGTCTATTGTTCGTAGTGCTTTGATAGTAGAAACATATTGATGCAATATGTCATTGGTTGATGCACCAGCAGGTAAGCAGGCGATATCGTAGTGCTGAAATAAATGATTCAACCAGCTTGGAATGTTGTCCAGTATATTCAAGACATTGTTTTAAATCTTCAATAGCTGGAGAACTGCACCATATAAAGAGAAGATTTAGTAAAGGAGAAATGGAATAAGGAGTCACCAAAGAATATCTTATTTCAATTCATTAGTCTTAATCAAGCAACAGAAAGAAAATAATAAAATGACATGACCTGTACTCTCACTATCTATTCTCATAAAGAAACAAGATTCCATGTAAGGACACTGTGCAGCATAGCTATGGAAAATACATTCATGCAGGTGTGCAGTCCTATTGTACGTGTCATATACTTAAAAATACCCACAAAAATATGAGGTCAACCCTCACATAAATATCCTTGGCAGAGAGTAAAACGCTAAATGTGTAAGTCAAACCTACATAAGACTCTTCATCTCTTCAAGCTACAGAGTGAATTGTTTACCCATATTGCAGGATAAGATGGTCCCATTTAATGCCAATACTGAGAAGCTAACATGTAAAATCTCCTTCAGTCATATTTTACTCAAAGGTACACTTTCTATTTGCCACAAGATTCTCTATCGCATAAACAAGTTGCAAGGTGTCCTTCTCTGTCAGTCCAGAAGTACAAATTGGAGAACAGCGTTAAGGACAGCCACAGTTTGAATGTTATGAGCACTTAACTGTTAGTACTTTGTATCGCCACTTCATTATCAATTTGAGCACTTAACCACTAAACCTATGCCATTTAATTCTATAATAGGAAACAATGAAAAACCAGACCAATAATGTAATCACCTGTCTGGATAATCCACAATTATCTCAAATAATTTGGCTATTCTTAAATCTTGCAATGTCTCATAGGCAAAATACTCTAGCCGCAGCTGCCATCTAATAAGTCCTTCAGAAGGAGTATCAATTCCAGGATAGCATGAAGAAGGACGTGAAGCCAAAGGTGATTTTAGGCCGGAAGAAGGATTATCATGGCTAACAGATTCACCAAGATAAGCAAGAAGTGCGCGCAAGAACTGGAGAGGTACAGCCTGTGTGACATACCTCCAACTATGAGCATTCATTAATAGCATAACAATCAAATAAGAAAACAGAAGAAACTAAAAAAGTAAGCAAATATAAATGCAAAATATGGGATGAGAAACATTGTCAAGTTTACAAAGTCTGGCAGATGGAGTTCCTTTAGTCTAATCAAGTTCCTGCTTATGAGAAAAGGAACCCTGCCTCCATCTTACAAGCTGAAAGTTCACAGACAAAGGCATATTTCAATGACACATAAGTTCTTAAATGCCATCGGCTAGGCTAAGGAAAATGGTCCAAATTTTAGAAACGTGAATTCAAAGTTACAGGTAATATGGGACGTTCAGTGGAGATATGCTTTCATTTTGGCAGGCTTCATACACAGTGAACATCCCCAAAAGAAAACTAGATCAAATGAGGCAGTGGCATAACGTTATACATGTACATAGGGTAAGCAATATGCAATTTTTATCCTGTACATGTATACGAGATATGCAATATGGAAGTTTTATATCAAGTACCCAGTATAAATTTAAACTAAGTGTAGTAAATATGACCAGGTGATACAATTATAAGACTTTCAACAACTGGCCAGTAACCTTCCTTACATGCGGGGAAAGAAAACATCCATCATATGGTGTAAACCATCAAAAGCAAAGCCATTAACTTAAACAGAGCCTGAAAATTATTAGTCATATGTACTATGCAGATGAAAAGAACTTCGATAGATAAAGTATTGGCAACGTCACTAATCTTTATTTGCTTTGTTTGGGAAGGAGGGCAGGGAGCTAAGGTGACACAAAAACAAACAAAAGTATAACCTGTATCCATTGCTTAATGGACTCCAAAACAGAACTTCTGTAATCATCACCAGCCAGATCATGTACTTTAGCCTGCCATGCATACAAGAATATTTGCATAGGACCAATAAGTTACATATAGAGAAAAAGAAAAAAAGTAAGCAGAAATTCCAAAAGGAGCTGTACAATATGACATTGGGAAAAAGAAAAGGGGAAAAAGAGACATGTGGAGGAGAAAATAAATGAGCCGGACAATAAGACTAAAATGATACACATGCTCACCTTTAGAAGCAGAAAGATGGCAGAAGCATAGGCATCTTCAGTCATAGATGTAAATCCAAGACTTCTAAGATCGTGAACAATCTTCCCAATGTTCTTCACCAATCTATTGTTTTCTGAGAACCTGACTTGGTGACAGCATTCATCTATATCCATTTTACCAGTTCGGTAAGCAATTTTGCTTTTTTCATCTAAATCCATGTCATCTTTTCCTTGAGACTCATCATCCCCATTAAGCTCTCCAGCCATAATTGTACCGAACTCCTCCAACCTTCCCTTAAAATACCAGTGGAGTATCTCTAAGACATAGCAGAATTTAAAATAAATGGAGGTTACTATCAGGGCATTGTAAGATGAAAAGACGGGAAAAATAAAAGCAGATATGCATGGAGTGATTGAAGGGTTACACAGCACAAAACTTTTAAAGTCATCCACCTCAGCCAATCAGCTATAGAGAATACAAAGAACTATTTTACTCCTAATCTCCCCTATTCTTGTGTGATCGATACTCAATGGTTGAAAACTAAGTGATGGTAAATATATAGGCCATACACCTGGAAAAGCAACCAAAAACACAGTGTATCATGTCAAAAATGTAACTGCCCCATTTGTTTTTAGTTTCTCCATGAGTTCAGGGGTTCCTATAGTAATGTAGGTCCCCGAACAACATGCAGATATGTTGTCAGGCTTTCTTCGGTTCCTTTTGAACCGCAGGGCCGGGGAGCTATGATTATGAAGGAGCTCCAGAAGAGAAGAAATAATTTAGATGAATGATCATAAATTACACCCTGAGGCTATTTTTGCTCTATACTAATCGATTAAATATACCTTCTTCATAATTTGAATCATATATGTTAAACAAACGAACTAAAGGAAACTCGGTTCAACACTGGTTACTGTCAAGAAACAATAACAAAGTCCAACTCGGCAAAAGTCTAAGCTTGAGCACATTAATCATTGTTCATAGATTACATACCTGAAAAATGCCGAGGAAGGGTAGCCATAAGCACCGAAGACACGCGTAATTGGTACATAGAGAAGAGGTAGGGTCTCTCCTCAGTCGAAGGGCACCTTCCCTCCGATGCGTGATCCCCGTCGGGGGACAACGCGTACGCCAACATCGACAACCACTTCTCCTGGTACAGCTTTTCTAAACATACGTCTTCCAGTGCCTTGCACAATACCCGCTCCACTTCACCCTCCTGTGTCTGCGTACATCAATAATTCCAATTCTTAACATAATTCATCATTCGATTAAAACTGGAGAGTCTTCAAGCTTACTTTACATAGAAGTGCGACGTCGGTGTAAGCATCAAAATGCCGCCAAAACTTTGACGCTCCGTTCATCTCAAACGCCCCCTGCAAAATATGGAATTCGGAGAACTCATCCCTAATCTGAAGTACGAATAACAAAAAAGCAATTCAATTTCCGATAGACACCCGAAAGACACCTCTAGCGCTCGAAGAAAGTGGTCTCGGATGAGAGAGCCGAGGCCATGCTTGCAGAGGGCACGGACGTGTGCAACGAGCTCGGGGGCAACGGAGACGTCTCCAGCGCTGTTGAGAAGCGCCTCGGTGGTCGCACAGAAGCCGCTGTAGCTCCCGACGATCTCCTGGATCGAATCGTCTCCGAGAGCATTGAGAACCCCCAGGTTACACACTAACGACATGGCCTCCTCCTCCGTCCCCATCTCCGTCGCACTTCCTCTGCCGAGACTTTCGGTTTGCCGCCACCGTTTGAGATTTAAAGGCGGAGGGAAGGCCTGCGGCGAGCGCTCACTGGTATTCCACTCTGATTGTCGTCACGTTCTAATTTGTCAGTTAAAACGATACTGGCCCAAAACGACAGATCTCAAGAGTGTCGTTTCGCTAAAACACCCATATTAAATATAAGTATATATCTAACTCAAAAGTTAGTTTATAAATTAATAAAATAATTTTTACATTCATTATTCCAAAAATTATATCTTTCTAATTTTTTTTAATTATTATTATTTTTAAATATTACAACATATACACCCAAACTTACTTATATGAGTATCAAATTCTAAACTTCACAGTTGGAATCCCTATTAATTCACTGCTAAACTAATTAGTTAATCCACATATCTTTCTAATTATATCTTTTAATTTGTTGCCACCAAGCTATTACAAAACTCAATTCTTCAACAAAAGCTACTTTATTAAAATATAAGTTTTTTGGTATATAAATTATTTTATAAATTTATATTTTAGCAATGTAAAACCATTTATACCAATTTAACATTTTCTTCATTGAAATGGTCTCATTTAAACTAAACTTCAATGTCATTGTTAACGTCTGCACCCTAAACCAAGCCATATTAATATTCATAAAAGTGTTTTAAAAAGAATCGAATTCTTATACTATATTACAAAACTCTATTCTTTCACAAGAACTAACGTAAGGAAAATAAGTATTTTTCGCATATAAATTACTCGCAGTTAATATCTTATTAATATATGTTTTTCTATATACAAACATATCTTGATGTTAATACTAAATGGGCAGCATCTACATCAACGTGGAAAAACGACAGCCCCGGTTCAGACTGGTCGCCGGAACGATGAGACCAAGCGAAGGAGAGCGAGCACAGACGAAGATACTGCTGACGTCACTCGCCGCCATGGTGGCGGAGACGACGACGTTCCCGATAGACCTGACGAAGACCAGGCTTCAGCTCCACGGGGAGTCCGCGGCGGGGAGGACCAACGCGTTCCGGGTGGTCTCGGAGATCGTGCGCGAGCAAGGCCCCGCGGGGCTCTACAAGGGCCTGTCTGCAGCTGTTCTCAGGCACCTCTTCTACACCCCCATCCGGATTGTCGGCTACGAGCACCTCAGGAACGTTGTCAGCGCTGATGGTGGGTCCATTTCGCTCTCCAGCAAGGCTCTCGTCGGCGGTTTCTCCGGCGTCCTCGCTCAGGTAAGATTTCCCCCGTTTTTCTCTTCCATTCGTGGGTTTTCTTTTCAGAGTTGTTGGTCGATAAGTCCGGTAAGTACAACCGGTTCATTTATGACACAAGACATAAAATTTGCGAAAAAGTTGTCCACTGTTTCACAAATACAGAAAGAAGAAGGATTGTCATGGGAAAAACCAAACTGGCAATGGAAAAGAACTCAAAACCAGCCATTTTTGGCCAACAATGTGTACCCTTCAAATCTGGAAGCGATTAGTGGTTTAGAAATAAGTTCAAATGATGGACACCCTCTAGAGGAGCTATAATGGACAATGGATATCATTGTGGAGCAACAAGGCTCTGTTTTGTGAGGGAATTATGGACAAAAATGAGGTTAACTTCGAGGGCATCGGCCTAACAAGTTTGGAATCCATGTCCAGTGGTATCAAGGCCTCCTGGATTTTCCCGTTGGAAGAGTACCTTTTGACAATGTCCCCTTTTTAACGTTTGCATTGGCTTCTGATGCAATGTAAGTGGTAAGAGAGTAAGAGTAGCTTTTCGTAACCTAATGTTTGATACCCAATTAGTTTGCCAGTGCTAATCCATGGGCAATCATTGTTCAAATTAGCTAAAAATCAACCAGTCACTAGTAGGTAAGATTTGCCATAATTTACATATGGTTAGGTTAATATATTGTCGATGGAGTTGGTTTCTAGCGTTTTTTGTTGCATATTAAGCTTCGGTGCTTCAACTAAGCATTGCATCTTACAAGATAGTTGATGCCTGCAGAGTTCTAATTTTGAGGACAATGACAACTCATCCAGCATTGCTTCGAGTAAAAGAGAAATCTGAAAGCATCCACTGCTTTCATGTAGTATGTCAACTGGAAAAAATAAAAAGTTTTGAGCATTTTGCTCTTCAACCCTTTTTTGCCTCTCACCGAGTATAAAATTTCTTTCACCATCCAAATGATTGCATTCCTCCTGAAGCCTACTGGCTTGGCATGATTTGGGGCCTGCTCATTATGGACACTGCTTAAATCTATTGTGTCAGTTCGTATATGGCAACAGACCTAGAGATATTCGGCATCTTGAGTCTGCAGCAGTTTTACCTCAAAGTCATCCACGTCATGTCCTCTGCAGATGAACACATTTATCTGATAGATTTGTTATCATTTTAGCAGCCAAATGATGTTAGTTATGCAACAAATAGTAGCTTCACATGGAAAAAACTGTTGACATTTCTGTATCAGCAACGACATATTTGCTTGACAAGTAAATGGTACTTTTTCCTGTTCCATTAGTGGTGCAGATTGTGGCAAGCCCTGCTGATCTTGTTAAGGTGAGGATGCAAGCAGATGGCCGGATGGAGAGCCAAGGTCTCCAGCCCAGATACACAGGGCCTTTTGATGCTTTAAACAAGATTGTCCACACGGAAGGCTTTGGAGGACTTTGGAAAGGAGTTCTCCCAAATGTGCAAAGAGCATTTTTGGTAAATATGGGAGAATTAGCATGCTACGATCATGCGAAACGTTTTGTCATTCAGAATCAGATAGCTCAAGATAATATCTATGCCCACACCTTAGCTTCCATTATGTCTGGTCTTTCAGCGACTGCTTTGAGTTGTCCAGCTGATGTGGTGAAGACAAGAATGATGAACCAGGCAGCAGACAAGGAAGGGAAGATTAAGTATAATAGCTCTTATGATTGTCTGGTGAAGACTGTTAGATTTGAAGGATTTAGAGCACTATGGAAGGGATTCTTTCCAACATGGGCGAGGCTCGGTCCGTGGCAATTTGTGTTCTGGGTCTCTTATGAGAAATTCCGACAAATTGCAGGGCTTTCTTCCTTCTGATAAACAATGCTTCTATACCCACCTCATTTTTTCGAGCTTCCAAGATGGCAAACTAGTTTTCTGTTGGATGAAATGATTCATGTACCCACTTTATGAATACCAAGTCGCTTGATCAATACCATATCTGGTGATTGTCTGTCACTAAGAATTACCTTAAGAGGCTTTGTCCGAACAATAAGTAGGCCAGGACTATGCCCATTTCAGCTTTTGAAGTTTTGATTTTGTAGCCTGTAATAACCAGCAAGCTTGTGACAACTGATGCCAGTAACTTTCATGGGCAGGTCAAGCGGTCAAGTTCCCAAACTTCGTTTGAATAATTTTTCCTAGGAGTCTTGAAGTGCAATTTACAATCCTATTTGATAACTTCCAGTACATCTTACTCGGGAAGTATATGCATAAAGTGCTTTAACCCTTCCTAATCATAATCTCTCTTAGTGTTAGAAAGTTTATTTTCTCCTTAAAATTGACTCATAATAAAGTGGATATGTTTTTCCTTTTAAATAGATTTTTACAGCAAGCTATAAATGATAAAAGATATTACCATACTTCTTTCACAAGTCTCGTGAGATAAAGCTATGTTATCAAGAGGTCAATAAATGTTTTGTTTAGTTGAAAGTAGATATTACTTGAGACCTCTTGATCTCAAGTTCAATATTGAGTGCATATATGATTATATGTGTTTAAAAATAAATAAGTAAATATACAAAAGCTATTGCTCTCACGAAAGAGTTCATACCTTGTACATATGGGAGCTTTTTTTAGCCTTACTAGAATATTTCGTAAGAATGCTAACAACAATTATTAACAATCATATTAGAAATACTAACAATAATTACTAAGAGCTCAAGTGTTCTTGTTTGGTAGCTCAAGTAGAGCTACTTGGAGATTCCCACCTAATGGTAGGAGTTTGAGGCACCCTATCTTGCAGCTTCACTGCCAACAATTTGCTTTTAACGACCCTCAGCTAGGCGCAGATTCTTTTAAACTGAAACACTCCAACGCCACAAATAGGCATCAATCTTTGCAAAGAAACAGCTGGTGTGATTGTCAACCTACTCTGTCCTTTGATCGTAACTTCATTTACAACCCTTCATGAATGTTGCTATAAACTCAGACGGGAGATCATCCCCCATCTTCCCTCTAGGTAAAACGTGGATGCAGCAGCACCACAAGCCTGAAGCTTTAATGCAACAGGACATTCATTATCCAATACTATTTTTCTGTTCACAAGATTTCCTTCATTAAGGAAAGCTGCTAAATAAAGAAGAAGATTTAATGCTGTATTCATGAAAAATTGATCTGGGACCAAGTCCCAACTGTCAAAGGAAGTGATATGAATCGCATCCCATATGTTATCCCCGGATATTCATTTGTTTCTTTCTCAAGATATTTCAGCTCCATTACTCCACACGTTTGGCCTCACCAGACAATATCGACAAGCTCAGTGCCAAATAGAGTATTTGTCTACCCGATTTTCAACTTTTTTTGGTTTCAGTAACTCTTTTGGTGTATTCTCAATGGTTATGCTTTAAACTACTCAGAAGTATTTGATAGCCATACAGAAAGTAGACATCATATAGGTTAAGAAATTAATTTTCATCTCAAAAATTGGCTCATAAGGTGAAGGTATATACATGTATTTAATTAAAACACATACTAACACTTAATAATGTAAAAAGCAGCGATTTGTGTCACACTTTAATAATAGTCTGACACAAACAGCTGCTTTTTACATGAATTTAAAGCTTATCCTCTGTATAAGTACTAAAGGAAAACATAAACTTTAATATCATACTAAGAAAGCCATTTTCGAATCAAAAACCAACTCATGAAGTGAAGGGACACTTATATATTTAACTAGACACCCACTCACAACTTAACGATAGGGAAACCGACCCAAATCTTTTTTCCAATCACTCGAGCAATTTAAGCACATAAACATTTGTTGCATTTGGTACAATAGCTTTGTGGTATCTTCTTTTTGCCCCCTCGGTGTTTTAGACTTCTGAGTTGCTTCTAGCTTTACAGGAGTTCATCCTTTCTGAAGGTGGGAAGTTCATTTCCCAGGTGGTACAAGTTGAATCAGATGCCCATTAAAGTTTAGAAAGCCTATATTCGTTGTCAACACTTTCTTCCTTCTCATTCTGGAGGCAGTTGTGGAAGAGAAGCCAGCACACAACCACTCAAACTTCAAGCTGGCTTTTCACTGATAATCATTGATAATAGAGGTTCTCGAGCATTTATGCTGCAGCAAGTACAACCCAGAAAGAAGCTCAAGTTGTCATCTTCGTCCTCTATATTTCTGCTTATCGCTTGCAATCATGCAACGGTTACTGTCAGCACGGATGGATGACAATAAATACTGAGAGTAAATATGGAACGTCCTTTTCATGGAGTTCATAAAGGCAACGAAGCATAAGAACTGAATTCTAGTCTTCTTTATCAGAAAGAGCCTTGCCATAAGATATGGAGAAATAAACAAAGAGCCTTCAGAATGGGTAAGCATTTGCTTGTTCCTTCAACGTCATTCTTTTTGGGTTGGTTGCTCCTCTAAAGGCCGAGTTTTTGGAGAAGCATTTAATCACGCCATAAATTCCGTTTTGATGGTATCGCCGTTTGTCCGGCTCCGATCCCACAGGCGTTAATTTGCTTACAGGGGAGATCAAAACGGGGACACGAGCATCGGGAACACTCCCGGCCTCTACCATACCGGGGTGCCTTGGATTCGCCCATATATGTTTTTCTCTGTGTCTGGCATATAATATCTTTGGGCTTTCAGAATTTAAGACAGAACCAAAACCCCAAGACGATGATGCTTTTTTAAATTTTGATATTTTAGTTTTGGTAAAATACTCAGTCTATCAAGCTTGTGTTTAAATGGGAAAGCAACATCCTATCTCAAAATTTATTCTTTCTTATGATTGTCTTGTGAGACAAGGTAACATTTATATATGTCAACATGCTAATAATCTAGTAATTAGTTATAGGCTAAGTCTTATGTTTGAAACTGATATCTTCAAATCTCATTTATTTAACAAAAAAAATATTTTTATATATAAGAAACACAATAGATCAATATATTAATAATGTAGAATATGCATACTAGGTTTTAGCACACCTATCACGCTCAACATAAGAAAATAAATCTCATAAAAAACCCATTACACAAGCAAACGAGTGAATCACTTGAAACCCTCATTCTAATACCATAAAAACGCACAATTTCTTTCTTAAATTGTTGTCATGTACTCTTAATTCTGAACCCATAATGAAAAATAAGTATTCTTAAACAAATGATCAAATTCATTATATGATCCATTTGACCATCTTACTGATTCTACTTTCGAACACCATTCACAAGAAGAAACAACTATTTATAGGACTGTTTTTATAAGTTTTATTAATGCAAGAACACTACTATAATGATTATCATTGTAAACTTTTAACTTTTAAAAAGGTTTCAAAATAAGAAACTTTAGTGGCAATATTAAATACATATGAATAAGTACACCATTTATAGCTCGTGCTGTTCGAACAACTACAGAGCCTGGCGGTAATGTCAGCGACGGAGGAGGCTTTCGTGCTCGGTCCTTCATTTATTTCCTTATCCTCTATAAATGCCCGACCGGTCTGCTTCACCAGTGCATCCTTCTGAACATCTTCCTCGTTCCGATTACGCGAGTTTGTTTGCGTGTCTTGCTGTTATACAAAATGCGCCGGCCTCAGTGCACCGAGGAGGTGGAGTTGAAGAAAGGGCCGTGGACGCCGGAGGAAGACCAGAAGCTTTTGGCTTACATGGAAAAACACGGCCAGGGAAGCTGGCGGAACCTGCCGGCGAAGGCTGGTATGTTTACGAGGCCCTTACATGGCGATGGTTTACGAGAGTAAGCTAATGGTTCTGGTTTTCTTCTTTTTGGTGAGTTTCAGGGCTACAGAGATGTGGGAAGAGCTGCAGATTGAGATGGACTAACTATCTCAGACCGGACATTAAAAGAGGAAAGTTCAGCTTGGAGGAAGAACAGACCATCATTCAGCTCCACGCTCTTATCGGGAATAGGTAAGTTTGCTATTTATTTCTTCAAGTTCGTCTACAAGATAGGTAAACATATTTATTTGTAATATAAGGATATATATTGACAATATGATATATATTTTAACTGTTAGAATACTCAAAAAGCCTAACTTAAAAACCTAACTCAATGACTATAATGTTTTTATTTCATTTAAACTTTTTCATGAATCTTATTTCCAACATGATACTCATGTTTTCTTACATTTCCTTATACACCAAACATTATTAAGTTCAAAATCACAAAAGGTGGAATATAATTAACTTAAACTCTTATACAATGTCCAACGCCCAACCCAAGCTTAAGGTCAAGGGTTCTTGTAACTCTTATGTGTTGGCATTTGCTATCATCTAACTTTGATATCATTTGTTACTGTCCTGCTAGCAAAAAGACCAAGTCTTATGAGTGTTTTACAGGACCGTAACATGTATCTTATAAATTTCTTAAAAGACCACTTCCTTTCCATTACAGATGAATTTTTCCTTTTCAGATGGTCTGTCATAGCAACGCATTTGTCCAAGAGAACTGACAACGAGATCAAGAACTATTGGAACACTCATCTGAAGAAAAAACTGACTAAGATGGGAATTGATCCCGTTACCCACAAGCCCAAAACCGATGGCCTGAGCTCCGGCGGTGGCCACTCCAAGGACGCAACCAACTTAAGCCACATGGCTCAGTGGGAGAGCGCGCGTCTGGAAGCCGAAGCCCGGCAGGTCCGACAGTCCAAGCTTGTGTCTTCCAACCCAATGCAACAAGAGCTCAGCGCGAAAACCCAAGCTCAACCCGCTCTACCTCCGTGCCTCGACGTACTCAAAGTCTGGCGAGGGGTATGGTCGAAGCCAACGAGTGCCGGCGTGTTCCCGATCGCCGGCGACGACCTAGAGTCTCCCACGTCAACGTTGAACTTCCCGGAGAACGAACTTCCGATCCATAATGTAGCGTTCAACGAAAGGACGGCGACCGCAGCATTTGACTTCGCCAAAAGCTCGGCTGCATGCAAAGGGAAGTTAATCTGTCAAATGGCGGAACTCAACGAAGGATCTGATGACAGAATGGCATTGCAGGAGATGACCAATACGATGGAAAGTGCGTGGCTTGTGGACTCTTTCAGGGCTGGGAACGAAACCATGCATCTCTCCAATGTCATGGAAGGTCTCACCGATGCACTGTATTATAATGGTGACGACCAGAATCCATTGATGGTCCTCGACAACTTGGATAATGTGGATAAAAGCTGCAGCGGCGACTTTGAGGACAGTAACAAGAGTTACTGGAACAGTGTTCTCGGTCTGATGAATGCTTCGTCTTCTGGTTCATGTCTGTAGTGCAGGAAAATTGCCATCGAAGTTGCAGGATAATAATAGGTGCTATGTTCCACCTGCATCATAATGTAGTAGCAATTTTGACTGCTTAATAAGAAGTAACTTAATTTACCAATCTTGATCAAGTTTATTTCTACTAATCTTATATAAACTGAATCACCGCCCTTCTTTTTGTGCTTTGCTTTGATTATTTATTTCAATATAGATTTATGTGAGAATTATTTAAAAAGGTGAAACTTTAGATAATCAAATTTTAAATAATGTTAAACTTTTGTTGTGTCATTCTTAATATGTTTCATTGGAGTTAATGTGGATTGTGAGCTTTGTATCAAGTTTTCATACATGAACGATGGCATATCTTGAATATGGGTTTTAGTATCATATTAAATAAAATTCTATTTATTTTCAAAAGCCAATTTTAAAGTAAGGAAGTCTTTTTGTCAAGTAAAGAGGATTCCCAAGCAAGACCCTAATAATATAACGTTTTTGTTACATTATTCTTAACATGATTATTTATGATTATTCTTGTATACATCCTTCATGTTTCCCTTTTTCTTGGATGATTGTTTGGATTAGAAGCTTATGCACTTCTAAACAAGATTAAGGGACATCGTCACCTATTTGTTTGCTCAATTGAAGCTACCTCAAATCTCTTGTTGCCTAACTAAAACAAAAGATTATAAGACATCTAATCTAATAGAATTGTGCGATATTTCTACATTTTATCATGTTTGCCCATCAACCATTTCTTAGATTTATCATAATTTCCATGGACACTAGTCTGATAATTCAAGCATCACTTCTTTTCTCTCTTGCTGTGCGTTTTTCTACTTCTAGCCATATAGGGGTTGTTAGGCTTGGTGGGCTTTAGCTTGCAAGAAAAGTTGTAAAATTAGATGGATTGATTAGCTTGAAACATCATTTTAGCGATTTTTTAGTGTTAATAATACTTGTCTATTAATACGAGAAGCGGGATGAGGACATTGTCTCATTATGTTTGTTTGCAACTTAAAAAAAAAAAAAACATAATAGCTCCCAAAATGATGAAAACAACATAAATTATAACCATCCACATAGAATTTAGTCTCCTTCGGTTGGAGACCTCTAAACAAATATGAAAACTTCAATCCAATGAATTAACATAGACTGACATACAGAGGGTTGTTTGATATATAGAATCTTGGTTTGTTTTGCAAGAAATGCAGGTGCTTTTGGTACCATACAATCTTAATGCTTGTGAAAGTGAATTGGTGTTTTCGGTTCCTCCTTTTTGGAGTTTCATGTTGGCTGATGGACACTAACGTTACTTGGACTTTTAATTTGAATCTAATGAAAGAATAAAGCTTTAGATGAATTTTGGGAGTCTTTGTACTTGTCTGTTAAGGGTATCTGACATACTGACTTTTTCTTGACATTTTATCCTTCTATCCTATTTTACGCTTTACCTTAGAAAGTATCAGTTCTGTGGAAATGGCGTCGCAGACAGGATAGAATACAAAAAGCAGCTAGCATTTGACACATTGAAATTGTGTTGTGATCTTGAAGTGAAAAATAGTTCATGGAATGATTATTGAGATATGTTGACATACAGCAATACTATACATTTGTCTTACAAGAGAGATCCTGCCATCTTCTAAAATTTCTTATGTTATTGTCTTCTGCAACTGCCATTCCGATTCCACTTTTTCCTCCATGGCCAATGCCTGCATAATACAATCTCCATTTGTCCTCGTTGCCCTCCAGTGGAACCAGACAAGGGGATCCTACTCCTTTACTGTCCCATTCATCGTTTTCTGAAGGCTTAAGAACTGGCTCGTATTGGAGCCTCTTCCAATTCTTCAGTCCATCTGGAGATACTGCCAGCCCAATACTCCTATTTCCAAGAGCAGAAACACCCTCATATGCCATCAGATAATTTCCATCTCTGCGGTTTTTCACCACGCATGCATTCGTGACCCCAAGCTCGTCAAAAGAACCATCTGATCCCCCTCCCATGATCTTCCCCAGCTTCACCCATCTGATGCCATCTCTGGACCTCGCAAGTCCAAGAGCAAACTGCCCATTATTCACATCAAATGAATGATAATACATCCTGAGATCATCACTGCCGTGCACAACAACCTGAGGTGCAGCAATAAACGTAGAATCCCACTCCTTGTCTGAACCCACGTCCAACAGGGCTCCACTATGATGGTCGCCTTCAATTCTCGCCCAGTGCCTACCATCTTGACTGCATGCCAGTCCTGGTAGAGACTTTAAAATTTTGCCACCCTGAATCCTTTCTGTGTTCTGTAAAATGATTGAATCTCCTGGTAAGTTAACTTCTTCAGAACTACATCCTGTGTAGTAAAGCCAGTAAACGGCACTGTACATTGGGCTGGACATAATAACCATTTCAGAAGGCGTAATGCTTTCTGTGTCAAAAGCCCACCAATTGTTGCTGCAGTTCATCACCAAACCGACATCCCCACACGATCTAACACGTTCTGCACCTCTTTCCCAGTGGATTCCATTGCTTGAAACAGCTAAACCAATGGAATCGGAAGAGTTGTTATAATCAGACCTTCCATGGTACCACATGTACCACCTTTCCTCATTGTCTCCTACGAATCTTTTCACCACAGGTGAGCCAATCTCCATGCCATCCCAGGAGTTTTTGGGCCCCAAGTCAAGCACCAGACCTCTTGAATAGGTAGATGTAAGTGCTTGACTCAGCACGGGAGTTGCAGAAGGTTGAGACTTCGAACTTGAATCCCGTTCAATGGGAGGATTCTTATTTGTTGCGTTGTTGCTGCCTACTCCTGGTTTCGTGGAACATTGAGGGGGAAAGAAGGTGCTGTACGTAGACTTGGGACCTGGACCTCTTTGGTGGCTTGAAAGATTACTGGAAAAAGATATGCTAGAGGAGTAAACAGCAAGTGTTTTGTGTTGGGTAGAGGGCCATGGAGGTCGGATTAGATTTGTTGCATTCATCATCTCCCTAAAGAACAAAATGGAAGGGCATCAACTCTTTTGATCCTTGTGAGTGATGCTGTATCTATTGCAGGAGTATGGAAAAGGAGGGGGTGGGCAAAAAAGGAACTGAGATTGATATCAATGGCAGCATCAATTCAAGGTGCCTGGTGCTTCATTCATGCAGCTTTTATATGTAGGGGAGAATCTCTTTTTGGCGTAATTGGAAATTTGCCCTCGATTTTATCTATCTATAGGCAAACCCTTCGAAGTGCAAGTTCTACTCAAACATCATTGACCTCTGAAATATGCATGAATATTCTTATTAATCTTTTTCGCCTGAAGTCTGATGTAAATGAACATCTTCTATTCTGTATCCAGTAAAACATTGAATTGAAGCCTGTAAAATCCCATGGTGTTGCAATGGATGAGTACTGTAGAAATTCTAGGTTTGTAGAAGATATTGCAAATTTCAAAATGTCAGGGTTGATTCAGAAATTTAAGAATATTTCATACGTCTACCGTCCTTACTCTTTTTAGCTAACCCTATCTGTTATTCTTCTTCGTAGCCACCTTTCTCCCATTGATAATATTGGGAGCTCCTACCTGTCAAATGGCCAAGAGAGGACCTGAGTTTGGGTTGAATAGTTTACAACACATATGTTTTACTTAAAACTTGGCTCTTGATTTAGTTAAAAAGAAACATATTGTGTGCCTGGTGTTTTGTTTGGTTGGCATGAAGAACACTTCACATGTTTTTAGATCTTGTATGAATTATAATTAGCATATTATTATCTAGCAAGTGTGATTCTCCAGAATTTTGCTTTTGGAATAGAGAACAACTTTGTTTTTTTCTTTTGTCTTCTCGTACTCTTTTCTTTCTCTTGTACCTAGAGAAGATTCTTTTCTGTCTTTCTTCGTAATCTGTCGCATGGCTGTGTTAATACAAGTAAAACTGGAGTATTATGTGTGCTTTTTCTTTAGAACAGTTTCTTGGAACCATTTATTCTGAATGGATAACATCACACTGTATTTAGGCTCCAAAAACGAACCTTTTTGGTGGGAATGAAACTAGTAAAATGTTAATGTTGCAGTGTTCTTAATGTGTAACATCATAAATGTTTGGTCTACTATAGTATGCTTGTGTCATGTCTTAGTGTGGACTAATCATCGAGATGTCAATTTGGAGGTGTGGTGGAATGTTACAGTCTAAATGAAATGTTCCTAGACTTATCAACAAATCTTAAGCCTTTTGGTATAATGATCAAGAAGATCATGACATAGCTGTTTAAGTGAAAGTTAAGTGTTTGTAATGATCAATTATATAAACATGATAGTGGCGGTCAGTGGTACAGAGAGCTCTTCTTTTATAAAGCTTAAATACAAAAATATTCTTAGCGGTTCTAACTTTTCTTCGACCTACCGTTCATGCACTGTTTTTCATGGAGGACAGTTGAAGTTAGGAATTAATAAGTCAAATTGTAGATATCTAGAATGATTTAGCTATGATATGGGTGCTGTCTTGTCTCGTCAAAGCTTATATACAACAAAATTCTAATCCCTTGACAAATCCTTGACTTAGGGTTGAAGAATGAGATTCAACCTACCTTTCGTTCAGTGTGGAGCTATAGAATGATGGTTAAGAATTAATTGACTCAGATCGTAGATACACAAGATTTCTGCCCCAAAAATTGAACCTTGCACTGCAGTAGATTTGCTTCTTTTTGTGTTTGGCATTGTTCCCTGAAGCACTTTACATCAATAATCTCCGTTTTCATGGCAGTCATTTTCAGAAGAGCCATAGAAACTGGCGAGCCAGGCTTCCCAAAGTCCTGTCGACCTCGGTTTCTGCCAGGACAGGATGGACTCTGGCTTAAATATTAGTGTCAGTGAAATGGTTGAGATTTCCAGAATAATGAGCCGGACCTGAGATGGATTCTAGAACTGGGATTGAGCTTGAAAGTTAGACAGAGCACTTTAATCTCCCTTATCACCTATCCATAGTGAATGACTCAAGAGTCATCCTTGTTGTAAAGAAGCTCACATATCTGCAGGTCCCAACCGCCCTTCCGCATCCAGAATGGAAACTGGCCTAAGTGCTCGAGTTAGAACGGTCGCTAGTGAGGTGGCCTGCTCCATATCTTCCTTTCACATTGGAAACTTCTTCTTTGACCAACTTTAGAGGTATTGCTTCTTAACTTTCCAAGTTTAAGGCTACTTTCTGACTTGAACCAGATAAGAAACCTAGCGCAGAGCCCTGTCCCATGTTCATGCACAATCTGCCAAAGCTTTGAAGAGTACCACATCGGAAAGTCAGAAGGGCCGCCAACGTGGAACATGAATTCGTATCCATCAGTCAACCTACAGTTCCTCAATCTATCGGTAGCTACACCTGGGGTCCGAATTTCCCCACTCGGTATTCCTGGAATCAACTTCCCAATCAATCTAGATTCACCAACATCACATGACACCCTTAAATTATGTCAGAGCACGTCCAATGGTCGAGCTACTATGTGGGACAAATTCGTACCACTTGCTGCCGGTGGTTCTCTATCTTGCTGTCAATGTCCCTGAATAAAAAGTACGTGTTCAATTGAGGATAGTCCACAATAATAGCTCTAATTTTTTAAAACCAAAAACTCTTGTCTTGTGAATCCGTGAAGGTATAAGGTCCTTTCTAAGGGGGGGAAAAATTGTATAGTGTAGCTGATAGAATCTTTCAATCCCACTCACGAAAGTTAATTCAAAAGCAATCATATTTTTGTTTTAAGCGTGACTCTTAGTCTTTTTGATATCTTTATAGGATATCAATAAAAGTTGCAGGAAAATTTAAGCAACGTGGAACTCAACTTGTATGTAGAAATAGAAAGAAAAGGTATGCGTGTATGTTAATCATAAGAGACGGCTGTTTGTTGTTGACTTTCATAATCTATATAGTATAAGGTGTATGTACGTGGTTCTATCCACAAGCTACTTCTTGATATCATATCATAGGATATCACCCAATGAGACATTGGGTTAACATGCATTTGAACCATAACATTGAACCAATATTGAGTTGAAATGAAGTCCTAAATGTTAAAGATGGGTGTTGTCCTATATCATGAGTATGCATCATTAATCTTATAAATAATGAAAAATTTTTACCTATTATTTTAAGGTTTTAGAATAGTTCATCAAATTCTAATGTGGTACTAAAGCCAAGAATGGTCATCCACTACATTGCCCCCATGCAAACCCTAATATTGGAATTGTCTATCCATGTGTAGTGCTTGTATTAACATGTATGTGAGGAAAAATGTTAAAAATAGATGTTATCTCACATCTGTAATGTGAAGATAGACCATTAGTCTTATAAATAAATAAATAAAATTCACCTATTATCTCACGTTTTTAATATAAGTCTTTGAATTATAAGATTAAAAAGTACCAATGAAGAGGCATGCAGGCTTCTTTATCCTTGAACGACAGATGTGAACTTCATTGTATCCTCGAAGTAGGAGACCAAATAAAAATCCACCGTTCTCCTACTGGTAATTCTTTGATAGACTTGACATGTGGGGTACCATTATTAATGGTCATGCTTCTAGAACTCGACTAGAATGCACCTCCCAGGCTACGATCTGCATTTCAAAGTGCAGGCTGTCAGATCGAGACCATTCGATGAGTTTCAGCCAATAGGTGCATGTTAGAAACAGTACAACACAATATTCTTCACGTTTATGGTTACAGTTGCATGTTATGTACTGAAATATTAAGGGAAAGTTTCTTCCAAAGGAAGAGCCAATGGAGTTGTTGTCCATTGTGTAGTCGTCTTGCAGAGGATTTTGCTTAGTGTGTTGGGATGAGAGCTTGGAACTTTTGCTCAAAATAACCACGCTTGTGTTTGAAGAAGTTCATGCGGTGATGTTTAGATGGTCAAGAAGTTCATGCGGTGATGTTTAGATATATTTGGATGATTTCATCTAGAATCTATATGAAAAACAATTCAAAAATAAATTGTCATCCTCTTTATAAAATCTTTTATAAATTAATTTTATAAAAAAAATAAACTTTTTAACAATACATTAGTAAGAAGATAAGAAAATAAAAAAAATAATGGAAAATATCTTGTGGTGTATTGACTAGTTATTGTGCCTCTTGTTAAAGTAAAGAGATCCATCTTAAAATCTATAAATAATAAAAAGTATATCTATGTTTAATATAATACCAACTCAGCTCATGCATCTTTACTTTTGATGTGGAATCAGATCCAAACATTCTCAATAACTATATGATTGCGATGGTGGTAGCAGTAGGCTGAGGACCACCACTAATTCCATAGAGATTTCCAGGCAAACCAGCCATTCTAAAGCCTTTGCTAGGAACTCTCAGGATCTTGCTGAGTTCTCAGATTCAAGCACAATTCATGATGCTAAAACTTCTTTGAAGGGTAGCCCAATGACAATGAGGCTTGAGACTTGCCCATGGAAGATGGCTCGAAGAATCCAGGCCTGTTTAGAAGTTTAAACTGTTTGAGGACCCAGAGCCCAAGCCTAGAAGCATAAAAATGGACTGAAGTGACTCTGATCACATTCGTTAGCAGCCCATTGATGCACATGTTTCTCACCCAGTAAGCAGAACTCTTGAGCCATCGGTTGGAGCTCCTGCACTAAATTCACACCATAGATGGACATCTCTGCTTCTCAAATACATGAAGTTCTGGAAATGGAGGAAATCATAGTGGTGGAAAAGAGTAAATCACGAGGAAATGCCATATCGTAAATGAGCAATGCTTTTTCTCTCTACGTATAGAGTGAGAGAAAGCCTCCAAAGGAAATAACTCTTTTTTGTGTGAAAACTTTAAAGTGGCGATCATCTCCATGGCCATAGAGATTGGTTTATACATGAACCACATATTATTGTTTCTTATCAGTGCTTGCTGTGTATATCTTTGTTGCATGATTCTTGTAATCTCCCAACAATTGATATGAGAGTCCAATTATTAAGCAAACTTGATCTCCAGGAGCAATAACACCCGGTTTCTCCTGCACAGCTATGCCTAGTAAAAGGTCCATGCTATGTTGAAAGATAAAGAGAAACAAAAGACATTCTTGCTAAATCTTTATCATATTCAAGCTCTCAAATTTCTGGCTAGGTAGTGCTGCCTAGCCCTTGAAAGACTTGCATTTATAATCAGTACAAGAAGTACATCAGAATGTTGGTGGAATCACTTCAGAACTCATGTACACAAAACCAAAAGCTCAATAATTTCCTTACATCAATCTTGAGTATGCATATTATAAGTATACAGTAGAAGAAATGTTTTCTTTCTGGTCAGAAAATGGATCATAGTTTGAATATGCAAGGTACCTATCCTATAAATGAAATCCTGTCCATCTTCTAAAACTTCTCGTGTCACTTCCTTCAGAAACTGCCATTCCAATCCCTGTTCTTCCTCCATTTCCAACACCTCTGTAGTACAATCTCCATTCTTCTACATCCATGTCCATTTGAACCAGGCATGGAGATCCTACTCCTTCGTTGTCCCATCCATCTTCCAGCGATGGCTTTAGAGCAGCTTCATCTTGAACCCTCCTCCAATCCTTCAGACCAGCTGCAGACACAGCCATTCCTATGCTCCTCGTCCCATTAGCTGCAACACCTTCGTATGCCATCACATACTTCCCATCTTTCCTGTTTCTCACTACCCTGGCATTCATCACCCCAAGCTCATCAAAAGAACCGCTTCCTCCTCCTCCCATTATCTTCCCCAGCTTCACCCACCTGATCCCATCCCTTGATCTCGCAATTCCAATGCCAAATTCTCCATTTTCCTGATCAAACGAGTGGTAGTACATTCTTAGATCACCACTTCCATGAAAGACTACCTGCGGGGCTGCAATGAACAGGGAATCCCATTCCCTCTCAGATCCCACGTCAAACAGAGCTCCACTGTGATGCTCGCCTTCAATTCTAGCCCAGTGCCTCCCGTCCTGGCTTATTGCCAAACCTGGCAAAGACTTTGAAATCCTCTCAACTCCACCATTTCCACCATTCGTGCCGTCAATGTGAAATCTTTCTGGGTTTTGGAACTGGAATTCCAAAGTATTATTGGAAAACTCTGCCTTCTCGGAACTGAATCCAGTGTAGTATAGCCAGTAAACAGCACTGGAAGCTCTGATTTTTGCACTGGACATGACCACCACCTCGGAAGGCCTAATGCTTTCGGTATCGAATGCCCACCAATCCCTGCCACAGTTCATAACGGAACCCGTCTCCCCACTCGATCTAGTCGCTCCTCCGCCTCTCTCCCAGTGAATTCCATTTCTCGATACCGCCAAGCCTATCGAGTCCGAAGCCGGGCTTCCATTAGACCTTCCGTAGTACCACATGTACCACCTTTCTTCCTCGTCGCTGAGGAACCTTTTCACAACAGGACACCCAATTTCCGCACTGTCCCATGAGTTCGTGTGACCCAAACCAAACACCAACCCCGTAGAAGAACAAGATGATGATGACGACGACGACGAAGAAGAAGAAGAAGAAAGTGATTCACCTGAAATGGAAGCGGAAGGCTTCAGGGTTTTCGAATTCGGGTTGGGTTCAATGGCCGAATTCTGGTCTACTCCATCGTCTGTGTTGGTGTCTGGTTTTGTGGAGCAGCGAGTGAGGTAGAGAACACTGTTTCTGGGGTTCGAGTTTGAGCCATGAAGAGTGAGCATGTTGGGTTTGGCTGAAAGCCATGGAAGGACTAAGTTCCTTGGGATACCAACTCTTTGATTGGCTGAAATTGGGAGAATCTTAACGGTTATCACTGATGAAGCTACCACTGATGCTGCATCCATGGCTGCTGATGGAGGAGCTCAATCCGAGTGGATTAGGGGATCCGTAATACAGACAAGTTTGCAACTTGATGGGCAGCTAAAGAGACAGAGAAGAAAGGAAGACTCCGAGAACTTCTAACCGTAGTGCTCCGAGCAGCTATCTATATCAGAGGCTGTTGGATGTTCTGACGTTGGTCGGCGGAAAAAGCAAACTCTTTTATTTTTTTTAAAGCCAAAAGCAAAGGCATTTCCAAGGAGTTCTGCAGCCGGCAGACTTTTAATGCAAAAAAGATTACAAATATTGAAATAATTAAGTTTTGGGGTAAGGCATATTAACAATGGTTTGACAAATTTTTATGTTCTAAAGATCTTTTGATCTTTCTTCATGAAATAAAAATGCTTAGTCTTGATCAATTTTTCAATAAGAATAAAGTGATCAATTTTTTGACATATTATCTGAATCTATATTTAAGAGATGAAAATTTTTGTATACAAAGTCTTGCTGAATTTAATAGCTGATGTAAATTGCAGGGATGCATAATAAGAACAGTTGACAAAAGGAAACTCTTTTTTGTGCCAAAAAATAAAAATAAAAAGAAATCAAACCAAGGAATTCTGTAGCCAAGAAGACTTTTGTGCAAAAGGACTAGGAATTTTGAAATAATTAAGTTTGAGATGAAATATAATAACAAAGGTTTGACAAAATTCTTGTCTTCTCTAAGTCTTGTTTACATAAATCTTGTTTAAAGTTATATGTATATAAAAGAAGTTTTCTATTTCTAAACTTATTCTTGTGGATTGATTTTCAAATGCAGAAATCAAACTAACCTTGTACAGCTCTCTCTTGAGATTAGCTTGGGAATCGATAGGTTATTTGTTAATTGAGGCACTACATGACTCAAAAAGTGAGAATTGGAGCTATATTGGGGCCTCTTTTTGTTTGATATGCCTTCATCTTTTCTACACAAGTACAGTGAAAGCGTTGCATAAAGAATCATCCTTTCCCTATCTCCCACCATCCAGAGTGATCTTTCAAAGAATCATCTCTCACTGAGTCGTTCTTTTCTGCTTAAAAAAGATCCTGGAAATGAAAAAGCAAAAGGAGCTGCATTCTTGCAAGTTAGGAAAGGTATACAAGCACCAAAATCTTTCCTTATTCAGTCCTCTTTTTTCTTCTGTTTCTTTCGCTTTTGGCGTTGAATCAAATCTGTATGTCCTTGAATCTTTCAACAGTTGGGTTCCACGTCCTCCGTTTCTGTCCTGGAACTCTGCCATCTTCTGCTCTTTCAACTTCTGCAAAGTTTCACGACTCTTGTCGCCGAGGAAACGCTCTTTAACTTATTTCCTCTCCTCAGCCTGAATCTGTTTGATAGCACTGGGATATGGGTGGGGAGGAGGTTTCTTCCCTTGCAGACGTGCAATCTGCTTCAGTCGGGCATATGCAGCCTTCTTCCCTTTCCTCTCTGCCCGATATTCCATCTATGAACCAACATAAAACAGCAGTTCAATTTTGTGGAGAGGGGTGGTTGGGGAGTGAAGAACAAAGAGCATATGACGCGTGAAAGAGCTAAAACCAAGAACTTACATTAGCTACAGCCATTGCTTCTTCCTCACTAACACCCTGCTCCTTCAGGTCAAGCACCCGCAAACCAAATACACGAGCAGGAGGGGGTTCAAAACTACAGATCCTGTAGAGACATGAAGCTTAAGTGAATAAATGTTCAAGTCATCGAGCATTTGAATCCACAAAACAAACTTATTCTGTTAAAGAACCCATAATTAGACGCTAAAGCTTAAGAGTAAATTTGTACAACTGAAAAGTCCATGAACCAACATCATGAGTTTTAGGCATATTATTTGGTAGTCAGAAATTTAATGTTGATCCTAGGCCTACTGATAGGTAAGATTGATCTTGAAAAGAAAAATCTTAGGATTCAAAGAAGAAGAAAATTAATTTACACTGAATGTGGAAAAAAAAGAACACAGGAGCACTCAAAATAAGTAAGCAAGTAATATGGTTGCAGGTCCAAATTTCTGTTTTTCCACAGCCATCATGGCCCAGGAAGTGAGTAAAGGAAAAAAAAACTCAAAAAAGTACCGTGTGCATAAAGCCAAAAGCATGAGCCAAAAACAATTAACTTCATGCCCAAGTATGGCAAGTACTTAAGTACTGACAATAGATTCAATTTCTAAAAGACTCAAGTAGAATTCAAAAATTAAGATCCAAGAAATAATTTCTCTTTAGTTCACTAATGAATTTCCCCAACCTGGTCCTTGTCAATCCGGGGTACCCAAAGCAGGCAAGGGAAGTATTCATAGTTTCTGGTCACAAAATGTCAGTCAACATTGAGTTCAGATGAAGCAACGAATCTTCTACTTCTATGCTTGAAAATGCAAAACAAAATCATGTCCACACCACGCGGGATCATTTTCAAGCATAGAAGTAGCCTATTCAACCTGTAGTAAGACATTACCAAATGTACGAGGTTGCTAGCAAATAGAACTAGCATCTAAAACATGATCAGAACGTTTTGTTCCCCTTTCTGTACCCAGATTGAATTTGGACCATCAGTTTTCCTCGTGAAAGTACCCATATGAGTACCCTTTAAAAAATCAAAATCGTAACACAATATTTATGCAACAGACCCACTACATTGACTGGGTAAGAAAATATATAACAAATAAGGCAAAGAAAAACTAGAGTTTTAGAAACACAGCATCACTTGACGGCATCTTCATGTTTGGTGTCGGGAAGACGGATTCCTTTCACTTTTCCATCAGGACGAGGAAACGTTGGAGATGGTGCACTGCGCAGAAGATACGTGTGCCTTCATTTATTTTACGTTTGCAAAACCAACATATCGCGGAAGGATTACAAGGTAACAAGGTAGATAAAAGCAATACAGAGGCAGTTTTAATATTGGAGGATTAAATACACACAGAAATAGTTAAAGAGAGAAATTCCACATACAACTCCCCGCCGTCATCCGTCTGACTCTAAAACCCTATCGTAGTGGCGAGCCTGCTCAGTGCCTTTGCTTTCCTGCTTCGCAATTTCTGTTCCTTTCTCCACCTCCAGGCCCGCAAACTTGTGGGTCTGGGCTGAACCATCGAAACCCTCCTCCCTCTGCTTGGTGGATGCTTAAATACTCCTAAGTCCAGTGGGTCTAAAGTTTAAATCTCGCCTGCAAATTCCTTCCTCTACATCGTCTTCATAGACGACACACAACTTTCTTGCTTAAGACTCCCGAGTTCTTTTTTTCTTTTTTAGGGTTTTGGAAGAAGGCCCTGTCTCGCATTCTACAGAGAGAGATTGGACGGCGAAGCAGGAGGTGCCGAAGCCGTTCACGAGCGCTTTTGATCATCAATCAGTCCGATCTGTTTGACCGTGCAACCACATTCCGATATATCAAATTTTAAGGTGCGCGCTTTCGGATATTTGATTCTCTTTGTGTTGTGAAAAGATGGCTAGCATGGCTCGGCTTCAGTTGGGTGCCTCTGGGATTCCTCGGCAATATCAGTTCCGTAGCCGCCTTTCGGATACTCGTTTTGGTGCTGCCGTTTCATTTCCGCCGCACTTATCTTCGTTCTCATCGCCCTCGTCTCCGCTTAATCAAAGCTGCCGTGTTGATCTACCATTCCACTCGAAGCGTGGGAAATCCGAGCTTCCGCTTGCCGGTGGAGGTGGTGGGGGCAACGATGGGGTCGGACGTGGTGGAGGCGGCGATCGTGGAGGCTGGAATGGAGGAGATGGCAGCGATGGTGCTGATTCTTCGTCCTCGTCATCTGGGGATTCCGGGATTCTGGCTTTTCTCCTAAGTGGATGGAGATCGAGGGTTGCAGCCGATCCACAATTCCCTTTCAAGGTTCTCATGGAAGAATTGGTCGGAGTCACGGCCTGTGTTATTGGAGACATGGCTTCACGTCCCAATTTTGGCCTCAACGAGCTTGACTTTGTTTTCTCTACTCTCGTTGTTGGATCCATTATGAATTTCACGCTTATGTATCTTTTGGCACCAACTTTATCAACTTCTTCTGCTACTCTCCCTGGCCTTTTCTCCAGTTGTCCCACCAGCCATATGTTTGAACCGGGTGCCTATGGCCTTCTCCATCGGTTTGGGACTTTTGTGTATAAAGGAACTGTCTTTGCTGCAGTTGGGTTCGCCGCAGGGCTCGTGGGGACTGCCATCTCAAATGGGTTGATCAACGTTAGGAAGAAGATGGATCCCAGTTTCGAGACCCCCAACAAGCCTCCTCCCCCAATTTTGAATGCTCTCACTTGGGCCACTCACATGGGTCTTAGCAGCAACTTCAGGTACCAAACTTTGAACGGGATGGAGTTCTTGCTGGCCAAGGGGCTTCCTCCTTTGGCGTTCAAGTCCTCAGTGGTGGTTCTCAGATGCTTGAACAATATTCTTGGTGGGATGTCGTTCGTGATATTGGCCAGGATGACGGGGTCACAGAGCGTTGAGAAGCCAAATCCAATTCAAGAAGGAGAGGTCGGCTTGGTTGCCGAGAATGAGAAGCTGATAGATGGGACCGAGGATTTACAGAGCAATCAGTCGACTTGCAAGTGATATGTTTCATTTTAGTCCATCTTCATCTCATCTTTTAAAGGTGTTCGTGTTTTGACAAGTCTACCACCCCTTTTCATAATGTCCATAGCTTTGGCTTGGTTTTGGCAGCTAGCTTATGCCAACGATGATAATAGCTTTAGCTATAATAAAAATCTTTATCATAACCCTTGTTTTTGTGTTCTGTGGACATGGCAACACCAACTCAACGTGTTCCCTGTATCTAAACGAATCGAGACGCTCCACTTTTAAGGTTTCTTGTTAAATCGAAGTTTATCTGCTTCAATTTCTTGTTCTCATTAAGCATTTATTGGTTTCTTCTTTTTCTTTGAATTACCAATGGCCAAGAGGTATGAACTAGAAGAATGTTCTCTGATGCCACTACGTAAGTAGCACTAGAGGACTGGCAGCATCACCAAAAAACAGTCTCATAAGTCAACCTCTTCATTGCATTGTGTCATTTGTCTTAATAAATATTATCTTAACATCTTTTTGAAATAAAAGATGCGTCCTTTTCCTCACAAAAAGCAAAAGGAGCTGCACATTCTTGTAAGTTAGGAAAGGTATACAAGCACCAAAATCTTTCGTTCTTTAGTCCTCTTTTTCCTTTCTGTTTCTTTCGCTTTTGGCATTGAATCAAATTTGTATGTCCTTGATTCTTTCAACAGCTAGGTTCACCAACTTCTTTTTATTTATTTGTTTACTGTTTTATTCACATTCTGTCACAGTTAGCACAAGAAGTTTATGTATAAACAAGTAAAGAAAAACCCTCGGATGAACATCCAGCTAATATATATCGATGTCAACATGTTTTTTTAAGACATTTTCTCAAGGGTTTAATCAATGATAAAATTTGTATTTTTTCCTCTAAGAATCATGAGAATTGAAAAGGAAAAAGACATCCTTTTTAGAGTGCTTGGTCTAATAATTTCAACTCATATTTGACCTAAAGCTCAAAGCCAAGGCATGCATGAGCATTCTAGTGTTTCACTGGCCACAATTATTATCAAAACTCAGTAATCTAGAAGCAAGACATGACAACATATCTGTGCTCCCATTTCACTACAAGGTCAGAAGCCACGTCCTCCAAATCCACGTCCTCCAGGTCCACGTCCTCCAGGTCTACTTACTCCATTTCTCTCCTGGAACTCTGCCATCTTCTGCTCTTTCAACTTCTGCAAAATTTCATGACTGTCGCCATAGAAACGCTCTTTAACGTATTTCTTCTCCTCAGCCTGAATCTGTTTGATAGCACTGGGATATGGGTTGGGAGGAGGTTTCTTCCCTTGCAGACGTGCAATCTGCTTCAGTCGGGCATATGCCTTCTTCTTCGCTTTCCTCTCTGCCCGATATTCCATCTATGAACCAACAAAAAACAGCAGTTAAATTTTGTAGATAGGGGGGGTTGGGGAGTGAAGGACAAAGAGCATATGACGCGTGAAAGAGCTAAAACCAAGAACTTACATCAGCTACAGCGATTGCTTCTTCCTCACTAACACCCTGCTCCTTCAGGCCAAGCACCCGCAAACCAAATACACGAGCAGGAGGGGGGTCGAAACTACAGATCCTGTAGAAACATGAAGCTTAAGTGAAAAAATGTTCCAAGTCTCATCGAGCACGTGAATCCACAAAACAAACTTATCCTGTTAAAGAATCCATAATTAGACCCTAAAGCTTAAGAGTAAACTGTACAATTGAAAGGTCCACGAACCAACATCATGAGTTTTAGGCATATTATTTGGTAGTCAGAAATTTAATGTTGATCCTAGGCCCATTGATAGGTAAGATTGATCTTGAAAAGCAAAATCTTAGGATTCAAAGAAGAAGAAAATTAATTCACATTGAATGTGAAAAAAAAAACACACACACAGAGAAGCACTCAAAATAAGTAAGCAAGTAATATGATTGCAGCTCCAAATTTCTGTTTTTCCACGGCCATCATGGCCCAGGAAGTAAGTAAAGGAAAAAAAAAATTTCAAAAAAGTACCATGTGCATAAAACCAAAAGCATGAGCAAAAAACAATTAACTTCATACCCAAGTATGGCAAGTAGCTAAGTACTGACAATAGATTCAATCTCTAAAAGACTCAAGTAGAATTCAAAATTTAACATCCAAGAAATAATTTCTCTTTAGTTCATTAATGAATTTCCCCAACCAGGTCCTTATCAATCCGGGGTACCCAAAGCAGGCAAGGGAAATATTCATAGTTTTTGGTCACAAAATGTCAGTAAACATTGAGTTTAAATGAAGCAGCTAATCTTCTATTTTGTCTGAAGATAAGTACTCTGGGCAAACATACAAAAACAAAACCCTTGAAAATGCAAAACAAAATCACGTCCACACCACGCGGGATCATTTTCAAGCACAGAAGTAGCCTATTCAACCTGTAGTAAGACATTAGCAAATGTTCGGGGTTGCTACCAAATAGAACTAGCATCTAAAACACGATCAGCATGTTTTGTTCCCCTTTCTGAACCCAAACTGAATTTGGACTATCAGTTTTCCTCATGAAAGTACCTTTATGACCTTTAGAAAATCAAAATCGTAACACAATATTTATGCTACAGACCCACTACAGTGACTGGGTAAGAAAATATATAGCAAATAAGGCAAAGAAAAACTAGAGATTTAGAAACACAGCATTACTTGATGGCATCTTCATGTTTGGAGTCCGGATGTTTCTGAAAGAACTTGTTTATGTAAGGGTCCTCAGGAAGACTGATTCTGTTCACTTTTCCATCAGGACGAGGAAATGTTGGAGGTGGTGCACTGCAAAGAAGATACCAACATTCTCAAAATTTGAAAATTGATGAATAGAAACTTAAGAAACACATGACTAGCTTTTAAGTGGATTCTTAATACTGGCATCCTAGGCATCAAAATCCAAAAATTTGTTAATAAAAAATTTAGATCGAGGAAACAGTAATAGGCTTTAAACAAATTATAAAAGCAATTGGAAAAATAGCCCTTTAAGTTTTCGAGATTTCCCAAAGTCATCCCTATCCTCCCTAAAGTTGTTGTAGTGAAGAGCAATTACTGATGTGGCAGACATTATGTATTACATGTTTTGCAGTGCCAATTAAACACACTGGGCCAAATATTGGTTTCACAAATCCAGATTTAGAGATCAAAAACTTCTTTATTTACATAAACCTGTGCCTTCATTTATTTTACGTTTGCAAAACCAACAAATCATGGAAGGATTATAAGGAAATTTGCACAAAAAACATTGGCATAGAGATAACAAGGTAGATAAAAACAATACAGAGGCAATTTTAATATTGGAGGATTAAATACACACAGAAAATAGTTAAGAGAGAAATTCCACATACAACTCAAGGGTCCATTGTAGTTTATTAACATATCTCATATAAGCAACACTACAACACACTTTGAGTCCTTGAAATTTAACCTTAGGTTCAAATATGATCTCTTGAATTCAAAACAAACAAATTTAGAGTACTGATATCTTCCTTCTGTCCATGAGTTTTGAATTGAATTGCATATAAGGCAAACATAAGGCTACATAGACTAATACCAAACAGTAAATGTCTAAATTATGGAAGAAAAGAGTTGTCATCTTTCAAATTTTCTTCTAGAGAAAATTTTGAAACATTCTTGAACTTTACAGACAAAAAAAAAAAAAATTCAGGTGAAACTTTAGGGGCCAAAAGAATTCAAACATAAACAAGATACATAACCAAGAGCCTTATCACTCGGTACAAGGACAAGAGGTAAGGGAAATGTTGCAATCACAATATTAACCATGTGAAAATGATCACACAAAAGAACTTAAGCTACATCACCTCCCTTAAAACCAGACAAAAAACTTCTTTACACTCTCGCATCATCTGATATCCGAATCGCTTAAAGATACTAACAGTCATTCACTACATTATGGTATGACTGCCAAATGAAAATTCAATTGGGTCAATAGAGAAAAGCATACTCATTTACAAAAAAGGACCAGACAGCTCCTTCTTCTCTTTTCCTTCCTCTTTTATTTTCCCTCGATTCTTCCTTTGCAAGCTTTCTTCAGAACTATTTCTTTTCCATTGAAAAAAGAAAATGCAAAGTTTGATTATGAATTTATATTCTTCAGAAGATTACTCTTGCATTATACCAGTCAGCAGTAAGAGTTCAAGTAATCGAACATCTAATTCAACACACAAATCCCGAAACAAACTTTGAGGCTATCAACAAACAATGAATAAAGCAATCCTAGAAATGAAAAGGAGAAATAAACTGGGATCAATACTATTTCAAAATAACAACAAACCAACCGGTTGAAAAATTGTGTAATCTTTCCGTATAACTCCCATGAAGCTCAAAAGCTCCTTGCTATTTTTCCAAAACCCCAAAAATGTGTGCCGAAGAAACACCGAGTAACATGAAAACCCAATTCAGCAAAGCATTGAAAACCAAATCTTAAGAGTTCGATCAAGCACCCTAATCCAATAAAGGGAACTGCAAACCATTTTCGGAATTCATAAAGAAAGAGAGAGTAAGAGACGAACTGTTCCATGGCTTTGAGCCAGACGGGCTCCTTCTTGGCTAAACCCTTAACCAGCTTTCTGGTTTGAGTAAGCAAATCTCTCTTCGGGAACCACATGGCTGCCCTTTGCCCCCTGCTTCGCGATTTCTGTTCCTTTCTCTTCCCACTTCCTTACCTTTCACACGAGCAACGACTGTTGAGAAACTACCGAAGCTAGCCGACCACGGAGGAACAACGAGAGAGCGAAGACGAAGTTAGAGGGAGATAGTGAAGCGGCGTCGTGTCCCCCGCGAGATAACGGGACCTGTTCTTCTACTTCGGTCTTTAAAAAATAAAAATAAAAACTTATTTCTTCATTTTTTTTATTTCGTGAAAACCTCAATTTTCTGTATTTTAATTTTGGTGGAAATAATTAACTGTATGTAGACTATTTGAATTGACATTATACCATTTAGTGAGATATTATGTTTTTTATTCAAATATTTCTCGTTTGTTTTTTGGTACATATGTTTTCACATTTACTTCTATTTGCTAATATTTTGAGAGAAACTTCATTAAAAAGGCCAAAAGTCATCTATTTTATCAAGTATACACACATATATACATCATTGGCCAAATTTTATATTTACATTTCTCTCATTATATATGTATGTATCCCTTCTTAACAAACTTATTTTAAAAAAAGGATTAGACTTTTTCTCTAACAATCACTTGTACATTTTGGTGCTAAATATGTGAGCTTCTTTGCACTTTTCTTGAACTCCAAACCTCCTCCCCATTTCAAAATTGGAGAACCTATGAATAATATGCATCTTGAAAAAAAAAATTCTTTTTAATATTATAACGTATGCACCTAATTTATATATATAAAATGTCAATTTTTGACTTTATAATTGAAGCTTCTGCTAACTCTTCATTAAACTAACTAACTAAATTCTTCAAAAATAATTATTCCAAAGAACATGATCAATCAAATAATGTAGAAAGCAAGCAATCACTTAGTAGAATCTTATTTATAAGTAATATAAGCCACAATTCCTTCACTTGGGAATGATCCTTCTAAGCCTTGGCATACTTGTTTCGTGAATATGGAAGCAAAATTGGTCAAGAGAGGCAAATAATGATTAGTAAAGGCTGGAAGAACTCATCTCACAAACACAACCTTTCTTTTACTTTTTCTTTGAAGATATTGGTATATCCCCTTTGATGGATGCAATGGCTGGATGATGTCGTCGGACCCAAAACATGCCTGGTTTCCTTCTTCCTTCCAAGGTTTGGGGAGGCTCCTCTGTCGTCAGGTCTGACAAAATTTTCAACTTTTCCGAAGACAAATGAACCTGGACATGCAAACGAATAACGATATTAACTAAAGTCTCCTAGCAATTCCCCATTCGCAGCATCACCCTTGGCGCATATACCTCTTCACGACTGAAACTCATCTCCAGTCGGTGGCCACCTTCAATCCGCCGGGATAGAACAGAGAACGGAACGGAGAGCCCAATGGCCACTTCTCTCGGTGTCACCACTACGAGGCTAACCTTCGCTTCCCCAGCCCTTCAAACCCGTTACACGAGGCTCAAGCTTCCTCTATCTTCTTCGCGCTTTCTCTCCGACTCTAAAACCCTATCTTCTGTATCGGGTCACCACCGTGGTCCGCTCTCTCACTGCCCCCGCCAGGGACAGCGACGTGGCTTCGCCGTTCGTGCCGAGTCTGACAACGGCGCCGACCAGGCTCGCCACTACGACTTCGACCTCTTTACCATCGGCGCCGGCAGTGGAGGCGTCCGCGCCTCCCGCTTCGCAGCTAATTTTGGTGCCTCTGTCGCCGTCTGTGAGCTCCCCTTCTCAACCATTTCCTCCGACACCGGCGGCGGTTTCGGCGGCACGTATGTTTTAGTGTATATGCGTGTTTGGGTGTGTTTATATTGCCTTTTGGGTTTGTTTTGATGAAGAAAGCAATCTTGGTAGTAGCGAATTTGGGTAAAGGTTCGAAATTTTTTGGAAATTTTGGGCTTTGGTTGTTTTAGTCCATTCTTGGGTATGTGAGATTTTACTGGTTCATTTGCTAATGATAGCAAATTGAGTAGAGACTTCCTGTCCGCAATAATTGGATGAGTATGATATTGCTTTATGGTGCTTCAGTCCCATTGTTTAATGCTTAAACTTGGATTTTTCATGTCATTTGAGCATCTGTCGTCTATGAAGGTTACAAGAACATGAATGACATAGTTCCTATGTCTATCTTCCTGGTTGGAGACTCATCACGATTGTTGACTGTTTGGTGTATTTGAGTTTGCTCTGAGTGGTTTCACTCAATATTTTCCGATGCAAGGAAGTTTGGTTACTTGGTGTTGTTTGTTTAAAGCAGGGATGTCGAGTTTGCTCGTTGCTTTTTGATTCATTTGCAGTGATATGGGGGCTCTGAAGTTCAGCTTACTCTTTCTTTTGTTTATCTTGGACGGATGGAGGTCCCTTGCATTGAGCTAGATTGAACATTAAAATGAAAGAACAGAAGAAAAAACCAAAAAAATCTAGAAGAACTAAAGGGGTGGCTGATATCTCCTACCCCTCAAGGGTGGCGGGCTGTGTTCTTAGGTTATGGGAGTGATCAATCCGACCGCCTTAAGCCACCTAACTTAACTCAGTTTTTCTTTTTCTTCTTTAACATGGTCTTTTATGTTTTTTTTATTTACTTCCTTTTACATTGTTTGCGTGGCACAATCCTGATAATTTATTTTGAATGAGTGACCTGGGTTGAAAGAACAGCTGGAGATCTTAATCCATCAAAAGTTAGTCATGTCAATCCTCTAGGTTCTCTCCAGTCATTGCAATATGAGCAGTTGTCCCATTTGAAAAACAGCTCATTTGTGTTTGTTTTTGTGCCTTTGTTATGAGAAGTATAAGGAGACTTTTGAGTGGATGAGTCACCTATTCTAGGCCTCAAGTATATTTCATCTGCGCTTATGCATACATGACTGACCACATCCTCTTCATTTTTTGGATTACCTGTTGCCTGTGATTTCCTTCTGTCTTCCTTTTGATTCAGGTAGTTCTCTCCATCATTTCATACTTGGGTTGTGCCTCTTCTGCAATATTCTTCGAAGATCTGTTTATGTGAGTAAATGAGCTTGTAAATAGTGACTTTCCCTTATTCTTCTAATGCAGATGTGTACTTCGTGGATGTGTGCCAAAGAAACTACTTGTGTATGCCTCTAAATATTCTCATGAATTTGAAGAGAGTAATGGTTTTGGATGGAGCTATGATGTTGAACCCAAGCATGATTGGAACACCTTGATGGCCAATAAGAATGCTGAATTGCAACGTCTTACTGGTATCTACAAGAACATTCTGAAAAATGCTGGTGTCACATCAATTGAAGGTCGTGGGAAGGTGGGGTGATGCTTTAGTCCGTATTAGTATATGACATAATTTTATTTTATTTTATTTGTTTCTTTTGCTATTCTTCTTTTTCATTTCTTATTTGTGCATGTAATATGCATCTGCACTTTGGTTTTCCATGAGCAATGCATTAATCAGAAGAAAAAAAAAATGGACACAGATTGTGGACCCACACACAGTTGATGTAGATGGGAAGCTGTATTCAGCAAGGCACATACTAATCGCAGTGGGTGGGCGTCCCTTCATCCCCGAAATTCCAGGAAGTGAATATGCAATAGATTCAGATGCTGCCCTTGATTTGCCTTCTCGGCCTGAGAGAATAGCAATAGTTGGTGGTGGATACATTGCTGTGGAGTTCGCTGGCATCTTTAATGGCTTGAAATCTGAAGTCCATGTATTTATAAGGCAGAAAAAAGTTTTAAGGGGTTTTGACGAAGAGGTGAGAAACCATGAACTTTCTGCTTTTAACTTTTAATTTCATTGTAGAAAAGGGTAGAATTTTCACATTCAATTTCTGCCTTGTATCCCTGCAGGTCAGAGATTTTGTCGGAGAACAAATGTCTCTAAGAGGAATTGAGTTCCACCCAGAGGAGTCACCCCAAGCTGTTATTAAATCTGCCGATGGTTCATTGTCTTTAAAGACCAACAAAGGAACAATTGAAGGCTTTTCGCATGTGATGTTTGCAACAGGACGTAGGCCTAATACAAAGGTTTTTAAATTTCTTTTTGTGCTTTGCTTCTCAGCATTACAGCTTCCTTCAGCTCAGGTTTTTTAGGTTACGTGTGTAACAGTGCATATCAAGGCGTAGAATGATTCCTCACTTCTTATAACTATTTTAAAGGATTTTCCCCTTGGATTTATTCCTTTCTGTGGTTCTTTAGAAAGTGATTACCTATCAAAAGCTGAAGATCTGCCAGTTTGTAAAAACCAGGGTTTCCCTTTTAAAGCGATTGTGAATTTCACATCTAATGCAAAAGTAAATCAACTATCAAGTATGTATTTTGATTGCAGAACTTAGGATTGGAAAAGATGGGGGTGAAATTGACCAAGAATGGAGCAATAGAGGTAGTCTTTTCTGGTACTTTGAGGTTTCTATTCTACCCTTTTTTTCCCACTCTTGTCATTACATATCATCATTATATGTGTTCCTTCCTCAGGTTGATGAATACTCTCGTACATCTGTTCCTTCCATTTGGGCAGTTGGAGATGTTACAGATAGATTGAATCTGACTCCAGTTGCTTTGATGGAGGGAGGGGCATTGGCAAAAACTCTTTTTCAGAATGAGCCAACAAAACCTGATTACAGGTATCTTCCTTCTTGCGATATTAAGTTTCAGGTATTTTTTGTATAATTTCAGAAACACTTCAGTATATGTACAGAGTGCATGTCAGTATTTATGAATCTGTAAATAAGCTGGTTTTAAATGATGATTACCAAATACCAGTGACTTAGATCCCCTCGTCTGAACTTCCTTGCCAACCATTTGAACTTCACTTGCTTCTTTCCATGTGCTAAAACTAATCTGATCGTTAGTAAATGTTGCTGTGTTTAAAGTTCTCCCTTGTTCTTTTCCAACTATGTTCCTTCACTTTCTTCACTTCTGATGGTTGCTATCTTTTCTTTTATCTCCCTTCCCCCCACCCTTTTTTTTTGTATAGAGCTGTCCCATCTGCTGTGTTTTCCCAGCCACCAATTGGACAAGTTGGTCTCACTGAAGAACAGGTGACATTTCTTGGCATATCAGTAACTTTTGAGATCATTCTCCCCTGCTTGACGTGGAAGGATATTTGCAGGCTATACAAGAATATGGTGATGTTGATATCTACACTGCAAATTTCAGGCCTCTAAAGGCCACTCTCTCAGGACTTCCAGACAGGGTCTTCATGAAACTTGTGGTCTGTGCCAAGACAAACAAGGTTGTGGGGCTGCACATGTGTGGAGATGATGCACCAGAAATCGTCCAGGTTTCTGCCTTGGCCCCCGATATGTTCACACCACCACCCAGTTCTACATGCATATTTTGTTTTTATAGATTCCGTCATTCATGTGGCTTCTCAATTCATCAAATGCCCAGGGATTTGCAGTTGCCATCAAAGCTGGCTTGACCAAGGCAGACTTCGATGCCACAGTGGGTATTCACCCGACAGCAGCTGAGGAATTTGTCACAATGAGGACCTCCACTAGGAAGATCCGAAGGACATCTGGGGTTTGTCAAAGACAGATCGTCTTTCTTGATTTTATTTGATACTCGAGCTAGTCATGTAATCTTGATCCGATTTGAGAAGAGTTTGATTATGTCTAGTAATATATTCCTTGCACCCATGCCCCCCTCATTCTCACTAAGAGGTTCATGAATCAGTTTCTAGATGCTGTTCGCTAAGCTGATTTGTTATTTAAATCTAATTAATTGTTAGCTCTTCAAGCTGTCATCATCATTGGTTTTGAATGTCAATGATCATAGTTTTATTGACCTTAAAGTAGCATAGTAATTGGAGGCCAATGTTTTGTTCAGTGATTTAGATATTTCCTCGGAACGCAATCAATAGTTTCATACCATTCTTCAATGTTTTGATCTTGTGTGGGTTAGTTACTACTGTTGCTTAAATTTTTTACAGGAAAAGTCAGACTCTGAGGCCAAAGCTCCAGCTGGTGTTTAGCAACGGCTAGATCAATCGGTTTCCACCATCTAGCTGCTGTTTTTGAGGTGTGAACCGGCAGATATATCGTTGTTTTGACTTTCTTGCTTAAAAAGTTGGAAGTGCTTCATATCCGCTTAAGAAGGAATATAGAAATTTTCTCTATTTCGAGGCACCATTTCTATAGAAGTAGGCTCGGTATTTCTGTATTTTGCTTACCATGACTTATGTCAACGGTAACATAAAACTTATCTATGAGAAACTATGATAACAAACGATGTAGGGGTAGTTTTTTACTCTTCTTGTTGCATTTACAGTATAGTTAGCTGCTTTTAATTCTTTAATATGCCACAACATTATGCTGCAGTGTAGTCTGACTATATAAGCTCGTGGGCAGGTTTCATCTCGGAGACTGCTGGTAAAATCCTGTCTTTGGAGTAGTAGGAGGATAGTTGGAGAACTTGGGAGTTTCATGTCAGGAAGGTGGAAGAACTTGAGCAAAAGGGAAAGTTGCTAACAGTAATGGTTCTAGTATTCTGTCCGACAATTTTGCACCCTGCTTGGTGATGAGGGGATGGAAATATTGGATTTTGGATACTTATAATTTTCTTCCGCCACCCACCTACTTGTACATTACCAGTAGAAAACTTGGCTGAAGATTTCTTATTTTGTAAGTTATGATTTTACACGTTCCTCAAGATCTTTTAGAGGAACAACGATGATTCAATCAAATTTTTCTCTCTTGAAAGAACAATAAAAAAATAAATAGAAGAATAAAAATATAGATTTGCTGTTTCACTACAACGATCAAGGGTGTTGAATTTTCCTTTAAACTTAATTCTGGTAAGCCAAACATAGTATTTACAGATTATGATGCCAAGAGGACCTCACTTATGACGGCTAGTTAGTTGACTCTTGATCCAGAGGAGGATGTTGGGCAAAAGCAGGAAACCCTCAGGATGCAGAAAAAAGCCAGAGCAGATCTTCATAAATGTAGAGATAGTTTTGTCAATCTACACAAAATCTTTCGTCGTTCATTTCTGTTTGTTTTATAATTACATTGAACTTGAAGCCCTGAAGCTTCATTGAGATTGAGTCCTAGATTCTGGATTAGTCTGATAAGGTTTAATTATTTTACATTGACTAATCTAAATGTTATGTGTTTTTGTAATACTACGACACATGTGAAGTGTTAAATCTTAAACTTCACAGTTACAGTCTAATCAACTTAGTAACAAAAAACAAATGATGGGAATTTAAGACACCCTAAGTTCCTCTTTACCTAACTAAATAATAATAAATAAATACGAGTCAATCAAGGTGCTAATTCTGGCATTCAAGCTCGAAAACCTCACTTGCAATGACACATTCGTAATCCTGTTTGGTAAAAAAGGCAAGGGGTATGTTAAAATAGTTGTCGCCATAATCGTTCAGAAAAGAGACAAGGATAAAGAAACGACATGTTGGCCCTAGTAGAGAGGATCAACTGAAACAGTAAAGAAACTCTTCTCTAAAAGAATTGATACAGCAAAACGAGAAAAAAAAAAAAAAAAACTGTCACGGAGCAAAACTTCAGCAGAAAACTTTTCTGCAGCCAATTCTACAACCTTGAGTTACTGAATACATAAGTGATTTCGAACATGAGCCACATTTAACTCAGAGGAAGAATTCCGGGCATTTCTTCGTCTAGTAATTATCTGAAACCTCATCAAACAAGAACCCAGGAATGGAAAAATAAGAGATACAGTCGGTTCGTATTGGAGCTCTATGCATGTTGGTAGTGATGCAACTTGTACAACAGTACCTTCCCACCAGCATTTCCCATGGCCATGAAACCACTGCCAGGGCTGAAATCCAGACAGCGGGGATAATGCAGGGACTTGTTAAGCGGAGGCCAGTTTGAGAATACAGTAAATGATGGAACATGTATCAGCTTTAAACTGTTCTTCTTCATGCTAGAACAAACAGCCAATATCTGAGCATCAGGGTTAAATTTCAGAAAATCCACTTTGGTGGTCAGATTTTCTATGGTCTTCATAGGTTTTCTCTTGCCCCCTAAAAACTCCTCTCTGTTATAAACATTAACAATCCCACTGTCTGAACCAGCTGCAAAGAGTTTGCCATTTGGGGAAGTGCAGAGGGCTGTTCCATTTATGCAACCTTCATCTAAACCCTTATGGAAGCAAGCCCTTGTTCTCAAATCCCAGTGGTACACCTGGCCATCACCACCGGAGCTCAACAATTGCTGCCCATCGTCAGCAAAAGCTAAAGACCGGACTGTCCCGTTCATCTTGAGCGTCCCTATCAGTTGCTTCGTCTTGGAAGAAACCAGCAAGATGTAACCTTCGTTTCCCACGAAGGCAATCGTACTAGAATCTGGGGAAACCTCAAAAAATTCCAAGCTTTTCTCCTCCCTGCCAACCAGAGGACCTATTTTATCGACCTTTGCTTTTACCAAGTCAAAGCTGTAGAAGAACTTTCTCCTTCCTGAGATAATAACCTGAGATCCATCAGGCAAGAACGATGCCCTTCGTACAGGGCAATCATCAAGAAAGATACATTCTATCTTGGTATTGCGTTTGCCATCAATTTGATAAAATCTAAGCCTTCGATCCAATCCTGCAGCAAGTAGCAACTGAGCGTTTTGATGGAACTGGACCGAATTTATTGGACCATTTGAAGGCTCCTCTGCATTTGCATCTACAAGTCTTGAGTATTCAAGAAGTCCAGGCAACAATTTGGTAGTGCTTCTCACAACAAGGTCTTCATTTGTTCTAAGGATATCTTCAACATCCTTGTATCCACGGGCCATAACTGCCCCATTTTCTTCATCTGATGACTCATCATCAAAAACTGAATCATGTCTTGCCTCCAAATCAAGCTGGGCCCACTCTGTTCCGGGGTTCAGCTTAGCATGTTGAGCCCTCAATCTTGACACGTACTCTGATCCAGAAATCAAACTCTCATCCTCTTCCTTCCTCAGTTTCCTTAATCTGCTAACTCGTGCAATATTTATACTGGTTTTTACCTCCTCCTCATCCACCCAAACAGGTTTTCTCTGCTTAGTTTCCTCCTCCTCATCAATTCTTTCTGAGAATTCGGCATCCTCATCATAAACAGAGAGCATATTATTTGCAGAACGGTCCACGACAAACAAAGCAGAACCTTTATCAGCCCCACCTTCAACGTCTTCCTTCCCAAACTCAATAGGGGAATACAGAGATCCAAACAAAGAATTCTCTAGCTTCTTCATTTCTCTTTCTTCCTCAATTAAAATCTTTTTATCCCCTTCCTTGTATTCTTTCTTTCTCTTATTCACCCTTAATTCAACCAACTCTCCATTTTCAGCACTTTCATTTGCTTGCAGCAATGAAGGCTCACCAGCCTCCTCCCTTTTCATCTTGTTGGCTCTATGTTGAGGAAGAACATTTTGAGATATTAAACTCATCTCTGACAAGACAAGTCCTACCTCTGCAGAACCAAAATGAAATTGGATTGACATAGAATTCCAAAACCAAAATGTTTGTAGCTTTGCAATTAAATGGAAATCTATTTATCAGTATCAATCACTAATTTATTTTTCATTTTAACCACTGAATTGTTGAACAAGTAACACAAGTATTAATTCCAGACTACAAAATATGAAACTAACTTTGTTAGAAATGAAGACCAACACAGGCCACGAAGGCTGCCAGATATGGCATGCTATAGTTAAAACTTAATGAACCCTGAAGACGTTGTGTTCATCTAAAAGCCCCAGCTAGATGGAACACACACACACGGATAAAGTTTTTGAGTTCAGAACACCAAACCAAGGAGAGCTCAAGGTTCTAACATGCAAAACCTCATTCCTCCAGCTCAAAAAATGAAAGCCAAGATGACATAAATCAACTCAACGCAACAATATCAACATTTCAAATTTACAATGACAACAAACAAGAGAAAGCCCCCTTTATATAATGCTTGGTCACGTTTAGACTTCATAAAGTAAACACAAATCAAGGACGCACATGTCAAGGGGGAAAAAAAAAGAAGTGCAGTCCCTCCAACATATGTGAAACCAAACAAAGCATGAACTAAAGAGGACAAGCATGGCGAGAGAAAAATAGGGACGTTGGTGACTCACAAACACACGAAATATAAATCCCATGACACCGCGATACAAAACGCAATGCCTCAGAATCTGTCACAGCACCCAACACTATGACAGTTGATTGCAAACTCATGACTGGTCACCAGCAACCATGTAGCATTTAATATGACCTCAGGAACAACTGCAACTAAATCTTATCAGAGCACTTCAAAACGATTCATTCAGGAAAAACCATTTTCAAAGTAACGTGCTTTTGTACCTTGCATCAGAACTTAATTCAACTACATATAAAACCCCAGAGAAAAGGAAAACAAAAAAGGCATTTTATATAGTACCCTTCTGCTGGGCATGCAAATTCATGTTTACAAACACGAAGAGAAGAGTACAATACTTTCTGAATATACTTCATGCCCACAAGACTGCGCTCCGTAAAAAAGCAAACTTTTGCTTCAAATGAGCAAAATTAACCGCCCCATAACTCGAAAACGAAGATTAAAAATAGAAGAAACAAACACACATGGGTGACACGGGCCAACAGAATCACACAAACTAAAACCACAAACATCAGAAACAACGGTAGAATTACTCGCAACCTCTGATATTGACAGCAAAAACATGGAGTTGTTGACAAATCCTTACCTTTCACACGAGTAACGACTGTTGAGAAGCTAGCCGACCACGGAGGAGCAACGAGAGAGCGAAGACGAAGTTAAAGGGCGTAGGGTTTTAGTCGCTGCAATGAAGCGGCGTCGTGTCCCCCGCGAGATAATGGGACCTGTTCTTCTACTTCGGTCTCAAAAAGGAAAAAAAAAAAAACTTATTTTTTCATCTCTTTTTATTTCGTGAAAACCTCAATTTTCTGTATTTTAATTTTGGTGGAAATAATTAACTGTAAGTAGACTATTTGAATTGACATTATACCATTTACTGAGATATTACGCTTTTGATTCAAATATTTCTCATTTGTTTTTGGCACATATGTTTCACATTTACTTCTATTTGCTAATATTTGGAGAGAAACTTCATTAAAAAGGCCCAAAAGCCATCTATTTTATCAAGTATACACATATATACACATCATTGGCCAAATTTTATATTTACATTTCTCCCCTAATTGTGATGAATTTTTTTTTGAGAAACATGCATACTCATGCTTGATTATATTGAATATAAAGCTCACTATCTCATGGACATCGCAATCCAAGGGATACAGCTTAAGCAAGATTATTTTAAAACGACCAAGGTCCAAAATTGTGCATAGAGATAAATGGAGTAATGGACCTGTAGATTTGTCACATGGGCCCTCGTTACAGCCCAATACTCCTTCTCAAGTTGGATTTTTATATAAATCAAATACTCCAAGCTTATGCAATAAGTGATGATGTTGCCTCCCATTGAGTTCTTTGGTAGAATTACTTGCATGTTGCTTTGATTTGTTTATGTAATGGACAACGATGACTTTCCCTCTATATTTGTTCTTATATAAAATGACAATTAATTTGAAGTACTTAGTTTTCTCATGTAGTATAGGATTTGCCGCAATGCATCTAGTGGCCTCATTATCACAACGAAGGAGAGCAAGAAGTGTAAAGAGTAAGACTATAATATCTTAATAATCTAATTAACTAGATAACTTCACAAATTGTGAACCTCATGGCTCTGTACTTTGCCTCTAGTGAAAATCTCAACAAATAGGTCATTTCTTCATTCTCTAAGAAATCAAGAATTCACCAAGCTTAATACAAATACTTCATAAGTGAACTCATAATCATAGGACAGATGTTGTAATCTAAATCACAAAAAGCCATTAAGTCTAATTTAGATAATGAGGGGAGGGGAGTCTAAGACCTGATGCTTTCTTGATATACTTAAGACCTTAAGTACAATCGTATTAGTGCATGTGTAAATTGACTCAACTGTTGCATTGAATAGGTATATCATGTTTGATCACAATCAACCACCTTAATTTTTTAAAAAGCCACCAATAAAAAGAGAGGTCATGCAAGATTGGATCATGCTTTTTGTCCTCCTCTCCAATATCAAGGTTGGTTAATGTTAGTTTCAAGTCTTGCTCCATGGGAGAAAAAACATGCTTTGCCTCTAATTAGCCCATCTTTGAAATTAGTTTCAATGCATATTTATGTTGATTTATACATATCTCATCATGTGAGTATACAACCTCTACACAACAAGAAATATTTCAATTGACCCAAGCCCTTCATCCAAAAATGCAATTTCAAATGATTCTTGAGTTTATCAATGGCAACAACATTACTTCCTATGATCGATATGTCATCTACATAAATGAGCAATATCACAATGGATGTGTCATCTTGTCAAATGGAAAAGGCATAATCATGTTATGAAGGAACATGACCAAATGTTATCAACACATTAGTAAATTTTGTATACCATTGATATGATGATTATTTTAAATTAGATAGCAACTTATTGCAAAGCCCTTATGGTACCTCTATGTACACTTCCTCTTGTAAGTCACCATGGAGAAATGTATTCTAATTATGGACTATTTTATGTTGTTAATTCTTGGAAAGTAGCAGTTCCGAAGAGCATGTTCAATCAAGTAATGCCAAAAGCAAGCGTTTATAGAAAATTGTAAAATTATTCACATCAACAGAATCCCATACAAGTAGTATTAGTATAAATTCTTTTGTTTAAGAATGATCCTACCAAGCCTTGCCCCTAGGCACATTACAATGGCTTGGAGGAAATCTAAGATCCTTTCTTTGTTTCCAATGAAGCTAGCACACATTACAAGAAAGAAAGAAAAATAAATTAACATGAGTCCACTTCTTACATAAATATGCATGCAAAAGTGGTCAAGTGAAGGCAAAATAATGATTAGTAAAGGTAGTTATAACTCATCGTAACTATTTACCAATTTTAAGCCCCAGGTCATATCCTCGCAGTGTCTCACATGAGGAACATTTGCACTTGAATCAATCCATCTCTTTGTCTTGCAATCATAAAACGGGGGAGCATGAAAGCAAGGCTCCATTGACATGGCACGGCGACAAGCCGGATTAGGGGTAGTCTGATTTTCAGACTTAAAGAGAATCCATGGCTTCAAACCTCCAAGACCTTGAGCCACATAGCCAAAAGTTGACCAGGCACTAGTGACCAACTCATCAGTCAGGCTGAGGAGATACATTTCTGCCCATGCCTTCCTGTTGTGCAGATGCTTCTCTGTCTGTTGAAACTCCTCATGGCTTGGCTGGTATACGCTCACCACCTCCCCGGTCACCGTTGGATGTTCCCAGTACATGTTTCTTAGATTCTCGGAGTAACCAGAAACTAAGGATGTCACCAAGACAGCCTTCGACTTTCCCTTCCTGGGTGGAGTGACAATGGATCTCTTTGTATCTACTTCCGGCAGCAGTTTCTCCTTTACAGTACATGCTAAAATTTGTTCCATGACATATCGGAAGGGACCAGGTCCTCTATCAAAGATTCTTACTTGAATCCCAATCCTCTCACTTGCATTGGCTAAGTAGGCTTGATAGTATCTTGTAATTAGTCCCCACACATGATTTGTAGGGTGGAAAAGATACCGACCTAAGTGATGGAAGACAGTTTCCTTTTGTGGGAATAATTTCGCGAGTTCTTGCTCAAAAGAGGGGACCAAGAAGAGAGATGGGATAATGTAGTTATCAGTTTTCATTATCAACCAAGGGACTCTACCATATAGAGTTTGATCTTCATCACAGAAAAAACGCCTATCATGGTTGTCATAGTCATGGGCTAAATGGAGATACAAAGACGAGGGGAGTGTTTCTTTTGAAGAATTTAGGACGTTTTTCTTCACCATATTCCCATAAGATTGAGGAGATTTCTGGCCAAACATGTTGAATTGATGTTTGAGAGGGAAGTCAGTTGGCAATAGCCAAGACTTCTCTGGAAATGGCTCACAGAAAAGATCGGCCATGTCCTTTCCGGGGTCAACAAGCAGGACCCTATTTGTGAGGAGGGCATAAAGGAATGCTGATGCCAGGGTCAGAATCCTGTTTCCCAAGCCACTGAAAGATATCCACACAACATACTTGCACTCTGTAGAACTCGCACTATGGCCAGACTTGAGTTGTTCTAGTGTTCTGTTGTATGATTCAGTATAGGGTCCACAGCGTTTATGGAGATCTTCATAACTTCGTAGACTTGAAAGGAGATGAGAAGAGGGTTTGTAGGGTGCATTTTTTCTGTATAAACTGGATTGGTACCTGCTTAAGCAAGAAGCTTCATCAAACCCCGAAGCAAGAAGTCCACCAAGCAGTTTGTCTTGAGGCATGTTGGGAGGTTGAGAGGAAACAGCCTCTGAGCCTGCAAATTGTAAGGAAATGAATAAGATTATTATTAGGTAATGCAACAGAACCTTTGTATGGGAAGATATCACCACTCATTGCTTTGATTTTACAGAGGAGAAAAGCTAAGGCCAATATCTTCCAGCATAAGCTTTGAGTTATATTAATACAATCCAACTCACCAATGCATCCACTTTACCCTATGGTAATGGCATATGGGATTGACAGCTTTAGTGGTAATCTACGTATTTTAAAAGCACTAGATAACACTAGACAACAAAACTCGTGAAACCAACTTTTAAGAGCTTATGTACAAAACAGAGCAAGATATTATGCTTACACTAAGGCCCAGACCAGGGAATACATTGTGTGCAGATTTTGAGTATAAATATGTCAATATGAGCGCAGGCACATAAACAACTTAAAATGAAAATTCCAACAAGATAAAACTTTATAAAGACATCAATGAGCTAATGTGATAATAAAATATAGACGTAGCAAGAAGATAGAAATTCAGAATTAGTAGAGAGTCCAGCAAGGTAAAACTTAAACTGTATAATCTATAGATCTAGCATGAAGAAAAAACATCAAAATTAGTATAGACCGAGGAAAAAAAAAATAAACCTATCACCATCATGCTTTTGTATAACGTGTCTCGACTGAAGTCCTTTGCAGGAGATTTACTTCACAACGGGTGTTCTTTAAATTAATCACATATCAGAATCAGTACTACAATACTCTAAGAATACCTACATAAACATAGCTGTTAATTGAAACAGCATAAAAAAACAATAAAACAAAACAAAACGCCCCATTAAGCCTTATGATCATGGTCTTTGACAAGTGGATCTACAGATCTTCTCAACATAAAAGTTGCGCTAGTCCAAACGGCAAAATCTGCTCCCCGAATTTCTCAAATATTAACTCTTGAATACCATTAGTTATACGGCCTAGTTCTTCCAGATGACTTCACCATTGAATTTCCTTAAAACAAAAATGATTTCTGCATAGCTTTCAAACTCACTTACGAAAAAAGTGATCTTATTCTGCCCGTTCAAAACTTGACCCCATGCAGTAGCTTTCAGGACCCAGTATCCATCCAGATCGCCCATACTAATATTCAGTGAGATAAAGCAGGTAGATGTAAAGCATCATTCATGAAAACAACTTATAATTTAGTGACCTATGCCTCTAAAAAAATCATGAAACGGGAATGGAAAACCCGTGAAACAACATAAAGGGTGATAGTAATGCGACAAAATTATACCAAACCTGGGACAGACCGAGTTACACTCCTACGAAGCCAAAACCCCACAAGACACAACATTCACCATTTTCCTTTCCATCCCCAAGACTTGCACAGCGGCCAAACAAGAAACCAAATCATCACACAACCTTTTTTTCTTACCTGCACTCCATAACGTGCCATTCTGATCTACTCTCTCCGGAGCTCTGGCTTCTGCAAACCCAGCTGTGTGATCGGCTGGCGTGTTCCGAAGGATGAGACTGAGCGCGACGAGAACCGGTAGTGCCACCAAACAAGCAGCCAAGATCTTCAATGGCGTCATCGTCGTGGACCCCAGATTTTCAAACGCGACTCCGGAGGCTCGGAGAGTTCGTCCAATATGTGCAGGCTTCGGTGGAGAGGATTGCCTCCTGAACTCCTTCAGACCTATTAAAATTCCCAACTATTATCTGTGAGACTCATGGGTCCCCGACAGTAATCAGTCATTGTGCAGCCATTCCAAGCGCCAAGTGCGAGAGGGCTTTGACTGGTCTCCGCGAGAGGACCTTTACTTTGGCCTCTGGAGACCAGTCAAAGCCGAACATGTCATCACGATTTAAAGCCTTCCATTTTTGTATAGCTGGTAACCTTCTGGGATCTAACAAATCATGGCTGCAGTTACGGATTGTTATGCTTCTTTCCACGTTTGTAATGCAATTATAACAAATTGATTGTGCACCAGCTCGGAGATTACTCTTGCATTAAATTTGACACAGGAATCCGAAACAAAACTTTGGAGCTATCAACAAACCACAAACAAATCAATCCTAGAAGAGTAACGGATAATTAAAATAATAATAAACCAACTGGTTGAAAAATTATGTAACTTCGTCGCACGACTCCCATGAATCTCAGAAGCTCCTTGCTTTGTGCGATTCAGAGGCTCAGGAGCTCAGAGCTAACTTTAATCCATTTTCGAAGTTCGTAAAGATAGAGAAGGAGACGAACTGTTCCGTGGCTTTGAGCCAGACGAGCTCCGCCTTCGCCAAGCCGCTGACCAGCTTTCTGGTTCGAACAAGCAAATCTCCCCACAGCGACGACATGACTGCCTTTCGCCTCCTGCTTCGCGATCTCTGCTCCTTTCTGTTCCCGCCATGAACAAGGTAAATACCGAATTTGAAATACGACGTCGTGTGGCCAAATAGGCTCTCCATCCATTCTTGAAGACTATTTTTTAATTTTTTTTATTGCTATACACGCAACCAACTTATACATTATATTTATATCATGAATTAACTTGAAAAAACAGTATATTAATTTTTTAAAAAAAAAACACAATTTCTATGTATAAATAAGGCAATTTGTATACACAAAGTGTAAAATAAAAAATATAAATAAAAAATTGTACTACGTAAAAAATATTTACCTTTTCCTTTAATTACCTATAGTATTTTCAGATATTTTAAAATAAAAATGACCAAACATTGTTGATATTTTAACTTTACATTCCCTTTCCTTAACAATTTTTATTAAGGAAGGAATCGATCTTTTTCGACCAACCACTATTCCGATGTTAAATATATGAGCTTCCTTGCACTTTTCTTATACTCCAAATCTTCTCATTTCAAAATTGGAGAACCTATGTATAACATGTAACTAATTGTGGATTATCTACTGTTGTCAAAGCAAGCAATCACTGAAAGTGGTAAAATTAAGTCTTGTTGCATGCTTTAGCTTAGGAATTATGCTTCTACAGCTTGCTCTAAACACAATGACAATGACTTAGAGGAAACCAAGATCCTTTGTTTATTTCTAGTGAAGCTACTACACATTATAAGAGAACAAGAAGAATAAATCAATGAGTCTACTTGTTACATAAATATGCATACAAAATTGGTCAAGTGAAGGCAAATTGGTTAATCATACTGCTATAGTGGTGTATAATAGTTGTTGCGTGCTCCACACTCTCTCTCTTGTAGTCACTTTTTATAAGCATGAAGGTGACACAACGCCAACCCACTTTTCTCTCTCTTGCTCTTTACTACGCCTCTCTCTCTTATAGTTACTCCTGCAAGCCTCACGCTCATATAATGCCAAGCCATGTTTTTCTCTCATGCTCCTAACCCTAATGACTTGATAAGAGAATTTACAATATTTTCTTTCTTTACCTATTCTAATCCAATTATGCTTAAGGATAAGAAGGTCATTTTGCTTTCATTAAATATTACAAATTCCTAACACCCCATACACCTTACATGTTTCTTAGATTCTTAGAGTCACTAGAAACCAAAGATGTCACCACGATAGCCTTCGACTTTCCATTCCTGGGTGGGGTGACAATGGATCTCTTTATATCTATCTTCAACAACATTTTCTCCTTTATTTATTAGTTGTGACTTTGTTTGTCCCTTACAACCACAGTTCACCCACCCTTACCTACCCTGTTTCTCTCCCCTTTCTCGTCTGTTTCTCCACCACGATAACTATGTTACCTCCGAGGAAATCCTTTCTCAAGCTTTCTTTTCCTTTCAGTCCTAACTACCATTTTTCCATTCCATTCAGCTACATTCATAAAAGTCACTTCTTTTTATGCCACTCCACCTTTATCATTTGTATATGCAAGGTAATGAAAGGAGACAATGTTTCCCAATTTGTTACCGACCAGCCAAGAAAGGGCATGGACATACTTGCGGAGGCCCTGAAGCACTAAGGCATGACTTAATTTTTCGCCTACCTAGGCGGTGCATCAATGGAGATCCACCAAGCCCTTACACAATCCTCTATCATCTGCCATTGACAAGGTGGGGTCTTTGTTGCAGACGGTTACACCTGATCATTTGGGTTTCTCGGCATCTACATAGAGACATCCGACCTCGCAGCTCCCAGTCTCGTACCTGGACTTGGATAGTGTCTCACTTGTTGCCATCACTAGTGATGCGCCTCACGCTAAGATCAGTACTATCGTGGAGGTAAGCTGCACCCTCACCAAGCATAATTATGTGGTTCTTGATGTGAAGGACATTCCTAGAGCTATGAAGGAAGCTTTTTACTTAGCCCAATCTGGTCGACCATGCCTTGTCTTGATTGATACACAATAGCAACTAATGGTTCTAAGTTGGAACCAAACCATGAAATTACATGATGATTTATTGTTGCCAAAAGTGTTGAGTGAAGCTTATTTGGAGCATATTATTAAGTTGGTGTCTAAGTTTAGGAAACTTGTGTTGTATGTTGGTGGTAGGTGCTTAAATTCGAGTGAAGAGTTAAGACAATTTATGGCATTAACTAAGATCCTGGTGGCAAGTACTATAATAAGTCTTGGGGTATTTTCCTTGACTGATAAGTTGTTGTTGGACATGGTGGACATGCATGGTGTTATTTATGCCAATTATGCTATATATAGTAGTGAATTTGTTACTTGCCTTTGGGGTTAGGTTTTATGAGTGTATGACAGGAAAGGTTGAGATGTTTGCCAGTCAAACTCATATTGTACATATCGATATTGATTTAAGAGAGACTAGGAAGAATAAGTTGCCCCATTAGCCTCTATAGGGAGATGTGAAGTTGGCGTTGCAAGGAATGAACAAGTTATTGGAAATGAAAGGAAGTAAGTTAAAACTTGATTTTTCAGCATGGAGGATAAAGTTAAAAAAACATAAATTGAATTATCCATTGACTTACAAGGGTTTTAGGGATACTATTCCTCCTTTATACGCTATTTAGGTCCTTGATGAATTGACTAATGAGAATGCTATAATAACCACAAGTGTTAGGTAGCATCAAATGTAGGTTGCTTAGTTTTACAAGTACAAGAAACCTTGACAATTGTTGATGTCAGGAGGCTTAGGAGAGAAAGGCTTTGGATTGCCTACTGCGATCGGAGTCATTCTTGCAAATCCTAATGCCGTTGTCATAAATATTGAAAGTGAGGTAAGTTTTATATGAAATCTTTAGGGCGTGGCCATTGTCCATGCAGAGAATCTTCTTATTAAGATGATGATATTGTATCATCCATATCCGAATATGGTGGTGCAGTAGGAGGACTAGTTCTATAAGACTCTTAGGGACCCATCTAGAAAGTATGAGATTTACTCAAATATGTTACAATTTGCTAAATGATGCAAAATACCTACAACCCATGTAACAAAGAAGGAAGATCTAAGGACAACGATTAAGAAAATGGTTGACACTCCTGGACCATCTTTAATGTATGTGATTGTATCAATCAAAAACATGTTATTCTTATGATTCCAAAGATATAATCAGCCAATAAAAGCTAAGTTTATGATATATAAGTATATTTTGTATTAGTTGAGGGTTTTGAAACTTATAAGTATTGATTATATATCTAGTATATGTTAACCAAATTCTTAAGCTTACCATAAGGTGGCTTATATTAATATTTTGTCTAATAAAGTGAGACATGGGTTTTGGAATATGGATTGGCTAGTGTGGGTCATGGTTTACCAAATAGGGTTGTGATGAATGGGCATGTTTGGTAGCATCTAAGGTCAGAGTTAGGTTTTATCTTCTAGCTCATAGTATATAAGCATACTATACAGAACATTATGATTACCAAAGGCTTCATTCTTGTAAAGCAACAATTCCTTAGGTTCTCTCATCGAGCTAGTGCTTTTGGAATAAAAATAAAGGATATTGATTCAAAGGAGATTGGAAAGAATAAGCAGCCCCATTGGCCTCTATAGGGAGATGTGAAGTTGGCATTGCAAGCAATGAACAAGCTATTGGAAGGAAAATGAAGTAAGTTAGAACTTGATTTTTAAGTATGGAAGATAGAGTTGAAAGAGTAAAAGTTAAATTATCCATTGACATACAAGGGGTTTGGGGATACTATTCATCTTCCATACGTTGTTCAAGTCCATGATAAACTGACCAATGATAATGATATAATAACCACAAGTGTTAGGTAGCATCAAGTGTGGGCTGCTTAGTTTTATAAGTATAAGAAGCCCCAACAATTTTTGACATCGAGAGGCTTAGGAGAGAAAGGTTTTGGATTGCCTACTGTGATAGGAGTTGTTGTTGCAAATCCTAATGCTATTGTCGTGAATATTGAAAATAAGGGAAGTTTTATGTGGAATCTTTGGGAGTTGGCCACTATCCATGCAAAGAATCTTCTTGTTAAGATGATGATATTGTATCATCCACATCCAAATATGGTGGTGCAGTGGGAGGACCGGTTCCACAAGGCTCTTGGGGACTCATCTAGAGAGTCTGAGATTTATTCAAATATGTTGTAGTTTGTTGAATGATGCAAAATACCTGCAGCCCGTGTAACGAAGAAGGAACATCTGAGGGCGACAATTAAGAAAATGGTTAACACTCTTTCTAGACCATTCTTAATAGATGTGATTGTATCAATCAGGAACATGTTGTTTTTATAATTTCAAGGATATAGTCAGCTAATAAGAGCTAAGTTTATGATATGTAAGCATATTTTGTGTTAGCTGAGGGTTTTGAAACTTATAAGTATTGATTATATATCTAGTTTATGTTAGCTTAATTCTTAAACTTTCCATAATGTGAGCTTATATTAATATTTTGTCTAATAAAGTGAAACATTGGTTTTAGAATATGGACTTGCTAGTGTGGGCCATGGCTTACCAAATGGGACAGTTGATGAGTTGGCATATTTGGTAACATATAGTTAGGGTTATGTCTTATCCTCTAGCTTGTAGTATACAAGCATATTATACAAAGCATTAAGATTATGAGAGGTTTCATTCTTGTAAAGTTGCAACCCCTTAAATACTCTCATCTAGCCATTGCATTTAGAATGAGAATAAAGGATATTGATTTAAGGCATATTAGAAAGAATAAGCAGCCCCATTGGCCTTTATAGGGAGATGTGAAGTTGGCGTTGCAAGGAATGAACAAGCTATTAGAAGGGAAAAGACATAAGATAAAACTTGATTTTTTAGCATGGAGGATAAAGTTAAAAGAATATAAATTGAATTATCCATTATCGTACAAGGGTTTTGGGGATATTGTTCCTCCTCCATACATTGTATAGGTCCTTGATGAACTGACCAATGAGAATGCTATAATAACCACAAGTGTTATGTAGCATCAAGTGTGGGCTACTTAGTTTTACAAGTATAAGAAGTCTCAACAGTTGTTGATGTTATGAAGCTTAAGAGAGAAGTGTTTTGGATTGCCTACTGTAATGGGAGTCATTGTTGTGAAGCCTCATGCCGTTGTCACGAATATTGAAAGTGAGAGAAGTTTTATGTGAAATCTTTAAGAGTTGGCTACTGTCCATGCAGGGAATCTTCCTATTAAGATGATGATATTGTATCATCCATATCCAAATATGGTGGTGCAATAGAAGGACCAGCTCTACAAAGCTTTTAGGGACCCATTTGGAGGGTCTAAGGTTTACCAAAATATGTTGTAGTTTGTTAAAGGATGCGAAATACCTGCAGCCCGTGTAGCAAAGAAAAAAGATCTAAAAGCAACGATTAAGAAGATGGTTGACACTCCTAGCCCATTTTTAATAGATGTGATTATGTCAATCAAGAACATATTGTTCTTATGATTCCAAAAATATAGTCAGCCAATAAAAGCTAAGTTTATGATATATAAGCATATTTTGTGTTAGCTGAGAGTTTTGAGACTTATAAGTACTAATTATATATTTAGTTTATATTAGCATAATTCTTAGGCTTACAATAAGGTAGGCTTATATTAATGTTTTGTCTAATAAAGTGAAACAAAGGTTTTAGAATGTGGACTTGCTAGTGTGGGTCATAGCTTATCAAATACAACCGTGATGCGTGGCCTTGTTTGGTAGCATATAAGGTTAGGACTAGGTCTTATCCTCTAGCTTATAGTATATAAGCATATTATATAGAGCATTAGAATTATGAGAGGCTTCATTCTTATAAAGCCACAACCCCTTAGGTTCTTTCATCGAGCTAGTGCCTTTGGAATGAGAATATAAGATATGCACCTAACATGAAGATCAAATTTAGCATTTGTGGATCTTTCATAAGAGATAATAGTACAATATGTTTTTTACTTCTCATCTAATTATGTTTATTAAAGTGTTTTAGAGATTTTAATGTGTTTTAGGAATTAATTGGCCCATCTAATGTGTTTTTTGTCATCATCCGACAACTTTATGCCACTCTTGGTGGTAGATTTGTTTTTCGTTGTCATTTGCTATCTATTTATGTTATTTTTTACCTAAGTGATAGGTTTTGGCCCCATTCTCAAGTCAACACGATTCAAACTTAAGTCAGCTCGATCCGAATTTGGGTCTACCCGATTTGGCTCACTTGGGTCAACTTGGTTAGCCTATTTGGTGAATAGGCCAATCGAGTCTTACCCATTCGCATTAGCCAGCCTAGCCTATTTGGTTCAATGAGGTCTGGCCCATTCGTGCCAAGCAGGTCTGGCCTATTCATGTGGGCCTAGCCCATCCCATTTGGATTAACGGGTCAACCTATTCGAGCCATCTGGGTTAGCCCATTTGGATTGGCTTGGCCCGGTGCACTTGGGCCAATGGGTTCGACCCACATGAGTCAGCAAGTTAAGCCTATTTGGTTAACATGCCAACTAGTTTCGACTCATTCATACCAACTCGACTTAATGGGTCAGCCCATTCAAGTTAACGGGTCAACCTACTCTGGTCAAACATGATCCAATCAACCAAGTCGACCATAAAGCTTATAAGGGCATGTGAGGACACGTGCGAAGTTCAAATTGAATGTGGTTTGAACCAAAATGTGAGTTTTTTAATTTAAAACATTTTGATATATGATTTTATATGTTTAGAATTTATGATGAGTTGGTTTTGACTACTTAAATTTTTTAAAGCATGTTAATTTAAATATTGATTTAATTTCAACATGCCTTGTGATATAATATTATATAAGATTTAATTATAAAGTAATATAGTGAATATGCATTATTGTTTTAGCATATTTAGCACATTAAGTTGTATGCTAAATACAATATGTTACATGTAGTATGCATTAAATTAATTCTTTATTATTGTTATTATAGAGAATGTGCATGATTGTTTTAACATATTCTAAATGATGGATGAGCAAACTTTATGTTGTAATACAATTATAAATTTATAGCATGCATTTAATTAACACTCATTGAAATTGTTTGATATGTAATTTGAAAACAAAATGCCCTTAGTCTAGTAAGTACAAATTACATACTAAATATTGGAAGTTTTATAAAGTATATCCTGCAGTGTGAGAGAATTTCATATTTTGACTAAATTATGGCTACTAAAGTGGCACTTTTTAATTGGATTATGGGATATAAATCTCACGTAATGGAGGGATGTTTCCAATTCTAATGTGTAGTCATACTAAAGAGATGATTGTATGTTAGAATTTTAAGGGATACATAATAAGAATATGTACAAGTTTGGACTAATTGAATTTGTCTATACACCCAAAGGTGATAAATTATGAAGATTAGAAGATTCTCATGGACACTACTATGTAAAGATTTTACAATTATATGTCATGTATTATGCCCAAAGGTGTTTACATGATAATGTATGTGAACTCTTTTATGATATGTTCATATGGTTTTAGTCTATATCATATTCACTTAATTGACATTGTGTTGGTTTTAATTTAGTCACATTATTTGTCAACAAACCTTAATTATGGTTTATGTGAAGTCTTTACTTTTAAAGTGAAAGGAAGACATGAAGTTGTTAATATATATAGCATATGTAGGATTATGATTATATGGATAAATCAATAGATCACTTTGATTAAAGTAGTAAAGATAAAAGTTGGTATGTGCTACATGTTGAAGAATTAAAGTTGTTCTATATATTGTCCATAAGGGGTTAACTTAAAATCACCATAAGGTGATTGATTGCACTACTAAGGAATTAATGAATTAAGTGGCATTAAGGTTATTTGTCTCATTAAATACTCCTATTAAAATTTGACTTTATTCTTTTAAAGTCTTATAATTATAAATTTATTGGAAACCATGTTTGGGGTTGATAAATTATCAAACCAAGTTCTGATACCAATAAAGGTAAATATCAAGATTTAATACTCATAAAGATACTCACAACACCACCAAAGATTTTAAGTTATTTAACATAGTGTTAGAAGTTAACAAAGAATCCTTTAAGAAGATAATGATCATTACTTCTTACGTAAGAAGAATAGTCACATAAGGAAAGACTGTAACAATATAAGGCTTGGTCATTCAAGTGTAAGGTTAAAATGTGATATTTTTTTAAATTAGTTTATGAATCTAATTTATCTCAAGCCCCATTCAATTCCTAATGGCTAAATACTAATACAATTAATCATGTTACTTTTACCATTCAAAGATTCATAAACAGAATAAAGCCAAGTAAAGATGAACTAACACTTATAAAACTTATGGGAAATAATATTTTAATTTTTTTCAAATAATATTGAAAAACATTTTCTTTAAACAAATTTTGAAAGAATTTGTTTTCAAGGTTTAATTTTGGACAAGTATGGTAACTCTTTTAAAATAAAGATTTCTATCTTTGGTTGTTAATTTAAATAAAGTTAGTTACTACATTTAGTCTCATGGATTATTATTATTATGATGTTTATCTCTCTAAAATATTTCTTACTTTTAAGGAAGGGAGTCTATCTTTTTCTACCAATCACTAACGTATTCCAGTGCTAAATATGTGAACTTCCTTGCACTTTTCTTGAATTCCAAACCTTCTCATTTCAAAATTGAGAACCTATGTATAACATGCAACTGATTGTGGACTATCTACTGTTGTCAAAGCAAGCAACCACTGAAAGTGGTAAAATTAAGTCTCGTTGCATGCTTTAGCTTAGGAATGATGCTTCTACAACTTGCTCTAAACACAATGACAATGGCTTAGAGGAAACCAAGATCCTTTGTTTGTTTCTAATGAAGCTATTACACATTACAAGAGAACAAGAAAAATAAATCAGTAAGTCTACCTATTACACAAATATGCATACAAAATTGGTCAAGCGAAGGCAAATAATGACCAGTAAAGGCATCTATAACTCATCATGACTATCTACCAATTTTAAACCCCAGCTCATATCCTCACAATGTCTCACATGAGGAACAAGTGCACCTGTATCAATCCCTCTCTTTGCCTTGCAATCATAAAATGGGGGAGCATGAAAGCAAGGCTCCCTTGACATTGCACGGCGGCAAGCAGGATCAGGGGCCGTCTGATTTTCAGGCTTGTAGAGAATCCATGGCTTCAAACCTCCAAGGCCTTGAGCCACATAGCCAAACGTAGACCATGCACTTGTGACCAACTCATCAGTCAAGCTGAGGAGATATATTTCTGCCCATGCCTTCCTGTTGTGCAAATGCTTCTCCGTCTGTTGAAACCCTTCATGGCTTGGCTGGTATACGCTCACCACCTCCCCTGTCACCGTTGGATGTTCCCAGTACATGTTTCTTAGATTCTCGGAGTAACCAGAAGCTAAGGATGTCACCAGGACAGCCTTCGACTTTGCCTTCCCAGGTGGAGTGACAATGGATTTCTTCTTATCTACTTCAGGCAGCAGTTTCTCCTTTAAAGTACAGGCTAAAATTTGATCCATCACATACTGGAAGGGACCAGGATCGGTTTCGAAGACTCTTACTTGAATCCCAATCCTCTCACTTGCATTGGCTAAGTAGGCTTGATAGTATCTTGTAATTAGTCCCCACACATGGTTTGTAGGGTGGAAAAGATACCGACCTAAGTGGTGGAAGACAGTTTCTTTTTGTGGGAATAATTTCGCGAGCTCTTGCTCAAAAGAGGAAATCAAGAAGAGAGATGGGACAAAGTAGTTATCTGTTTTCATTATCAACCAAGGGACGCTACTGTACAGAGTTTGTTCCTGATCACAGAAAAAGAGCTTATCATGATCGTCGTAGTCATGGGCTAAATGGAGATACAAAGACGAGGGGAGTGTTTCTGTTGAAGAATTTAGGACGTTTTTCTTCACCATATTCCCATAAGATTGAGGAGATTTCTGGTCAAAGATGTTGAATTGATGTTTGAGAGGGAAGTCAGTTGGTAATAGCCAAGACTTCTCTGGAAATGGCTCACAGAAAAGATCAGCCATGTCCTTTCCGGGGTCAACAAGCAGGACCCTATTAGTGAGGAGAGCATAAAGGAATGCTGATGCCAGGGTCAGAATCCTGTTTCCCAAGCCACTGAAAGATATCCACACAACATACTTGCACTCTGTAGAACTCGCACTATGCCCAGACTTGAGTTGTTCTAGTGTTCTGTTGTATGATTCAGTATAGGGTCCACAGCGTTTATGGAGATCTTCATAACTCCGTAGTCTTGAAAGGAGATGAGAAGAGGGTTTGTAGGGTGCATTTTTTCTATATAAACTGGATTGATACCTGCTTAAGCAAGATCCTTCATCAAACCCAGAAGCAAGAAGTCCACCAAGCAGTTTGTCTTGAGGCATGTCTGGAGGTTGAAAAGAAACATCTTCTGAACCTGTAAATTGTAAAGAAATAAATACCAATAACATTTGATAAAACAACAGAAATTTTGTAAAGGAAAATAACATCATGCATTGCTATGTTTGATCAGATTAGGAAGGTTAAGGCCAATATCTCCAGCGTAAGCTTTTGGGTTAACTCCAATACAATCCAACTCACTAATGAATCCAGTTTACACTAAAGGTAATGAAATATCAGATCAACAACTTTACTATAATCTACGCACTTTAAATCACAAGATATACAGTAAGCCGGTATTGAGATAACAGTGGATAACATAACTCCTGAAGCCAACCTTGAGAACTAAAGCACTGAACAAAATGAAAAAATATGCTCATAATAAGGCCCCCACCAAGGAATTACAACGTGTGCATAGATTTGAGTACAAACATGTCAATATGAATGCTGGAACATAATGACTTAAAACCAGAAATCCAACAACATAAAACTTAAGTTATTTGAAGACAGCAACGATTTAACACATAACAAACTATGGATGTAGCAAGAAGATAAAACTTCTAAATTACTATAGAGTGAGAAGAAAAAGAAGTCATGAACCTATTACGATTATACTTACGTATAACATGACTCAACTAAAATCTTTTGTAGGAGATTTACTTTACACTTGCTGTCTATATAAATGTAATAATTAATTGAAACAGCACAAAAATACAAAATAAAACAAAACACAACATTATTCCTTAAGACCATGGTCTGTGATAAGTGGGTTTGTGGGCCTTCTCAACCCAAAAGTTGCACTAGTCCGTAAAGCAAAACCTGCATCCTAAATGTTTGAAATTTTAACTTTTGAGACCTATGTGTTAGCAGCGAAAAACACAACTCCCACATTCTGCCTTACGATCATGGTCTTGACAAGTGCATTAGTCCAGAAAAGCAGAATCTGCATCCTAAGTTTCTCACATATTAACTACTAAATGCCATGAGTGACATCCCCCAGCTCTTCCAGATGAATTCTCCATTGAATTTCTTTGAACAAAAGAAGATATTTCTGCACAGCTCTCATACTAACTTCCTTGACATAGCAACGGCTTTTGCCTTTCTCCATACAGCAGATTACCACAAAAAAGGTGACCTTATTATGTCCGTCTAAAGAATTGATCCCATACAGCAACTTTCAGCACCCGGGATCTAGCCAGAGCGTGTATGCTAATATTCAGTGAGATCAAACTAATATGGCAGGTAGATGGAGAACATAGTGCACAAAAACAACCTACGATTCAGTAACTTATGCCTCTCAAAAAATCATGAAAATGGGAACGGGAAATCCGTGAAAGCAACATAAGGGAAGTAGAAAAGCAGAGTACAGAATGAAGCAAAAATGTAATTTTGCTCAAAAAATTAATCTTGAGAACGTAGTGTTCATGGAAAACGTGTTAGTAACAAGACAAAATTACACCAAACCTCGGACAGACTGAGTTACACTTCCACAAAGCCGAAACTCCACAAGGCACAAGATTCACCATTTTCCTTTCATTTCCACGACTTTCCCAGCTACCAAACAAGAAAGGAAATCATCAAACAACCCTTTTCTTCTTACCTGCACTACGCAACGTGCCATTCTGAGCTACTCTTTCCAGGGCCCTGGCTTCAGCAAACCCAGCGGTGCGATTGGCGGGTGGGCTCCGAATAATGAGACTGAGCGTGACGAGAACTGGTAATGCCACCAAACAAGCAGCCAAGATCTTCAGTAGCTTCATTGTGGCGGACCCAGATTTTCCAAATGCAACCCGCGAGGCTCGGAGAGTTCGCCAAAGATCTGCGGACTTCGACGGAGAGGATCGCCTCCTGAACGCCTTCAGATCCATTCAAAATCCCAACTTTACGCTGTGAGATTCATGGGTCCGACAGCACTTAATCATTGTGCACCGACACCAAGCGCCATTTTGCGAGAGTGCTTGTTCCTTGGACTGTTTGAGAACCGGTAAAAGCCGAACGTGCGATCATGATTCAGAGCCCTCCTTATTATATAGCTCTGGGAACCTTCTCGGATCTCGGAGAACCAAATCATGGCTGCAATTACGGGGCCTTGTTCTTCCTTTCATGATTGAAATATTGGTCAAACGGACAAAAATTCACTGTTTATCTTTGGCAAACAAGATTAATGGGCTTTGTTTCCTTTTGTGGACCGAGGGGTTTGATACAACACCGTTCTACTTCTTTATATCGTCACAGAATTTGTTTAATTTTTATATATTGTTGAAATTTGCATGGAAGTGATGGTAAATATGTAAACTTATTATTGTATCCATATCATGGGTAACTAGTAGGTACTTTTTAGATATTCTTGAATATATTTCATGTGTGTTTTAAAAACATTTTAGATGATATTCTTCTTTGTATCGGTACAAAAACAAAAGCCATAAGAAAAAGCCATTAGAGAGAAAAAGAGGGTTTGCTTTATTGTGAAGGCAAGAGCCTGTTTCCCTACACTATGAACAAGACGGTTTTGTGTTACAACCATCAAATAAGAAAGAATCTTATATGTATGTATTGCAGATGTAACCTAGTAAGAAGATTGTGTGTTGTTTTTATAAACAATATCTTTATATTTTCTTAAATAAGTTTTATAAGAAGGGAAGAGGCCAGTAATTGCATAAGTGACAATAAACTTAAAATGTTATGTTTGTTAAAACTATCTTAAACATTGTATCTCTTGTATATTTATTACTTAATTTATATATCTTTTTATCTTTATATATGTGCTATGGGTTGTTCCCATAACATGTATTTTATTTACCATAGATCTTAGATTTGGATACTATTTGATTCTAATGAACTCAAATGGATCACATTAAAAATAAATAAGAGATAAAAGTTAATTAAGTCTTCTTTTTTTTTTTGTGATGTAAAGAGAATTTAAGAATATAAGTTGTTCACAATACTTAGATAGTAGCCTAGTGGTTAGCTACTAGTGTGTGGACAATATACTTCATTTCATTAGACATTTAGGCTTCCAAACATAAATACTTATGGTCAAGATTTAAGATGAATACACAAAATAAGAAATCAAGGGGCAAAGTAATAAGAAGAAGAAATAACAAAATATTTTTTGAACACGAAGTTGTCTTGTATTTTACATATCATTTACACGTAAGATACATTAGAAATAATAAATTAAAAATAAACACTTAACTTAACATAAAATGAGTTGATAATAAGGAACAAAATGTGTAAAATCAATGAAATAAAAAAAAATATGAAGAAAATGAGAAAAGATTTAACAGAAGAACCAAAAATTAAGACATATTATTTTTTAGTTCTCTCTAAAGAAACCATCAAGAATATTTATACCATGTTATTATGACATAAATAGTTTTAGAAACGTTCATTAGAAAACAAATTCATTAGTTGGTAAAGCTAAAAAAGATCATCAAAATATGCAAAAATTGTATAAAACTCTCATATAAAAAAAAATAAATATTTGAGATAAATTTTAAAAGAAAAAGAAACCTTTTAACTCTTGATTAATTTTTAAATTAGTTATTAAAGTCTCTATAATGTTCAAAAAAGTATATGTAAGACAAAAATTTTATGCTCAAATCATTGAGTTAGAAGATAATATTATTATAGATCATTTTCCAATATTATTTGAGTAAAGCATTACTCATGAGCAATTTTTTATACATAAGATTTCAAAATTGAGGATAAAAGTTGAAGTTTAATAATGTTTGGAAGTCCCAAATTAAGTTTGTCAAATAAAAGGTTAATTGTGGAAAAATAAGGTGGTTTTTTTGGGAGGTACATTAACCTACGATGCCTCTCTTTCGCACTCTTCTGGCTAAGCGGCGGTCGAACTGGTTTGGGTGGCGGCGAAAATGGCGGCGATGCTAAGGAGCGGCCGGAGCAGCGTCTGCTATGCGTTGGGGCTACGGAGGTTGAGCCATCCATGGCCATGCCTCCGCCGTTGGACGGAATCTTTCCCGTGAGGGCACATCTCCGCCCTGCGTTCTGCCTGAGTTTGATCAAAGCTGCGATTATGACAACAGCAGCGGATTTGGATTAGAGTTCCCTAGTTTTTCTTATGGTGGATCTATGGAGCTTATGGCGGTTCCGAAAAGGAAGGTACTGTCTCCCTCATTTGTCATCAGTATCACTTCAGCTTCTTCGTGTTCTTCTTTGGCATTTTAGAGCTCGTTTTTTCTTCCTCTCTTTGTTGGAAATGAAAAACTGTAAGCATGGATTTTTGGATATGGAGGTGCGGATTTTGTGGATCGTATGGAGTATGTTTGTGCTGGGGTTTTGGATGTTGGAGTTAAAGTTCAGGGGTTTTGGGTACTATTAGTTTCGGGTTAATCTGGGTTAAGATATCAGGAGTTGCAATCCCCATGCTTTGAACTATTAGTCTTTGGACTGTTTCACGCTTTATACACATTGAGCAAGGGATTGCCAGATTTTTTTCTTGGAATTTTCTTTTGGAGATTGTATGACTCTGGCTTGCCCCGTTGGACTTGTCCTCTTTACAATGTTTATCTTCATCCGTTTCTGTCCTCAAGGGTTGGTGGGTTTTTAGTGCTACACTAGTTTCTGAGGTTTCGTTTCATTCATTTGAGAATTTTCACTGCCTTAAGTTTGTCTGTAAATTCTGGGTATGGAATGCTTTTTCTGTATGATAATGTTATTTAAGAGACTTTGTATGTGATGCAGGTTTCTCCCCATAAGAGAGGCATAAGAAATGGACCAAAGGCTCTAAAACCCATCCCTGTAATAATTCGGTGCAAGTAAGTATTTTGCCAATACTTCTTTGATAAGTGTGTTTTGCCAAGATTGTTAGCTGCAGGTATTTTATCTTTCATGTGGAAGTTACATATTCCAGACAAGCAAGGGAGGAAAAAATGTTTGATTATCTTTTAAAAAGTTTAGTTTGGCTAGCCTTTTCTGACAACCAAATGATTTTCTTGCAAATTTAGCTTCAGGTTATCATTTGGAGGATTTTCATAGTTTAAAACTACAGGATGGCAGTTTGTTATTTGTTCTAATGTTTTTATGAAACTAAGGAACATCCTTGGTTTCTGAGCCTTGTTTAGTTCACAGCTTCAAATGTAAGAAGCCTCTCTTTGAGTAGACAAATTTGAGAATTTTTTTTTTCACTAAAAGGAGGTTTGGCAGTCTTTTCAACTAGAGATGCAGGACCTCGAGGCTTTGCAAATGAAAGATTCACAAATTCATAAACGATATGTACACGAGCTAGAACAAGTTGTTTCTTGAAAGCCTTGGATAGGAAGATGAATTTGAATGATTTTAGTTCTTAAAAAACATGTCGCATAGTCTTATGCCTTTACTTTCTGGAACAATAAATCACTTGCATCAACCTCATATGCATAATAGAAACCAAAGTATTTTTCCTTCAGAGAGTCGAAACTATAAGTTTCTGTTTTGTTTATGTAAATCTACCTCCACTTGGTTCTTTTGGACCATTTACAAAGCAAATACAATGCTCTTGCAGGGCTTGTGGTAAGGTCAAGCTGCCACACTTCTACTGTTGCAGTGGGCATAGGGAAAATGTCGGTGAGCAAGATGATTCATCCAGATAATCAAGTTCTCTGCCATGAAGATCAAATCTTGTTGGACTCTTTAAGAGTTTTAAGTTCTCAGTCTGCAACAAATCTTCGCGAAGTTGTTGGACTTCATATTGAATGTTTCTTGTAGGCTATGTTGCAGGCTATGTTGAGCCTTCTCTCTTTTCGATCAATACCCTCTTCTACCAAGTCTTTGTCGGTGTTAGAACAATACCCAATGAAGCTGAGTTGTGGATAATTTATTTGGTTAAACAGTAGAAGGTTCTGCAATTGGACCAAGAGCCAGTATATGATAAGGCAGGTATTTCAATAGGTGCTGAATTTGCTGCCAAATTATGTACTTATCCATAAACTGTTTGGCTTCTTTTAGTTGGATTCCAACGGAAGTACTGCAAAAGATCAAGTAAAATTGGTGGAGGCTGCTCTTAGTGGGAAGTCACATCTAAAACAGCTAGATTTAGACATTCTCATGGAGAAGTCGAATCCCGTTGTTATGGATAATGGGCTAAAAGTTTAGTGGGTCTTATCTGGTTCCCGAAGTGGATTACCAGATATAGCTGCTTTTTTGCCTTTAACAGTTCGTATTCATACCATTTCCTTGGACGTCTTGAACTTGCAAGATGCTTAAAGCGGCTGGCTGATGGCACACCTGCGTGGGCGCCATGTGAAAGCTTACCTGTAAACCATTATGGGGTGGTTCGAGCATCGAATTTGCATACTTCATAGGGGTTAGCAGGTGACAGAGTTCCTCACGTAAACTACCTATCAATCTTCCTCAACAACTCGCTTACGTGCATAGCTTTGCTAAATCATGCACCAGAGCCACAACAATGCGATAACATCTCCAGCAAAGGATGTATCTCTTGGAACGTCATAACATCCTTTATTCATGGACAAATTGCTATTTTCCTTCATAAATTGACTTTGAGGATGACATTAATGATACTGTTCCAAGCCTAGCTAGTACCAACTTCAAGGAACCTCACGTAATGGTATGACTTAATCAGACTTCCTGTCTTTAACAGTAACTTCAACAGCTATGCTTGAAAACATGTTATAAGATCTATATTCGATTTAAAAACTAATTAAATGAAGAAATATTCTTTATATGTAACTTTCATTATAATAAATTACTATTAATGACAGAAGTTGGAAAGGTGTAATGGGAGTTAACGTTGGACTTTACAACGACTATTGACATGCGAGACGACAACAGCAAACATCATATGATGCAGGTAAAAGAAAAGGCTGACAACATTAACTGCAGGCTCAAATCTTCATATGACGAAGTAGGAAAAACCACCTTACAAAAGCACCGCATCGACAGCGACTACGTGCCTGCCTCCAACGCCCACTTCCCTGACCCTCCAGTCACGTTGCACTCAAAGCTCAGCATTGGAGGCCGCGTTAGAGCTTTAAATATTTTACCGTCGGGACGGAGCACCATCGGTGAAGCATTGCAGAAGATTATCCCGACCGACCCAGATCACGAAAATGAACGTAAAGAAAAAGAGTCAAAAGGACTGCCGGAGTCAGTTGCGTATGAGCATCTCCTGCGTCTTTTCAGCAAAAGACCTTTCACATGGCAGCCATGCCCGGACTCCGCACACGCGTCGTGTCGTCGGTGGGTCATGCTGTGCTCCACCGCGAGAATTTAATACAAGGTGACATACACCGTCTTCTGGGCACAGAGCCTTATCTGTGATGACCAATCAGATGAAAAAGTATATTGATTTGGTGAAGGTAGCTGGGGTGATTTGGTGGAGACCACGGGTGTAGAGTGGTCTGGGAACTACTTGATTTTTGAGCTTAACGAACTGGAATGGCAGCTAGCAGAGCATGGGGCTTCTGGGTATAAAAGGACGTGAGCCTGAGGCTGAGAGGTTTCAGTTTCCAAATGCTTCTCTGAATACTGGTGAGGAGTTTCCTAAAGCGGGAAAATCCATTTCCAGGTACTTCACGACCCCGCCAGCTTACTTTGTTCGTCTAGTATCTGTATTTCAGTTCTTGAATCGGTGCGTTCTGATACGCAAGAATTCTCTCGGTAGCATTCTTGATGTTTCTTAAGAATGCTTCTTTTCCTGCTATGGTTAATCTGTGCAGCGTCTGAAGACTGATCGTTATCTTCCTTTGGTTAGAGTGAATTCTCGAATTCCATTGATTTGTTTTTGTATCTCTGATACGAGTGAGTTATTATTTGCATGCATTTGCTTGTTTTTTCTTATTGCAATCATCTTTGTTAGTGTTGTATATACCATCAAAATCAACCTGGGGTGGCTTCAACTCTTGACTTTCTCAGACTGTTTCCATTCACTTTCCTTTTGTGTTCTTAATTGTGAAACAGAGTCCGAAACACAAGTATTAGTCTACGTTGATGTACTGTAGAAAACATTTAATCTCCATTTCTGTTTTGCTATGTTAGGACAAGTTTTGCTTCATGTTGCAGGAAGATAAGGAAGTGGTGAACGACCTCATATATATTCTACCCAGATTAGAAACCATAACTTACAATGATTTTCTGGTTGTTTAGGAGAGACATAAGTGAAGTACAGAGGGAAGGACTTACAAATTGTGCAGAAAGAGAAGCATCAAGATGAAATTCGGGAAAGAATTCAAGAAGCAAATGGTGCCCGAGTGGACAGAAGCCTATATGGACTACAACGGCCTCAAAAGGATACTAAGAGAAGTCAGGCGTAGCAAACAAAGTAGGCATCCTGCAAGACAAAACAGAGCGTTACAGCAGAAACAGACGTTGGACAGAGCTTTCAGTGGGCTGAACCCACAATCTAGCAATGTTCAAAGTATGGGGGACATCGAGGACCAAGTTATAGCTGTTGGAACCTTGCAGCAAGATGGTTCCCAGGAGGTGTACAAGACCAAGTTCCTGGGGCAGGCGGAGAATGGAGGAGAAGTTGAGGCAATGTTTTTCGAAAAACTAGATGAAGAGCTCAATAAGGTGAATAGTTTTTACAAGGACAAGGTGGAGGCATTGATGCACGAAGCTACCCTCTTGGATAAACAAATGGATGCTTTCATTGCATTGCGGATAAAGGTGCAAAACCCAGAGCTTAATAGCTCTAATCTAAAGAGAGTTAATCGTGCCAATGTTGCCTTGAACATACATCTCACAAGCAACACTTGGAGCAGAAACAAGAGTCAAGGTAAACCCATTTGCTTTTCTTAATAAAAGAAATCTGTTTTACATCAACAAAGGAAAGTAAATTACCTCACCACCGTTTAGAGAACACTATCAAGTTTCTGATGTGGTGTGGTTGTTTAAATAGAATTTGTGGGAAGATGACTGGAATGTTTTGACAGGTTTTAATGTTTCACGGTGCATGTAGCTTCAATGTGGCATGAAGATCTCCAACACATGTTCTACTCAATTTTCACATTAAAATGCAGCCCAAAATTGATTTTTTTTTTTCATGTTGTTATACCATTTTTCTGCTTATTAATAGCCACGAAATCCCTGAGATGCAGTAAGAATTTGACTAGTTCACGTAGCTATGGTTTGCAAGTCAGTGGAGATAGTTAATATTGCTTCTTTGTAGTTTCTCCCAGAAGCTACAAATCAATTGAGGTAGTTCTGACTCAAGTCTTCAGTAGCTATGTGCTTGAAGTTCGGAGGCCATGTTATTCCTAAAACATGATTTACTGCCAATGTGCAGGAATGATGCCAACGAATATGAGTGTTGGGAGCTCATTTGCGTAACAATCATCAGCTAGAAGAATCTACTGATAGTTGAAGTGATGATGTAGTTCCCATTCTTAAAACACAATAGCACTATTTACTTGGGAAGATGGAAAGTCCTTCATATTTAAGTTTCTTCCCAAATGTGCAGGAGAGGAGCATAGGAAGTCGACAACTGAAGAAAATCCTCATGATAATCATCAACAAGAAGGCAGGGTAGATGTCAGTCCAATTAGTAACACCAGTTGCAATAGTGGTGAAGATCCCTTACAAATTCTTGAGCATGTGAAAATTAACAATACTCTTGAGTCTCCAATTTCAACCATCAAAGGTGTTTTCAAGGATTCTAAAGAAGAGGACTTGAGTTTTAATAAACAAGAGCTGAAAAAAGTCAAAGAACGACTGAGACACGTGTTTATTGAATTTTACCACAAGCTTCGTCTTCTAAAACACTACAGGTAATGAAATAAACTATTAACAGATCCTCTTAAAATAAATTTTTGCTTTTTATGTGGTTTCATCTTTATTTGATTATTCATTTTGGCAAATGGATGGAGCAGCTTTATGAACCTTTCAGCATTTTCTAAGATCATGAAGAAGTATGAAAAGGTCAGACATACTTTTAGCACTTATTTTGTTTTCTAGATCCTGTCCTACCTATCTTATTTAGATTCGATGCAAAGAACTATAGGAGTTTCTTTTCAATTGTAAATATCAATCCTAAGTAGATGTGTTTACTTTATTTGAAATATTGCAGACCACATCGAGGAAAGCAGCCAGATCATACATGAAAATAGTGGATAACTCTTACCTTGGCAATTCTGATGAGGTTTCTCTCATTCCATTTGTGTTCAGTCAAATTTGGCATATCTTACATTAGATTATTTTATTTTCTTAGCCCATACGCTCAAAGGTTCCAATGGATCCACAGTATAATATTCATCTTCTTTTAATCATATTTTCCACTATATTAATTGCATCACTTTGCTTAATTGTAGGTTACTCGTCTTCTGGAGAGAGTGGAGGCCGCCTTCATCAAGAATTTTTCAAACTCAAATCGTAGAGAAGGCATGAAGTCATTGAGGCCAAAACCAAAAAGAGAAAAACACAGTGTAACATTTTTCTCAGGTACTTGATCCTTTCCAATTCTTTTCCCATTGCTAATATCGAATTTTTTTTGTAAGGTTTAGTTGTAGCTGTGGTTCCAAGGCTTCATTAATTAGCTTCTTTGTTTTATCTTGTTAATTTCAGGTTTCTTTTCGGGTTGCTCAATTGCTCTAATAGTAGCTATTGCTCTAAGAGTAGCAGCTGACAATCTTACAGATAAGGAGGAGGGCACCGAGTTCATGGAGAACATTTTCCCACTATACACGTAACAATGGACTTCCCTAAGACTTTTATCCACCATGAAAATGGTTACTTTTAAAGCAAGTCTTCAACTTTTTCATCGAGCCTGTGTTTCCCTTTAACAATGACTTTTTCCTTGCAGTTTGTTTGGATATATTGTTCTTCATATGCTCATGTATGGGGCAAATATATACTTTTGGAGGCATTATCGGGTCAATTATCCGTTTATATTTGGTTTCAAGCGAGGAACCGAGTTGGGCTATCGAGAAGTTTTCCTCCTCAGCACTGGTCTTGCAGTTCTTGCATCTTCTGGTTTCCTAGCAAACTTGCACCTCGTCATGGACTCAAGTACTCAAAATTACGGGACAATGGCTGAAATGGTTCCGCTTTGTTTGGTTACTGTAAGACCTTCGAAGTAGTATAGATTTGATTTTCTAGAGTTCTTTAACCTTGTTTTTTAGAAGTAATTGCTGCTACACAATTATGAGCAATTTCCTCAGGTTAACATCAATCTTTTTGTCTGCAGCTTGTGTTTGTCATCACTTTCTGTCCTTTCAACATCATATTCCATTCAAGTCGTTTCTTCTTGATTAAATGTATTCTCCGCTGTTTCTGCGCTCCTCTCTACCGGGTAATGAACCGTCAATAAGTAGATAACTTCCTTAAGGTCATTTAGATACCGTGCTTGAATGTCTTTCCTTTCAGGTTACTCTACCAGATTTTTTCTTGGCAGACCAGCTTACCAGCCAGGTTTGACACTCCCATTCCTTTAATGGCTGCAACAACTAATGATCTATGGCTTCTATCTTGAATATGCTTTTTGTTGCTGTTTTACCTCAGATCCAAGCCTTCAGGATTTTTGAGTTATACATCTGCTACTATGGGTTGGGAGAGTACTCAAGGGGGCAAAACAAGTGCCGGAATCATGGTGTCTACAATATTTTCTATTTCATTGTTGCTGTTATACCATTTTGGCTGCGGTTCCTACAGGTATGATATGCCTTATCCTTTTCTTAGCTTTATGGTATTAAAAACAGGTTTATAGTTCAACCTAAAGGTAAGCTCATAAGTTGATGAAATATTCTTATATTTAAACACTACCTAAAAATTGTATTTTTTTAGTATATGACTTTCATCTTTAACACTTTCTGCATGCCAAGTACATCTTAGGCTTAAAATTGAATAAGAATTATAGTAAATCAACCTAAGTTTTGATAGTCTAACTCAAAAATCAACTCAGAAGTTAGGAGATAATTTTTATGTTTAAATACCATTCAAAGATCATATTTTTTCATGATACTTTCGTTGCCCACATTTGAGTGTGCTACTTGGGATGCTAACATATGCCATGTGTAACTTTGTAGTGCATTCGTCGACTTTGTGAAGAGAAAGATGCAATGCAGGGGTTCAACGCTTTAAAGTACTTCTCAACCATTGTTGCAGTTCTTATTAGAACAGCCTTTGAGCTAAGGAAGGGAATGACCTGGTTGGTGTTGGCTCTAGTGAGCTCCTTTGTTGCTGTAACGTTTAATACCTACTGGGATATTGTCGTCGACTGGGGGCTTCTGCGAAGGCAATCTAAGAACAAATACCTGAGAGATAAACTTCTAGTTTCGCATAAAAGTGTCTACTTTGCAGCCATGGTATTCTTCTGCTTGATTCAAGAGATATTTTAATCTTCTGTCAATGTTCTTCCTGTTAATGAAATTTGTTTGTGGGCTTCCATCACAGGTCCTGAATATAATCCTTCGACTAGGTTGGATTCAACTGATGCTAGGATTCAGATTGCATTCCCTGCATAAGCTGACCATGACTACGATCATTTCCTGCCTAGAAATTGTTCGCCGTGGCATTTGGAGCTTCTTCAGGTATGGTTTTCTGACATCGGAAAACATATTAGTTGTTACAAAGTTAAATTTTTCTATAAAAGCTAGTTTAATAAAAAGGAATATTTATTATATAAAAATTATTTTAGAAGTTCGTACCTTATTAATGTAAACCAACTTTATATCACAATGCCATTTTTACTATGTGAATTTTAACTTATATTTATAAAGGTGTTAAAGAAGGACTTGGCTTTGTTGCATTATTATAAAACATAATCTTTTTACAAAAATTAGCTTAAGGGAATGAGATATTTACTACATATAAAACACTTCTCAAGCTGATACTAATAATGTAAGATAACTCCATATTGGTTTTTATTAGTTGTCTTTGTTGCATAAAATTGTGAGAATTAATAAGTGTATGCTTCAAGGGGTTGTCACTAAATTCATGGTGCTTGAACCTTGTTTATTGAATTAGGTTGGAGAACGAGCACTTGAACAATGTTGGCAAATATCGTGCATTCAAGTCAGTCCCATTGCCTTTCAGTTACTATGAGACTGAAAATGATGATGAAGACGATGAAGAAGACAAAGACAATTGAGCATCAACACAATGTAACATCAAGTTGTGCACATGAATTGTCTAGTTAAACTAAGACTTCTCCATAAATGAAACCATATTAATTGTTGTTATAAAGTTCAATTCTTTCACAAAAGCTATTTGTAAAAAAAGAATGTTTACTACATATAAATCACTTCAAAAGTTCATACTTGATCAATGTAAAGTTACTTTGCACTGGTTTTTAGTATGTCTCCCTAACCATAATGGACCAATCTGGATCACACCATAGTGCCACTTTTACTATGTAAATCTTGACCAAGATTCATAGAGGTTCTAAAGAAGAATCAAGCTCTAATACCATGTTATAAAGTATAATTTTTTTACAAAAAAGTAAGCTAAAGGAATAAGATATTTACTATAAGTAAATCACTCTACAAGTTGATACTAATAATGGAAGATAACTCCATACTGATTTCTAATAATTGTCTTTGTTGCATAAAATCGTGAGAATTTAATGAGAGTAAGCTTCAAAGGATTGTTTCCAAATTCATGGTACTTAACCTTGTTTACTGGATAAGGTTGGAGGAAGAGCACCTAAACAGTATCGGCGAATACCGTGAATTCAAGTCAGTCCCATTGCCCTTCAGTTGCGCACCATGAATGTCTAGTTAAGCTAGAACTTCTCCGTAAATGAATCTCAACTTGTTAGAAAAGAAAATTAAATGCGGAACTCTTTCCATATGCATAGGACGATTTTTTGGTGGAATCACAACAACTTGGGAATTGTTTAGATATGATGCAATTCTATAAATAGAAAAATATGCAATTTGATATTTAGTATATTTAATTTTTAACTAGGATACAAGCAAATTAAATATGGAACTCTTTCCATATATATAGGACACGTAACAAGCAAAAACTTTATACACAGAAAAGAAAAAAAAAGAAAAAAAAAATCTTCAAGCCTTGTGAGTCTTTTCACCTCCATTTGTTATCATCTCATATAGTTTTTGTCTTATATTTGAGTTTTCAATGAACACTTTAATAATGTAAATAGTATCTCCATATGGCTTATTGAACATGTTCTTTACCACGTAGGTTTCAAACTTAGGCGGAACTCTAATATAATAAGAAGCCTACGGGAGCGTGAGAATGATTTTATATTTAGTTGTGTGTAATTGTACAATGGGGAGTATGAATTTATAGGCTTGAATTTTATTCCAAGAAAAAAATGCAATTAAATACAATAAATGCAGGAATAATTCCAAGAATATTTACAGGAAATATTACAAACATATTAGGAAATGCTTGATATTCATTAACAACTTAAATAGTTGGCACGTTAATCTTTCCTTAAGAAGGGAAAAAAAAAAAAAAAAGCAAGGGTTTTAGAGGTTTTAGAGGTTTTAAGCAGCCATGGAAGGCGTGTTGTCTTCCACCACCACAAACCCTAGCGATACTCCTAGCAATTCGGAGAACCTAAGCATGTCCGGTTCTGATTCTAAAACCCAGGACCCCAAATCGGAATCCCCCGTAGCGGTACTCTGAAAAAACCGGCCCCGGATCCGTCAGAAGGAGAGAAATCCCGAGAAGATTTGGAGCAATCGGTGGAGGTGTCTGAGGATGGGGAGGAAGGGGAAGAAGAGGGAGAGTGCGGGGTCTGTTTGTTCATGAAGGGGGGTGGGTGTAAGGAGAGCTTTATAGCGTGGGAAGAGTGCACGATGGACGCGAAGAAGAAGGAGGACTCGGTGGAGAAGTGCTTTGAGGTGACTGAGGCGTTGATGAAGTGCATGAAGGCTCACGCCGAGTACTACGAGCCTGTGCTCACGGCTGAGAAGAAGGCCAACGAGGAAGACGTGAAGGAATTGGCGGCGGAGAAGGAGAAGGAAGCTTCCTCTCAGGGTTCGAAGCAAAATGCCGGTTCAGATTCGAAGGTTTCGGAGCAAAAAGCGGCTTCTAATTGACAATTGATCCCATTAGGTGCTTTGTCTTTTTGATTCAGTTTCTTTGGAAATGATAATAACGATTTGTCGCTAACTGGAGAGCTTTACGTGATTACGGTTCGTTATGTATTTTGGTACTCACAAAATGCAAAGGTATAAGAGAAAAGGGTCCCTTGCAGTCTCATTTTCTTCAGCTTACCTTATTATTCCTTCTAGTGCAAGTTATCTTGTATTTTGTTTCTGTTATGCTAGTTCCTTCCTACCCGTTTCTGATTTTCTTTGGATCGTGAAAGGAGGTTTGTGAAATTATCTTTCTGGACATCGAAGTATATGCAATTTATTTTTCGAGTATACTAGACTATGCAACTGCTTGGTGAATAACAGTATCTTAACCATCACCTATTGGCGTCTACTGTCCTTGCCCCGAACTTATAATTGAGGACTTTAGTTGTGGAGGATATTTACTATATGTAAATCATTTTAGAAGTTTATACAACTCCAACTTGGTTTTTAGTATGCCTCCCTAACCGTAGTGGTCCAACTCAAATCATGTTGTAGTGTCATTTTTATCATGTAAATTTTGACCAATATTGATATGGGTACTAAAGGATCCAACTTTAATATCATGTTATAAAGCATAATCTTTTTATAAAAATGTTTGAGACTGTACCACATCGGTCCCGGATGCTTAGTTCCTCGGCTTTATTAGTAATATTATTCCTACCTCTTACAAGACTTTTTAAGGAGATTAGGCCAGCTTCTTATATGATATCAGAACAAGTTTTGTTCCGGGTGGCCTCGATAATGGCCCCTCCCTTAGTTGATCCATGTCGTGATTATCGTCTAGATGTAAGATAAAACCTTACCTCTTTTTTTAAACTAGCTTTCATATAAGAATTGAACTTTATAGCAACAACTAATATGCTTTCATTTATGGAGAAGTTTAAGCTTAAATAGACAATTCATGGTGCACAACTTGATGTTTTATTGCACTGACGCACAATCTTCTATCGTCTTTGTTGTCTTCAATGTCCTCATCATTTGGTAGAAATGTAACAAAACTATACTTTGTAGTTGATCTAAAATTCTCCTGACATGAATAAAAAACCATACTTATCGACACCATATAATCTTTTCTAGAACTAGATGCAAGCCACATATAGTATACCACCAATAGAAGTTTGGAAGTTCCATATTGCTTGCTATCACAAACATTGTTACCCGAAAAATGCATGTACCAATTCAAGTGCATTAGCAAGCATATCTTTTTTTCTCTCTAAGCTTAACTCATGTATCTCACTTCATCACATTAAGTAACCCAATCTAGCCCAATGTTCAATAGTATGGGCCTCGGGTGAAAATGAACTAATTGGTAATGAACTCTCCACGAACAAGGAAGTTAAGAGAGTTCGTTAGGATGAAGTCCTAAAAATATAAAGTACATAGGGCGAGGATTAGGAAAACTGAACTATGCGAAGTAGATATTATTGAAAACTGCACAAAAGGCAGTCCCACACCGGGGCGAGGGAACCCAGTCCTGCGCCTTATAAAGGTGCTGGTGCCCCCTTATGATTGCCGAGTTCTCGGTTTTCCAACTGGGCCTTGCATTTCTAGATGGTATCAGAGCCAGGACCTTCTAAACCGGGTGGACCCCACAATGGACTAGACACACACCGACAAAAGTTAACCGGGTGTTAGTCTACGGGGGAGTATTGAAAACTGCACAAAAGGCAGTCCCACACCGGGGCGAGGGAACCCAGTCCTGCGCCTTATAAAGGTGCTGGTGCCCCCTTATGATTGCCGAGTTCTCGGTTTTCCAACTGGGCCCTGCATTTCTAGAGATATAGGGTGAACATAGTAATTTGGTTCAGCCCTTAGTAAAGGCGAAATACCAATACGTCAATTCGTAGCTCAACCTGTACAAATTAAATGCAAAATCAGTCTTCATTGAGATTTTCTACACACATTTGTAAGCTTTATCCGTATGATGTATGTTCCATTGGTGAAACTTACTTCCTATTGCTTAACTTGTGCGAAAATGAAATAATATTACTTGTTTATGTGAGAAACCATAACTTGTGGAAGCTAAAGTTTAGACTTATAAATAATCACCGATCAGAGTAATTACTTCTACTATGCCTTCAAAGCAAATTAAATGTAGAACTCTTTCCATATGCGTAGACTAATTGATTGTTAGAACACAATTTGAGAATTGTTTAGATATGATGCAATTCTATAAATAGAAGAATATGTAATTTCTTGTTTTGTATATTTTAATTTCTAATTAGGATACATGTATTATAAATAAAATATTATACATATAATTTTTAAGATTTTAAGTGAAGAAATTCATCTTTTTATAAACTATTTTCTTAATCTATTCTATTTTTCATATAAAACTTAAAATACCCTCTCATCCTAAGCATGGGATAAACATATTGTACAGGATTTTTGCTCGTGATAATTATAAGATTGAAAAGACTATGAAAGTAAGAGAAATTATAGTAAATTTCATTCTCATTTGAATAGAAAGAATTCTCTTCTATAAATAAAATAATTCATTATTCTATCTTAATATTTAACAAGTAAAAAATTTATACATAAAAAAAAAATTCTTCAAACTTTGTGAATCTTTCAACATGTTAATGTTATCATGTCATGTAGCTTTTGTCTTATATTCGAGCTTTGAATGGATTTTTTAATAACATAAATAACAACTCCATATGGCATGCTTAACTTTGAATGGACTCTTTAATAACGTAAATAACAACTTCATATGGCATGCTTAACTTATTCCTCACCATTTATGTTTTAAACATACGCATAGTTTGGGCTCTATAGAAAAACTTAAACCTTGATATCATGTTAAAAATGATAAACTATAATCCATAATTAACTTAAAAGAGAATTCATCTCTTTCTATAAATATTTTCTCAAAGTTTAAAAGAAGTTTTTAAAAAAGAAATAAGGTGTTGGGAGAGGGGGTTGGCCATTTGTCTCTTGCTAGGTCGGCTTAGTGTAAACCGTAGACAGTTTTTTCAAATAAATTCTGCTAGTTTGACCGTTAACAACCACGCCGTGAAGGAAAGGACTAAATAGTAGGTACGTTAATATTTTATTCAGGAAAAAAGAAAAAAGAAAAAAAGAAGGGTTTTAGAGGTTTTAAGCAGCCATGGGAGGCGTGTTGTCTTCCACCACAACAAACCCTAGCGATACGCCCAGCAATTCGGAGAACCCAAGCATGTCCGGTTCTGATTCTAAAACCCAGGACCCCAAATCGGAATCCCCCGTAGCCGGTACTCTGAAAAAACCGACCCCGGATCCGTCAGAAGGAGAGAAATCCCGAGAAGATTTGGAGCAATCGGTGGAGGTGTCTGAGGATGGGGAGGAAGGGGAAGAAGAGGGAGAGTGCGGGTTCTGTTTGTTCATGAAGGGAGGTGGGTGTAAGGACAGCTTTATAGCGTGGGAGAAGTGCGTGGAGGACGCGGAGAAGAACAAGGAGGACTTGGTGGAGAAGTGCTCGGAGGTGACTGGGGCGTTGAAGAAGTGCATGGAGGCTCACGCCGAGTACTACGAGCCTATACTCAGGGCTGAGAAGATGGCTGAGGAGGAGGCCGTAAAGGAATTGGAGGCGGAGAAGGAGAGGGAGAAGGAGAAGGAGAAGGAGAAGGAAGCTTCCTCTCCGGGTTCGAACCAAAATGCCGGTTCAGATTCGAAGGTTTCAGAGCAGAAATCGGCTGCTAATTGACAATTGATACGGTTAGGTGCTTTGTCTTTTTTATTCAGTTTCTTTGGAAATGAAAATACCGATTTGTCGTACTTTTTGGGCTCGATTTCGCCGGTTTGAGCCGGTGATGAAAGAGAATAAGTTCGTACTTTTCGCCCTTTTTAGAGGAATTAGGAATTCATGATAAATGGAAGTGTTGTAGCTTCTATCAGAGTCAGTAAATGGAAAGGTTTTACCTGATTACGTGCTCCTTATGTATTTTGGTACTCACAAATGCAAAGATATAAGAGAAGAGGGTCTCTTGCAGTCTCATTTTCTTCAGATTACCTTATTATTGCTTCTAGTTCAAGTGTTCTGGTATTTTGTTTCTGTTATGCTAGTTCCTTCCTACCCTTTCTGATTTTCTTTAAATCGGGAAAGAAGGAGCTTTGTGAAATTACTCTGATTTCAATTTCCACGGCTAGTCCACACATCTAGCTTCTGGTAGTCCACACATCTAACTTTTATGTAGCCGATTCATTCACATGCTTAGTTGGTTGTTTTTATAATAATCTTGTGTGTCTTGTCTGACTTGTTGGTCATCTTGTTTGGGTTGGCGTAGCGTTGTGTAGATTATTCAATTTTAGATTTACACTTAGTAGAAGTAGCAAGTTATCCATTATCTTGTGGCAATGCTTTTTCGTGGGTTTAGTCTTTACTCACTAATGGAGACTCAGTTTGTATGATTTCGTTGGAACCTCCCTGGATCCTTCCCTCTCAGTTAGCTGTCTGTGCTATTTAGTGCATCTGTTGTTTGATTGCTTGGCAGTCTCTACTATTTAGTGCATCTGTTGTTTGATTGCTTTCAAACCGGTGACTTTCATAACAACGGGTGGAAGATTCATTTTTTGGCTAAAACTTCAAGTAGTGATGCACTTTTCTGTTTGCTGGATAGTTTTATGTGATCTTATGCATCTTTCTGGACATGGAAGTATATGCATTTTATTTTTCGAGCATATTAGACTATGCAACTGCTTGGTGAATGGCAGTATCTTAACCATTCCCTATTAGGCGTTTACTGTCCTTGCCCTGAACTTATAATGCGGGACTTCAGTTCACGAGTTTCTCCAAACCTTTCAGAATGGTGCCTATTTCAGATTACTTCACTCATAATCTAGAAGTCGGTAATTGGATCTTTTGTTACTTCCTACACTTAATGCAACTACAGGGTCTGCTTTTGCGTCCCAAGTGATATTATATGACTTGTTGATATCCTAAATGTACTCTAGTTGCCAAGTTGCAGACTTGATGGTTGAGTAAAAGATAATTCCTTTCAAAGTTATATTGTGTTCAATCAGCACGCCAAAATGGTATATGAAGTATCTGGTGTAATTGATATCGGTTTTTAGTTGAAAGAATTTAAGCCTTAGCTATTGGCCATTAGAGCTAAGGGTGTACAGAGGATTCCATGCTTTTTAGACTGAATGGTGTTGTTTGTCGGGTTTTCTAGCGCGTCAGATGTGAAAAAATGAGATATTCTGCTGGTCAACTGCGAGGTTTTGATTTATGTAGGTAACTAGACCGTGTATTGTTGCTTCTCTTTGTTTTCCCTGCATGACTTATGGAGATCCCTTACAGGCTAATGTTTTCTGGGAAGGGATTAATGTCATCTTGGATTTTTGTAAGATACTTGCTCTTTTCCTTCTTGAATCTGGGTTGATATGTTTGTTGCTAAGATTAGAAGTGCTTGTTGCAATTCTAGAGAATGTTTTGCTTTTTCGGAAATCAGGTCTTTTAGGATTTTGGATGTTTAGAATTGTCTGCCGTGGCCTACTCAGCCTGGTTGTGCATCTTCTATCTGAAGTTGAATCCTGCTAGCACCTAAAAAGGCAATTCAGTCTAAGTACTCTCAGCTACTTGAATCTATGGAGCTCTTGGGTTTTCTTTCTAAGATTTCACTTCTCTGGTTTAAACTTCCAGAGACCTTGAAGACCCAATATACCTTTATTTGTCATGAGAATCTTATTTGCTTGATTTGAGAGATCATAACTAAGGCCTTGCTTGACCAAAGATAGTGGCTTGTTTATTGAAAATAATGAGCTTATCTTTTATGTCAAATTTTAGATAGAAAGTTGTTCATATCGACTTTACTAAACTAGGCATTATACAAGTCTTGCTTAGATAATTTTTTTTGAAAATATAATTCCTATGGTCTAACATTATATCAAATAAATTCTTGCGGTTCCAAAATGAAGCTTGTAACTTGCACTGTCTCTAAGCGAGCATACTCATTAGTGCATCTGAATTCCTCTTAAATGACCTCTAAATTGGCTAAAATGGTGATAAAGGATTCTGTGTAAAAATTTCAGTTTGAAATAGTAAACAGTCTTACCAGGGAAACCTTATGAGGACGTTCAACGGCTGTATTCTCACTATTTTTAGTGGCATTATATTTTGTCACAACGTGCCCAGCTATCTATCTTAAATTTAAGAACAATGTATCAAAAATCATATACTACTAAAATCTTGCTTAATAATTATCTTTATAAAGAAAAAGAAACAATTTTTGGGATAAGATTGTCACATGATATTACGTGCAAATTGATGACGGGTGGCACCTCTTGTATACAAAATCCATAGTGTAAGGCAATTCATTAAAGTATATATATACTTTCATGACCATACTATTTGTGATGAGTGTATTAAGAGTGATGGAGCAAAAGTTTTACATTGCTTAAATCTAATTTAAGAATCTTAAAAACTCTTAAATCAACTTCTAGTTAAAATTAAATTATCTAATAGTAAATATTAGATCAAACATCATTTCACTTAATTTATATATCCTTGCATGAAACTCATAATCGACAAAAATTTTAAACAAAAGTATATATATCATCACATCAAATTTAGTCTACATTTATTAGGAGGCATATTAAAAATGTGGTGACAAAAGTTTTCATTACTTAAACATCATTAAGAAGTTATTTTTATAGAAAGATACTTTACTTTTTTATCAACTCTTAATATATTCAAAATTCTAAACATGTACCAGGTCCTAGGTTCCAAATGTAATAACTAAAACTTGTAAGCCAAAGCAAATGTTAAAAGGATATATACCATGACATAAACTCATAATCTATAAGAATGTTGTAACAAAAGTTCTTTATTGTCTAAATCTTGTTCAAAAATCTTAAAATATACTTTCGACATGTCCTAGGTTCCAAATGTAATAACTAAAACTTGTAAGCCAAAGTAAATGTTGAAAGGATATATACCATGACATGAACTCATAATCTATAAGAATGGTGTAACAAAAGTTCTTTATTGTCTAAATCGTGTTTGAAAATCTTAAACTTAATAAATCTACTAAGATTGAAACATCATTTGACTTATCTTCTAATCAAAATTATGATTTAGCTGATAAAGATATATCATGCTCCAATATCATTATATCAAAAATCTTAAAGTTGGATTAATTAAGAATAATTTCATTTGAATATTATTATCAACTTCAACTAAGTCTATGGTGGCACAAATTCAAAGTTTTAATCCTAAAACGTTACCTAGTTCCCGAGTGTGGAAAACAGGAGAAGCCAATCTACGACCACAAGCTATAAAAGTCCACATCTCACCTCATCCTATCCACATCTGCATAGCAGCTTCGAAGAGAAGGAAGAGACGATGCTCAGTCTTTTCACTGTGTCTCCGTCCTCGACGTTCCTCTTCCCTACCCTTAGACGCTTCTCCGGTCCAACGCTTCCTACAGGCAAACCAAGGCCTCTCTCCGTGGCCGTCGCTTGGCTTCAGAAAGCTGGCTCCGACGTTGAGTCCCCACCGTTGCCGCCCAACGTCCAGACGTTCTGGCAATGGATGCAAGACGAAGGCGTAGTGTCCGCCAAGACTCCGGCGAGGCCCGCTGTGGTCCCGGAGGGTCTCGGACTCGTCGCCCAGAGAGACCTTTCTCGGAACGAGGTGGTTCTGGAGGTCCCCAAGAGGTTGTGGATCAACCCGGACGCTGTGGCGGCCTCGGAGATTGGGAGTGTGTGCAGCGAGTTGAAGCCGTGGGTGTCTGTGGCTCTGTTTCTGATTAGAGAGAAGCTGAAAAGCGACTCGCCCTGGCGTTGCTACCTCGATATTCTTCCGGAGTACACGAATTCCACTATATATTGGTGGGTTTTTTCTTCCTTCTGGTTGTCGGGTGCTTGTTTTTGGAATTCGGTGTTCTTATTGGATATGAAAATTGTGTGGTTGATGAATGTGGTTTAATGGTTCCAGAGCAGGTCAGAAGAGGAGCTGGCTGAACTTCAAGGTTAGTGTAGTTGCTGTTTTGCATCGATGCATTAATCTTTCTAGTTTGATAATGATGTTGAGCTTAGTGCTTAAACTAACTAAAGTTTCGAAACGGAAAGCTAAAATTTTGGGTACTTCAATCCCTGCTTAGCTTCATCTGCAGAGCATATTTTGGAAATGAATAGTTGACGGTGGACTTCACCTAGAAAGTTAAAGCTTGTTAAAATTGCTTCCACGATTTGAGCGTAATATAACTCATGATGGTTGTCGAGTCGCATTTGAAAAGGCAACGTTGTTCACTTGTGGATCCTCGTTTCAAAATGGAATTGTGCTAGAAGGACAGCCTTGAAAGTTTATCCTCGTTTCAAGATTATCCTATCTTCATTTGAAAGTTTCTTATGTGTTCGCCAAGTTTGCAACTCATTTGTTTTGTTTGTCTACGAATTAAGTTCATCTATGCTTCCTCAAGTTGTGTAAAGGACAGTAATGTGGATAGATAATAGATGTTACAAATTTGAACTTGTTTTTTTCTAGCATTTTCCATTCAATTCCATTGAACTGATGTTCCAGGAACTCAACTTTTGAGCACAACGTTGAGTGTGAAAGAATACGTGCAAAATGAGTTTCAGAAAGTGGAGGAAGAAATCATATCCCCTAACAAGCAGCTCTTTCCATCTCCTATAACACTGGACGACTTCTTTTGGGCATTTGGGATACTCAGATCAAGGGCATTTTCACGCTTACGTGGTCAAAATCTTGTTTTGATTCCTCTTGTAGACTTTGTGAGTAACTTTTTCCCTTTTCATTGTAACTCCCAGTAGCAGTTCCTAATTATCAGCTAATCTATTCTATATGAGAAAATGAAACAAGATCTCCTCCTAGAATGTCATGAATCCTAAGCGTTTGTTGTGACATTTGTGTTTTACATAACCGAAAAAAAAGAACGGAAGAGATTCTCTGGAGTGTAATGGTACTGATCACCTAATTATGAAAGACATTAGGGTCTATTGATCATCTCCAACAGCTTGAAGGATGTTGGAAAACTGATTTAATAAAAGCCGCATTAGACGTACCATAGATACATGTTAGGGAATTCCACAAAGGGTATATTAGAATCTAAATCTAATTGGTTGTACTATGTTCAAGCTAGTTGATTTACAAATTGAAGAGATGATGCTTGCATATCGGGCACTTGCAGTTGAAATTTAATCTGAAGGAGGTGTCCTACTAAGCTTGATTGAAAAAAGTGATTAAGATAAGAGGTCTACTTACTATTTTAACATGTAAGCCCTGTTCCAAAATCAGATCAAAAAACATCAGTTTATGCAATTCTGTTGCCACTTTCCTCTGATGCTAAACTGCATTTAGTTCGAAATTTAACTTTATGAAGACCGAATTATGAACAGATTAACCATAGCTCCAGCATCACCACAGAAGAACATGGATGGGAGATTAAAGGAGCTGCGGGTCTCTTCAAGTGGGATACCTTATTTTCTCTCAGGACACCAGTTTCTGTCAAGGCGGGTGAGCAGGTACAGTATTCAAATTTCCTATTTTTCTCATTATATCCAATTCAATTGGAATCCTGTTTATCTGAGCGCACCTCTTTTTTCCACTTATATAAATGGTGGCGATTTCTGAATCATGAAGAAGCTGGACAACATCCATGTCCAGTACACGTCTATAAATTTCTAGTCAGTCTGTGTTGTGACGAGACAATATGTGCCCAAAGAAGCGTCATCATTAGTCATTATGAATGAGGAGTGAATCTAAAAACATTGTCATTTTGATGCCCCGAAATCTGTGACATCTCCTTATAAGTTGACATGAATAACCCCTCCTTACCATATGATTAGTTCTGATTTTATACAATTAAAGTTTGACAATTAGAAGTTTTTCTCCACAGGTTATGATCCAATATGATATAAACAAGAGCAACGCTGACCTGGCTCTGGACTATGGGTTCATAGAATCTATTGCAGATCGCAATGCTTATACTCTAACACTAGAAATATCCGAGTCAGACCCATTTTTTGGAGACAAGCTGGATATCGCTGAGTCAAATGGTTTCGGTGAGACTGCATATTTCGACATTGTTTTGGACCGTCAACTTCCACCTGGGATGCTGCAATATCTGCGGCTAGTAGCACTTGGGGACACCGATGCTTTCTTGTTAGAATCTATTTTCAGAAACACTGTCTGGGGCCACCTCGACTTGCCTGTAAGCCGTGCCAATGAAGAGCTCATATGCCGAGTGGTGAGAGATGCTTGCAAATCTACTTTTTCTGGCTACCATACCACCATTGAAGAGGTAACTTTTATCTTCTATTTAACTTCTGACTAATAGTTGCGATTTGAAGTTGTAAATTGCTTCTTATATGTTGCATATATGGGATAGATGAAGAAAACCTATACCAAGTTCAACATGTCAGCACATCTAAAAATAGATTTGATGTTAGATTCATGGGTGACATCTTGACAAGTGGAGGTGATACAACTATTGGGAAAGGAATAATTATGTTTTATCTATAATTGGTTTTGACTCCAGTTCGATTTGCAAACTTGTGGTAGAGTTGAGTTTAATTTTTTAACCTATGGTTTAAAAGGTTTCATTTTTGATTGGGAAATGGTCCAATTGTGTTTTCTTTTGGCGCACAAGTTCACTGAATTCAGATTATGATGGAGTTGCTATTGCATTTTCTGAGCTTTCTTTTTGAGACATGTGAATATTAACGATTTGTTACGGAAAGTTTACTTTGTTGGACCCTGTTTTTTCTGTCGTATATTAGCAGATTAGGTTCCACCCAACCAAAGGGGTGAGGTGTAATCACCCAAGGAGAAAATATGAAATTGTACTTATCAGGGCCTCCTTGATGGATGCTATATAGGCCGTATGGGATCTCTGCTTGGTCGAATTCCACCACATGCATCATTATTATGATATGTCATCTATGGCGTCGTAGCTATTTCAGTCTTTAAGATGATGCTCATCGTTTAACGATACCTGAGCCTAATAAGATACAGTGATCTCCCTTCACGGAGTTGCAGGGAGCCACGATATTTGTGGAGCCTGAAACTCTTGTTTGAAATTTGAGTGCAATGGTGTCTTCTAAAACCCAATTAGTCCAGATCCATGATAACTAAATACCTATTTGATTGCAGGATGAGAAGTTAAAGGAAACAAATCTTGATCCAAGGCTAGAAATCGCTGTTGGAATAAGAGAAGGGGAGAAGAGGGTGCTCCTGCATATTGATGCGATCTTCAAGGCTCGGGAATCTGAATTGGATCAGTTGGAGTATTACCAAGAAAGGAGGCTGAAGGACCTTGGTCTATGCGGGGAGCAGGGAGAGATCATCTTCTGGGAGCCTAAGTAGTCCCAAAACTATCATTGGTACCTCAATGCAATCCTTTTTCAGGAGTTCTCCAATAGGGAGAACAGAGACGCCCAGTACAAGACCTGTTTATATGCTGCAGTAAACTCTCTTTTACTGTCTTAATTGGGTGTGCAATTATCCACTGGGCTTTCTTCTGCTGCCTGGTTGCTACTTGTTCCTTAAAGAACAGCAGCCTGGTTAAGCTAGAATCTTTCTTCATAGCTGATGTAACATAAGTAGCTCTTGTTGTTATCACTATACATAAAAATATCATTCCTGAGCCTGGGTGGATCTAGGTTTATCTAAATCTTGATCTGTGGCATTTCACTCGTTTAAATCGATAATTTTAATTGAAATTTATACAAGCATTAAGTAAATCACTCCCTAGTGCTACTTTCATGCTTAATTGAAGTGTTTAGTAAAGGGAATTTGAAGGTATGAGATGCCAAACACAGAATTTAAGTTATGGTTGATGACCACAGCAAATTATGCTAACACTTCAAAGTGTTCCATTCCATATGTGTGGAATATACTCAAAACCTCCAAATAATTTGGCTCTTAACAATTGGCACACTTTATTTTTGTAGTTCATTTAGGCGTCAAAATCAAGATTTTTTTTTCATGTAGTTGCCTCTTAAAGTGATTTACAGACTTTCGTAGCTTGATCATAATCTATTTGAAGAACCCCATTTCCTTCTTAATCTAAGTGGACGCACTCGAACCCATTCATTTGCCTCTGGGATGCGAAGAAATGAAAGCCTCTTGTAAAGAGTCATTTTCTGCAATCTCAAGTTCTCAAACATAGTCAAATATTGACATCCTAAAGAGTAATTTCATGCTTCATTTACAGTTCAAATAGAACCATCTATTGCCAGGAAGATTTGGATTCTGTTCAATATTCAGTAATCACTCAGCATGTCGGGTGAGACAACATTTTGGACCAAGATATACAACATGGGTAATCTTTTAACTGTGGAAATTTTATGAAAGCCTAGACAGCAACCGAAGGAGAACAAATAAATAAATAAACAAAAAAATAATAAGAAGATAAACATTTTGACACCCAAATGGGCACTTAACTGTTTCTTTCTGCCGCTTCGTGCAAAACCTTTTGTCAAGTGCGTATACATGGTCATAACAATGCCCTTCTCTTCTGAAAGACACATGACCATTCACCATATGTACGAAAAATTTCAGAGCTGTCAACTTATTTTGCTTGAGTTTCCAAGGCCTAGCAAGTCATCACAATCAGTTCCCTCACAAAGGCATTCATGTGGATTTGCATAGAAGTAATCTTCCTCCTTTGGCCTGTCTGCAATGACCCGGCGTCGAGTTGGTTGTCCCATTCTTTTTTCGTGAGCTAATCGAACGGCAATGACAAACTCATTCCACGAAAGTGTTCTATTCTGATGCATATCCAATAATTCTACAAGCCTTTTCCGATCCAGTAGGATGCTTTTTTTGAACCCAAGATACCTGGCAATATATGTAATAAGAAAAGTCTGCAATAGATCTAGAAGAAGAAAGTCTGGCTTCTGTGCCGGTAAATAAAGAAGAAGCCGGGCTGTTTATACAAACCTGCGGTGACCTTCCACAACTTTTGCCATGTTTCCATCGTAGGTAGGAATAAAAGTGTTACTGGCAACTGAAACCATAAAATCTAAAGCCGCCATTTGAGATGAATGATTCTGGAAATGTTGCAACTCCTCTGGGGCTAGCAACGTTTCCTTTTTCACCTGAAAATTATTATAGGGCCTCAGATTTTAGAAGAGTTCATACATAGACAAATATGCTAGAAGTCAATAAACTACTGTGTCAGGAGCTTATCATCAAAACTAAAGGAAGATGATACGTGCACTCAATGACATCAAATGTTCATCTCGTAGTAGGGCCCAACTACTTGGTGGAGTACTAATCATGTTCTCTAACAAAAATAAGTGCAGAAGAAATCTTCTCACTGTTTGCAATTATACGGTAAGGCAAACCCATAAAGGTAAGCTTGATTATCAGCAGGTAACAAGCACCAAAAACCTAGGAAAGATTCAATGTGTTGCCACTGAGGTTGGCCAAAATCAGAGTGGTTTTTCCTACCATTAAAAGGTGATAATATCAATATCAGAATCATGAAGAAGAAAAGTAAGGCAAGTTGCAGAATAGAGAGAGACTCACAGTCCGTGGAAATGCAGCTCTTAGAGCCACAAGTCTCCGTTCACTGCCATATATCTCACCAGCTGCAATATAAATCTGTGTGTTCTTATCAAAACCCAATGCCTGCAAAACTAATGCTGCCTCCTCTGGCGTCAGAGGACACAAGCCTTGTGTTCTCCTCTCTTCTGAAACTATCTCTTTCTCTCTCCACCAAGGATATGCATACCTGAATGAAAAGGTGGGCTATGATGAATAGACAATAATTTTAACCACAAGGCAGGATATACATACGAGTAAAGAGAATACTACACTTTGGATGCGGAGGATAACAAATAATTTCTCTTTCCTCTTCAAATTCAAAAATTTTTGGTTTGATTCAGAAACAAACAAGGCAGGAATCACTCGTACCACAGCAGACAGAAGGTTGCACAATTAGGCCATTTCTGATTATGCAATTGAATAATCACATACTTTGCATACTTCCCAAATGCATATGCATTACGGTGAAGAGAAATTTCAGGTCATTTGACCACTGAACATAATGTAATTTTCTTCCCATTTTGTTCTATGCTTATGCAGCAAATATTCATTGGAAAAACTTTTACAAGTTGACTACAGCTTAAGCAAAGTGTACTTATAAAGAACATTTGGCAGGTTCTTCTATGAGCATTTCAGACAGGATAAATAAAAAAATAAAAAATAAAAAGTTGAATCTCAAACAACAAACCTCATCCGCTTGAGCTCCTCAGCTTCTTCCTCAGTGCAGCCATGAGTACAACCTGAGAAAGACAACATGTCCATCTCATATCTCAGGTGCAGTGCCACAAAAGGGCCCTTTTCTCGAAGGATATGAATCAATTTCTCCCCCAAAGTCTCAATCTGAGGAGTGAATTTCAATGACTGGAAATTAACACGACATCTGAGTTTCTGAAGATCAATTGCGATCCCATTGTTTGCCAAACGAGTATCTGTTTTGTTGAAGTGCAACACCTTATGCTTGCCAAAAAGAGGAAGAATCTGCAGAACGGAATCTAAGACATAAGATAAGGATAGATCATCAAAATAAAGTGGATCAACTGATTATTCACCAATTTTAGCTAAGCAATTGCAAGAGCATAAAACAGACACAGGTTTTTCACCCCAAAATCCACTTAATTTTAGCTAAGTATCCAGGAATTTCTATTTATTCAAAGCATCAATGTCCTTCAATTGTATTTCTCTTTCTTCAGTTTATTATTACAAACCAAAGTTCGTAACTTGTAGTTACATTAGTGGCTAAGCACTACACTAGTAAAGACTGAAAGGAAGTTCCATTCATTCTTTTCCTTTTTGCCAGGGGGAAAGGTAGTTTGAAAGCAATGACAATACTAGTAAGAGATCAGAGACCAACTACTTTCTCTTGCTTCTATTGGTATATTAATATTCTAACAAAATACTTATTAATACTTCCCAATGAACACATGCAGGCATATAGATACATACTGACTAGAATTAAAGTCACAGCAATCCTGTGATGTGTGTATAGTCCATCTTGTAAAGCAAACCTCAAAGCGGACAATCCCACTAGCCCAAGTAGACGTGTAAACACTGGAATTCAAATAAGGGATTCTAAGAAGGAGAAACATAAACATCTCTGAGCGTGAATTATAACCAGTAAATGGTTATCTGTCTGTAAACATTATTCAGGAAATGACAACTGAAATCAACCCATCCAGACAGATTTCTGAGATCTAACCAAAAGAAAAAGACATAACAAAGAAAGAACTAGTGCCACTCTTGACGAAATTCATAAAAGATTCATTCCATGTCCATTATTTAAATGTGTTTTACAGAAGCATTGCAGCACTAAATGGGATACCAGAAATTTTTTTATGCTGACTATCTTGATACTGAACGAGGTCCAAATTCATCATGATAAACTGATAATTATCTAGAATTTAACAAAAAGTTTTCAGTGTTCGCACTATGGGATATAACATGATGGAGATAAACTCCTGTGCTTTATGGTGAGAAGAGATAGAACCGTTGCCATTGCTTGTCCTTCAAATCATAAATTCTCTGTTCAGATATAAAGATATCAACTTTCTTTGAATAAATTACCAGTCAACATTCGTTAATTCTCCTCATGGTCCTGATAGATTCTACATTAACTTCATAACAGACCTTTGCAAGAAAATCCAGGAGAAAAGAGAAAGCTCAAGAGGAAGGGTTAAATAGGAGCTTCTCCTCATGGAAACTTTCTCAACCAAAAAAAAAAAAAAAAAGTCCAGCTTTTCTAGGGTTCATCAAGAACCTCGGTCAATCAGATAAACAGAACAGCAAGCAGAAGTACTTTGATAACCTGATAAAAAATAAATCTACCAGTACCCTGTGAAGTTGATAAATAAACAGCTCTTTGTGAACAAAAAACAAATAGTGAAAAGTAGACAAACCTGTTCTAAGTAATATTTTTCATTTGACCAGCTAACGGGAGGCATCTCAAGTGCAGTGACTCCATATTTCCGGCTAAACTTCTTTGGCAGCCTTTTTATGATTCGAACTTCATCTCTTAGTGAATTAATGAAATGTCTCACATCAAAGATGTCCTCAAAATTACTGCCAAAATAATGAAACGGTTAAAATTTTTAAAACAGCCACAAAAGCATAAAACTAAGTATCAGATACTGCAGAATGAATCCTAGGATTTGAGAGATAAGTCAGTTTTCTCAGAAAAGTGAAAACACCTAGGATCAGCCCAGAAGGATGTCTTGTCAAGCTCTGGTACAATCAAAGTGAGATTCAAAAGCCGAGCAACAGTCACCATGTCACATATCTGAAATGCAAAATCAGATAAATCAACTATCCGACTACATAGATATAACAAAAATGGGCAAAGAAAAGAAAAAAAGAGCACAAACCGCGGAACGCATTTGGTTCAAGCCTCCATTACAGGACACTCTAAGAAAACCATTACTTCTGTACTTTCCTGCACAATGTCAGGAATTAAGATCTTAAACTCACAGGCCAAAAACCAATATCTTAACAAGTTTTGTAATCTATAAAGCATGGGATTCAAAAGCCAAAATACTATAGTATTGAATCACACCAGAAAGATGTTCCAACCTATGAATTAAAACCCATCAACGATAAGGTGATGTATGGATGCATAAGTATTTTAGAACACCAAAAGGTAGAGGCACAGCTTATGCTAATCCTAACCAAAGTAATTCCCATACTATTTTCTTCTACAACCACTTAATACAGTAACATTCTTTTCCTCTAACCAATTCAATCAACAAATGCATTAATATACATCATAGAACTGTTTAATATAAGATTTTTGTCCACAATGCCAGAGTCCAACTGCCCCAGATATTTAATGCAGTAATAAACTGAGACGGATTAAGTATTGACTGTAATAATGATTCCTGATCGTTAATACAATAACATTATGAGATTTGAGGGCTCAAGGACTCACTCGCGGCAAGCAGAGGCGGCGGCGATCGGACCTCTTCAACGTGAACCTGAGCAATCTGGGACATACGATTTGTAATCCCGGCCAGCAAGCGAGGGTGCCATAGCTCCCCGACCGCCACGAGCTGAACCAAGCACGTCCAAAGCACAATGCTCGAGCACACTCGGATGAACCACACCTGCAACCGCGTCCTCGGAATCACTGGAGTCGGCAGCTTATCGCACCGCACATGTACACTCTCCGATCTAACTTCCATTTCTCCGCCGCACACCTCATCCCCTCAGACTCAACATCAATTCTCCGATTTTGCAATTCAAAACGCACTCACGTTTCAAACCCAAAACTCGGAATGCTAGATAATCCCGACAATGTAGCAATCTCAGGCTGCAAGGGATCAACGAGAAGAAAACCCTAAAGACAAAATCACGAGCGGAGCGCAAGAGGGGTAGAAAATTAAATAACTTTCAACAACCAACAGCACGAACCGGCAAGTTAGGTGCTTTTCGCACTGAATTCTTTCAAACTTTGCCTTTTTCCCCGAGAAAAGTCCCACTTTTTCCACCAGTTACTTTTCCTAACAGCAAAACTCCCTGATTCCACACAAATCCCTTGTCGCTTTCCCTCCCGTTCTTGATCTTTTTTATCCCAAACTAGCAATTTAAGATACGCAGGACGATTTGGGCCTTTGAATGGACATACACCTCCGGTTCTGACGCCTCCAGTTGTTCCTAAACGACTTCAAAGCCGTTCTCCCAACATCGAAATTACAGTTTAACACAATTTCGAAACTCCTACGAACGACATTCTTGGTTTTCTTTGGGGAATCCGACAAGTGTCAAGGCAACAACGAACAGTTCCGAGTACATATAGATTTTCTTTTTCTTTTTTTTATTCGACCAATCGAAGCAGTGCGGGAAATTTTCTTCCTTTTTTACTTGATTTCCATTCCCGTTGTCACAGGAATCTTCCCTTTCACGAAAAGATTGATATAAATGAGTGGGGCTGATATTGTGACTTGCACATTCAACGAAATCATGATCTCTAAGGAAAGCTCTTATACCCATCACCATTTTTTGCGTGATTTGTGTGTTAATCTTCTACACAAATCTTTTTTCCTTTTTCTAAGTCAATCTTAATGCAACTAATAAATCTATTGACATGATATCAAAACTTATTTATCTAGTAGTTATGATTTAGATATATGATCTTTAGAAAGTACTCACAAAATCTTTAATTCCGATGTAATTTGAGTTTGTTAATATATTTCTATATTTATGAGGAAAATAAACTTTGTATGGATTACCAATTTGTAACTATTTAATAGGATCTAATTTTTATTTTTAAAACCTGTTTTTAAGAGAGAGATTCTTGACTGTATAAATAGAAATCATACAAAGTGATGGGAGATGATATTATGAAACTTGATCCATGATAAAGTGACATGTTTGAAACTATATCTAATATCACATAAAAAAAAGGCTAATTTTTTCCTTCAAAAACAAAATAAGGTAATATCTTCTATAATTGTCTCACATGGCTATCAACATGACATATTAAATAATAATAATTATTTTATATTATCAATAACTTAACTTGTCTTTGATATCATAAATGACGAGCACAACCAATTACTGGGTGAATAATAAATATTTCAAACCCTCTATCCAAAGCTCTATCCAAACCTAAAAGATAAAGACCAAATTGTCAAAACAATCGTTTGGAATTCCTCCAAGTAAAACCCTCTATTTGAAAACTAGGAACAGTGATTCTGGCGAGAATTACTGGTGCTGGAATTTATGGGTGTTGTTTGATTACTCTGCCGGATGTTCAAGTTGGTGCCATGGCTGAACAAAGATGGGAGGGGAGGGCTGGGTCACCTTTTTTGTAGAGTGAACAGAGTGGGTCACCATGCCACAGCTTCAATGCCTGTACCAGTTCCAGCAAAGCCATTATTAGCATTTGGTGTCAGGTTTTCAGTGTCTGCATTTTCTGGTTCTTGACTATGAGTCTGCTGCAAGGCCCACTCCACCCTGTAAATACCATTTTCTCGTCAGTTCAATTCATGGAGGAAAGTTTATGCAAAGTTTAAGGAATAATGGGTTGAGGAGTACTACTTCATTGATTATATTACAGGGTCTAGAAAGGAAGGTGAATGAAACTTCCTCAAATGAGATGCACGAGCACAAAAGCAAAAGGTAAGTGTTGGCAATCACTAAAGATAAATTTGCTCATTAAAAAAATAAAAGAGGGGGTTGGTGAGAAAATTTGATTGGATACAAAGAGGTTTATTTATGATAAAAAAATTAAAATATTGACTATAGGGGCTTGAGCAAGGCTAAACAAAAATCAAGTTTATTATACCTTCACACTTCTTTTTATTTTTTATTTATATTTATTGTTTAAGAAACCCCTCCAAAAATAGGCTTATGACGCTATTTGTGGCGAGCATATGGTGTTCTTTAATAAAATAATAAATAAAAATTAAGTTTATTATATCTTCACACTTGTGTTTGGATTAAAAAGTACTTTATTTTTTAAGACTATTCAAATTTTGGCCCATTACATAATCTTAAACCTTATCTTGATACCACTCATTGAAAGATTAATATAAATATGTAATAAATAGGTATGAAATAAAATAAACATTAACAATTTATGTAGTTTACAAAACAAGTATCTTGAGTTTGAATTTTTTTAATTGTATTTTCTGATTCAACTAAGCATTGTAGTTACAATGACATCATTAGTCTAGAATGACATCATCTTAATGAAAAATTAGAGTCCCCAACAACTTTCATAGGTAATGATAAACATTGTATTACATATTATTCATGAATTTCACCCACATCTAAAATTATCATTTTATTCGTACATGTAATTTTAACTCCACAATCTAATAAGAAGGGCCCAATTATAAATCCACGAAGCCAAACCTTAACGGGCCGTTTCCTGATCTCTTTAGGCCCAAGCCCATCAACCACGAAGATCCCGCTCCATCAATCAAACAGTCAACCATATTACGCGTCCAGACCAATCAAAATCCACCACGTCGCGTTACAAAGACGAAGACAACCATTTTCTGTCTCTGTCTCTTCTCCTAAACTCAGATTCATCTTTGCCTCAAAAAAACAGGCCGAAAAATTCTCTCCGGCGAGGAAGCTGACCGGTTCGCCATGGCTCGATTCGACGGCTTCAGCTTCGTTCTAATCATTGGGCTCTTGGTGGTTGCGTCGGAGGCAGTTCGGTTCGAGTTGCTATCTGGGCACACCAAGTGCATCTCTGAAGACATAAAGACCAATTCCTTGTCGGTAGGGAAGTACCACGTGGTTAGTCCCCACGAGGGTCAGCCTGTGCCGGATACCCATAAAATCAACGTTCGGGTGAGTTTCTCTTTCCGGTTTTGTTGTGGCTGCGGGGGTTTGGACTTGATTTGACTGCGGTGGTAATTGGGTGAATATTGTTGTTCGCTGTGTGTGTAGGTGACTTCGTCACAAGGGACTAGTGAGCATTTGGTGGAGCATCAGGAATCCGGGCAGTTCGCGTTCACGGCGGGGGAGTCGGGAGATTACATGACGTGCTTCTGGTCGGATCCTCACACTCCTCCATTCACGATCCAGGTGGAGTTCGATTGGAGGACTGGTGTGGATGCCAAGGACTGGACCAATGTCGCTAAGAAAGGCCAAGTCGATGTAAGTCTTTGTTTTTGTTGATTACACAGTTCGTTTTCTCATGCAATGAGGTCTGGGTTTGGTTTCTTGATGAAAGTCTAGTTTTTCACGTAGAGGAAATGATTGTTAGAAATCAGGATTTTTCCCTATAATTAGTGAGCGCAAAATAGTCATCAAGGAGAATGTGTGTTTTGATTTTTTTTTTTTTCAAGTTAGGCAACGTGGGTTCGGGTAATGGATGTTGAACTTAAGACTTCAAAGGCAGTAGAGGCTTCAGGCTGCCAGTGCCTCCATAGGACTATTAGCAAGTTGACATGGAGAATGTGTTTTTTAAGGTTTACTAATTTGTCATTATGCAAAGCTGGTTAAATTTACTTCAGGGTGGATATAGAGGACGCCATTGTTGAGGAGACATGCCCTGAGCATGATTCAAGAACTGATCTCTGGATCCATCAAATAACTGATTGGAGACAGTAGTCACGACTTTGTAAATTCTGTTTGCTGGCAGAATTTATCTTGGCTCTGGGGTTTAAAGCGGACTGAGGGTTATCTTGGACTCAATCTCTTTGGTCCTCGAAAATGAGAAGGGGGTGGAGGAATTCATATAAGAAATGCATGTTGTGGGTGATGGAAACTTTGGTGTGTCTGTCACTGCAATGATGTATTTCCAGTGTGCCCGAATTAAAGACTAACTCGCTTGGATCATTTGTGAGTAGAGGAAAATGAATTGGACTGTAATCTTGTTTCTTATTTAAGAGCTAGTGGGTAGAATATACATCGGATGGAATCTTGGAGATCATTAGCGTTAGGAGTAGAGCTCACTTTGATAGTTCAATGAGAAAAGGCCTAGCTATAACCCCTGTTCACGCTTTGGGATTGGATGTTATAACTTTGATAATTCAATGATTAGGTACCAGATAGAGTACTGGGTGGCATATTAGCATTCACTGCCAAGAAAATACAATTTCACCATCGTATCAAAGACAAAAGAAAAGCTAAATGCCAATCGCTGTATTATACAGTGAACCACTCCCCAGAGAACTAAGATTTTCAATTTCTTTACCACTGCATTTGCAATGATGTAGAATTAAAAATACAATAAACTGAAAGTGCCTGTTGAGTGCCTATCATCGCAAAATCCTCCCTCAACCCCCAGAAAGCATCACCAATGCCAACCACCAGACTCTCCAAGTCTTAAACCTCAGTGCCTTGCCGCCTTGGCAATTCTAGGCCTAGATCAGTGCTACTCATCACGTCTACCATGACAACCATCATCCTTTATTTTTCTCTTGAGATAGGATATAATCACACTATCCATCACCTAAACAAACAGTACTATGTCTCTGTCAATTGGTATCTAAACCGTGTATCTAAAAAGGCATCCAAACTTTAAATCCAGCCATAGATGAAGCCAATTGATCCTAAAGGTTGGCAGCCATCAAGGGACGAAAGAAAGAAAGACATGAATGGATAAGATATGATGCCACTGTGAGAATGGAAAATTCTTTGGGTTTGGAGAGCCAAAATATGGCGATGGCAGTCCAGTCCTTGCATTTGAGGCAGATGAAAATGATCAAAACTTGGAAATTGGTGCTCTAGAGTCACCAATATTGATTCTGAAGAAGATGAGGTAGTTGCAGTTGATTTGGAAGAAGAGGAAAGGATATGCTGAGGGCGGAAGGCATATTGATTGGAAAGAGTAACCAAATTGATCCAATCTTCACCAATTCTCAACGCTCTCATGCATGCATCCCTTCTGGAGGTGGATTAACTTCAGAAGGGAGAGTAGGAGAGATTTTTGTTCTTTGTACTCTTTACCAGCGTGAAGTCACTAAAAATGGCTTCTACTTTGCCACATCCTTTATAACAGAAAAGACAATACTTTCTGTTAACCACCATTTTCTAGTTGCATTAAGCTCTAGAAACACTGAAAGTCAGATTTTGGAAAATGTTTTAGGTTGAAATAAACACAACCTAAATACATTTTAACATAAACAAGATGATTGATTCTATTCCCGTTGCTTACATCCTGGCTTAGAGAGACTTGTTTGCATCTTGGTCTTCTTCTTTGCTAGCTTCCAAAGAGTTAACTGATTGCTCTTTACACTATTGATTAACACAGCCCCTTAATATAACAAAAGCATGCAGATGATATATCTTTCTACAAACTATGTTTATTGTTCAATTTGTTGGTTCCCCGGAATTTTTCAGGAAGTCCAGTCCTCATTCTATGATCTGTTGGTCTTGATTATTTTGTATTGCAGGCGATGGAACTAGAATTGAAGAAGTTGTATGAAACTGCTATTTCCATTCAGGAGGAAATGTTGTATCTCCGCTCAAGGTAAGGAACCAACTTCTAACACAAATCAGATAAAGAGAGATACTTTCTTACTTAATCATGATGATTTCCTTGCTTCTTGTTCCAGAGAAGATGAAATGCAGGTGCTGAATAGAACAACTAACTCGAGGATGGGCTGGTTTAGCTTTCTGTCGCTTTTAGTTAGCTTGTCAGTGGCGGGCTTGCAGCTATGGCATCTGAAAACCTTTTTTGAGAAAAAGAAGATCATATAGACTAATTTATGGGAAATCATCAAGATTTGTGTCATTTGTGCCAATGTAAGTTATAGCTACGAAGTTCTAGGGATGATATTCCTCTGATGTTGATGCCGACATGGTCTCGGATAATGTCCTCTCCTTGTACCCTTTAACATTGTCAAATTCACTGCAAAGATACAATTTGAGGAACTGTTTGTCGTTTGCCACGTTGAAAATTCCAATGCCACAACCACCGTTGCGTTCTAGTCGGGTCGGGTTATTGCAACAACAATCAAGCTTGAATTCTGACTTTCCATGTAAGAACAATTAGGCCTTATGATTTAGTCAGTTAATTTAGTGGTGAGTTAGTAAGGTTCTAAGGTTGAAAGTTTGACATCCGTGAGTTGAGTGTATGCGTTGTAATGTTAAAAAAAAATATTTTTTTCAAATAACAATTAGACCTTGAATGCTTGAACTTTCATATACTAGAAAAGTTGAGACAAAAGATAAAACAAAATGTAATTATTTTTTTATTAATTAGGGATTGAATGGCAATCTGGGTTCCCCACGTGGCAGTATACCGAATCGGCAAGAGCAAAAGACCAATTTCCCTGCGGCTTCTCCTAAGCTCAGATTCCACCTTCCCAAGTCCAATACTTTCAGCCGCTGTCGGATTCTTGTCAGAAAAAAACAAGTCATAGAATTTCCTCTCCGGCGAGGAAGGTGACCGGTTTGGCATGGCTCGATTCGACGGCCCCAGCTTCGTTCTCATCCTAGCGTTCTTGTTGACTGCGTCGGAGGCAGTTCGGTTCGAGTTAAAATCTGGGAACAGCAAGTGCATCTCCGAAGACATAAAGATCAATTCGTTGACGGTAGGCAAGTACCACGTGGTTAATCCCCACGAGGGTCAGCCCCTGCCGGATTCCCACAAGATCACCGCTCGGGTAAGTTTCTTTTTCCGATTTTGCAGGGATAGGACTTGATTTGACTGCGGTGGAAATTGGGTAAATATCGTTGTTCGCCGCGTGTGTAGGTGACTTCGGCACACGGGACTAGTCACCATTACGCGGAGCATCAGGAATCGGGGCAGTTCGCGTTCACGGCGGTGGAGGAGGGAGATTACATTGTGTGCTTCTGGGCGGCCGATCACAAGCCTCCGGTCACGATCCCCGTGGATTTCGATTGGAGGACTGGTGTGGCGGCCAAGGACTGGAGCACTGTTGCTAAGAAAGACCAAGTCGATGTGAGTCTTTGTTTTTGTTGATTATAAAGTTTGTTTTGCCATGCGATGCAAGTTTAGTTTTTCACGTAGAGAAATTGATTGTTGGGAAGCAGGATTTGTTCCTCCAATTTGTCATTATGTAAAGCTGGTTAAATTTACTTCTAGGTGGATATAGAGGACGCCACTGTTGAGGACCCTAAGCATGATTCAGGAAGTGGTCTCTGAATCCACCTATAAGGGGGAAGGGGATGAAGGAATGGGTGTATAGGAGAGTGCATGTAGTGGGTCATGGCAACTTTTGTGGGTCTGTCACTGCAATGAAGTATTTACAGGTCAGTAAAGACATTGGATGGGTTGTTTGTAAGAATAGGCAAATGAATTAGATTTAGGTGTGTAATAGGATACACATGGGATGGATTCTTGGAGTCCATTAGCTTTAGGCGTAGAGCTGGCTTTGGTAGTTCAATGGGAGAGGCCTAGCTATAATCCTTGTTCATGTTTTGGGATTAATTGTTTTAAGCCTTGGAAACTTGACAATCGTTTAGGTTATTGAGTGCTGGTTGGTGTATTACATTCACTACTGAAAGTGAATGCCAATCACTGTCTTTCACCACCACCAATTCCCAGGAAGAAAAGAACTCCTACTCCTTTTCCTCTGCATTTGAAATGATGTACAATGAGCAATGCCTATCATCACGAAATCAACTTAGAACCCCCAAAAGCATTTCTAACATCAACCACCGCTCCTCTGTTAGACTCTCCAAGTCCTAAACTTTAGTGCCTTACGATCTTGGTAGTTTGAGTCCTAAAATGGTGCAAATCATCATCTATACCACGACAACCATCACAGTTTCTTTCTCCCTTGAGATCAAATCTTATTACACTTATTCATTACCTAACAAACAGCATTACATCTCTGTCAATCGGCATCTTAACTGTCTCTACTGGAAAGGCATTCAAACCTCAAATCAAGCCATAGGTCAAGCTGCTGACACTGAAGGTTGGCAGCCAGCAAGAGACAGAAGAAAGAAAGAGATGAGAGGATACTATGCTACTGTGAGAATGGATAATTCTTTGGGTCTGGTGAGCCAAACAGAGGTGGTGGCAGTCCCATCCTTATGCATTTGATGCAGATGAGAATGATCAAAAAATGGAAGTTTGTGCTGATGGGGTCACCATTGTTGGTTCTGGAGGAGACGAGCTAGTCGGAGTTGAGTTGGAAGAATAGAAAAGGAGTGAGGGCAGAAGGGATATTGATTGGAGAGAGTAACCAAATCGATCTGATGAATTGTGGAGGAGAGGAGGGTATGCATGAGGGAGTTTAGAATGGGTGAAGATAGTAGGAAATGGAGCTAGGAGATACTAACATGGCTGCTTCCCTAATGCCTCTGTTTGTGAATATGGTCTCTACACTGTTTATTCATGCAGTCTCCAATACGAAAAGAGCATGCAGATGATTATTTTATATTGCAGGCGATGGTACTAGAATTGAAGCAGTTGAATGAAGCTGCTGTTGCCATCCAGGAGGAAATGTTGTATCTCCGCGATAGGTAAGGAACTGACTTATATTTCTTTGACCAATCAAAAAAAAAAAAAACAGAGAGATAGTGTTTTTGGTAATGGTTTTCTTACTGGCTCCTTGTTTCAGGGAAGAAGAAATGCAGGAGATGAATAGAAAAACTAACTCGAGGATGGGCTGGTTCAGCTTTCTCTCGCTTTTAGTTAGCTTGTCAGTGGCGGGCATGCAGCTGTGGCACCTAAAAAGCTTTTTTGAGAAGAAGAAGATCATCTAAACTAATTTTATGGAAAGTTATCAAGATTTTTGTCATTTGGGCTAATGTAAGTTATAGCAACCAAGTGCTTTCAAGTAGGATAATTGTCGAAGTTTTTGAGGTTTTGAGTACGGCGGCTTATATTGTCCCTCTATGCTCACTGCTAACTCGCAACAATTGAGGAAATAGTAGGAACATAGGATATGAATCATCAGGTGTTAATTATAGCCAAAGGTTGTCGACGTGCAAATAGCATGTCTTAAAACTATATCTGGTTTACTTGCAAGTTTTACTGGGTACGCCTTGTATACTTGCTTTTGGGCAACAATCTCAACAACAGAGAGAACCATTCGAGGAACACGAAGACTGGTATTTTTTGTGTGCGGGTTCGATACATGATATACATAATTTACAAAATAAATGATATTAAATCTTGATTTATAACTCAAATGTCAATTAACGTTGGTTCCTCTTTAATTTGTGACGACGAAATTTGATGATCCTTACCCGGTTAGCAGGATTATATTTAAGAATAAGACATCAATTAGGAAAAAAAATCAGCTTTTCCGAGAAAAGTGATCAATTTTCACAATTGTTAATGTTCGCAATGAAACGTACCTGGGTGACACGAATAGCCAACGAACATGGGAGTTCCAAATTCTGTGGATGTTGCGAATCTTCCAGCGAAAAAACCCCATTTGGAGAGGACCAGCAAATTTCAGGTTGAAAAACCTAGCATGTTGCCTATTCTCTATTTTCAAGTTCACGGTGGAGCTAGAAGCAAATTACAATTGGAAGTAACAAAAGAAGAAAAATCCAGGAAAAAGTTGTCCTAGTAACAGTTGTTCATACATATGTTAAACTTCGAAGAAACTCGTTGGCAGTATAGTTCAGATCAAGATAAGACATGGCAAATCGTAGAACATGTCGAGATTAGTCAACGTCACCTAACCTGGTCTCCATAAGAGCCCAAACAGAATAATCGTAAAGTAGTCATCACTATTTCTCTTGCAAACTACAAATTGAGTCCATTGAAAATCCAATCTGTGCTCAATTGGGAGTACAGAAGATGATTGGCAGAGATGGCAATGTATACTATCCACACAGACTGTAATAGTAGTCTTCATTGTTATGAAGTGAATAAGTGCCAATGATGTTCAGTCGGTAGATTTTCCTTAACCTTTTCAAGTCGCTTGAGGATTTCCAAGAAAGAAGGTCTTTGGTTCATGTCAGCGTGCCAACACTGATCGGTCAACCTAAAAACCATTCGTTACAAAATAAAGATTAGCAGTTGGATTTTTCAGATTTGCGTATGTAAGACGGATAATTTCCTGAAAAAGTTTTGATTTATCTTTCATCACAATGTTGTTCTTCCGGACGATACTGAGTATTTAAGCAGCCTAGTTGCATGTGGAACAATATGAACTGTTGTAGTTGAATAGGTAGCTTAAATCTTCCGAGACATATAAACCAACCTTTCGAATACATATCAGAAATTGATCAATGCAAATGTTAAATGATTTGGAAGTCTAATGTCTAAGGGATGACAGAGAGTACATATACCTAGATTAAGTACAATGGTATCTATAATTCGTGCAGCTAAAAAGCTGCTTGAGTTGACTAATGATTATGTAGTTGGCATATTTTGGATGGAATTCAGTTAGTCATAAAAGAGAGTTAAGGAAAAAGATCCCATCCATAAGTAAGCTAGCCAAGCAAGAGAAAACAAGCAACCTTTTGGGTGAAAGAGAAATTATTAAACAAACTTACTCTCTAAGTTCAGGGATGAATCCTTTTGAGTGGAAACTTGGCCTGCGTCCTTCGGCTACAGGTTTTTGCCTGCTTCATAAGGCTCTAGATTTGAAAATGGTGGCTCTCCTTCAAGCATCTGAACCAGTTGATAACATCATAAACCAGAACTAATTTCAACACTTCATTTATCACAACACCTTATGGAAAGCAGCATTACCTCATACAAAATCATTGCAAACGAGAAAACATCAACCTTCTTATCATATCTCCGATGCTTGAAAACTTCAGGAGCCATATAGCGATCTTTTGTTTTTTTTTCAAATACCAGAAAGAGGGAACAGTAGTTATAGAATCAGTAATAGAATTCATATCCACTAAAACAAAATGTATAAGAGACACTTACAACTTCCAGTCTCTCCAGTCATTTTGTAGACATCATGAGAATTCTGAACCTTAATGAGCTTGCTTAGTCCAAAATCTCCAACTTTCAAATGGTCTGCACTGGAATTGACTAGAAGAACATTCCTGAAATTTATAAACAAAATCTGAACAGGTAAATATAAAACAGGCGGCATGGAATCCACCAAAACATAAATCTGAATAAGAGTACCGATTAAAGCACAATGTACGCAGTTTCCAGTACAACCTAAGAAAGAATATAAAAATAAGATCTGGCAACAGAATTGACTCACCTTGGTTTTAGGTCCCGGTGAATTATGACATTCGGTTCATTGTGAAGATAAGCCATGCCTCTGCCCATATATGAACAGAAGTCAGATTAGCATAAAAATTGAATTCACTGAGACTACACCTTGTTCTAGGCAAGAACTTTCAAGAACTGTGATAAACGACAAATGCCCTGCTCAGATTGCCTCAAATTGGTTGCTTCACAGAATATACATAGATATATATTAGATCGCCAATTTTATCCAAAAAACTCACAAATAATAGAAAACAGTATATAATTAACATTCTAATATTCCCATTTGCATATAGATCTCAAACTTTTCATCAACAAGTAGGAACTCAAAGGCAGAATATTTAATAAATTAAGAAGTAAACTTAGCATCAAGTTTAAACTTAAGATCTCTATTCTAATATCATGTTAAATCACCAATAATTCTAAAGTTAAAGTTAAAAGAAAATGGCGAATTGGACATTCAATTGATGTTAACCACATTTTCTACATGTTGCCACTATCTTTTCCTGTAAAAATATCTCTAAACATCCATCTTCTCCAGTAACATTATTGAGGCTTAAATGGACTTTCCTACTTATGATACAGCATATATTTTAGAACTGTAGATCTAAGAACCAAGAACTAACTACAATTACGGGTAAGGGTCTAACATTTTCTGGCATAGGAATTAGGAGTACCTTGCAATGTCCAGAGCAAAGTTGATAGCTGTTGAAGGATTAAGTGAACCTTTTTCCTTGAGGTACTGGTGAAGATCACCCTAAAACAGCACATGATGTAACATGTAAGCAAGCATTTATCAGCAAGTACATTTTTCAGATCACAAGCAAGAACCTCCAGGAACACAATTCATGATATGAATTATGAAAAATATATGCATCTACTCACCCCTCTTAAGTACTCAGTAATTAACATGAGGGGCTTCCTCTCTGTAACAGCTCCAAGAAATTGGACTATATTAGGGTGACGAAGCTTCACCAGCAAATTCACTTCATGTCTAAAGTCCTGACTGAATCAGGAAAGCAAATTAAGCAATTTGCATTTTGCTAAATTACACAGAGGATCAGAAAGAAAATTTTGACATAGACAAAAAGAACCAAACAAATAGTTTTCCTCAGGATGCTAGCCCTGCAGAATGTTGATGTACGAGGTCCTTTCCCAGTTCTAGACTCCCCATCTCTTGGGAGAGAACACTGGGGGAATCATATAGGATTAAGTCTTTCTGATCTAAGCGAAATGTAAATTTCCTCCATTGCTTTGGTTCTTCTCCCAATGTCAATCAGAACATTTCATGACATAGACTACAGCCACAGCTTTACGTTATACTCAACTAATTGAGGTTGGTTCAAATACTTCTGCCCTAGATTGCCCTATTGAGGGCCGTATCACTATTTACCAATTAACATTCATGTATTTCAAAGTTAATGCCCCAAAATCATAAATGGTAGGATCCATGTTCACAACATATGACAAGTATTTTACAGTAATGCCCCAAACATTGAACGTGATAGGATCCACGCCCATAAGAAGTGAAAGAAAAATTACACTGGCTGTTAACCACCCGAAGACCTTACCTTTTTTCCAGGATTCAGGGTACAAATATAAAAGGATATAAAAATAAACTCTGACATGGGTAAAGTTAATTGATAATATAAACTAGAAACACAAATACACACAGAGGAGAGAGAGATCAAAAGATCATAAGTATCTCCAAAACTATCAACTCATACAGCCATATTAAAGCAAACGACTAAAAACATTATCAGAAAATGGGTCTTACATCACCAATCTGTCATCTGAAAGTGATGGAAGAATGCGTTTGATAGCTACAGGTGTTCCTCGCCAGTAGGCTTTTAAGATCTCACCAAAAGATCCCTGCCAGTATCAGCCGTCATCAGGGAAAGCAATGTGACCATTAGATTAAAGCAGATCTGTTACACAGATTCAAGCGACAGACTGAGAGCTGTATGCTGACACTCAGACTGTGAGCAGAATGTCAATATTTAAAGATGAAAACTAATGATAGAACCAACGAGTCAAAGGCCTGACACACCAACAACAAAGAAATAACAATGAGAAACAGAAGAGTGAAGATGGAATTATTTTAGTCTAAAGGAACTACCCTTCAGCACCTCACCTAGCCAGGGAAGGTGAAGTATAGGTATAGGAGTAGGACTTTCCATGAATAATGACGAAATGCGATAAGCTATAACATGACCCCCAAAAACAAATATCACAAACAGAAGGCAGAATCTATAATGTGCAGAACTTGAATTATACCCTGGCTGCAGCAAAATCATAGTCAGAAATTCTGAATCTTAGTTATTAAATAGCACCATCAGACTCAGTTTAAAATATTCAAATAATAGAGTTACGAATCACGGTGAAACCACTAGATTAGCTTCCATGACTTAACCAATAGCGTTTGCTTACTATCAATCTGAACAAAACTAAAGTCAGACCTTGCCAATAGTAGACGAGTTTGTGAAGTCGAGCTCAGAAGGGTCAATTTCCCAGTCACACTTGTTTGGCAGAGGGGGTGGAACCGGCTTTGGCTCAAAATGGCTACCATTTTGCCCCTAAAACATGCATTATCAAACTTAGAGCTCACAAAAAGGCAAACCAAATAAAAAATCCACAATATTTATGAGTCTACATGAAGTAATCTGATTTCTAGCATCGATATGCTGCCAATTAGAAGGCATGTAATGCTCTTGAGAACGAACAAGAGAAGTGCATTTCCATGTTGAAGCAAACTACGTGTGATGTCTGAATTATGTTCATATTTCAACCATATTAAAATACATTGATCGAGTTGATTGAAAAATTCAAATCTAGCCTAGAGGAAACACAATTTACACCTATTGAAATTGAAGCTCCACTTATATATAATAACTTGCCAAAGCTATCCAGCTTCTAATTGAAAACTAATAAAACATAGAAAAGACAAGCATCAGAACGTTTACAACAATAATGTTTTCATGGGCAAGACCAATCGTAGGGATTTTAAATGATATTATTCTCAGAAGCAGCTGGGAACTCAAAGACGTGAAGGAAACTTCAAATCAACCTTGATAATCACCACGACTTTGTAAATCAAAGAACTATTGTGGAAAATACCAAAACAGTCCCTCCAGCCATAAGCAAACCTGTGTTCTTTAGCTCCTCTCTTTCTCTTTTCTCTTATTACTAATATCATTTATAATGCAAAAATAAAACCCTCCCATTACATTCAATGTTATGTAATAGGTACAATAATGTTAGACCACAATCCAAAGGGCTAGATGAAGTTAAAATCCACAGAACTTATTATCTCAGTTATGCTTGATGACAATAATATGCAACAAAATCTCCAGAAATAGAACACACCTCCGAAGAAACTTGTAAGACAAGCATAAATCGTTATCCCATCAACCAAAGTCTAGGAAGTGCTTGTGTCAGAGAAAAAGAGAGAGAGAGGACCATAGACTTACGTAAGACAAGCCACCGTATGATTTTAACAGCTCAATCATGCTTTGTTTTTTAGCCCCTTCAGCATCAGCTAGAGGCTGTCATGAGAGAAACTCCAGATAGTTATTCATCTGAGGGAAATTCCAGGTCAAACACAATTTATTACAAGAAATATAAAAGTTCTATATTGAAAAATAAAAGGTAAACCCCTTTCCTGTTATTTAATATCAAGGAATAATATTTCAAATTCCAAGTCTGGTAGTGTGAAGGAAATTAGAATAAGAGCTGCATGACGTATCAGTGAAATGGTAACATAGATACTCCAAATAAGAAGGCAAAGAATAATTTGTCCATCCTTTGTGTTTAGAAAACATCAAAACTACATCACATAATGCTTTATCCATTCCATCCATATTAACTGAAGTCAGCATAGAAATGTGTTCTTTTAGGGTCAGGCACAGTTTATTCACTTGCAATTCAACCAAAAGTCGCTTCCAATTTCACATTCACAAGCAAATACGAATGACCTCACTCTTACTTCATACAACTCCACGCCTATTGACTAAAGCTTTAACCCAATCTCTCGTGTATTACGCACAGGTTCTACTGTTTCATTTGCAGAAATTAACAAAAAAATCATACTCCCGCCGTTTATTTGGCGCGAAAAGAAAATTAAACACGAACGAACACAAAGCAGGAAAAAAAAAAAATCAGTAATTCGGCGAAATAATTACGGTATTCTTCCATCGATCCTGCGCGTTGACGTCGGCCCCGTAGTCGATCAAGCACTTGGCTACATCCACCCAGCCGTGGAGCGACGCCACGTGCAGTGGCGTGCGGTTGTCGTAGTCTCTAGCGTGGACCAGCGAGCGATCTTCCTCCAGCAGCTTGCGCACGGCAGCGACATCATTCTGGTGCGCGTGCCAGAGGATCAGCGAGGTCCGGCTCACCCTGGCCTTCTCCTTCTGCTTACTCGTCTCCGACGCCCCAGACCCCTTACTTCCGGCGCTATCGCCGGAGCCAGAATCCGAACTCATGACCAGCGATCGGATCGGATCGGATCCAAACTACGTTACTGCAATCGCCTGCTTCGCGCGAGATTCGTGTGCTGTGAGACTTCGGTTTTCTCTTGCTGAGTTTTCGAAAGCTGTATTTAGCTTTAACAGCAGTGGGAATTGGATTGGATTGTCAGAGAGATGTGTGTAAATGTCAGTTTTGTGTTCGTTACTCCCGGTTTTACTTTTTCAACAGGATGAGATTCTCTCTCCCCTCTGTCCCCACGCTCTTCGTGGGATCCTTGTTAGGTGCGTGAATTGTCCCCGCCTCCTTTTCGTTGTTTTTTTGTAACCACTGTCGGTTTGGTTAAGACATTTCTTTTTGGGTTCGGGTCCACACAAAAGATGCCTTTAAATAACATTAAAAATCAGCCCCATCCTCTGTTGAAAACGCCATAATTTCTTTAAAGAACGTCATTGTAAAGAATACGAAGAACTCAAATTACGACTTATTCTTTGCAACACATTTCATTTGAGGTGTGTATAATTCTTCTTTCTTTCTTTCTTTTTCCTTCAGCGTTTGAGTTGAAACAGTTTACTTACAGATGAATATATAGTACAGATTAAGCTAATATGTTAGGGAACCATATTTCTTGTATATATTCTTCCAAATCCAGGAGCTTTAGACCACATCCTCAGTGTCTTCAAGCGACCGCTTCCGGGCCCTGAGGTTGAGCTCAAGGCTTTGAGGTAGAGGAGGTGTTCTGCCGCGGCGGAAGAGAACTGCGAGGGCTCTCACTTTCCGGCAAAGATCAAATACCTGCAGATGGTTTTTAGAAATTCTTCTTAGAACGAATGGGAATTGTGTACTGTGACGGATCTGAAGGGTACTTTTAAAGTCTTACTGATGAGGCTTCTATCTCTGCAACACCTTCGCATCCTTGACCACCACCTTGCAGCAAGTCGCAGTACTTTGCAGCTTCGTTTTCGTCTTCAAATACCTGGAATGACAGTGAAGTTTCTGAATCTGGGACTAGATATTAAGTCGAAGAAAATTCAAACTATTTGTTGAATTTGTGGGATTTTTTATTAACTACGAATTGGGATTTTTCTTTTTCAAAACTGGCACGAAAAGAGGTGTGAAAGCAAAATGGGATATTCTCTCATATCTTCTCAACCATCTTGAGGCGAAGTTATGGGCTTTATAGGTGATATCCTGGAGGAGGCCTTACACGTGAACCATGAGGTCTTCTATGATGTGAAAAGTTTAGATATATGTGTAAAGAGACAAAGATGCTAAGAATCGGTCTATCAGAAGGTGGGCATCTTTCATTTTAAAGAAAATTCTACTACAAGTTGCAACCAATGTGACGCATTCCACACTATTTTACACTAAAAAGTGGCGTGGAAGTGGTTATAGGAGTGCATAAAGCTTTTCTTGCAGAGATCCTGACGAGTAAGCAAGTGGGTAATTAGATTCATTGATGGTGATGGAGGTGCACACTAAAATGTAATTTGTAATTATGCACAAACAATAAGGTGCCTGCTCATGTATTCGCTCACAAATATGGGGAGAATAATTCTTAATTGACTTACTAGTATTCCCTCCCTGATATCCTCCACAAGCATCTGAAACCTTGTTCCAGTTCTCGACTGCTTTTTTTGATTTCCAACTCCGGACCTCCAATTTCCTCCCTTAGAAAACAATAACCCAAGCTCCCTTTCCACTTCACTATTACAGAAAGAACAAAGAAAAAATCGATCTAATGCAACAGTAATAATTGTCCAAAGAAGGTTGAACATTGAGCGAGAAGAAACCTGCGATTTCTTCGGGTTTTCATTGTGCACAATTGGTTTTTCCTGTGCGTGAGTACATAGACAGGCTTTGAAGTTTCCCTCCACGGGTTGGCCTCAAGTACTGCAACAAAATAGAAATGATAGAATATGAGAAGCAATTTCATGGAAAGAAACATCACACTGTGAGACCACAGCACTTCATTTACTAATGCAACAGTTTTGAACTATGAATGGTGAATATCGCTGGACTTACCCACATAAGAAATACAAATGGCCCTGCATTCTAAACTAGAGAGAGTAATACTGCTAATAATCATATTTCTCAACCACAATTACAGAATGGTTTAGCGGACAAGAAAAGACCCAAACATATAGCAGAAAGTTGCTGATGGCCAATAAGCAAACACCCAAAAAGAAAGGGCATTAAAGAAAATAGCAAAAGAAGTAGAAAAAACGTCCATTCAGCCAAGGAAAAGATTTTGGTGAGGTTAGACAATGATTAGAACAAAAGTTCACAACAGATGATGAGTGAATCCAAATACAAATAAATAGAAGTAAAAAATGTAAATATTATAATCGATATCATGCTCAGTGGAATGCACTTTATGCCATAGTGAGATTTACTCAAACAGCCTTTGCTTTTTCCTAATCTTTACTTGTGAGTACTGAAAGGTTCTTTTGTCCAACCACCGGCACAACCCTGCAAGGGCAATGTTATCTGGGGCCAAATGGCATCGTGGCCCCCTAAAGAACTGAAAAACATAAAGGGGATAACAAAAAGCTTTACACAGTTTCCCATAGTGGGACCAAAAATAGCAACTCAACCTTGATTAGACCTGAGAAAAAATAAAACGTGTTCTTCGTACAATGGCACTTTTCCCTTTCTCTTCAAGGCTTCAACCCTCAAAAATCAATGAGGAGGTCCAAATTTTGTGCCTAGCTGCCTCTCACACCAAAGAGACTAATCTCTTCAATTTTGTAGTTGCTAGTCTTAACACTCTTTCTTGTTTCTTGGAAGTAAACGAATGAAGAGAAATAAGAATAGACTTGCTGCGTCTTTTTCTACATTTAGAATTGGTTGAGAATCAAAGGAATAGATAGAATTTTTCTACATTTAGAATTGGTTGAGAATCAAAGGAATAGATAGAATCATTTTTTTTTTTCTGGCATACTTAAAGTTGATAGAATCACCATTAAGCGCTGCTTTCATCTTATAAACAAATGTGAAGGCAAGCCAGGAAAGAGCTGTTCATATGTGCCCAGAAAAACAAGATGCAGGTCAACAGTGTTAGCCTGGGAAATTGGTGCTCATCATCTTAGGCCCATGCCTCGAAAAGGGGTTGATTGATTGTTAATTAATTCTTAATGAGCACATGTACACGTATCAGCTTCAGATCACGTGCCAATTTCTTCCACTTTAGATGTTTTCCTACTTAGGTTCTGGTCATGCTTATTGACATTAGACAGGAGACTTCAAGCCCTCCCGCAGAGGTACTAAGGCAGTAAAAAGAAGAGAGAAAGAGGGGTGACCAGCCAATAACGTTTAAAACTCGTAAGAATCTAAATTTGGTTCTCCTGTACTAGGCAGAATTGATGTTCTTTCTTTGTTTTTGTTTTTGTTTTTTTTTTTTTTTGCTTCTTTTTATATGCATTTGTACAAACAAAATCACTTATCTACTAGAATCTAGGAAACCGTAGTTTTTTGTGTAAGAACTTGAAGATTGAATGATAAGCCAATTATTAGAAACTGGATTTGCCTAGATTTCTTTTCTGAGTTATATCTACCCATGTACAAAGCTTCCAGAAACAGACCATAAACAGGCTAATTAGCAACTACTGTACATGCCGTAATTGAAGGTCAAGAGAATCACAGTTAGAAAGGTAGATCACAATGCTGTAGGGAGCACCAGCTAAAGCAAAACACCAGAATCAAAAGCAGAAAACGAAAAAAAGAAACAAGGATCATTAGGAAGCATTACCATCGTAGCTGCTGCTATCGAAGGTCTGGTGAAGATGTCTCCGCATGTCATAGGCACGCGACGACACCCGCTTAACGAACTCATCGGAAGTTCCGGGAATGGTCCCGTCCATATGAAGCGCCCTCTCCACCTCCTCTTTTCCGTCGTCTTCGTCTTCCGAAGCTCCACCTCCGGAGTTACACGAAACTTCGAGCACTCTCCGTCTGGAAGCTTCCGGAAAGTACCGGACACCGAAGAGAGAAGAAGAAAGAGAAACACCGCGGCGGTTGTGAAGAGTGCCGAGAGAAGACACGGAGAGTCCCCACCGCTGGCTCAGGCAGAGGGGGTCGCTCTTGGGGGGAAGAACAATTGGAGGCGAGACCGACGAGAGCGAATCCATGGCCAGTCGCTATTCCGTTTTCTTCTTTTGTTCTGAATTTATTTCGGGGTTTGGTGGAGCTTTTCTCTGGTGAATATGGCAGAAAGAACAGAACAATTAGGAGGATTCTCGGCGTGAAGGACTGTTCTGGGTGCGTTGGCCCTTGTGAATCTCGTGTGAATCCGCGGATATTTTTCGCCCCAGCCTCTAGTGGGTCCGCCGGCGTTGATTCTCAAGACCGACGGGTCAAATTCCGAGTCTCATGAACTCTTACACTATATTGCCTAACCCAAACCCAAATTTTGGCCAACTAATAATTATGTCAAAATGGAATTATTCATGCAATAATTCTTTAAAAGTCAACAGAAATGAAAACTAATAGGGGAGGAACTTTTGGAGATGTTTGAAAAACTTCTGAATCCATTTCTGTGTGTTAAGAATGAGATATTTGAATATATAAAGAAAATAACATGTCGAGTCAAGATTGATACGAAACAACCATTGTTTTTTTAGCCGTGCATGATTCTAAAAATCAACCCAAACATATCATATAATTGAAATTCAGGAGCTAAATATGAATGTAAGCTTACAATACAATCATCGAAGTTCCAATGCAGATAAATTGCACACTTTCGATGGGTTTATATACAAACAAGCACATAGAGCAATGAGAAGTATCATATGTACCCCCAACAAGTGTAAGTTAATGGGTAAGCTTGTAGAAAATAATAATGATGATTGTAACGACAAGAGCTCCAATTACTGAGCTGACGATCCATTTGTTCCTGGATATCCTTCGTGACATGGAAGTTAAAACCTTTTTGCTCTTGTCAATGGCATCATCTATTCCATGAAGCTGTCAAAGAAATATTATCATCAGTCAACAAATTTACCCTCTGCTGCTGCTGCTGCATCATTTGCATGCTTTTGAGTACTCGACAAGAATGATCACAAGTAAAAGCGGGAGTTGGTTCATTGGAGCATGTGAACGTTAATTATGAAGTCAAAACTAGGAGTGAGGGAAAAATGGTAATTTTGTATGTAAAGGCAAAATGATCATGTTAAGGTTTACCCCAAGTTGTATATAGTTTTATCATGCTGTGTAATTTGGCCAGTCAGTCATCATAGTAATCAAAGAAAAGATGAGGGCCACTAAAAAGGGAAAATTTTCTTGTCTCTATCCCAAAATAATAATAAGTGCCGCCCCTAAGGATGTACAGATAGTTTATTCCAAACCACATAAAAACTTTGATGATCTTAGTGTTTGTTTTTAGATCTACATAACCTTACAAGAACTGGTAAGAGAGTCCCACTAATCTCCCCAAAAATCGGATACAAGAGAGGGTTGCTAATCATGGTCAATCAACATAAAGAAGAACAGGGCAAATCAAGTTTGAACCATGATTAGAAACAAAACATTAAGTGAACAGACAAACCTTTTGATGGGAGTGTAGGAGAGTCTCACGCTGTTGTTGCAAATCTTGGAGGATTGAGACACCAAGCTCTTCAGTCTCCAGCACTGTTCTTCTACTCTCCCTAACTTTGTCACTTGACTGTTCAAGTCTCTCCACTGACATTACCATTCTCCCTTTTTGGTCAGCAGAAGCCTATATATCACAAATGGTTAAACTGTCGTTAACCAAATATACGGAAGATAAACCATCTATATCACATCTGATGGTAAACTACTAATAACAGGGACAACAACAAAATTGAAATACCTTTAAAAATCCCATCTCAATCTAGAAAATCAGGAGAGGGAGAATGAAGCCATATGCATTCAACTCATAACATAGACATCTGGTGAACAGACTTTTACACTCACAAATGTTCCACATTGGCAGCACAGACCCACAGGTGGCCGTTTAAATACGAGTGTATTGGGTCATTACTCTATGGATGTAATTGTCCTATTTATTCCGGGAACGATCCCTTTTCTCCTTAGTATTAAGACTATCATTACAGGTTTCATGTAACATTTGTCTTAAATAAAATATCTAGGTTTGGAAATATCTTTATAATGGTCACACAATTTAGCTTTGCTCTAGATGTGTAACTGATCCCACATCCAATAGGCTAAGGAGTGTGAGCAAATATATAAAGGGATCTTCATGGATCATTCTACTCACACACTCTCTACGCCATTCCTCTTATTTTCTTCTAAATACTGTCATATTGATCTTGGTTAAAGGTTGACTCAACTCCGAACCATCAACTGAGCACCCAACATATTTACTCTAAGTGCATTACACAAAGGTGTGTTACCTTCTGAAACTTTGATGAAGGGTGTGCCTTCCACAACCTATTGGGTTATAGGACCAATCATAGTAAACAAGGATCCAAAATAGAGATCTCTCAAAACCAATAATATGAAGAGTATAAACAAGCTCATTGTCATGGATCCACCAAAACCATTCTGTTCTATCAAAACAAACATGTCTCTTGATTATCTACAGATGAAATAACTTGTTGGCACTAGATTAAATAACGATTATACAGAAACTCAAATCTTTGATGAGCTCCCAGTTAAGTCATGATTCTCTAACCGATCAAAATGCACTTTCTTAGGAAATAGAAATAGTTTGTGAAAATTCAGAGCAGCAGAAAGCTATAGAACTGTATGATCTTAGCATACCATATGAGCATCCGCCATTCCAGACTCCAACAACTCCTCACGGGAAGCCTGATCAGCATTAGGTGATGATATTCTTTTAGCTTCCCTCTTCAACTTATTTAGATCAGATTTATACTCCCTTAACTTAGCAAGCATCGTAGCTTTGGAGCTTGGTTGCAGACTTCTGGCCTCAAGGTCCATTTTTCGAATCTGACCCAAAGAATTAAATAAATTACACAGATTTCAAAAATCCAGCAAATAAGGTAAAACATTTATTTTCTGTAGACAGTACCAAAACATCAGCATCATCCAATGCAGCTTTAATCTCAGAAATCTTCTGCTGCTTCTGCTCTGCACGCATAGTAACATAAACATGGTTTCCAATAAAATCGTTAGCAACATGATGAGTAGTTTACATCTCCCGATTCTGAAAATGCATACAGGCTCCATTCGACCGACACAACCTAGATGATCTGACTAAATAATAAGCAGAGTGCTAAGGCATGAAAAGAAAATTCTTCATCCTCAATCAGCCAAGTAGATACGCAATCTGACAAAACTATAACAGAGCAACATGATGACAGCACTTGCTAGACTTTCTCTGGTGTGATTGCAACTGGCCAAGCTTCAATCAAGATGCCCTTATATCTATAACTTATTCACCGTCAGCGTAGCATCACTTTCTAGTTTAACCTCGGTTCAAATGCCACGTACTAGTGAGGTTGATATTAATACACAAAGGGGCTTATCAAATTTATTTTCTTGGTACAGTTGCTTTATGCCAGAAGTCTAGAATTGATTGGGCGTCTTACAGTAAATATGCTACGTGGGTGCATTTGATACTATACCATAACCACAGAAACAATTTTCCGAAAGGCAAAACTTAGAAAGAAAAAAAAAATCATATAGACGTTTAAGAGCCAAAACGTTTTAGCTATCAATCGGTCTACAAGCCTAAAGAACAGCAAATCCATTACATGTACTTTCCAGTCTACTATTTTGGCAAACATTCAGTTCGCAGATATCATGAAAATCAGCGCCATTGATTTAAAGGGGGGAACTTGGATATTACCTCCAGCAGGAAGAGGACCAGCTGAGCTACATTTTCGGGAGATATTCACAGAAAGCTCGCAGTACTGGCGCTCGTACCCTTCGAATACCTCACTCATCTCTTCCTCGAAAGCCTCTTCTGCAATCTCCTTCGCCTACGGTTTCAAGTTCCAAAAATTATAAGATCCAAACCCTAGTTCCAACTCAACCGAGTCAACTAAGAAGAAAAATCGTTTTAATCGAAGATGTGAGAAAACCACAAAGGTAAAGAGAAGATCTACCTCCGATGGAAGACGGATCGGCCCCCTGACCTTCAGAGGGGGAAGGTCTCGTTTCGCTGCAAGTTAGTTGAAACTGTTGTTTGCTTTCACGCGAAGAGATCTCGATTGAAAATATGATAACGTACAACAGTAAAAATCCGAAAGGAACGTGAGCAAGGTCGAGTTGCGTACGCAGTAACGGAACGGTAGTTTTGTCTTGTTTGGTTAAATGGAAAACAGAGCACGAGAAACGGAGAAAGAAAGTGCAAAAAATGGTTTTTCCTTTCATCACATCCAACCTCTGATCGAATAGCGCCTGATACGAAGACCGTGGGGAGGATCATCCGTTGACAAATGCCAAGGAAACGATGCGTTTTGACTCCCAAATTCAATTAAATTAATTGTAACTATTTAATAAATTTCATTTGGTCACACCCACGTATGTAATTTAAATAAATGCACTGGAGTAATATTAAAAAGAAATTTGAAAAATTTCACATTCGGAAATATCATTTGTCACATGCCTTAACCATTTTATCATAAACCTTTAGATCTACCTGCGACCTACCTCCATGCTTGACCATTTCCAAGCAATTGATCCAAATCCAAATTAAATCCACACCATTTTCAATTTAGTTTGGTTGCTCCTGTATGCGAAAAAATTTTGAAAGACAGATTTCCTAGAAGAACAAATAGATGTCCGTGATGAAGTCCAACAAACTGATCAGCCCTGATGACTGTTACAAGTTCTGGTCACCATTCTCCAACATGATGGATCCAACATTTAAACCACAAAAAGATCTCAGGCTAAAAGCAATAATGCAATCTAATCTACCATGCATGTCAAATGAGAAGAAAAGCACAGAAATTGCTTGAAAATAGAACTAAGAATGCTGCCTCCCGGGTCTAGGACCTTAAGCCATTATCTTGGCAGATCTAACATAGAGGCTGTCCACGACCTTGCCTACGTTAGTAATGGTTTCCAATGTCGCCGGGTATATTGCATCCGTCTTGGGGTCATCGAAAATGATGAGGCATCCCGCACCCTGATCTAGAGTTCCTGCAAACTTCTTGTCCAGAATCATCTGAGATAATTTCTTCTCCACATGATCAACGGGCAGCTCAATCAGCTCGGCGATGTGGGCAATCTCAACTCTTGAAAAGGGTTCGATCAATCTGCAGAGATTCTGCTCCAGCAAAGTGTCATACAGGGAAGAGAGGTGTCTGTGAACAATAGGGTCTTCCTCTAGCTGGGCCCTGAAATCCCTGAGGGCAGTCTCAAAGAGCTTCAAAGAGCGCTTTGAATATGCATCAGCCACAGCTTTCATGGCGTCCAGCTCGGGTCCCACATATTGCAGTCCGGCTTTTGATGATATTATTCCTGATACATCATCAGCCTGGTTCACCATTATTTTGCATAACAACATATACTTGAGGCTAAATACTGCTCGTGGATCTTCAAGAGCATTGAAAGCTTCAAAAGCTTCGAAAAAATAGCTGTAAGCAGTTTTGTAGTCCTTTTCTTCTGCATGGAGGATTCCGCTCTGCAAATCTATGGTGCCCTGTTGAGCTGGGGGCACATATATAGCATTGGCAGCAGTTCTCGCAGCTGTCAGTGAAGCCTTTGCTTTAGGGAGATTCCTCAAAGAGAAATGGAGCTTACTCTCCAACAAGTCTATGTCGACAAGTAGAAGCTTGTCATCAAGCCTTCTCACTTCCTTTATCAAACCTGAAAGGAGATTCAAAGCTTCTGAATACTCTTTGTTTTCCATCAAGAGAGCTGCAAGCCTAGCCTCCACTCTTTGCCGCAGGAAAGTTCGCTTTTCATCCCGGGTCCACTGCACCATTTCTCTGCAGAGGGAAATCTGGAGATCAGATGTCCCTGGTATTTTAGCTACAGCATCAATTATCCCGCGAACAATTTTTGCAGTCTTTGCCTTGGGGATCAAGTTGAAAAAGGGCCTCAATTGGGTAAGAAGATTCCGGAGGTCCTCTGCCCGATTCTCTTGTCTTAGAAGATCTGAGAGATTCGTGATGGCCTGCTCCTTTATCCTAAGGGCTTCAGAAGAGGATGATGGGTTTTCAAGAACGCTATAAAGTATAGAGATGGCTTCAGCAGGGTTTGTGGCTTCTAAAGCCTGAGCAATTGACTCAGTTGTTGCTGGGACGTATGATGAAGACATTGCTGACGGCTCAAGATAATCAAGTCCTGCAACATGAAAATAGTCCATCAACTTAATTTGGTAGGAATAACAATGACCTTTAGCACTTCATAAGATGAAAAAGGTTTGCCCAAAGATATAAAGTATGCAGGTATCTAGTCCCCAGAGTGATTTCAAGTTATTCCGACAAACAGAAGAAACCCCAATGTCTATGCGCTATTCTCTAGGGACAGTCTCAAGATGAAAACCTAGTGGCAGTGAGCAGAAACCTATTTCATCCCTTAAGAAGACAACAACGATAAAAACAATTCACTGTCAGTAGATAACAAGACTTTTGGCCATTTAACAGAATCAACTTTCAGTTTCTAAGTTGAATGGTGTGTTTCTGCGATTGCTTTATGAGCACATCATTGTTTCTATCTTTATATCTTTCACATATTTTAATATTGTCAAATACAGTAATCTGATTTTGGTTGTTTTCTCCTGTATAATAACAATGTACTAGGATAGCTCGTTCTTCACTTTAATTACTTTGAACAGAAAAATAAAATATCAAAAACCTTCTTCATTCACCAGCTTTTTTGTTTGATGATCGTTGTCCACCTTGGGCCATAAAACAAAAAGGAAAAAGGATAGACCAGATGTCACAGCAGCCTAAAGAGAACATGCGTGGCCTACTGAGAACTACTTTTAAGACAGCAAAAGGAAGCACGAATCCAATAGTAGAGACATAAAGGCCAAGTCGACCTTCCTCCCCAGCATTGTCCCATTCCAACGAAAAAGAACATACTATCAATAACAAGCATCAATTCAGGCAATGGGTGTTATGCATTTTCGAAAAAGATACTTTTGTCACAACAAAAGGGAGCATAATTTAATACTACAGACGTAAAGGCTTAGTCAGCTTTCATCCTCACATGCCCATTCGAACAAATATAAAATGATACTATAATAAACCATAATTTACTGAGGAAGTACATGTAATGCATCTGCATACCACACAATAGCACAACCATAAATGTAGAAATCATTTGCTATCTTTTCGTTTTTCATTTCCCACTCCAGCCTCCCCTTGATCCCCAACTTTGAAGGTTAGCCAGAAAAGCCAGAAAACGTGTCCTCAAATTGAGCTTTAGAGGTTCTTGTGAGTGATCCCCATCTAAGAAATTTTGACCAAAGTCTAACTGCCTCAAACAGATTCATTATATAAGGATTTAACACAAGCATGGAACAAGCAATCCTATCTGTGATTGTTGACCCATACTTTTGCACCATAAGCCATACAGAACAAAACCTCCCTCAGAGGCAAAGGCCCAGGCTAAGATTTACAATGGTGTAACACTAACCAAACAAATTTGATCCACAGGAGAATTTTGTTCCCTGGTAGAGCATCGGGCACCAACTAGCCCAAAGCAGCAGCTACCACGCACTTGGCAATGCAGCCCACAAACGAAGCAGTTTCATTGTAAGTAAGCTGATTTAAAACTTAGAACACCATTCCAAAGATGATACAACATTAACCTAAGAGAAAACCTACTCCACAATCCTCAACCACAAGAATGAAAACTTCTTCCTAGTAATCAAGAATTCTAGATTGTTTTGCTTCACTTAACTTTTTCCCTGGCTTACATAAAATACAATTTTATGCCCATTAGGGAGTAAGAAAAAAAAATGTTCAAACAACTGGGTGCTAGTACACGACTCGAACAAGACTCATGACTCAGTAACTTCTACTTATTTTAACATTCAAAACAAAAGCGTCCAACTGAATCTCATAGTCCTTCCTAAACCCGAAATTAGTTCATTCAAAACATAAATTGAATCAAACCCTTCCATCCTATTGTTAAAAAGAGCACACCCCTCATCCCCAGTACACAATTTTAGAAACAAGGAAAATAACTCCTGCCAAGAGATAAGGTTCCATGCTGTAGAAGAAGTTCATACAAAAGACAAACCAGTATTGCCGAGGGTTAACTTGACTTAATTTTGCAAAACACGTCCTAATTCTCTCAGTCTACCATCAAATAGATTCTCCAACTACAACCGAGCCAATCCAATTTTGCATTTAGTGAAAAAATTATACTATAACTTCTATATTCACACTTCACTGATCCAGCAGAAACAATTTCAGAAACTAACAGAAAATGACAAACCTAATCGTCTAAAAGGTTCAAAAAAAAAAAACCCTGGTGTAATTGACTGCTAATGAACTACTAACAAGACAAAAACACAGGTAAATTGAGAAGAAACCTGAAGCCTAATTTTGCAAAACACGTCCTAATTCTCTCGGTCTACCGTTCAAAAGATTTTCCAACTATAACTGAGCCAATCCTTACTGAAACAATATACTACAACTCCTATAGTCACGCTTCACTGATCCAGCACATAACAATTTCAGAAACTAACAGAAAATGACAAACCTAACCACCTAAAAGTTACTTAAATCGAAACTCAAGCTCGAAACAATAAACCCTGGAGAAACCGACTGCTAATGAACTAAAAGGAAAAAAAAAAACACGGGCAAATTGAGAAGAAACCAGAAGCTTAGTTTTGCAAAACCCATCCTAATTCTCTCGGTCTAACATCAAACAGGTTTTCCAACTATATCTGAGCCAATCCAATTTCACATTTACTGAGAAAAACGTACTAAAACTTCTATAACCACGCTTAACTGATCCGGCACACAACAATTTCAGAAACTAACAGGAAATGACAAACCTAATAGTCTAAAAGGTTCCAAAATCGAAACTCAAGCTCGAAACAATAAAGCCTCGGTGTAATCGACGGTTAATGAACAAAAAAAGAAAAAGACAGCGAATTGAGTAGAAACCTAAAGCAAAACCCTAGCCTTCAAGATGCTAAACGATTTTCAATCGAAGAGTTGAGCGCACCTTAGGCGAACAGACGGCGACCTGATGGAATCCCTTATGTAAAATCAGAACCTCCCTCTAGAGATCCAGAATATGGGAACGGAGAGCCGGTGGGACGGAAAGGAAGCAGAATATATTACGAAGTCTCGGGTCCCAAGCAACCTCCGATGGCCTAATGCACAAGTTAAAATCAGGGCCGTCTGTGTAGATGGGGCCCAATCGTGATGATGTAATTGAAACAAGCTACGGTGAAGGAAGCGGTTCGTCACTTTGGGCATATATGGACGGATTTAATGTGCTTCCCTTTTTCTAGAGTTTTTTGTTTCTTTTATTTTTTACTTTAAACCCGTTATATTAAAAAAAATATTTTTTTTAATTAGATAGATAGCTAGTTATAATAATTCAATTAATTATATTGTGTAGTTAGTTCGTTATTCCCGTTTAGAATTAACGAAGTTGTATTTAAATGGGATTCTTTTTTCATTAGTAGAAATAAGAGTTTTCTCATAGATATAATTTTCCCATAAAGATATTAAGATGCAATTCTCCCTTAGATGTTTCTTCTATAGAGGCTAAGTAATCTCTAGTTTTACATTTATAAACATAAAAATAAATATCAATTAACCCCTTTAAGGATCAGTTATGTGTTCTGATTATCAACTACATAACAAATACCTCTATATGATAAAAGCATAACATATAATGTTGAGAGTACGAAATAGATGTCGAACTTTAATATGTTCATTTATCTCTAAGTATAAGTTTCACTTGAAATTTAAATTTCAATATCATATTATAATAATCTCAAAAAAATATATCTCATCAATAAAAAATATAACAAGTCAATGTATTGATACACGTATTAAAAAACTCCTTGATCCTCTATTATCTAGTTATTCTGGTAAACACTTGAAAGAGGACTATCATGTTCTTTTTTTTCAGCTAATTCGAATCTTTTATGTTGAATTCACCATGGTTTTTTACTAATCAGGCATGGTCGCAAGTTTTTGACTAGTTTGTTTTGATAAGTTATTTATAGAAAATATTTAGTAGCATTAATTCTTCGATAGATGTACTTAAATTTGAATGTCAATCTATATCACAATTAATCTAAAGTTGACATGCGAGTAAAAAATTCACGTTCTATCGAATTAGGAACAAAAAAATAGAGATTATGGACGCGGTGAGCAATGATTTTTACCCTTTAAGTAAAAAATAAAATAAAATAAATAAAATCATGCTTTCTATGTAAAGGAGTTACCAAGCATAGAAAAGAACAGTTTCACGTTTTTAATTATTTTTAAATATAATTACAGATTAAGAAATTATAGATTTAGAATAATTAGAATTATAAAAACATGTTACCATCCTCGTACAAGTGGTTGTGACATATATTTGTTTCATGTGTTGAGCTAAGTAGAGGTGCCAGGGCCACTAAGCTTGCATGCATTATTATTTTCAATTTTTTTTAATACAACAGAGGGTATAAGAGTTCTATTACTTGATATTAGAAGAAGTTATAAATTATAATAAATTTTTTAACATGATATCAGAACTTAAGAAATAATAGACTCAGAATTTACAAATAATGATGCCTTACAGAATGGCTCATGTCAAATTATTGTGATGAGAGCACGCGTTATGGCACAAACCAAGAGGATTAAATAAGAACCTACGGATGAATATTTAACCCACTAATCTTGGGCACATGGAAAGGATATGTATTAATTAAATCCCGAGTTCATTTTTAATGATTGTTTCAGTAGATGCCCGAACACTTTCAAACTTTTCCAGCTCGATTCTGCGTTTCCTTTCCATGTGCTGGGAAGCTACCGACGAAGACTGAATAAAGTATTGTTGAATCGAACGCAGAAACATGCCGGCATGTCTTTTCTTCGCCGGATTAAACAACTACCACTATTCCTTCCGCTTCCTCCGCTACCATTTTCAGGTCCAACGACTTTGCTTAGACAATGGGCCGTGAAGGCTTTGCGGTTTCTATCCCCACGACGACCACAGCTTCCGGCAATGGAGATTCTGTGCTTCTCGGCATAGGTCGCGGTTGTCACATCAAGAACAGCTTCAGCACCCTCCTCAAGATCGCCATCCTCTGCGGCTGCATAACCGTACTTGCCCTACGCGGCTCCATCGGCGTTGGCAGCCCCGGCTTCACGCACACGCACGCTCTGGGACCCAGGATTTCGAACTGGGACGAAGCGAGGAAGGACTGGCTCGAGAAGCACCCGGAGTTTCCGAGCTACGTGCGTGGGAGAGCTCGGGTCTTGTTGGTGACTGAGTCGCCGGCGGGACCTTGTGAGACCCAAATAGGAGATCACTTTCTTGTGAAGTTAACAAAGAATAAGATCGACTATTGTAGGCTTCACGGCATTGATATTCTGCAAAACACGGCTATTTTGGACGAGGAACTCACCGGGAAATGGGCGAAACTTCCGTTGATTCGGCGGCTGATGCTGTCGCAACCAGAGCTAGAGTGGATATGGTGGATGGACGACGACGCTTTGTTTACTGACATGATATTTGAGATTCCATTTCCCAGATACGATAACTATAATCTCGTTCTTCATGGTTTACCGGAGCTGTTTAACCAGAAATCATGGACTGCATTAAACACGGGGAGTTTTCTGTTGAGGAACGGCCAGTGGTCTCTGGATTTACTCGATGCTTGGGCTGCGATGGGTCCAGAGGGACCGATCAGGGACGAGGCGGGGAAGCTCCTGACGGCGTATTTGAAGGGAAGACCGGCGTTCGATGCCGACGACCAATCCGCACTGATATATCTACTGAGCTCAAAGAAGGATTCATGGATGAACAAAGTCTACCTAGAGAACTCGTACTACTTGCAGGGCCACTGGGCGGGCCTGGTGGATCGGTTCGAGAAGATGATGGAGAAATATCACCAGGGACTCGGCGACGAGAGGTGGCCATTTGTGATTCAGTTCGTGGGCTGCAAACCCTGTGAAAGCCGTGCAGATTTTGGTGCTGAGAAATGCTTGAAAGGCATGGAGAGAGCGTTCAATTTTGCGGACAATCAGGTGCTGAAGCTGTACGGGTTTGAACACACAGGGCTGCTGCGAACGAGTCTCAGGAGGATCAGGAACGAGACGACTACTCCATTGGAGGTCGTGGACCAGCTTGACATGAAGCGTTTTGTTGCTGCAGGCAGCAATCGATCGAATCCATGAGCTTGTCTATGGAAAACGGTTTCTATTCCCTGTTCCCTGTTCCCTGTTCTTTAAATTTTGTAGAGATAGTCCTTATTTGAAAAAGAAAAATTGCTTTAAGGAATATATATGTATATATATATCCCTTTTATATGAATATATTTTATTTTCTTAGAAAAATATTTTAAAAAAATTAAGTCTTTTAACAATCCGTTCATTTGTATTATAAGTAGTTGGATATAGTCTTTTAATTTACACTTAAATTTAGAATTTTGATGAAACTTGTTTTTTCATTTAATCACTATTTTCACTTTTCTTTTAACAATATGAGACTATTGCTTATACTGTAGCACACTCCATTGGTGTGTTAAGTCAACAATCAATCTATATGGTGTTATGTTATATTACATGAGTAATACGTAGACTCAAATTAGTGGAAGACTATGTGAGTGCAAAGAATAAACTTGACTCTTATATAATATATTTCATTACATAACTTAAAAAATGCCAAACTTGCATAAATTATCGTATCATTTTGCTTATTTTTTGATATAGAAAAATACAGTTAAAACTCAAAACCCATGTTATTCTTAATGTAAGTGGAGCTCATTACCTATCCCACACTAGGGGATAGTTGCAAGAGTCATTGGATTAGCTCTTTTAAATTGGATTGCATTTTGACTTTAATACCACTTATTATAAATTTAGGTTCTATCCAAAATGTTAACCCAATAGAAAAAGTAACTAAGCTCCTTTATATGGTCACACATGCTTTTTCAATGCAAGAAAATGAAATGTGTTACATAAAGGCCAAACTCAAAAGTTATCTTAAGATTTTGTTGGATACTTCATTTATTTAAATTTTACTATAAGATATCATATACTCAAGTCAAGAGTTAGCTCAACATTCTATCTTTTTTATTTAAACTTTGTTACAAGAAATCACATATTCAATATGATACTTTTTGACTCACACAAAATATGTTGATGGAACTTTCTTTCATTTAATCAATATTTCAATTATATTTTTTAACAATGAATAATCATTACCCACGCCATAACACTATCGATTCTTTGGTCAAAATTTTCCTTTCCATAACTTACAAAGTCATTTGTTGGAAAAGATGTTTTGGAAGAATACGAGGCTAATAAAGATGGACACATTTGTTAAAAATTGTGTACATTTAACATTATTAAAATCTTATATCATTTTTAATATGAACGACTTGCTTGCCACCTTACAGACCCGTTTAAGGGGGGTAATAAATTTTTTAATATAACATCATAGGCCATGTTCAAATGTATATGTTAAAAATAATGTGGTTCGTATTATTTAATGATCATCTTTGTTTTAAAGTAAAAGACTTGTTGGTCATGCATTGTGTATCCATTAAAGGTTGTGTTCATAATCTTTCTCCTACCCTTATTGCATTGCCAAAAAGTGACCCAAATGGACCATTTAGTCAAACCCAAAAGAGAAGGTGCCATGATTAAGCAAGATTAATCAAGTACCAAGAAAGTTAATGTCACCAATCATGCTTCCATTAACCTCATTTGCCGCTACACGCCACATAATTTATAAAACACCGTTCGTGAACATTAAGGCTTTTAACATTAATAAAAATCTCACATTTATTGGCCCAGTAACTCATGTTTATCGAAATTAAGAGGCACCAAATTTGACAACTAATATACCTAAACCCCCTTTACCTATAAAAACAATAAAAAAAATTCTCTACCTTGTCGGAAATTACCTTCACCAGTGAGATCCAGAATCTCCACCGCTATCGCTTCCATTTTTCTATGATTTTCTCATCATGACCTCGTCGGCGCTCCGTTGTTGGCGTCTTCCCCCATAACTACTATCGCACCAACCAAACCCGAACAGCCCCCCACGTTTTCTTCCCATGGCTGTCAAATTATTTGTTTAACATTTCCGCAACCCCTACTTCGAATTCGTTAAAAAAGTGTCTCATCTTCTTCGACCAGGGAAGTTACAGGCGAAAGTTGAGACGGCGACGACGACAGGGGAATGGGCCGTGATGCCTCGACGGCCCTGAAACGTAGTTCACCCACTGGTCTACCTACCAGCGTTTCTATGACGACGGCGATGACTAACAAAGGCCGGGCGGCGATGCCGCGTGGCAAGCAGATCAAGAAGACCTTCAACAACCTGAAGCTGACGATACTGTGCGGTTTCGTGACGATCGTTGTTCTCCGTGGGACTATTGGCATCGGTGGTCTGATGGGTTCCACGGACTCCGATCTCGACGCCCAGAAGATTGCCGAGGAGACCAACCGAATCCTCGCCGAGATCCGATCCGACGATGAGCCTTCAGACCCTAACGAGCCTCCCGAGCCCGAGATCAACCCGAATATCACCTACACTCTCGGACCGAAAATCTCCAACTGGGACCACGAGAGAAAGAGATGGCTCGCCGAGCACCCGCAGTTCCCCAGCTCTGTCAAGGGGAAAGGTCGGGTCCTGCTTGTCACTGGGTCGCCTCCGAAACCTTGCGATAACCCCATCGGGGATCACTATCTTTTGAAGGCCATTAAGAACAAAATTGACTACTGTCGGCTTCACGGGATTGAGATCGTGTACAATTTAGCTCATTTGGATAAGGAGCTTGCTGGGTACTGGGCAAAATTGCCGTTGATTCGGAAGCTGATGTTGTCGCATCCGGAAGTCGAGTGGATATGGTGGATGGACAGCGATGCAATGTTTACCGACATGGTTTTCGAGATTCCGCTATGGAAGTACAAAGATCACAATTTGGTCATTCATGGCTACCCAGATTTGCTGTTCGACCAGAAGTCATGGATTGCGTTGAACACCGGCAGCTTTTTGTTCAGAAACTGCCAGTGGTCTCTGGATTTGCTCGATGTTTGGGCTCCAATGGGTCCTAAGGGGCCTGTCCGGGAGGAGGCCGGGAAGATTCTGACGGCGAATCTGAAGGGCAGGCCGGCTTTCGAGGCCGACGATCAGTCTGCACTGATATACTTGTTGCTTTCGCAGAAAGATCAGTGGATGAACAAGGTGTTCGTCGAGAACTCTTACTATCTGCACGGCTTCTGGGCTGGATTGGTCGACAGGTATGAAGAGATGATGGAGAAGTATCATCCGGGGCTTGGTGACGAGAGGTGGCCTTTCGTGACACATTTTGTTGGCTGCAAGCCTTGTGGAAGCTACGGAGATTATGCAGTCGAGAGGTGCTTGAAGAGCATGGAGAGGGCGTTCAATTTTGCAGATAATCAGGTGCTCAAGCTGTATGGCTTCAGGCACAGAGGATTGGTGAGTCCTAAGATCAAGAGAATCAGGAACGAAACCACCACTCCCCTGGAGTTTGTAGACCGCTTCGATATTCGACGTTTATCTCATGGTGGACAGAGCGGATTATGATCGTGAGTGCAATTCAAATTTTTCTTGTGATTGACGTTCTTACCTAATTTTATCAGATAACTTTTGGTGTCAACACCGTTTGATGTGCGAGTTAGTGGCATTCGTCTTTCATTTTGCATTTGCAGAACTGTTACCAAAAGTGGAATCCATTAGTGCGATAGAAACTCTCCTGTAGTGTCGTTGATGGAGACATGAATGCTATTCCTTTACTCACTGTTTCTTGAAGTGGAGGATATTGGCCTACATATCTGTTTTGCTTTTGCTTCAATCTTCTTGTTTGCTGTAGATTGCCACTAAGTTGTTCATTTCATTTTAGTAATTGATGGTGTTTGGATTCCAGGATTCAGGGGTTAGAAATTCAAGGGAACTTTTGTTTTCTGTCATAGTTGTGACTGTTAAAATTGTCTGCTTTGGGTATATGGACAACAATGTTGCTAAAATTTCTCTTCCTAAGTTCCCTAAACAGAGTTCAGCTATGAACAAATAGGTGTATATGGTCTAGTTCCTCATTGTTTGGTAGTTTTCCAAGAAACGGAAGATCTAGACTTGCAGCTAAAGCAGAAGATACTCTTTTAAAGCAGTATGACCATGAAATTTTATCATCTGTCACCTTGTTTCTTGGTGTTTAGACATCCTTCAGGGTAAATTTCCTTGTTTTCATGATAGGAATTTTCTTTCTTTTAGAAGATTCTATTAGAAAGTTCAAAGATTAACATAAAAGCTAGTTTATAAATTGAGAAAACAACTTTTACATTTAAATATTACCAAAGGACAAAAGTTAGTTCATGAATTAGAAAAATGTTTTTACATTCAAATATTACTTAATAACTTCCTTTGCCTATATGAGGCTTTTGTCTTCATTACTCTTTTGCAGTCAAAAGTTGCTTCTTGTTTCTATCTATCAACGGCTTTAACTTATACGGTTTTGATATCAGCTTAAATATAAAGTTGTGGCCTGTTGTTGTTTTACCTTTGTTCTTAACTAAAATCCTTTAGAGCCTATCTGCCAATGGATGTTCATATTTTCCATTTCCCCCCAAGAACTGACGGGTTGTTTTGAACACAAATGTTGTATACAATTCTAAAGAGCACAATAGAAGGATGTGCTCCATCTTATCTCTCTGTTCATGGAAGACCCTGTAGGAGCAGGGGACAGAGAATCCAGCCATGAGTATCACAAGAACACTATAACCAAGAGAATTATATAAACCGTGCTTAAATACAAGAAGAAGAATTTGCTATAGAATCATCCAAGCAGTAGATGTATCTCTCTCTCTTTCCAATTTAGAAGATGCCTGCTACATCGCTAAATGCATATCAATCAGCTGACTTTGATCACAGGAACCCTGCGGCGTGCTGATACCACTTCATTCATTTGTGCAATTTGGAGCAACAGCTGGTTGATCCTCTGCTTATGATTAGAACAAATATCAGAGGAACAAATCAATTATCACACATAATGAATACATTTCTTCTCATGGTAAGCTATGGAGTCAAAATTAGAGCTATTGAGTTAGCTTTTTTCCAACTTTGATCTAATTTTTAAGTTAGATTTTAGACCTTCTAACATAGTATCAGAATCAAGTTAGGTCCTACTCTAAACCTATTATTCACATGACATTGATACTATCAAGACAACCTCTTAGAATTCTTAATTATAGAAGAAGAATTCTATGATTAAGTTTAAATGAAAAAAAGTTATTTTTTAATTCTTAAATTAACTTTGAAATTTCTAATATCTTCCAATTAATAATTCACATATTCCAACAAAAACTTAACGTGTGAACTAAGAAATCTAGAATTGGAATTAAATCTATCACTCAATGAACTATGGCCTAGTATTTACGAACAAACCTCGTCTTTTTCTCTTAGCAAAACTAAACGATGCTTCCTCTCCTGGTGGATTCTTTGACGCCACCGCCGCACCCTCATGTACAAGAACGACAGCAACACCGCCGCAACGAGTCCGGTGACCGACGCGATCGACCAGAAGCCCCCGGCGCATCCCGCAATTCTACGAACTCTACAAGCCAACTGGAGGACTCCGGCCCGCAGAATCTCGAAACGCACCCTCCAACGCCTCCCTACCCCGTATCCCACCTGAGGCCGCTGGTCTTCCTCATCGTCACTGCCGGAGCTCGGGTCCTCGGTGGCCTGAACGTCCGGAGGAGGGACGTCTAGACCTTCGTGGTGGCTAGGAGGGAATATGGAGGACTCATCCTCGGGGTTGGGGTAGTCGTCACTAACAACCGCCGTATCCCATCCTCCTCCTCCGAGGGGCAGCGTTGGAGGTGGCTGGGGAAGTGGATGTTGGACTTGCAGCCACTCGTGTAAGGCTTCGGGAAGCTCTTCGTCCTCCATTTTCTCCGGAGACCGCACAGCTCGAGGCATGAGATTCTGCGGACCAGAAATATTCATTCGACTTCTTACTTCATTGGCTGGATTCTATAGTACGTGCATCTTGATTCGAAGGATCGGACGGTCAGCGTGACTCCTTCGTGCTTTACAGTTCCCAATTATTATGACGTGTTTCATAAATATCTCTCTACTCTTGAAGGATATTATGGTATAAAATATCTGATATAACTAATGCACAATGATGGGACATATTGTCTTTATATCACAATTTGAGTTGAATTTTGGAGAAATTAACTTTTTTTTTATATAAATAAAATCTATGACATACATGTTTAATAGATAAAGATTTTTATTGAGAATTTCTTCATACATGAGATAAAAGCTCTGATAAAAATAAAAGTTTGACATTGTATAAATCTTATGTTAATATTTTTTTTAATATAAAGCGTTACTTACGAACTACCATTTATGTACATGATTTGTGTCTAAAACATATACTCTAAAGGACGTGAGCTTGCAGTGTTAACAACCAGAGCACCAAGTTTAGGGTCGTCCTTTTGGTTGTAACCTTGAAACGGATTCACTAGCGGCCAATTATAGCTGCCATTGAATAGGACATAAACAGACAAAGGTGTGCTGGCGGTTGGAAAGCACCGGACCATCTTATCTAAAACCCAAATCCCCCGGTCTTCCGGAGACTTCCCCCAGCATTTCTTTGGTGTCAACTTCCAAGGGCCCATTTCGCAGGCCCTTTAGAAGATAAGCCTCCCACCCGTTTTTCCCTCCTTCCATCTACCTTTCTAGTCTCCTCTTCTCCCGCTTCCCTCCATTTTCTTTCCATCCAAACATGTCTTAAATGCTTTGTGCCAATGTTCTTGTATCTCTACCCAATTCAAAGCCTAAACTGCAGCTCATTGGCCTAAAGTCATACAAGTCCACCTTTAGGTCAGCCTATGTAACACTTTTGTCACTCCATTTCATTATATAGCACTATGGACTTGGAAAAAAACAGGTTCACACTTTGATTGAACTTGTAAAGAAATACTAAAATACCAAAAATATATTTTGAATCATAAGTAAAATATATAAATATTACAATCAATATAAGATAATTTTTTACGTAAAAAATTCTTTCATATAAAACCCATAAAATTGATCATATAATTCACCCAAATTTCTACTATATAAATCTTTATGTTTATAACCAAATTAAGTTATTAACAATAGCAACAAGTCAAAAATTTATTGATCAAATAACAATTGATAGTGAATAACAAGTTGTAAATATTAACTTAACCAAAAAAAGTTAGAAAAAAATCACTTGAATTTTTGACTAAAATATGTTGATTTAAAGAGCTCCAAATGATTATCCAACTGTTCATAATGAATAATACCAAATTATGAACCTACTAACAAAATGAACAAAGTGGACATGGAATGATTGAAATTAATATATAAAATAGGATTTTTAATACCATTATATTGAAATATATAAAATTTTATTAAAAGTATGTATTGTTCTTTATTGGAAGTGTGAAAATCAACTTTATATATTGTAAGTAATGAAATTTTTTACATAATATTTTTAGATTTTGGGATGAAATCTTATACTTCAATAAATTTCATTTCAAACACCTTGAAACGTTAATACAATAACACATATAGTGCACTTAAAATAAAAAACACAGTACAATTTACGTATTAGCAACCCTAAGAGCAAAACAACACATTATTTTCCCTAGACATCTTTTTTATGCATTTAATCACCCTCAAATAATTGTAAATTAACGATTTCTTTATTAACCACCCTTCGATAATATTATAGTAATTGAGCATGTTATGTTTACAAATTTAAGTTTAGTTCATTGGTTAAGTTTGTTATATTTACATACATGACTTATGACAAAAGATAAACAGATAAAGCCAATATCAAGTTAAAATATTAACAAGACAAAATAATTACTATTTTTAAGTTCTTCCGATCTTAAAGAATTATAAAGATCTAATTGATAAGTGATAGTTATAAGATAAAACCATGTAAACCATATTATATTTTTAATGATTAACACAATGATTAGGACAACAAATTCAACATAACATACAAAATTTAAATTTCTGGAAATAGGATCGAGAATCAACTCCTGGCGCCTATTTGACCGGCAGTTGGCGGATCTGCCAGCGGCTGTTCTTTCCTCGAAATCTGAATTCCCCAATCTCAACTCGATCGGAAACCGCCCTCCTCCTTTATTATTATTGTTTAATAAGTCAACTGTTCATCCAAGAAATGTATCTCGAAAATCCATGATAATTTGTACCTTGACGAATAAGCCAATGGGGTTTCAAGGACATTCTTGGCATTAAGATCGCAGGAACTAACTAGAAATCCAAGCTTGTAGTGTACTCGGAGGTGGTCTTGTTTCATTGAACAACAGTTACGCTCCAACATCAGTTGCTACAATCGTTGTTTGACTAAGGCAGTGGGGTGTAGTTCGCTTCCACAGCGTTGAGACAGCACGAGGTTTGAATCTCTCTTCCACTTCGTACGAATTATGCTGTTCTTTGTCTCCGACTGTCTCTTTCTTGATACACATCTGTTTGAGCTCCGAATCCGATATCAGTATCTGGGTTTCTTGGAGCAGTGAGAATCGTACGTTGTAAACATGAGAAAAACCAAGCATTTTCCTGTTCAAAATTAGGAATCCTCTGTGAATATACGAGTGGATGTGATTCCTGGGAATCAGTTTCCTGATATCGCCACCTTCCTGAAGAATAGTAAAAAGACAGATACATAGATTTCTTAATTGGCTCTTTTTCTTTTTTTGGCTGAAGTTATAGCGTGATCCGTGTTATTGAAAGGGGGTATCAGTCGTGCAATCGGGCTTAATGATGAGTCATGAACAGTGCAATCATGCTATTTGATCAGGCCTATAAATAGCAGGTGTTCGCTGTTAAGTCGCAGATACTATTACTTGCACATATCGGCCATATGCGAATCCACTCTTTTCTGCTGGTTTCCTCTGAAATTGCTCTTGATATATAATCATGTCAACCATCATAAATGAATTGCACCTCTACATAGTTCCAAGATTTGTTATGGATCAGATGATACATATACATCATATATGAAACTTCCACGTCTGTCATTTATCATTTTGAGGATATTTGATTTCAGGATATCAAATGTTGAGTCCTTTTCTTTCCTTTTATGCAATTCCATCTTGTTCAGTTTGTCTGTACCTTGTAAATATTCGTTTGTATTCTTTCACCTAAATTATGGTGGCATTCTTTTATCCTTCTTCCACTTTTGAATCAATCATATGTGGATTCTTATATTGGTCTTCCTAAGAACTTTCTCTATGCTTGGTGCAGTTCAGTGGTAAATAGGTCCTCTAGTTTGAGGTTTTGAGAGTGCTTTGAAGAAATGCTTGTCTCTGCTCTCCTTACGTCTGTTGGAATAAATTTTGGGCTATGTGTTTTATTCTTCACATTGTACTCTGTATTGAGGAAACAACCAAGCAATTATGACGTTTATATACCACGCTTGCTGGCTGATGGAACAACTACACGGAGAAGTAGGTTCAACCTTGAAAGGCTAATACCTTCACCTGGTTGGGTAAGAAGGGCGTGGAAGCTTTCTGAAGAGGAACTGCTGGCATCCTCGGGCTTGGATGCTGTGGTTTTTATGCGCATTATAACCTTCAGGTAAATTGGATTATTAACTGACATTTTTTTCCTCATGTAACTTTTGTTTGTTTGCATGCTTGCCTATTGAATTAAGGAAAGAGTTTCTTTCTATCTCAGTAATTGGACAAGATGAGATAAATTATAGGGTGAGTGGCGGGAAAAATTATAACTCTAATGTTGTACAATAACAAGCATCAAGACAGGTATCAGTTGAAGACTCTTTGGTTTTATGGTGCATTACGCCCCAATGACTATTTACAAATATATTTAACTGAAATTTAATTACCCTCCTCCAAAAGAGGAAAATAGATTCTGCAGAATGAAAAAAGAAAATAACGGCAAGGTTCTCATATTTATCAAGCTTCCATGTTCTTTTGCCTCTTGTCTTTCGCATTGAATAGTTAAGGCTTGTTAATTTCATAGAGGATATATACTGTGCAAACCACAAAATGATTGCCCCTACCGCTAAGCTACATGCTATCCTTGTCCAGAAGGCTCCACAAATACCTATTTGGGCGCACTGGAATCTTGTTAGCGACTTGCCATTAATTTCTCCTTAAGCATTTAAGTTATGTACACAATTTTCAGCTGCAAGTATCCAGTTACTCAGCAGAAGAGCCATAATTGCTACTATTTGCAGCTTTACGCTTCTCTATGTTGTTGTTGACTGAATATCTCACCTGCATGTGACAGTCGTAACAAATTTAAAATTCTTTTTTCTTTCATTTCTTTCCATTTCCACCATCTTAGAGCACTAATAACTGTTATTTCTGTTGTTTACACAGCTGTTCAGCATTTGAATTGGTTTCAGGGTCTCATTTTTTATCTTCTATTACCTTGACGCAATGTTCCGATTTTGTTTGCATGCTGCAGTTTGAAAGTATTTTTGGTTGCTGGTGTTATTGGGATCTTTGTTCTTCTTCCAGTGAACTGCACAGGAGATCAGCTTGAAGATGTTGACTTAGCTGATTTTTCAAATAATTCCTTGGATGTCTTTACAATTTCAAATGTAAACAATGGCTCGAAATGGTAAGTGCTACCTCAAAGTTTTGTATGCATATTAAGTAGAGATTGGAGTGAAGTAATTCCAGAAAATTAATTGTGCTCACCTTTACTAAAGAGTGGATGATACTCGTACCTTTGGCAACGGGTTTCAACCATGGAAAACCCAATCTAGTTGTGGTCCTTTGTTCAGCTCTAATGGAGCATGTATTATAGCTGAGACAGATGAATTTTTAGTCTGATGTGTAGAGTATATATGACTTAAGTGTTGCTTATTGGTTGATTGTAATCATTTGCAGAAGATTAAGCATCGTGTAGCTTTGAAATTTTACCATGCTGTGCCTTGAGTTGTTTTAATATCACTGGTGACTCGTGAACCATAGCAAAACTTATCTTACATTATGATGCTTTCTTGTTTTTCACTTCTGTCTCTGGGAATTCCAAAACAAAAGACTTCGTTTGTCAAGTTTATGTTGGTATATTAGAATGGCTTCCTTCATAAAATTCAAATAGAGAAGTCTTGTTCATGTTATACTGCATTAGTTGACATTATGGTTTAAGTAAGCACAAGGCACTAGTGCAACAAATACACATACAGTTACGCATTTCTTTGGCATTGTCGGGAGCCATGTCAAGTAAGTTTAGATGATTCTATTATTTTGGAACTGATCATGGCCTATATTGTTGAGCTTTGCCTCTATCGCTCCCTTCATGTACCCTTAGCTATAAAATCGAATTGTAAACTTTAACAGCCATGTGTTGCTGCAGAAAACACTAAATATGGAAACTGAGATCTGAAAGCAACATTAGCCCTACTTCAATTGTCTCGTCCATTCTAATTCCAGCATGAGTAAGATTTAGTGGCTTAAAAAGTTATCTCATTTATTTAGTCTTGCTTACCACCTCAACCGACATTTGGGATTTTGGCCATGGAATATGTGTCCATTCTGATTAAAACCTCCGCGCTAATTAAGTAACTTGGTAATCTTGGACGGATCTTTTAAAAGTTAGCTTCTTATTCTCTTTAAGTAAGGAAAAATTTCTTAGTGGATCAAGGAATCCTGAGCAGCATGAAATGCTCTGGAAGATCCCAAGAAATTGATGAACTTCTTACTTGCGTTAAAAAATTTAGTCCTGTATTCTTATAACTGAGGTAAGTACCTGGAAATTCTAAAGTTTTCTTTTTTCCTTTTTTCTCTTTTACAGGTTATGGGTCCACTTCAGCGCTGTTTATATTGTCACTATCTTTGTCTGCTATCTCCTGTTTTGTGTAAGTTAATTTTGTGAAGTTCTCTCTGGTGACTGGATGAGTGTTCTAACTTAATCTGAAATTGATACTAGTTTGACTGACTCCTCCAGAGCTCTATGCCTTTACATGAGAAAGGAAGTTTAATTATTTTATGACTGAACACTTATCGTGGATGATAAAGAAAAGCCAGGATTACATATTAGATTCCTGCCTTGGAGCTAGATCTTTACTTACCACCCGGTGTTCTCTTGAAAGGAAAATAGTTTACTGGAGCTTCTGAATTTGATGATACTGAATGTATGAACTCCTAGGAAAAGAAGGAAATGCCCAGCATATCTTAGTAAATGAAATTTTGGTTGTAAAAGTCACACAAGAGCCAAAAGTTGGTATGATTACTGATATGCATCTCATTCTGCAGGAATACAAATATATTTCTTCTAAAAGAATTGCTTATTTCTATTCATCTAAACCCCAGCCACATCAATTCACCATCTTAGTTCGCAGTATTCCTGTGTCCGCCGGGAGCAGCATCAGTGAATGTATTGACAGCTTCTTTAAAGAGTATCACCCCTCAACGTATCTGTCGCATATGGTTGTTCGTCGAACAAACAAAATACGGAATCTCATTGTAAGGATTTAGTATAGCTTTTATAGTTCTTTCAGATGTCCAAACTTCTGTTTTCCCTTTCTTTAAAAATCAAATTGTTGCTACTGAAATTAAATGAAGGATCACCATAAAAATACATGTTCATGTGTTTATTATTTTCTTGTCAGTGATTTTTATTCAAAGTCTAGTATGTGTCAAGCAAACAGTATGTTGCTTGTGACTTGTTGACCCACTCACATTCCTTTTTCGGTTTTGTACATCTGAATGAATTCATTTGTTTTCTTATTTTTGATATCTATTTCTGAAACCTAACCTGCTTGATTGCGGATTGAAAATATGGGTCAATAGTTGATCATTTTTTTAGTAGCATCTTCACTCAGAATAGGTATTGAAAGTATTAACAAGAAACATGATCTTGGTACCAACGAGGAAGAAAGTGGAAATTAGAGCTGGCAAATATGTGAATTGTGAAGCAGAGAGGTGATCTGGAATGATGCAGTTGGATGACAGAAATAGTGAATTCATACTTTACCTTCGCTTCGAGCCCATCCTTCTGAGAGGGAAACAAAGGAAAACCTGTGTGTGTGCGCTGTAATTGTGAACACAAATAACAAGCTAGCAATTTCATCAGGATAGAAGTCATGAGTCCACTCTCAAGATGCCATTGCCACCGTCCATTATGAAGCTGTCATAGCCTCTAATTGTTATACGGCAAAAGCCCTAAAACCATATCGATTTTAAACCAGAGTTTTTAAAACTTTAACCCTGAAGTTAAATATCAACACCAGTTAAAGTTAATAGAAGGACGTGATTGTACTTAAAAATCCTAGCTATAAAAGCACAAACGGTAACACTAAAATAAATATATTTTACAAATAGCTTGCTGGTCCTAAATCACTGTCTTTCTTACAGTTGCAAGTACATGGAAAATATAAATATAAATATATATAAATAGAATTCATATCAATTAAACCTTTGTTTTCTTTAGTTTACTTTTGAAATTCATTTGTTCAATATTTAAAGAGGTATTTGGAGTATTGCATGTAGATGTGAGTCGTAAGTTGTAGTTCATTTGCCACGAATATGTAGGTTCCCTTTCTATGCCTCTTTGCTAACACTGTTTTACTTTTTCCCTCAGAATGATGCAAAAAAGTTGTCCAAAAGAATTCTTCGGTTACAAGCAAATCCTACTCAACGCAGTTTTCGGTGTGATGATTGCTTTGGATTTTTGCGACACAAGGTTGATCTTGTGAATCGTTATGAAAAGAAGTTAGAAGACATAGAGGAGAATGTGAGACAAGAGCAATCGGAAATTTCATTGGCTGGAGACGTATGTGCGGAACTACTTTCTTCTCATCTTGATTCAAGTATTCGTGTGCTTCTCTTTTTATGTTACATATCTATATATATATAGCATGGAATGATATGCAAAACAAACTTAGTAATATCCACCGCTGGATAAAATAGGTAGTGGTATGTTTACATGATTTTGATATTATGAAGTGCTTCTTAAGTTTATAGCTATTATGTTGCAATTATTATTCTAGGGTGTAAAACATTTAGCCGTTCTTTCTCTGATGGAAGGGGAACTTCCGGATGCCTTTGTAAATGAGTGTAATATTGCATAATGCTTTTGGCTCTTTGTTAATGTTTGTGCTAGCTTGTGCATCCTACTGATCTACATTTTTTATCAAATCTAAAAGGAGGTTCCAGCTGCCTTTGTGTCCTTCAAGACTCGGTATGGTGCTGCAATTGCTGTTCACTTGCAACAGTCGATCAATCCCACTCAATGGGTCACAGAGCGAGCTCCTGCGCCTCATGATGTTTACTGGCCCTTCTTCTCTTCCTCATTTATGCGAAGATGGATTTCTAAGCTGGTGATCGTGGTTGCGTGTACTCTTCTTACAATCTTATTCCTTATCCCCGTTCTAGTTGTGCAAGGTCTTACTAACCTGAATGAGTTGGAAGTTTGGTTGCCTTTCCTGAAAAGCATTCTTACCATGTAAGTAATCACCAAAAATTGTTGTAGTTGTTGTTTTAAGACTGATCTGTTGCTTGATTCCAAGGTTCATCTCCCTTTGAACTGCAATTTTTACTAAGTAACGCAAGTAAACAAATGGTTTATGGACAATATGAGTTCATGGTTTTGAAACATTTATTGTTTTCAAGATGATGTTTGAGTAAATCCTAACGTACTAACTACTGTTTTTTTCATTTTTTTTTCATCACTTAATCATAAGTTTAGGATAGACTCACCAAAGTTCAAAACTAAACCTGAAATTTGATGGATGTCTGTCGCCATTGACAGAGTAAACACTCTTCAATCTGGAAATTGTCTGGCTGTCCTTGCACTATTCAGAACCAGAGAATTTAGTACAACTCATGTGTACTTGTGCTGACAATGGTTTAGAATTATTCTGCCTTTTATTCACTAGAATAACCGGGTTTAAGTCCTTAAAATGGAATCCTAGATTACTGAAGAGTTGAATTTCGCATATCTATTGCATTGAAACGAGCAAACAGCAATGAAGAATTTGGTTTTCTATTATGTTTTACCAATACTTGTTTTATGTGGCTTTAGCATCTGACTGAAAAGGACTATAATTACATAATTTCCATTCTAAGGTCTTATTTGAGCTTTTTCCCAGAAATAGTCAAAACGATAATGACAGGCCTTATTGAAGCCCTATCATCCAAGGCTAACAAGTTGGAAGTTGGCCTTAGCTCCTTTGTTATTATTATAGAGCTTTCTTGATTCTATCCAGCTCTTCCTCAAGTGTGAATGATCATTGTTTTCTCGTGCTTGATACCTTTTATGAATAGATGATTCTTTTATTGCTTCCCTCTGTCATGTAACTTTTATTGTATAATCTTTGTAGTTTTAAGTACAGTCACCCCTTAAGCATGATGACCGAAAAAAGAAAGAGAAAAAAAGAAGAAGAAAACTGCAGTATTTTTTAATGATTTTCTTGCTCAAGGAAATTGTTGTTGTTCTTATACAATGATCTCTTTGGTAACTTCGTGATGCTGTTTGATTTCCAGTTACTCATGTCCAGCTTAAGACTCAGGGGAGTGCTAATTTGTTGATATTTGAACGTTTTCATGTGGAAACTTCATCCCTGCTTTCTTTAATTTCTTGATGATCCAAATGTACTAACTTAATGTGTCTTCCCAAATGTGCTAACTTAATCTGTCTTCTTGCAGAACATTTGTTAGTGAAATAGTTACGGGATATCTTCCCAGCCTCATTCTTTTGTTGTTTCTGAAAATAGTACCTCCGATTATGGAGTTGCTTTCTTCCATTCAAGGATACATTGCCCATAGTGACATAGAAAGGAGCGCATGTAGCAAGGTGCTTTGGTTCACAATATGGAACATTTTCTTTGCAACAGTATTTTCTGGATCAGTTTTATATCAGGTTTCCATCTTCCTTGAACCCAAGAATATTCCTGCAAAGCTCGCCGTTTCAGTTCCAGCACAGGTGAGACGAATTTCCTATGAAGAAAAGTTGTTCAAAACTTACCTGGTTTAGTTAAAAATTCAGGACTAGCGCAAACATATCCATGCCAGTGAAACTGACTTAAGAATGTTTTCTTCTCTCTATGGACTTTCTCCTGGACAGATGCAATATAGCCTACTATTCTTAGGATAAGCGCACTAACTTACCTATGCATTTTAAACTGAAGATAGAAAGGATAATAATCTACTGACTATGATGCCTTAGGCAATATACATTATAATTTCTTTGTTGGATGTCATTGCTCTTATCTTAGTAGAATGTAGCACTTACACTCTTTCTAATGAAAAAGAATAGAGGTACTTTTGCTAGCTCTGGTTACTTTTACTAGGTAATTGGACTACGTCACATGTTTAATGCCAAGCTGTTGTCCCAAATCCCAGAAGTTGATTAATTTGGTAATCAAGTTTGGTCTTATGAAGGGATCCTGCTTTCGATTAAGTCTATAAGTTGTATTGGATGTAGAAAATTAATTCATAAAATTCATCAGTTTCTGAGTTTACAGTGTGACAATTATGACCTGAACGTCCAGTATCACCACCAAAAGTAAGAACTTCCTCCTATGCCTGAGTAGTAGATGTACTTTGAAATTCATGTTAGGACATGTTTGCCTTTTGAAATCAAACTTTTCCTCCTGACTTGATCTTCGAAACAATTCCCATGTTAACCTGCTCATGCCTTATTCTTTCCTAACTTTAATTTTCTTTTGCCTAAAATATTCAAGACCCGTAGTTATTAAAAAACAACAAAAAAAAAAAGGAAGAAAAGAAAATGGCCACTACATTGAACATTTGCGGATATGCAGAGGATTAGATCTTCACTAGATATGTTTAACAAGATGAAACAAAATACAAATAAGTTTCCATATATAGTAGACACAAAATTGCATGTGTAGTTGTTTGGCACAACTAAAAATATCATCTGCTCAAATATTTTCCTTGTCATGACATCATTTGTTTTGGCTGCAGGCATCGTTTTTCATTGCTTATGTTGTCACATCTGGCTGGACAAGTGTTTCATCTGAACTCTTTCGCCTTGTCCCTCTGATCTGGAGTCTAATACGAAAACCTTGTTCTAAAGATATTGAGGAGGAACTTGTAGTTCCAGGTATCCCTTTCCACAGGGACATTCCAAGGCTTCTTTTCTTTGGACTTCTTGGGATTACATATTTTTTCCTAGCTCCACTTATTCTACCCTTCCTCTTGGTGTACTACTGTCTTGGATACATCATCTACCGCAATCAGGTTGGTTCTCTCTTATTCTCCCATTCTTCAAGTGCGATTCAAAACTGTTCAGAAAAATAAATGGTGTGTTTATGTTGTTTTTAATGTTTATTATTTATAGGAGAGAAACAACTCTGATAACAGTAATAAGCAAAATTAGCTGAACTTCCACCAAAACCTAGACAAAGATAAAATTAACTAGAAAAAAGATAAGTATGAATTCCTCTAACACTTAAGTGAAGCTCACCATAAATTCCAAGTAGGACATATAAAAGAAAGAAATCAATGACAAAGGGCTTTTAGGAATAACAAAGTCTACTTAGCACAACCAACTTGTCACAAGCAAAATCAACAAACTGGACAGAACATAGAACCATTGACTTGGCCGAAAAACAACCAAATTGTTGTTTTTTGCTTTTTCTTACATTTTTAATATTATTTGTTAAGGGGAACAGTAATCTTGCATAGATTCTATTGAAATATAAAATATTGCTAAATTTGTAGAGAATGATCACATGTAATTGAGGTAATACAACATGGATTTATATGATTGTTTTGAACCTCTAGACATTACTTTATGGAACGCCAAACTGTAGGCACCGATTTGTTAGTCTTTAAAAGAGAGCAAGATTTGCTTTCTCGATATTCTTTTCATTTAGATTGGAATAATAAATGTCATTCATGCTTATTCAAGCAATTAAATTGCACTGCTTTAGATTCCTATGGGTGAAAGTGGTTTAGCTATATTTATATGTTATGCTCAGTCAAACGATGAAGCAAACTTCAACAGGTGGAACTTTTCTTTTATTGTCATTTCACACCCCTGAAACCATGTCAACATATATCTAGTGTTGTAACTAGAATAAGAACTACTATCAGCTTTTATGCATTTCTCATTATCACTGATATTGGAAACTGCTGATGTTTTTAAGAAGTTGATTAGTAAGATTATTCTGTTTGAATGCTGTACCTGAAGTTCTTTATCTTCTTTTAAAGGGAGCAGTAAATTTTCGTCTTGTCTTCCATGTTACTCAATTTCAAAAGTTTCTTGTAGTCATAATACATCTAAAAATCTGGACTGAATTTAAAGAGCTTGTGCTAATGCTCCACAAATATCCTGTGCAGTTCATAAATGTTTATGAGCCGAAGTATGAAACTGCAGGGAAGTTTTGGCCTATTGTACACAATTCAATGATATTTTCTCTGGTCCTCATGCACGCTATTGCTGTGGGAATCTTCACGCTAAAGAAGCTCTCTTTAGCTTCAACTTTGATCTTCCCTCTTGCAATACTCACGCTTCTCTTTAACGAGTACTGTCGGAAACGCTTCCTACCCATTTTCTCCGGCTACCCGGCTGAGGTACGTTTGTTTGCAAATCAAGATTGCAATACCTTTCTTAAAATGGATATAAAGCTTTCTATTATGTTAAGTAAGTAAGTATTGTGAAGTGATTATCCCACATTGTTAAGTCATCTCCTTAAGAGTCCAAGTTCTATCTTCTGCCTCTTAGCTTATCAGCAAAAATCCCCGTGGAAAATATTGCTCCGTTCTCAGGTCAAGGGGACTTGTTAAGTCCCACAAGGGAAATATAAAAAGTCTACAAGTATAGTTTATAAAATTATAGGTTCCTTCATTTAAATGCTTAAGGTCTTAAATTAAATATGAGTCATTCTTTATAATTTCTAACGTATTTCTTCCACCATTTTTTCTATTCACCTTCAAATTCGATACCATTACTGCCTTCAAATCCTGTACTTAGACACTGACTCTAGTTTCATCCTTTCAGTGTTTAATAAAGAAAGACAGACTCGAGGAGAATGATGCTGCAATGACAGAGTTCTTTGATAAACTGGTCAGTGCTTATCAGGACCCGGCAATGATGCCAATTCATTACTCTGTACACAGCGACGGTCTCAACAGTCCACTTCTATCTTCGGTTGATAGAGTCTGAGGTACGGTGGATTTATACCATATTACAGTGGCTGATAATGGGTCATTTTCATATGTAATGCTTCATTCTTTTTACTTGAGAAATTAGAAACGTCTAGGAAAAGCAAGAATACTTTTGTGTGCATTTTTGTTTTTACTTTGCACGCATATCCACGCCTAGTGTGATTATATTGGCATGTATAATTAGCATTGAGTAGTTTCAAGATCAGCTAGTTCAATGTACCATGACTTTAGTCTAGTGTCAATCAAATTACATTTTTTCACACTTTCAATTATCTGGTTGTTTGCTGTGTCATGCATTTCTTTAAATTCAAGTCATCACCCCCTAAACATATTTATTACTATTTGAGCTACGGGGAAGTGACAAAATGATTGAGTTGCAAGGAACAAAAAAATAATTTAGTTAGTATCTCAATAGTTAGTTACTAGCCGCCCAAGACTTAGGTCCTTAATTCAATACCCATAATTTCATTTTTCTCCCTTTGTATTTGATAAAGAAAGGATTGAAGGTTGTGGAGTTTTGAACTTAGGATCTAGGTCTTGGGTGTTAGCAACTAACCATTAAATTACTAATCTATGCTTATCACAAACTTGAAGAAATAATAAATGAAAAGTAGCATGTGAACACTTACTATTTTTCTTAGAAAAACATGTAAAGAAAAAAATTATTTGGATGAATCCTTTATTTTTTGGGTACTAGTACATTGGCACAACAAAGGGGTACTTATACGAAGCCAACCTTACTTTACTAAACACTACTTTGATCCATTGGAAGAATCCGGTGCCGAACAATCCGTTATGGGCTGTGGGTAATGAGGTAATGGTTAATGCGAAAAGGTTAGTCATGAGGCTTTTTGAAAGATGGCAATATCCACTGGTTTTGATTTATTTTGGGGTGTTTGGGGCATCACTGGGGATGGGTTTTGGAGGTTTTGGGCCTAGTGGGTTGTATAATATGGTTAAGTGAGGAATATGATTTTGTTTTTATACATATTAAGAGAATTACAACAAGAGTTAAGTAATATAATATATACATCTTTTTTAATATATTCCTTTGTTTCAAATGTATCAAGAGACTTATTATCCAACTCAAGAGTTGGTGGAATCTATTATTATATAAACAAAAATATTTATGTATTCTTTAGTACTATAAGACTTATTAGTCATATCTTAACATATTTTCTCATTAAGACAACTAAATTATCAAATTATAATGATATCGTATTACATGAGCAATGTGTAAACTCAAATCACTAGAAATTTGTAGGGTATTAAGAGAGATTTTGACTCCAATATCATACTAAGAAGCTCATTACAAACGACAGGGTGAAAATTAGTTTGTAATTTTCTTTTTCTTTTGAACGTGGCCAAATGGGTGAGAAAAAATAGCAAATATAATGTGGTATACAGTGCTCTAGAGCAAAATACTTTGTTACGTCAACAGTACTTATATGGCCGTAGTGGAAGCTTTGATTGGTGTGAAAAAAGAACGGCTACCTTGTATTTACGTATCGTTAGAATCGCCTTGGTCACATCTACTGATTTCTAGCATTCAGCAGCATTGGAGCACCTGAACGCGTTAATGTTGGGTGGGAACTTCGAAGATTGGAAGTAGACATGAAGGAATGTTGTGAGCATTCAGAATCAGCTTCGTCGCTTCTTCTGTGCTTTTGCTTGTAAACTCTTCCTCTTCTCAAGATCATGCAGCTTCCCACGCTTAAGGCTGCATATTCTCTGTCTTTTGTTCAAAGTGAGACCACATCCCCAAAGCACTTTCTTCTTGAGTAAATTTTGATGGGAGATCTTATGTTATAAGTAAATTTGGAATCATTAGCTTAGGTAAAATTTTGAGTATCAAAAGTTAAGAAGTCCATTATTTAACTGAAAAATTCACTTGTGAGTTAATAAAACTTATTATCATAAATGCTAGACTCCTAATATATATTTTTTTGCAACGTGACATCATTGTTTATATACCATCATGGTATTGTATCATGTGGGTAATATGTAAGCTCAAATCAATTAGAGTTTATAAGGGTGTTAAAGATGAATGCTGGCTTCAGTATTAGTTTAAAAGTCTATTATCTAACTCAAAAGTTTACCTAAATTTAGTTTAATTAAAATTTTCATTATATTTCTTAGCAATATATGATCACATGATATACAATGTAACATAAGAAACTAATATTGACAAGTACGTAACTCAATGGTGAGCAAGTATTATTTAGGACCTCTTGGTCTAAAAAAAAAAAAGTAATATATCATGCTTTGATATTATTTGGCTGGAGATAAAACGGATCTAATAACAAGCACATAAGTACAAAAAAAGTACAAAAAGTACTTGAAATTTATGCGATTCTTTGTCTTTGTGGTGCTTGCATTTAATACAGGATCCCGTATTATCTTCTTCGATTAATGTCTAATTAAAGGCTTCATAGCAACAAACTAAAAATTCAAGAAGTGAAGAAACAAAAATGATCAAATATTTTAGTATTTCAAGCGGTCTTTTTCATGGGATTGAGATGGATAGATCAATCCCATCTAAAGAAGCGTGAAAATGAGGAGAATCAGTTCAGAAAATGTCCTCTTAACTCGATACAGAATTGCTGTGAGTCAAAGTAATCTCAAACTTCTATTAAGTTCTTTAAAAAAAAAAAAGATGAAGATTAAAATTTTAAGAAACTGAATGTCATTATATCAGATTAGAGATATTAAAGGGGCCTTTGGCATTTCACATATCTGGAACTTAGACAGGGAAAGGGAGAGGGGAAAGCAAAGACAGACAAAGAGGAAGGATCTTGTACATCCTGACCTTGTCTTGGCCGTTTATTATTTTATGTGTTTTGTACTTTCCCTACTCCTCCAGTGATGTTGAAGGTTTTGGCTTCTTCGGCAGCAAATCCTGCTTAGGTTGTTAATAACGAAGATTGGTCAAAATCCTCGACGGTTTAAGTATTTTTCTCTCATCCACAACGGACTGATCCAATACTTCCCTTTCATGATATTGATCTTTCCAATGTTTCTGACTTATGTGTTTAAATCTAAGCAGGACTCATGTCATTTTGATCCGAGTTTGGAGAATCTTGTAGCAATGTCAGGAAATAGTATAAAATGGAGAAAAATTTATCAAAATGTATGAAATATCATTCTTCTAGCTTTATATAAGAAATCTTACATTGAAAAGATATAATCAATGAATAGTATTTAAATATAAAAAGTATCTCTTTTATTCATAAGGTAACTTTTGAATTGAATTTTTAACATTTTTACAATGGTATTAAAGCTTAAGTTGATTACCCCTAGCTACCAATCCAAGGTCTAGGGTTCGAGACACTCCTTCCCCTTCCTCATGTGTGTGAGTTGTAATAAAAAAAATTGCTTAAGTTAATTCATTAAAATTTTCAATTAACCTTAAGTCTATTAAGATATACATGATATATGAAAAATATTTATTTTAAAGAGAAGTATCGGAGACAAGCTCTATATTAAAAAGATATCATCCTAAAATAATATTTAAATATAAAAATATCTTTCTAACTTATGAGTTAACTTTTGATTTTTTGATTTATTATATTTAAACACAAAAATCGTATCTTTTCAATATAAAACTTTTCTCTTTGGTAAGCCAACAGGAATCATTCTATGACAAATGTGGATTGATATTTAAGAAATGAGAAGAAGTTCAGACCTGTACTCATAAGCGACTAGGTCAAAAAAATGCTTTATTGGATTGCAGTTTCTTGAATTCTCCTCTCGCATGCAAGGGTGCCGATGTTTAGAAGAAACAAAAGAAAGCTACAAGCAAAAGAGGCCATTTTCAATATTTTCTCACTCAACAGCGTGACCTCACTCGTATGTTTATATATACTGAAAGCATAATCATGCTCACCAACTTGAACTGTTAATGCACAGGAATCAGAATACGAACGAGTTTGAAGAAATGAATATGTTGGGAAAGAGGAAGGGAGGCGAGTGGGAAGAACAGGGAAATAGTGACAGAAACATTGGTTCTGAGATGGAAGAGGCTGCGGCGGCAGCGGCAGCAGCCGCGCTCGTCAGAGCTCGGGGAGGGAGGAAACGGTACATCGGCGTGCGCCAGCGGCCGTCGGGACGATGGGTTGCAGAGATAAAAGACACGATACAGAAGATAAGAGTATGGCTGGGAACTTACGATACCGCCGAAGAGGCTGCCAGGGCTTACGACGAAGCAGCCTGCTTGCTCCGAGGAGCCAACACTAGGACAAACTTCTGGCCGACCCTCCGTTCGACGCCGGCACTTCCCTCGAAGATCATCAATCATCTCTTGCTCAGGCTAAAAGCAAGGCACATTGCCTCGGCCCCGACTGCAACTTCTTCGCCGCTTGACGTGCAGGAGAACGAACTAGAAGTAAAAGATTATCAGTTCGATAGTTTCCTGGATCTGCCGGATGATTGCACCTTCTCCGAAAACCGCGATGCTACTTGTGATACTACCTGTGATAACATTACCGAAAGCCTCGAATCAAGTTCTGCAGAATTCGAAAAGGGTTGCATGACAGCTCTGGATATGGATGATAACTGGAGTAACATCGATGGAAAGAGTCAGGGAGGAGGAGAGAAAGATGATTCTGAGATGGGGCTTATGGATTTTCATTTTGTGGATTCTGAGAGATCTGATTGCTTCTTTTCACCGTTCGAGATAGCTGAGGAAATGGTGGAGCCAGTGGAGATGGAGAATCATGGGGATGAGCCTTCGGCTCTTGGAGAGACCATGAAGAGGATGAAGTACGAACGTAAATTCTCTGCTTCCCTTTATGCCTTCCATGGGATTCCAGAATGCTTAAGGCTAAAACAGTCGTGGGTGGGAAACGAACCAGAAAGGTCTGAACAAAAAAGCAAAACCAGTGAAGAGAAGAAAGGAAAAGAAGAAGCTTTTCAGAAGGTGGTGCAAGAACAAGTTGGGATCCCACAAGCATCAACAGAACTGGGATCTTCTTCGTCTTCTTCCTCGTTTTTGAGCTCGGAAAGCAGCGAACCTTTTCTTTGGAGCTCTCTCAATCTTTCTTCTTTGTGCTCTCTGTTAACAGAATGATCATTTTTTCTTTTTTCTCCCTCTTTTTTAAGAGGTTAAGGCTGAGTGATAGTCAATTAACTTGAGCTCTAATATCTTGTTAGAAACAGAATAATCCTATCTTATAATCAATAATTTTTACTATCTTAAACATTTAAGCCTAGATTTGTTTCTTGCATTTGCATCAAACAGGTTCTATGGTATATCACTTCAAACATATGATGAGTTTAGATTTCAGTACGTGTTTGGCTGGCTGAAGCTTTTGCCAACTTAGAGAACATTGAATTTATCAGGGGACTGCATTTCTAAGAGCATTTCCTGCAAACATTGAACTCCACAAATCGAAAATGTATGCATACAATTACATAGAAAAGGAACAAGAAATTTCTTCTTATATTATCACACCATTCGACCAAATTTAATCTTGCAACTCAAATATTTTATGGCTTACTTTTTTATCGATGAATTAGGCAATGACTAAGACATGTTAGTCTTTTCTTCTAATTTTTCAAGTCAAAAGGCTTCCTAAATCATGTGAGTAAAAGCTTGGTAATTATTGTTGAGTGACTTGTAAAAGAGCCTTTTTGGTGGAAGGTCATTAAAAGGATAGATAAAGAGTTATGATTCCTCATAATTCAAGTGCATAAAAATGTATAAGAAATCTTATTTTTCCCTTAAAATCGGCTATAAGAAGAATTATAATTTTTTTTTATGTATAGTGAATATTAGGACAAAATTCAAGTAATGTAAACATACCTTATAAAGAAGAAGATAATTTTTTTTGTATATAAAAAATATCAAAAAAAAATAAAGTAATATGGACACGATTTTCATGAGAAAGCACATACAAATAACCCATAGACACATAGTATAATGGCCCCCTACAGTTTTGTATCCCTTTTTAGATAGCTCTAGCGCCTTCAGTGGTTATTCAGTCATACCCCCAAGTTGCTTCCTGATGCATCATTTAGAGAACATGCGTTCTGTGCTATAAGGACCCTGCAGCCTTCTAATTTTCAGGATCTCCGAGTTACCTGCAGTTGGAAGGAACTTTTTGAAAAAAGCCTGAAGAATTGCATGATTCATTTCTAGAAGTCCGTAATTAGTGCTCCCTTGAGATGAATATTGATGCTTTTATCTTGACAAGTAAAAGAAGCACTTCTGATGACTTACATAACATACTCTACTCGAGCATTCCTCTAATCTGGTTTCTCTTATAATCGTAAGAACAATCCCCTTTTTTTTTTAACACATCATAAAAGTTATCACAAAATATTATGATCTATTAAAGTATGTTTTTTTATTTTTTTTAACTATTTGTTCCATATTGATTTGTTTTCCCTTAATGTGTTTTATTCAAGTTTCTTTTGTAACTCTGAAGTATCTACCTTTATACAATAATGATTATGAAGTTTTGAAGTACTTGTAATATAAAGAGATAATTTTCTTCTTTATAAGACAGCTTTTAAGAAGGACATTTTGCTCTAAAATATAGTATAGACCCATATAACTTACAACATATGAGGTTAAATTATTGCATCATAGAAGTGATGTATGTTGGATTTTTTGAATTGAACAAAGTGTAAACACAACCAATTAGATTGAAAATTTGTCTTTGAAATGAAAAACAAAGGACAGAGTTTGTTTAGAATTGAAAAATTGCAAAAGCTCTTAGTGTTGTTTGTAAAGAAAATCTAATGTGGTTTATTTTTTTCTATTAAGGACAAAAGTCTTATATTAAGAAATATGATTATTATGTAATATTTAAATATAATAATTTGTCATTCAAGCTAATAAATTAGCTTTTAAATTAGACTTTAGGCATAGTATGTAGTAGAGTATTCATTTCATTCCATTCAACCTTAAGTTCAAAGTATGCTCAAGGTGTAAGGTCACTTCCTACATTAAATAAATATGATACATGGGTAACACTAAAATATCAAAAATATTTTTTTTTAACTCATGAGCTAGCTTTTAAGTTAGATTTTAGGTAATCAATATAGTATTAGAACCCATATTAATCCGTTTGAACTCTTATACAATTTTAAGCACTTAAAATATACTTGGTGTACAAAAAAACATGCATTCCAGTTGTTCAACCTTGAGTCTAAAGTATGCTTAGTATACAAAGAAATACTAAGAATAGAAATCTCACATTGGAAAAATATGATCAACAGGTTATGTTTCATTATGAAAATTATCCATCAATTCATGTATTATCTTTTAAATTGAACTTTAAACCTTGTAATATGTTATGCTTTTTGTTCACAGTTGTTGGCATCAAAAAGTTAGGTTGGATACTTTTGGTTTATCTTACACTCTTGTTGGCATCATGCAACTTTTTTCCATTATCCAAGGTCATGTCATTTTCATCGGTGTTCAGATGATCGGTGTTGCATAAACTGACAGAGTGAGGAGTTCTTATTGTTAACGTTTCTCATTTCTACCATTAGTGTTGAGTCATTACGCATATGCTATCCAACTAAAGGCGCATTAGCATTGAATCTTGAAAAATATAATAAAACAAATCGCTTCTTAAAGATCATTTCGTTCCATCTGTGGTTAAGTTCTCAATATCAACAGAACCTTAATCATCCCCAGTTGAAGAAACAAGGATGGCAATAGGACTTGGGGTAAAAACTTTTGAATCTGCAAAGATCTATTGGATACGTGGAAGGTCAATGGTAATCAATTGGTAGAACCTGGTAAAGATTCCTTACCTTTGAATGAAAAGTGCACAAGGTAAAACCTTCGGCGTTACTGCAAATAGTTCCCGCACTCTAACCAACATTCAAAGTCCTTACCATTGGTTAGGGGCATAAATACATAGGAGATCATGATTGTCCTCCTTTGGGAGAACATAATGTGACCAAACTTTATCTCAGCGACGACTACCATCCTCGTCTTTTTGCTTTTCTCTAACGTAAGGATTCCATGACATATTCAAGCAAAAGCGACACGTTCTTAAACAATTAGCTATCAAGTTGCCAAGTGCTGCAATATCTATGCGTGTGCCTAGATTTTAGACCCATTCACAAGGTAAATCATGATGAATATCTTTATCTTGGTCTAAACCATCATTAATGTCTGTATCTTCAGTTTTTAGAACAGATCTTGGAAGATTCAAGAGAGTACGACATATGGCTAAGATTTTTCCTAGATCTTCTCGGTCTGCTAAACCATAAGCATTCATAGTTTAAATGACCCACAAAGACAGAGAAGGGTTCTTCTTCTTCACTCCATTAACTTTAAGATGAACTTTTATGATTATTCTTCGTTCTTTTAGTGCAGATTGTCAAAGTTATCGCGTTCCCCATTTGCTCAAATTGTGTTTGTGGATGAGCTTCCTTAGATTTAGTCTTTATTGGAGAGATAGAGACAAAGATCACTAAACTTGTGGATTATATATTTTTTATATTTAGTGCTAGAAATAATCTCATATTTGAATTGGTAGCCATACAGCATGTCGGCAGCCATTACCAATGGAGAACTCGGGTTTGTACACAGAAACATGGTCTTAAGAGTTTTTGCAATGGTGAGAGAAATGAGTGTTAGAAATAAGTTTAAAGACCTATCCAAATACCTTAGGCTCAAGAATAAATATAGTAGAGTCAATGCTTCTAGCACACCAAACATTGAGTGCTTAAAATTAAATAAGAGTTTAGTGGGTTAACTTAAACTTTGACATTACATTATAAGGTTCATAGTCTAACTTAAAAACTAGCTTTTTGAGTTAGGAGGATATTTTTATATTTAAATGCTAACTATAAATTTTTAATATAAAACTTTAGCCTCCAAGAAGGAAAAATAAACCCAAGAATTAGGTTACGATGGATGATTATAAAACTTTCAGTGAAACGAGGGAAAATCTCATTAACTACTTCCAAAAAGGTGTTGACAAGGCATATTCTTGGTTAAGAAGGAAAAAGAAAAACATCTGCCAGATTTATTAGATTACTTAGCTAAAGACACCTTTTTATAGACTTAAAAGTACAAAATGATATTGCACTTAAACTAACTTAATAAATTAAGACACATGGATATATAAAATTTAAAATAAAATAAGTTAACTTAAAAATATGGAAATATTAGAGAGATTCAATTCTGTCATTATTGAAAAGATATTGTACTTAAACTAGAGTTTTGATTTCTTGAAAAGCATCTAATTTTTTTCCGTTAAAATCATGATTTAACATAATGGATATCTGAACATGTAATGGAAATAACAAGAGATACTATGAAATGAAAATTCTACTACTTTTAACTCCAATTAAGATACCTTCTCAGTTTGCTTCTGCAATCCAATCTCCATAAGTTTACTTCATGGGCACTGTTCACAGTAACCTTAATGGAGTTCACTCATATTATAATGATTAATCAGCATCAGATAACATCCAGAGAAGGTTAAGCACAGTTCGTATACGAAGATCTTCCTCTACAATCTGAAAAACCCAGAAGAAATCATGCAGTATATCAGTGAAACTACGAGCTTACACAGCAGCTGGAGACCAAAGTTGAAAAATAAGTCATCTCTTCTTGAACTTTCAGCAGCTCTTGTAATCACTTTTTGCCAAATGTGTGCGCATCTTCATTGGAATTCATACCTTCCCCACATGTTTCGCCTACCAATCTCACCTGCACTTTTACGCATTACGAGGCCATCTTGGAGCCCTCTTGGCCCGCGAAGAGTGATAAAATGAAGGAAAAGAAAAGGAAGAAGCCTGACGGGTCTAATTGTTTTTCAAATGATGACTTCACCACAGTGATTAGCTTTTGGATAATTTCTCTGTTGGATTCTCATTTAAATATTGACATTAAAACATATAAATTCTATTATTTTCACATTTATTACATATATTTAAAAGAAATAACTTTTTTTTTGTAACATGCACATAAATTTATACATTCAAATAGTAAACCTAAAACTAAGAGGTACTAAATCTTATGACAAGAATTCACTTATTGAGGATGGGAAAAAATAGGGCCAAAAGGGTTTAAGATAATAATATTTTCCTTATCATTTGGTGGATGTTACAGCTGACACATGCCCCCATTGATTCGAAGTGAAGAAATTCATAAAATAATCAATGATGTTACAGATTTGAAGATGCTCTCTTTTGACTGGGTTTGAGTTGAAACTTAGTTGGGGCAGATGAATCCGCCATAATGATAGGAAAGTTTGAAATTTATAATCTGTATCTGACAACTTTGTTACGGTTCTGACTTCTATTACATGGTTTAAGGCTCAAGGTGACCCCTACCTAGATAATGGAGATTGATGTAACTTCTCCGGGCCATGCCTTCTTCTTCTGCCAGCTGCGGTACAAGGAATTTAGGCAGATCAGTCGTAGCATAAGTCAGTCTAGAAGCTGATTAGATGGTACTTCAGAAACTTTAATCCTCCAATCTGTCACATCCTTTAATATATACTTAATGATAAATGTAAAATTAAAAGTTAAAATAGCATTGTAAGCAATCATGCTATTGTTGATAGCCTTTCTTCTTGGATGATGCTTAGAAAGGTATCAAAATTTGAAAATACTTCTTTTAGGTTGCTTTTTTGGATGGAGAAGGACGAGAAGAATCAAAAATCTTCGTGCTGCGAGCCATGAAAGATGATTATGGAAGGAATAAGAAGCAAAGGTAAACTGATAAAATGGGTGCATTGGAAGAGCAATCCTGTGTTTCATGCAAGGATAAGTTTTGAAACGATCTCGATAAGATAAGCATGATGAGCAAATCACATCAGCCTGTGGTTGTCCTTTTCTTTCTGGGGATGAGGAATGCCAAGAACTTTTTCTCATCGAATATGGAGTCCTTGGATTAAGCTGAATACGACATCAATAGTTAATTGCTCGATAGAAAAGAGTTAAGATATCCGAGTCATGTCGATGTTCAGTCGCTTATAAAATTGCTTTCTCGAGGACGATGAAAATGGGTAGGGATGTGCCCAAAGACACCAACAGATTGCACCCGCCTCTTCGGGTTTGAAAGGGATACATAATTGCTTTAGCTCTTTTTAGATCGAATCAACAAGAGTTGGAGTAAGAGGAAGCATTTGCCATAGAGATAAGATCGAATCAAGACAACAGAGGAATGTTGTCCTGAGTTTTACTTTTAGTCATGTCATTTTGAGCTTTAATTTTCATCGGGTGTTGAAGAATATTGTAGCTCTTATTAAAATGTAAATTTAGAATTAAAATTAACTTTAGAAGTAAGTAAACCTTTTAAGTAAACTTTCTCCACTTGTCTTCATTATTCTCATACAATACTATGGACTATGATAGATTTGTATTACATGGTAAATATGTTTCTTGATAATATTGCATGCGTGTATAAGATGAAAGTCTTACATTTAATATATTATCTTTTATGATAAAATTTAAATAAAAAATATTTATTTAACTTTGAAGTTAATTTTTTAGTTGAGTTTTAAATTTTTTGGCATAATATTGAAGCCTTTCATCTACTACAATCTTTAACCTAATATTATTTGGTGTGTAGGAATGTATTTGCAATTTGAAAGTCCAATGTTAAATATGTTGCTGTTAAACTTTCCAACAACACGCACAATATCAAGCCATCCACTCCTAAAAAATACTATCCCTTAGGCTATCTCTTTTGCTGGATATCAATTAAAATATAATAAAATAGAAGACTTTTTTATAAAGATATTGATTCATTCACTTAATATTTTAAAATTTCTAGTTAGATATCAATTATATTCTATAAATCCTAACATAGTACTAGCATTCAACTTCAGAATGATACCCATTTATATTGGATAATAAAGTTTTCACGGTGGAGAGAACAACACTTCTAATGTACCTTATAAACCTTCTAAACTTCTTTCATCAATGAAACTTTTTGACAAGAAGTGGATCTAGTTCTTTATTAAATCTAGTCTTTCCTCTGGTGTAATCCAACACTCAAATCTAAAAAATAGGTTAGTCAAAAGATGGAATTTGGACTACATAAAATATTAGGCAATATAGTATCATACTAGATATAATAATATTTATAAAGTGTCTTATAAACTTTCATAACCTCTCCTTTTAATGAAATATTTTGGTCAAACATCCTCATACCTTTACAATACATTAAACTATGCTAGTTTGAAAAAACTAATTACAAAAATAATAAATTTATCCACATAATGTTCTAAAATTTTAAATTATATATAAACTCTCTTTTATAATTTCTAACACCACTATCAATCTTTAAATGTCTCCCCCTTTCTGCAGAAGTTTTAACAAACAAAATCGCATGGCTCTTTACTGATTGTCCGACATCCAAAAGGGCACCGGCGTAACCTGAGGTTTGAAGGTTGCTGCTACTGTCTCAGGCAGGTGCTCATGCCGTATCTGCCGAATCAATCCAAGCCAATCCAACCCCTTTGTCAATGGCGAACGGTACTCCGTCCCAGAAGTCCCATCTGAGCCACGAAGTTCTAGGAAAACAAAAACTAAAAACTAAAAACAATGAAGCCTCCCCACCTACACCCTTTAGCTTTGGGCCTGCCATCAGCTGCCATCAGCTGCCAACATCTAATCTAATCTAATCCAGACATCAAATTCAACCCTCGTTTTATGTTCATTTCGAATTGCAAATCCGCCTCGGGCTGTCCCCCACTCCGGCTCCCATTCCTATCAGTATAATTATATGGCAGGCAGCATGAATCACGGTTCTATCTAATGCCACACTTGGTTCTTCATAATGCCGTGAAATATGGTAACTCTCTGTCCCATATCATATCTGTCTTGGTCTATAAATAGTGAAAATGTTCCCTCCATTACATGTTTAACACGGAACATCTGTGACACCTAATTTCTTTCTCCAGAAAAATCTGGTCTTAGAATAGTATAGAAGCATGAATACCTTCTGTTTGATGGATATTGCTATCATACTTTTGTTATGTTCTTTGTTTGTACTCCTGTGGGTTATATCCATTTTTTTTAACCTTTTTTGCTGGTTGGGGCTGAAATCTCTGTAGGGTTTTCTGTCTGGTTGTTGCTAACTGTAGAGTCCGCAACAAAGCCCCCACCTTTGAGAGCTAGCACACAGGATAATAAACATGTATACGCATGCATTCTCATGCATGTTTATGTGGGGAGTTTTGTCAACATGCCTTTATTTGATCTTGGAAACCTGTTTTACCAAAAGGAGTGGTTTCGAAGAAATGGCCCGAAGCACATGGGATCTTTTCATTTGAAGAAACGAAAGCAAGAAAGGAGAAAACAGAAAAGAAAGGATGAAAACATCATCACACCTTTTGAGGTTGGCCGGCAATTGAAGTCTAGGATTTTCCACTTTTAATTCAGTGAGGATTTGCCCAATTTTAAAGGTGGGTAAACCCTCTTTTCGTCTTGGCAGGTAAGCACAACAGTGAAGGCACGCAGCAAAGAGACTTTCCCATATCTCAAACCACAGAAAGTCAGAAAGTGTTGTGGTCTAGCCATTATTTTTTCCCCTGCTCTGACCAATCTTAAGTCTTGTCTTCATGTGCCGAAGAATTCATGAACCAAAAAGCAGTGGACTTAGTGGGATGATGTGGTCCAAATCCTAAAATGAGTTTAACACCTTTGGGCTCCACTCTAATCATGGTGTCCCATTATCACTTTGGAGCAATGTCTACCTTAAATACTGAAGAGACCCATCTTCCCAATTGCACCAATGGCCCCTTCTCATACTCTGTTTGTCATCTTGTTGACAAAAGACGAGGCAAAAGGGAGGCCAAAAAAAGCAGTGGCTTGAACGAATTGTGAAGAGATCATTGCTTAATGGACATGAAGGAAGAAGTTTGTGGCTTTCTTAGGAAGGTGTATTAGGGATCTGAAAGCTGTTTCTTTTAATAGTCAAGACTAGCTATTTTCTGGTCGGGGGGTTAGGTAAAGGTGCCCCTGATCTCCCAGATGGATATCCAGGGCTGGGGGAATAGAAGATTCACTCACACTTTCTTTATTTAACAATGTTCGCCTCAGGTCAAAAGGTGAACACAGCAGGGGGGGCCTTTAAATTTCTCAATTGGGCTGTTATCAAGTGGGGTTTGAAAGAATCTGCGGAGACTTTAGCAGATAATCATGCTTCCCAGTTCAGAATGTTAAAAAATTTCCCTGTTTTTCAGTCATATGAGTGTAAGATTAGGATCAGGATGAAGATGTAGATGAGGATGAATTTTTCATCACACCAATGTCTAGACAATTTGTTTTTTTATACATTTGGATATTTTATTTTCTTAAGGAAGAAAATTATATTATTTTTAATCATTTTAAACATTATTAAAATTTACCTTCAAGTATATGTGATTTTACGACATTGTTCATGATTTCTTTATTCTTAAGATGAGAAAAGATATTAAAAATAATGATTATTTTGTATCACTAGTATCTTAATCTTATTCAAATATTTTCTTTTTTTTAAAAAAAATTATCTATGTGATTAGTTAATTCTTTCAATCCATTGCTTCTAGCCACAAAATGAAAAGCTGCAAATAGTTTTATATTCTAAATTAGCTTAGCTCATGATGTTTAGGCAGTAAAAAGGCGATGATGATGAACATGATGATGCTTTAAATATTGAAATTTGATAAAACTGAACTGTATTTGACCAGCACTAACTTGGAATGAGACACTAGCAATGATAAGAATGATAAGTAAGATGATGCTTAAAAACATTGAAAAGCCAACATAAAATGCAAGTAGAGTGTGAAGGCCCATCTGCCATCACCATCAGAAGAATTCTACTTTGCTATAGTAGTACTTTTATTTATTCTATGCCCATTTGACTGACCACATTTTCAAGAACAGCCTTTGAGGCCTTTTATTGTTTATAAAGCCCTAGCACACTCTTTACATCCATATTGCAGTGCCAAACAGTTAGTACACCTTCCTTGTACAGGCATTTATCTTTCTTTATAAAGCAATATGCAGGCCTTTCCTCTGTTACCTATGAAAATAGGCTTACCAGTAATCCCACTTTCTTTCTCTTGAGGGGGATACAAGCCGTTGCTAGTCTAAAACCCAAGCTCTCTCTCCCTCTCTCTCTCTCTCTGTATAATAACTGCAGTCTGCTTCAGCTCCACGGATATCTAAATCAGAATCTCTGCTTTTGCTTTCCTTGTCCGTCTGATGCCCTTCTCCGCCTTCTGTTTCTCTCTTCCTTTTGCTTTTCTCTCCAGGAAATAATGGAGAAGGCAGAGGAGCCCAGTGCTAACAAGAAATGCACCACCAAAACGAGTAGTTTCAGGGGCAGAACCAATCCTCACAAGCATCACTACCAGTATCAGCATCAGCTGCTACAGTACTCAAATCAATATGCGTTCTGTAACCAGAACCAGTACCAGAGATATTACCCGGCGCTACTTCCTCTCCCTCCTCAAATTCCATTTCAGCTGGCTTTAACTCCTCCTGTTCCTCAAAACCAAAGGTTCAGCACAAAAACCCATCTCCACAAACCTTCATGCAGGCTGAATGATCCTCCTCCTGTCGCCTCCTCGGATGCCCAGGTCCCAAATGTCACAATTTCAACGGGTAAACGTCAAAAGTCTTTCCTTTAATTTTTTCTGTTAACCCCCTTTATTTGCGGTGCGTTTTCTTTACAAGTGTGAAAAGATTCCGGGTAGGGTATGTGTTTTGTTCATGTAGCTTTTAATCGTGATTCTAACTAATACGGAAGGTCGAGAATCGAGAAAGAGGTGCTATTTTACTCTGTTTTCTGTTTTCCCTTTTCTTTCTATTTCTTTTCTTTGCTCTTATTCAAATATGGTTGTCCTGCAAATGGAGTTAGCGACTGTGGGGTGAACACAGTCGAAAAAAGTTTCATGTCCTGTTGATTTTGATAAGTAAATGTCACAGTACTTGATGTTTCTCTTTTGTGGTTTATGGTGTTCCCCATTTATGGCCGATTTAGGCTTCATACTTATCCTTGTGGAGTTGAACAAGTTGGGCTTATCTTGTTCTATCCTCTTTGTCTAATCAGCTCCTGAGGGTCTCGAAAGGCCGAAAAGTTTACCCCAAAAAGTAGATACTGGCAGAAGGGTCAACGGTGCAAGAACAACACAAGCACTAGTGGCTGCAAGAAGACCAGATTCCGGAGGCGTAGAAGGGCCAGTTATCTCTCTCCTAGCCAACCATTTTCTTGTCCAGTTTGATTCGACTCAACGAATTTTCCATTACAACGTCGAAATCTCTCCAACTCCCTCAAAAGAAGTTTCCCGAATGATCAAACAGAAGTTGGTTGAGGACAATTCTGTTATGCTCTCCGGTTCTTTTCCGGCCTATGACGGCCGGAAGAACCTGTACAGCCCCGTTGAATTCCAAAATGACAGGCTTGAATTTTATGTTAGCCTCCCACTCCCCTCTTGCAGGTCAGCTTTGCCGAAAGGGGAAGTCAATGACTTGCTAGAGAAGAGCCAAAAGCTAAAACACTTTCGGATAAACATTAAACTGGTCTCCAAGCTTGATGGACAGGAGTTGAGTAACTACTTGAACAAGGAGGGAGACAATTGGATCCCGCTTCCTCAAGATTATCTCCATGCTTTGGATGTTATCTTGAGGGAAAGCCCAACAGAGAAATGTATAGCTGTTGGGAGATCACTGTATTCCAGTTCCATGGGAGGAACTAAAGAAATCGGTGGTGGTGCTGTTGGATTGAGAGGATTCTTTCAGAGCCTTCGTCCAACCCAACAAGGACTTGCTCTCAACATAGATTTCTCTGTGACGGCTTTTCACGAAAGCATTGGAATCATCCCCTACCTCCAGAAGCGTTTAGACTTTCTGCGGGACCTTTCTCAGAGGAAGACAAGGGGTTTAAGCGGTGAAGAGAGGAAGGAAGTGGAGAAGGCGTTGAAGAACATCAGGGTCTTTGTTTGCCACAGAGAAACTGTTCAGAGATACCGGGTCTATGGATTAACTGAGGAAGCTACTGAAAATCTTTGTTTTCCTGACAGAGATGGGAAGAATCTGAGGTTGGTCTCTTATTTCAAGGATCATTACAATTATGACATACAGTTCAGAAACATGCCATGCCTGCAAATTAGCCGGAGTAAACCATGTTATCTTCCTATGGAGCTTTGTGTAATCTGTGAAGGCCAGAAGTTTCTTGGAAAGCTTTCAGATGATCAGACTGCAAGAATACTTAAGATGGGTTGCCAACGACCGAGAGAACGAAAAGCTGTCATAGATGGAGTCATGAAAGGACCTATTGGACCAACAAGGTAACTTCTGAAAGTTTTTCTAGCAAAGAAATTCATCTTACGAATTTTTTGTTGGTATTATTACTGAATTCTCTTTAAGTCCTGATTTTTCTCTTCTAACTCGACAGTGGCATCCAAGCAAGAGAGTTCAAGCTCCAAGTTTCAGGAGAAATGACGCGACTAAATGGAAGAATTCTGCATCCTCCCAAGTTAAAGCTTGGCAATGGCGGCCATGTGAGAGATCTGACTCCCTCCCGCAGTGACAGACAGTGGAACCTTCTGGAAAGCCATGTCTTTGAAGGAGCTCAGATTGAAAGATGGGCCCTGATAAGTTTCGGAGGCACCTCTGATCAGAAGTCCTCCATCCCAAAGTTCATAAACCAGCTCTCACAGAGATGTGAACAACTCGGCATCTTTCTCAACAAAAGCACAATAGTCAGCCCCCAATTAGAATCCACCCAAGTCCTCAACAACGTCTCTCTTCTGGAATCCAAACTCAGGAAAATACAGAAAGCGGCATCGAACAAACTGCAGCTGCTTATTTGTATAATGGAGAAAAAACACAGAGGCTACGCAGATTTGAAGCGGATTGCAGAAACAAGCATAGGGGTTGTCAGCCAGTGTTGCTTATTTCCGAACCTCAGCAAGATGAGTTCTCAGTTCCTGGCAAATTTGGCTCTCAAGATCAACGTCAAGGTTGGTGGATGCACAGTCGCCTTGTACAATTCATTACCCTCTCAAATCCCACGTCTTCTCCGGCCTGATGAACCAGTGATTTTCATGGGGGCTGATGTGACGCACCCTCACCCTCTTGATGATTTCAGTCCATCAGTCGCTGCAGTGGTTGGCAGCATGAACTGGCCTGCAGCAAACAAGTATCTTTCAAGAATGAGGTCCCAAACCCACCGCCAAGAAATCATCCAGGATCTTGGCGCAATGGTCGAAGAATTACTTGAGGATTTCCGGCAGGAAGTAAAGAAACTCCCCGGGAGAATAATCTTCTTCAGGGATGGCGTAAGCGAAACCCAATTCTACAAAGTACTCGAGGAGGAGCTTCAAGCCATTAGAGGCGCATGCTGTAGATTTCCTGGTTATAAACCTCTCATCACCTTTTCCGTCGTTCAGAAGCGGCACCACACGAGGCTGTTTCCCCTTGAAACCGACCTATCCTCTACCCAAAACCACTTTTCCGACGAAAACATTCCTCCCGGCACGGTGGTCGACACCGTGATTACTCATCCAACAGAATTCGATTTCTTTCTCTGCAGCCACTGTGGCGTGAAAGGAACCAGCCGGCCAACCCACTACCATGTCTTGTGGGATGAGAACCAGTTCACTTCCGATGAACTACAGAAGCTGGTTTACAACCTCTGCTACACTTTCGTGAGGTGCACCAAACCGATTTCGTTGGTGCCGCCGGCGTACTACGCCCACCTGGCAGCCTCCAGAGGCCGGCTTTACCTTGAGCGGTCGGAGCATACCGGTTACATGAGAAATGCTTCCACAATCTCCCGAGCTGCGCCTCCCAAAGCTACTCCCTTGCCTAAACTTAGCGAAAACGTTAGGAAACTCATGTTTTACTGCTGATTTTCTTTCTCTTTGCATCCAAAAATAAACTATATAATTGTCTAACCTGGCGAAGATCAAAATTAGGACTAACTTGTAGGTCAATTCAAGAGTGAATTGCTAATCGTTTGTGGCCTTTCGTGATGATGCAAATTGTTTATCAAATTTCAAGTTATCAGGATAGTTAACAATTTAGTAGTTCAGTAATTAGTTATCAGTTCTTTAACATTTAGATATCAAGTTTAATATCCTTTACCTCAACCCTCATTTACCTTAAAAAAACACATAAATCTTTGCCCTTGCCCATATATGATCCAAATGAAACATGCAACAAAACTCTAAACCCCAATTTGTAAAACAAAATATCTCAAATAGAAAACAATAATCTAAAGTTGGCTAGATTTCAATAACAACTAACTCGTAAGTTATTTCTAATAATGAATTGTTAATTATTTGTAGTCTTTAAAGATAATATAAATTGTAACAAATTTTAAGTTATCATGATAGTTAATATATCAATAATTCAATAATTAACTATTGGTTGTTCAAGACTTGAGTTTTGAACAATTCTTACCTCAAGCATTTTTTACTTGAAAAAACATATAAATCTCTCCTCAAATGATAGTACCATCTCCCTTATATGATCCAAAGAAAACAGCTAACAAAACACCAAACCCCAATCATCAAGACAAAATATCTCCAATAGGAAATAATTACCTAAACCCTAATCAATAAGACAAAAAATTTGGTTTCTGACATGTGTCCAACATGTATGTTCAAGACTTGAGTTTTGAAGAATTCTTACCTCAAACCTTTTTTACTTGAAAAAACATATAAATCTCTCTTAAGATGGGACCATCTCCCTTACATGATTCAAAGGAAACAGCTAACAAAACTCCAAACCCCAATCATCGAGACAAAATATTTCCAACAGGAAATAATTACTTAAACCCTAATCAATAAGACAAAAAATCTCAAAAAATTTGCTTTCTGACATGTGTCCAACATGTCTGTTTTCCTCCTGTCTTAATTTGTTGCCTAACATTTATATCACGTCGAATCAATCAATTCCTTAACGTCCGCTCAGCTAGACAAGCCTAAAAGAATGCTATTGACTGGCACCCAACAAATAATTAGGTTCACGTCTAGGCTTCCAACAGCTAGAAGTAGAATTGACCAGTAAGTGACGGGCTAAAACGGTATAATCTTCATGTGCAAGAAAGGGTTATTTAAACATTCTTTTTTTTTTATAAAATATACATCGATAATATGCTATCGTGACTCAATTTAGCCAAATAATAAAATTATTTGAAGATTTTAGGTTGAATTTTAAAGTTAACTAAAAAATTAAAGTGTCTTTTTTTCACATATAAAGTTTATTATAATAATCCCATTTTTCATTATATGTAACTCTTTTTGTACACAAATTTCTGCATATTAAATATTATGAAATTTAATGTCATAAACTTAAGTTTCAACTCAAAATATTAGTCTAATAGAAAAAATAATGAAGCTCATATGGCTAAAAACTCCTAGAAGGCTGGCAGCCACACAAGACATGACATTAAGGTTGCACTAGATAAAATACTTAATTATGATATTATACATGAAGTTCCAACTATCTAATCTCAAAATTAGTTTAGATTTTATAAAATTACTTTTATCTTAGTTTTACCTCCAAAGTCTTACTTGTCATGATAAAACTCGTCCTATCAACAAAAAATCACATTTTGGATATAAATTTCGATATTACATTTAAGAATAAAAATAAAAGCAAAAACTCAACTTGTTATAAAAGTCAACATATCAAATCATTACTTTTTATTTTGAAAGAATGAGATATTTACACATATGACCCGGTAAAGAACCTCCGGTTCATGCCAGAAATTGAGCGTCACCGGCGACTATTATCCGAGGTTAACGAAAACGCCGAACTGCAATCTGCGCAGCAACTCTGTACAGCCCTGAAAAGCATGACAGATCCCACAAACGAAGGACGACAAGCAATAAGCATACGAATCTAGGTGCGAGGATTAATTCCGGCTCTGCTCCATGGATTCGAACAAACCGGATTACGCTAAGCCGCAAGCCCTATATCTCGCCGCTGTCTGTCTCTGTAGTACGTATCATCCATGCATGCAACGCCTGAAAAGACAGCAGAGGAGTACAAAGCATTAAAAGATAAATGCAAGAACCAAAAAGGTGTGGGATTTGAAGCAATGACACAGCAGTATGACTTTCGACTTCACCTTTTGTCTCTTCACCTCTCTGCCGTTCCGTCTGTCGTCTGAATAGTCTTGGCGTTTCACAGCTTTTGGTACTGCATGGCCATGGAAGCGTACAAAGAGAGACTGAGGAAAAAACGTGGGGTTTGACAGAGAGAAAGGGGGGAGGGACCACGGGTTGGGAACCCGTGCCGTCGCCCGCCCAGCGAGAGGAGCTATTTTGAGTCTATACAGCCAAAAAAATAAAAATAAAAATAAAAACAAAGAACCCGTTTTCTGTTCAAACCTTATAATAATGAGATTTTTGAAATGGGTTTTGTTTGTATCACAGAATGTTGAGATCCAAAGTACAATTTGTGTGTTTTCAATTGATTACTATAAATGTCTCTTTATATGGAGATTTTAGGTCAAGATAATGTGACAATAAGATAGAAATTACATTCATCCCTTATGTAATTAGTTATGATAGTAAACTTTGATACTTATGAGCATGAAGTATTACATAGAAAGAATATAATTATTGTTTAATATTTAAATATGAAAAAATTCTCTATCAACTTATGTGCTAACTTTTGAATTAGACTTTAAATTTTCAAATTCCTATTTAGGTTTATCTACTTCAACTCCTATTTAATTTTGAGTTCTTTAAGTATATTGAAACATTTATTCCACCATGTTTAACCAAACCTAAGATATTCTATACAAGAGAATGTCAAAATAAAATTGCATACAAAAGATATAAATAGCCATTAATAATGCAACATGTGATATTCAACTAGTATGCTAGGGTTTTATTTCTTTTTTATTGAACAGAGCAAAACCCTAATCACTTATATTAATAATACAAGTAAACTTAAATGCCACACCGATTAAAAGATACATGAGGTAAAGCCTAAAACTTAATTCCTCAAAATATAAGCTTGAAAAACGAGTACAATACATCTTAAAATTAAAAATATTTTAAGACTAGCACAAGCGCTGCTAGGGTTTATATTCAACTAGCATGCTTAGGTGATCTAGATGTTCACAAATGTATCGAAGTTAGGATGACAATCATAATGCAACCTAGAATTCGAGAAAAGATAATATTAGTGTTTCCTGCATTTCCTGTCAATCCCATTTATTTACACGAGAATCAAAGTTTTTTTTTTTCCTCTGAGAAGACGAAAATACATAACGTGGATTCCTCCTGTCGGTTATGGAACCTCATCCCGATGCTCTACGGCCCGTTCCATCACAATCCCTGCACCGACGCCCCATTCAAACAACGCCTCCTTATGATCTTCCACAGCTCAGGGATCCCGCAAGCCAGAGAAGGGTGATAGACGCATCAGACGAATAGGGTGTCTGGTTTACGGCCCTGATTCTTCTGCTGCAGCCTTATTCGTCAAATCAATCCAATCCGACCGACGCAGTTTTTGTCGACCTTTTATGTCCCGTCGTGGGATTTATCGAAAAGACAAAACTATCGCCGGAGCTAACGGTTAAGGTTGTAGAAATAACTACAACTACCGCATGTACACGTGGCATCACTTAAATGCCCCGTCCCATCCCCGAACACCACCGGACCACGGCCTCTGTCTATGTACTGCTGTAGTAAATTGGATCCATTTCGGACACTAACGATATCGTTTTGTTCTCTTCCAAGTCCAAACTTACTTGCACGTACATTCTTGGTATTATCTGTTCTTCATATCAAAGAACAAATAAATGAAAGAAAAGTAGAGACAAAAATCTAACCTAACACTCTATTTAATTGATAAATATTATGAAAAGTTTCATTTAGTAGGATGGTTTAGAAAGATATTACATGAATTCAGAAAGTTTAGGTATCTAACACTAAGATTTATAAGTAATTCATGAGAGTTTCAACAAATCATAGGAGTATTAGTGTCTTTTCTAAGTAAAAAGTAACATTAGGACAATCTATTAACAATATGCACCTCAATAAAGATGTTAGGGATTATGTTAAGAGTTTGTATTTATAAAAGGCATAGGTTGTTGCTTAATTAGTTAATTTAATTATAAACTAATATAAACTTTAACTGTGAGATTTGAAATTTAATGCTTTGCATATATAAGTTGGCTGTGCAATAAAAGGCACAGTGCTACCTTTTCTCAAAAAGATTTGACCAAAAAATAAATTATTTAAATTTATAATACACATTACAAATATATTCTCTCATAATCCAAGTTAAAAAGAATTAGTTTTAATATCGTGTGAAAAATTTATGTTCACATCTACTCAAAAGGTCTTATGAAAGACAAAAGTTAGACAGCTTTTCTCCAATTTTTAACTCTTTATCTAATAGTAACACCCAAGAAGTTAATCTCATATCGTACGAGTGGGTTATCCGCATTATATAATGAAGTTATAAGATGTTACGTGGGCGTTGAATTTCAGTCTGCCGAATAGGTGAAGGATGGGACTGGCCTGTGTTGGATGGGCCTACAAGTGAGATAACAGCTGGAAAGATTCCTACAATTATGTTCAAGCCAATGGCCCTGCACTGTGCTATCTGTTCAGTCCAGTTATCTCTTTTGTTTCTTCTCACTAGACATGAGGGGACGACTGTGCCTCTTTTTCTGTCTTGTCTTGAAAGAGATTACCTATGAAGGGGAACTCCCACTATGTTTTTCTCCATTTTAGCTTTCATTTGTGGGTCTCTTAGTTGTCTCTGCACCCTTCTGTATCCGTCCTTCAATGTTTCAAATCAGTTTCCATCATCTTATCTGAATCAAACCTTAGTCAACGACTCAGCACCCACCTTTATCTTCTTAAGTAGCACTTTTGAATGAAAAAAATAATCTTTATGTTTGGTATTTCATCGAACACTTGAACTTCGTTATAGTCATGTTGCTTTCATAGCATTTTTGTAGTGGAGGAATCAATCCCAGGTGCATGCGCAATGTGGAAGAATCTGGCTATCTAGGAGGAAGGCATGTTCCTAGGAGATAATGTCACTGAAGTTATTGTTGGTTGTTGTCAGAATAGGAATTATTCATGGGAATCTACGGTTCATAAGCTTTGGAAAATCCATAGATTCCCAGATTGAACGGAACTCTATTATTAAGAATCCTAGAGTGGACAAGGAAAAAGAAAGAACGACAAAAATTGCCACTTCTAGATGCTTTGATGTACGAAGATTCAGCTTGGTCCTATGACAATGAATGGTTTCTTTAGCTCAAGTTTCTTGGATTTGCAAAGTAGGCTGCAACCCACTTTGGGCTTGGCTAGATCAGCCCATGCCTCATTTAACGCCTAATTCGAATAATTCCCTACTATTACAAAGAGAAATGAGTAAGTAAATAAATTTTCTTGCCCATATTTCAAAATTTTAAGAGCATTTACAATGCTTAATAAACACAATCTGGCTTATTTAGTAATCATGTGGTTTCGTGGCAAAATGCATATCCAAGCTCATCTAACTAAACTTTTTAATGAAAATCAATTCGAGTGGCACTACTAAGAGTATAGAAGAAAGAGTTAACATTTTGCATTCGATATTTGTTTTCACTTTCTAAGAGGGTGAATGGAAGTTATGTAGAACGAGAATATATATTCAGGTCAAATGTCAAAAAACTGGCCCTTGTATGGATCTCTCTGCTGGAAGTTGGAGCAGCTCCCGAATCCCTTCACATACCTGTTTCCAATGAAATGAGATCAGGAAATAAAGAAAGACACGTTCATACAGGTGAAACAAAGGACGTTAACTATCATCGTAAAGAACATTACATTCAAAATCTCATGAAAATTGTTACCCTTGTTACATATTTTATCTTAATGGTCTCAAATACTTATATTGCTTCCCAAACTTGTTATCTTTGGTTTGAACACCAACAAAACCACAGACCTCTTTAGGAAAAGGAAGAGAGAATAGACTCACTGGAAGATCCTTAACTAGTGTCCTAACTTTGCAAGAGGTGTTCGAATAACACCAATAATAACAATAATATAAAAAGCAAACCATCATTGTAGATGAAAATACCAGCTTTATTTGGGCTTTAATCGAAGCAATCAGCCGAGTGTACTCCTCTATTTGCCTGCATAGAATCCAGCTGGATTATGTTCGCATGTACTTAAAAAAAGTCTAAATATATGTCAAGCAATTGAAAAATGATCAAGTCAAATGAAACACAAAGGATTGAGTGCAATTAAACCACTATATCAGTGATGATAGAAAGCATCACACTCGATTCATGATTAAAATGGTAAACTAGCTAAATCTACTGAGAGAGTTGCCTAGAATTTGCAAGCATTGAAGGAAAGTAGGCAGGATCAATAAATTAGGTGGCTGATAGTAAGTCTTATTTCCACTTTGAATGACTTTTAATTATTTTTGTGTAGAGGGTAAAAGAATGAAAGAGAAGGCAAGGGACATTTGAGCCTATTGTTCCAGGTCCATCTCCATTTATAACACTAATCAAACTCAAATTGAGCTTAAATAGTTCATGGATGACTCACTTCATTACAGCTCAAGATACTAATGATATAGGCTTGTTATAAAGAAAATATTCCATACCTCGCTAGTTTTTCTTCCCTTAGTGATATGAAATTTAGAGCTTCAGACCAGGTGAACTCCACATGAAATCCAAGTCCAATATCCACAAATATATGCTGTGTATCTGGACTGCAAGCATTTTGAAAATAGCCCCAAATGATTAAGAAAGAAACTAATGATTTATTCAATACAGCTGCAACCAGTTCAATGCAAAATCAGTTCAGTACTGGTCCTGCTCAGATTAAAGCCATATTTAAAGTGCTGAAACAACCACAGACAGGACTCAAGACTATCACCTGCTCTCATTTATCGATGGACAACAAAATAGAGACTACACTTCAAAAAAATTTCCCCTCCATAAATTAAACATTTTTTTGTAAACCCATAGTTGAAATAATTCATTTGATTCTGGGCCTACAATCTACCCCCCATTATTCTATCCCAGCATATGATGTAAATGCCTTTTCTACAATCCATGATGATGATGATGATAAGCACCATAGAGAAGCAAGAAAACTAGTAGCCAAGTAGGAAGAATAACAAAATTTACAAGGAAGACACAATTTCACACACACAGATGATCAAATAAATAAGCATGAAAGCTGCAGCACAAACTATCAGAAAATATGAGATGTTCGAGGCTTACACATCGGCTTGCATGTATACTTCAGAGCCAAGATTGACTAAAGTCCTGAGACTGGTTACACTATTTTTCTGTAGATTCTCAATGTTCCTTCGCAAATCCAAGCTATAAGTGCATAAAGTCAAGTAAACACAGACACACGGTGGCATTATTGCATGGGTCTACCAGTTTAATGCACAATTTAATCTCCAATAAACTGTACCACAAAAATACAAAGATAATGGTTTTGAAGCAACCCCTATGCTAATAAATAGTAGATTGGAAGCAGGCAGTACTCTCAAGAAATGTGATTAGTTGCCTATCTTCCCACCTACGAGGTGATGGGAACTGATGTACTCATTTCAAACCCATAAACGTGTGCACATACACACGTGCATACATTGTATGTCCTTCTGGCTGCAATATATGTACAACAAAGGAGAGATAACAAATGAAAAGGATACAAAACTTTCTGTTGTTCAAACACCTTGTCCCTGCAAAATAAGAATAGAAACGTGAGCAAAGCTACAGATTGCATTGTCTGAAAGTTTAGTGCTTCTCCCGATTGTTATTCACATCTTCCCAACCAGTAAAGAAAGTGAAGGGGAGCAGACAGCAAGTAGGAGGACACTGCAGAACCGCTTGTAGTCTACGAAGAAATAGTTCAAAATTTCTGATGAACATGTCTCCATATCTACCTAGATGTATTATTTTACTCCAATGACGAGGCCTGAGGGGATAAATTTTAGAAGCACTTTCAACTGCAATAATCAAGACATGAGTGAATATTGACATACCGTTCAGCAATAGCATGAACCAGATCTGGTTTTAAGCGTCGATCAACGAATTCCTCAAATCTCTGAACTTTCTCCTGACGGAAGCTGTCCATTGCAAACCTGTCATATTTTTAAACCTAATTTAAAGCTTCCAAGAAGTTACTAAACTACAGAGAATTCAAACCTGATTACGAGCATGTGAGTTTTAGCAATTAACTATGATGGCTACCACACCTCCTTAATTCCTCAAAATAAACCAAAAAAAAAAAAAAAAAGGGGGCTAAAATTACTTTTGAAACTCAACTAGTTTTATCAGGTAAGTCTGAAAATGTTCTTCTTTTAGACATATTATCGAACAGTTAAGCCGTCAACTCTATATCCTTTGCAGGCATACAACGAATGAGTGTCCAAGTCAGTAACGAGCTTTGGTTCAATAAATTGAAATCCTGTACTCGGAGAGGCATCTAAAACAATCGAAACCCAAACGAAATCAAAAATACCAAACTTCTTCCGCGAAGTTATGCCGATTTTAAGCGGCTCACCTCCTTGGAGTGCGTTCGGAGCCCTAGTCCCCGCTGCAGAAGCCAAATGCTTTACACAGAAAATGGGCCTCCCACACAGAGAGAGAGAGAGAGCCCGCTGCAGAAGCCAGAAGCTTTGTACAGAAAATACGGCCTAGCACAGAGAGAGAGAGAGAGAGAGAGAGAGAGAGAGAGAGAGAGAGAGAGAGAGAGAGAGCCCGCTGCAGAAGCTAAAAGCTTTGCACAGAAAATACTGCCGGTTCGCCCAGGTTGGAGCTTACGTGGACACAGATTGTATACACGTGGCAAGAGAAAGAAAGCTAATTACTTACAAAATATCTTTTTGGCCAAATTCATGATTAATTTCGATTGGTTAGGTGTGTTTTTTAATTTTTTTAATGTTTATTCAACATAATTATAATCGAAAGTGAATACACATCTAATATGATTAATATTTGTCATGTCAAATACAAGTCATACAGGATTAATTGATTTGTTTGGTGTAAAACAACTAATTAATTAGATTATGATTAATGGATGAAACTATTTCATTTGGGACCTAATTAATTGAAGCTTAATAGGCTAAATTGAAAATGTTTCTAAAGACTTGAAACTAGACTCGATTATTCTTTTTGTTAAGTAAAAGGAGCATGTGGCTATAAGGTGTCAATTTAAGTCTTAAACAATAAATAAATAATTGCTAGACGATTAACTTGTGGTAGTTTGTGGCAAAAACAAAATTGCAAAAGTCCCAAGATTTGCCTTCTTACCCTTTCTTTATTCTATGTTTGTCTCTATTTGAGTTGAAAATGGTATATGTCATTCTTTATTCATATTTTGATTTGATATCTTTTTTATATGAATATGTCTTGTATTGCTATATCTTAATATGATATCACCTTTATGGATGAATGTGTCATCAATCAATGATTGATCATTAAAGATAAGATGAGTCTTTCCAATGGTTATCAATTATAAAGACGAAAATAGTAGCCCAATTATTTCCCATGGCATTCATATGACTCGGTGCATGGAATTCCTTTGTTGTACTAGGTCTCCTCATCTTGTAGGTCCACCATCTCTGGTGGGTCAACGACCTGTAGAGGGAGATCTCAATTCTGATACTGAAAGTATGATTGGGTGTTGAAGCAAGGTTGCTTCTGATATGCCATTTGCATACAGCTCTTCACTTCGAATAAAATGAAAGAACAAGCTTCTAATATTGTAAGAGAGTGATGATCATGAAATCCCAGAACAAAGAGAAACAATTGAAGCTGCAGAATCCTCTAGTTATTTCGTCACTAGATATGACTATCATCCGCAGCAGCTCATAAAAGAACTCAAATGTGTTAAAAATGGCTCAAAATTTCATGCTACAGATATACTTTTTGTCAACAAATTAGTCGCCCAATGATTAACTACTAATCATCCAAGACTTAGATACGTAAGTTTGACACTCCATATCCCCTCTACAGATATATGCATTGCTTTATCCACAATAGCCAGACATGAAAAGGAATTCTGGTTATGAGATTTTCGTGAGATGCAAAAAACAGATAGCACTAGGGAATTTCTTTACTCTTGTGTACAATCCTAAACCACATCGTTTGTGCCTTGGCTTTTATATTCCATAAACAAGATAACTATAAAAGCTAGACGAAGTCATTCTCAGGAAATTAATTGCTATCCAGTGCTCAAAGAATATGCAGTAAGTTCCAATAATGAAGTTGAGAAGGGTTTGAACATAATTCTGTGTCATCTGTAATCGCAAAAGTATATGCATTGTACATGTAAGAGCAATATACCTCCTACAGTGCTAGAACACAGAGCTTTTTGTCACCATCTCTAAACTTCTATGCCCTTGTAATCAAAAGAACCATCTTTATGTACTGAAATCAGATATACATCTAAGAATTGAGAGCCATTTGAGGCTACCACACTGCAAATTTTCTTTTGTGAAGATACACTGTCTTACCAATAGACCAATCCTCCTCATCCTCATGTGATTCAACCAAAAAATTCAGGAAGTCACTGATCGTCTGCCCTTTCATCAGAAGTAGCAATTGTTTCTAGTATTGGACGCCCTTCAGGATCCGAAGCTTCCATATTGAAAGATCTGCAGCTGAAGTAGAAAACCGCACTCATCATAGAATCAATCAGCACCACAAACGAATACATGATCACCAAAAGAGGTCCTTCCCATATCCTTGAAGATCCATCTCCATAGCTCAGCGTCTTCACTCTATGCTCAAACAACCCCTCAATAAATGCCATCCCAATTGTAGATCCAAGATATATCAAAAGACCCACTTGAGTCTGGCCCTTGATCAAAATACTGGACCGCAGCAACGCAGGTGGTCCCGAGACATCCTCCAAGACTGAGATCACAATAGCAATGTTGCAAATGATGATTACATTGGCGAAAATAACCGAGAAAACAAGCGCCATCGCCATTGCAGCATATACAATCAAATCTGGAGAAAGCCCAATAACAGTACATGTGCTGCATGCAAGAAGAAGCAAAACAACAAACGATGTGACACAACTGACAAGCAACAAGCAGACCCAGACGTACGTCAAAAGCAGCCGTCTCCAAAGCTTGGAAATGATCACATAAAACTTAGACAGATCAAATTGTTTCCTCGAGTATGTACAATCTACTGTATAAACCACCGCAGCTTTTGATAACAATGATAAGGTAATGAACAGCGGGAGGCACATTGTCGAAGAAACAGCCATCTCCGCAAAACGATGGCACGACTGTTTGATAAAAGGCCTGAGAGGCAGTCCGCTGGACTTGGCCACCACCAAAAGCCTAAAAGTCAGTCTCTTCACAACAGATTGATTCACTAAAACATTCGATAAAAGCACGGCGCTCACTGGGCAAATGAGCAATGTAGCGATACTCATGAAACCTGACAAATTGTAGCGGAGAATTCTAACGGATTCCCTTAGGATCTCCAAGGCATTCGTCGAATGGAACTGTGAATGAGACGCAGTACTGTTGTCAAGAGGTTCCAACTCCAAGCTTTGTACATTGGCCTCTTCGGATCCATCTTTTTCCCGATGATCGGGCCTCTTTCTGGGCGATGCTCCACAGGAAATCTCCAATTCCATCGATTTTTCCTCTTCTCAAACTCAACGAATTGGAGAAACAGAAACGATTTTCCCGAGCTAGAGATAGCTCGGCACTGTACAAATAGAGCAAAACAGATCCGAGCAGGTGAAATCGCTGAAAGAAGACGAGCAGTACCTTAAAAACGTGAGATCGGCGGCGTCGACCACATGAGAAGGCGTATGACTTTCGGTTTCGTAAAAAGACTCGGAATTTGGCGTCGATTACGTGAAGGGGGCTCCGGAAAACGTGTCGGAGGTTGGATTTTCCAGGGATGGATCTGGCCGCCTCGCCTATGGACCCGCACCACGGTCGGTGATAACAAGCATGCGTTGCAGCCGATCCACGGGAAGTTCATGTGCTTACAACACACGGAAACGTATCGCTGTCCTTTGCACATGGCGTCCCCGACATGCTGCCACGGCATTTGCCATCCATAGACCATGTCACACGGTATGTGCTTTTATTAGTTTCAGTTCGCAGAGGTTACTCAATCTTGTAAACATGGTTTAATGTCATAATTGCGGAGGTTACTCTACCATAATCTTAAAGAATCTTCATTAAGGTTTTCAATATTAGAAAAAATGGGTCGCAAACAAGACCAAAAACGCCAAAAACGCCAGAACCGGCTTGGTCAATCATAAAATATAGAAATCTCTTTAGAAAAAAAGAAAGAAAGAAAGTAAAGACATGCCTGATTTTGGTTCAATGACTTTGATGTATGACCGATTATCGATTAAGTCCAAAACCTTAAAGGACCATTACTTGATTTCAAATTATACCTTAGGTAGTTTATATATGCATAAATGAGAATTAGGTGAGAGACTTAGTCATACTACTTATGTGCTACCTATATAGATTTGATTTATCACAATCTTATTTGATAAGCACTGAGCTACACATATACATTTATATTTTAACAATTGGGCACATATATATTACTTAGTTATACTAATTAAAAATTATATTAATATATCATATTAGAAGAGCTTCTTAATGTTCATAGATAAAAAGTCCACATATAGTGAGTTTTATGAAAGTAGACTAATACTATGTAAATCTAACCAAAATATTTGAATATAATTTATATTATGCATGTGGTCATCATATTTCGTTAGTGCAAAATCAAGTATACACTAATACCTTATTACTCTAAATTGGTAAATATAATGATTTTTTATTATCTTTTTAAGTTCAAACATTACTATCTTCTTATAATTAAATTTAAGAAATGATATTATATCATTTTTAATATACTATTAGAACTCATATTTAATGTAACACTTTGTCATGGATCAAGTTCTAATAATTTCAAGGGATGGGGCCTTGCTCAACGGTGTTCTCTGAGCCAAACCTTGACTAGCAGTCTTGTTGATCATGGATTCGAGTCCCCTCCCTCTCCTTAGTTCATGTGTTAATAATAATAATAATAATAAAGTCCTAATATTTCACTTACATCAGTATGTTAGCTTAATATCTTGTTTACACATTCCAATGTAATTCATCTTCTAATAGACTAATGTTAAAAAAATAAGTTAAACCATCCCTTAAACCCTTATACGACATAATGACTTAGTAATACTGTATTTTATTTAAATTCAAACTTTGGTATTATATTAAAGACACTAACTTACTTCCTAAAACCAAATCAAAACCTTAATAACCACTACATTTAACAATAAAAACAATGATGGATTGTGTAAAGATCCTTAACTCTATTATTTTAACTTCACAAAGCAGGAAAAAAAAAAAAGTTTCGCAGGGTAGGTGATTAGTTTCATTTGAAGATAAAAGAGATCGTTGGGTTCCATAAACGGCAGAGATTAAACCTTGTTCTTCTATCCATGGGCCACGCCACTGGTGGGTACCTTTCCCGTCCGGCAGAATAAGATCGTTTCCGAAGTTGGGCCAAAAAATTTCAGCTTCGTCATGTCCTGATCCATGGAAACCATATCCAGAGCAAAGAAGATTCATATAGTTAAAAGTTAAGGAAGCGTGGGGCAATTTTCAGCTTGCTGAAGACTCACTCCACTCAAACGTCTTTCGAGGAAAGCAAAAGACAGACGATTCTTGTCTTTCCTTCCTCGGTCTTCTTCTTCTTCTTCTTCTTCGAGCACAATCTGAGCGAAGAAAGTTGATGGAATCGGGCATGGAAAACCCACCTCTGCGGCTTCATCTGTGCACGCTGCTGTCGGAATCGAAGCGTATCCTGAACGCCCACTCGCGCCACTTTCTGGCGCTCTCGGTGCTCTTCCTGCTTCCTCTCTCCTTTTCCCTCGTCGTCTACCCGACCCTCCTCGACCTCCTCACTGATCCTCCCCTCACCAACCCCAAAGTCCTTCTTCGCTTTTTTCCCTTTGATTACCATCACGATCACCATGACCATCATCCCGATGGGCACTTCGATTATCATCACCATCACCATCACCGTCATCCCGACGAGCCCATCTCCTCTGACCCCCACATCCTTTCTCTCCTCTACGCGCTCTTCGTCTTCGCCTTCTCTCTCCTCGCCGTCGGCTCCATCAGCTTTAGCGTCTTCCACGGCTTCTACGGCCGATCGGTCAAGATCATCTCCGCCATCAAATCCGTGTTCAAGTCCTTCTTGCCCCTGTTGGTAACGGTCATAATTTCCGAGGTAATAGTTTCTCTGATCTGTTTCGCTTTTGGGCTTGTCTTGTTTCTGGGAATTAGAGCGATGAAGCTTCTGGGGCTCGAGGTCGACTACTCCTCCCCTTACTTCGTAGCCTTTGGTGGGGTTCTGTTGCTTGCTTTGATATTGATGTTGGTGTATCTGCAAGTAAATTGGACACTGGTGTCCGTGATAGTGGTGGCGGAATCGAGCTGGGGGTTCCGGCCGTTGAGACGGAGTGCGAGATTGATCAAGGGGATGAGAGGTCTCGCCCTCTCTATGCTGTTGTTTTGTGGGGGTTTTGCCGGGATTGTGGTCTGGGCCGGTGCCGTCTCCGCCGTGGGATCCGACGGTTCGAGCGAGGGGTGGAAGAGTTGGGCGTTTGTCGTCCAAATCGTGGTGACTTCCACCTTGCTGATGATTCTGCTGCTCTTCTACGCCGCCGCGGCCACGGTGTTGTATTTGTATTGCAAGGCTCTTCATGGAGAGCTAGCTGAGGAAGTCGCTGAGGAGTTTGCTAGAGACTACGTTTGCTTTCCCTTCGACAATGGAAAGGTCCCTCATATTGTTTCAGTCGTTTTGAACTGATTTAGGATGAGTTTGGGACCTCTGCAGTGGACGCCTGAAACCTTCATCTTCTTCCTTTTGTCTTTGTTGGGTGTCTTCCCCTTGGAACAATGGTTTACAGTTTGTAGTCTGTGAACATAGTATATATAATCAACGTCGTACTTTGTGAAACTCTGTTGTGTTATCTCTCTGTTGCTAGGGTTTATACATAGTTGTGACATGCAACAGAAGTATGTTGTTTGTGGATTCAGTGTTGCTGGTTTTTAAATACGAGGAAGATTTCAGTGCATTCACGAGGAAAATGTAGGAACTATCAAGAATTGTTTAAAAACATAGTATCTTCTAACTAGTCATAAAATTAACTTGGTTCAGTAACTTCTTGTTGTACAGATCCATCGGAGACAGCAGAAAGTGGGAGGGTTTGCAAAAATAGGGACTGGGAGGAGTAAGGATGATTGATCTTTTGTCTGAAAACTTGTCATTTGTGTTAAAAGTTGAGAGTTGTTCCACTTCATAAGAGTGAAGATGAATTTTTAACGTTACAAGTAATGAAAAATTTTCACTTGATATTTTAAAATTTTGAATACATCTGACACTCTCAAGGAAGGAGTGGTGTAGTTTGGATGCATTGTGTAATTTAGTATGGTTTTCAATGCGGCCTTGAGCCTCTGCTGAGTGTGTGTGCTAGCTGTTGTCTGGCACTTGAACTGAAAGCTTAAACTCAAGTTTTTGTATCTGATTTTCAGAAACAGAAGAAGATGTTGACTAGGGAAATATGTAGAACACCCCTTAAGTAATCAATTATATAAGCTTTTTACTTTCTATTTATACACTTGCATGTTGAACCTAAAACCTCTTAGTCCTTGACAATACCTATTATGAATTGAGCACTTATCAATTTAATTAACATTAATTATATTTTTCTGTTCTGAAAAGGCAAAGGGTGCTACATACTCTTTTTTTATAAGAGTTTCGCAACCGTGTGTAAAGACAAGGGATCATGTTGTCGAAATCAATCTCTAATATAGATCTTCACGAAAATCGTTAAAGGATAATATAAGCTTGTAAGGATTAGGTGAATGTTCTATTTTAAATAAACTTCTTAAACAAGATTCTGACAATTTGGAACATTCTTTATATCATTCTTAATACACCTTCTTGAAATAAACTTGAATTGTATGTTTTAGTACATGATAATATATAAAAATTATTTGTAAGGAAAGAACATATATTTTATTTTAACTTATTTATTATATCTTGGGTGTTCTTGAGTGAGTGAGACGTTCTAGATCTTTCGTGATTATGCTAAAAACTAGTTGGAGTTATGTGGGGAAGTTCAAGGGAGTAGCCATTGATGTTGACTAATTACTTGAGCTGCACCTCTACTTTAGGTTTACTTTGAGCAGTCATAAACCAGAAAAGCCAGCAAGGGAGCATAAAAAAGGCTTTCATGTCAGTTTCATCTTTGTCCACCTCGTTTTTGATGCCATTCTTTTGTTTCATTCTATGGGAGATTGGGCTCTCCACGTCTTGAAAGCAGACCATTGACAGAAGTTGCTGAACTGGGTTGGCCTCTAGCATTGGGAATGGACAAAAATCACATGTCAGAAAAAACTGGATGAGAATGACGTTTGTTTAAAAATATGAAGTTTTAAATAAGCTTATTATATGTTATAGTTAAAGGAGCTATTAAAAATGGACATAAAAAATAATAAAATTGTTGAAAACAAAAATCTCATATGAAATAGAATCTTGCATTTAAGAGTAAAACAATTGTAAGTTGGGATTTTTTAATGAAGTCTATTGAGGAAAAATACTTTTTTGTTTTAAATAAGCTTTTTCCCATGATAAAAGACTAACAAGACTGTAAGGAAATACTGGACAATAGTCCCATATATGTACCTTGTAAGCATAAATAACCCATCTTTTCAATAATGCCTTAAGATATGCTATTCAATCCCATTCAATTTTGAACTCAATACGTGTGGTTAGTGTGCATAAAAGAGACAATTATTGATTAATGTTTAAATGTAGAAACTATCCCACAAGTTTTTAACTATGAACCTTTCTAATAAAAATAAAGAACTATCATAAAAGAAAACTTTTTTAACGATTCTGTGCTACATAGAAACCCGTAAAATCCAACAGCGTGCAAGACTTGTGATTGGGAAATGCTGGAGCATTTATCCTGAAAGATGACAGTGGCAATATGAAGTAACAGATGTTAAACAGAAGCCATCCAGCAGGAATTCATTTCTAATAAAAGTTAACAAAAGGATGACAAATTCAAGTATCATAAGCAGTACAACAGCAAACTAGCCATCTGGAAAATCTCAGAAACCCCAACAGATGCAGCAATGAAGCTTAGAAAAATATAACAAATACATCCTGATGGAACGCACATTCTAAAAGTTCTGTACAGCCTCATGCTTGTGTTGAGCATCATCCCCAAGATTTGAGAACCTAGTAGAGCTCATTACCAATCAATTTGGCAAAGTAGACCATCTTTTTGACTTGAAATACCTTGGCCAACAAATGAAAGAATGTTGAACTATTGCCCTTAATGGTATCAAAATGAAAACTTCCATCAAATTCATATTTGTTCAAAGCTTTCTGTTGTTAGCCTGGCTAGAGGAAGAAGCATTCAATTTAACAACCCTCTCATCATGACCAGAGGAGAAGAGAAGGCTGCTCCAGTTCGTCGATCTCTCGAAAATTCTTGAAGGAACTCGATCGCTATCTTCCCCACCGGAAGCTTCATACCCATCACTGGTTGACCTTGACAGTGGAAGCACCCCCTGAGAGACTCCACTAGCAGCAGAAAGACCTGTGAGCCGCCTTGCCTCTTCGGCACGTGATGAAGAGACCCGGAATGGGTGGATATCAGGTGAGTCTAAACTGCTCTCAGGGGAAGAAGCAACGATGCCGACAGAGCTTGACATTGCTAGACTTGTTTGGAATGCACTACGAGCTTCAAGCTGAAGAGGGGCCAAACTAGTTGATGACTCATTGAAACCTTTCCTAACTTCTTTATCTAAGACGGCTGGCAGGGGCTCAAGAGGTAGCTCAGCCGGGAGACGCACCCGCTTACTGGCTCGCCTCCTGTTATTGTCAGGCCTTGGGATCATCCGACGGCTACCGCCACTAAAGCTACCCTCACGTTCTAAGCTAAAAGGAGCTTCCCGTCTCAGTATCGGCTGCAAGATTTTCGACTTTTTTCTTGCCTCTGCAGCAGCCTTTGAGACCTCTTCTCCATTCAATCGTGCTAAAGTCCATGGACTGATCCTTACTGCTCCAGGATTTTTTTTCTTAACCTGTTCCTCACGCACAACTTTTTTCCCTAATGAACTAACAGATGCAGTTTCAGGAGGAACAACATCGAACTGCAGGAAGCAGATAGATCAAAATAGTATCAGTAACCAGAACTGAATGATTTTAACTAATCATAACATCATTGTTCAAGCGCTCATTATAATCATCATTCTTTTACTAAATAGAGCACTGCAAATCTAATGCCGCACCCACAATGGGAGACAGGTAGCAAAATGCATACTCCACAAATTATTTTCAAAGAGAAAGGGAAATCATGAATCAATCATAAACCAACATCCCGATGGTATTTGGACCCATATTTAGAGGAGATCCATATCTTTTGTTCATTGGGTTTAAATAAGCTACGGCAGTTTCTCTGACCACTTCCTCTGAAAGACCTAGAGATTTTAATGGATGGAAACATGGGAATATTACCAAATTAGTCAACTAGTAAAGATCAATCTACTATATTTCTTTGGCACAAAAATGCAGGACACAACGATCGAGAAATATTCAGAATTTACAGATCCTTCCATTCCCTCCCTAAAGTTTCAAGATTTTAAAGTAACCTTTTATTTGCCAGACCATTGGACAGATCCCACATAATCTGAAACATATCCGGGTGTAATATATGCAAGTAGTAGTTAGTCATCTAACTATATAGAAATCTAAGCTTGGTCAAAACTACCTGATCCTCGAGAAACAGCCGTGGGGGGGTGCACCATGCACCACGGTGGAAAGTTGTGAAGGAGCTTGCGCTGCTTAACCCAGTAAGCGAGCTGGCAGGAGACATTTGAGGACTATGTTGAGCTCCAAGTCCTTGTTGCTCCTGTTCCTGCTCCCTTAGAGCTATGATGTAATCATATGTACTGATTCCCTATGTCAGATGAAGGAATTACGTTAATAACTCATTTTAACTTCCAATTACGGAGAGCAATCAGAGGGAATGGTGACGCCATGTGTAAAAAGAAATTTTTTTGGGCAGAATTCATTTATGGCATTAAAGTACAAGACAAAGAAGAGAAAGGAAAGAGTCGAAAAGGGAAGTATTAGTCAGAAAAAGGATTTTACCTATCCATGGGAGCTAACTTAGGAATAACAGACCTTTTCAAAATCAACCCAGTGAAAGTGAACTCGCTTCCCTCAACTCCCCAATAGAAGAAAGTAATTATCTCATTTTAATAATTTTTTTTGAATCAACGAAGAAACCACAAGAGATGGAGCTAGTGTTGAAACAATTACAAGCTCACACGGAGTCCAGTTGCCATATCTTACCTTCTTTATGAGGAGGATGTGAAAGCAGAAAAGCTGAGCTAGTGGTAGAGTAGCAATCATAGCCAAAATCGTGCACAATGCCTATGACCAAGAAAAATTAGAATTAATTTGAGGCTAAAAGCAGCATTTAATAGAAAAAAACTGAGGAATAACTCTCTGTGATCCTAAATCTTCATCTAAGCCAGCAAAAATAAACCACAAGTAAAAGAATATAGAATTGCGGAGCACTGACAATTAGTGAAAGAGACAAAATTAAAGATATTTATCGTTAGAGATACAGAAAAATTTAACACTCACCACTACAATAACAAAGGGCACCAAAGAGAAACTGCTTCCTAACTTGGCAGCAATATCCACAGAAAACCGCTTCCTCTCAAGAAAACAGCAGATGAGTACAAGGATTCCAGTTGACCATTGTATGATAAGCTGCAATCTCAAGCCCAAGGGGAACAAACCATGTATATACCTGTCAATAATCAATTAAAATGAAAATGACTTGAAAATAAAATGCTTACTCTGGGATGATCTTCAGGTTCTGGGATATAGCTTGACGCAATTGTAGCAGATATTCACAGAGATTACGATGTGATCAAGGAATGGTTAAAGAATTTTTTGACTGGTTCAAAAACTATTCCTAAACATAAGTGGAGCCAATGACTTTGACAACATGAAAGGAGAGGTGTGTTATAGGAAACAAGATACCCTCACCGTCATAGAGTTCTAAATCTTTCTCAAGTAAGGGTGATTAATTTATTCCAAAAAAAAAGGACCGATAAGGAACCATACATGATGGCAGGCAATAACATCTGTCAGGAGACAACAGAAACATTTCAAATGATTCGGAACTTTATGACAGTCAGGATGAGGGATGTCAGCACTAGGCAAGAAGTGAAGCTAACGAGATTTCTAGGACCTAACTGACCTGAGAAACCAATCTGGAAGGAGTTTTTGATGGTTTATGAAGATTTCAAGAAAATAGTATGGATACTTATGCTTACCAAGAGAAGAGAAGCAATCATCAGGGTGAAAAATTGTCTATAGTTCTTTTTGCCTATACAGTTGTTAAGCCACTGCAAAAACCATGATTCACAAAAGAATTAGAGAAGTCATCAGAAGATAAAGAAAATAATTAACCAATTAGGATTTCTTACCCTGCAATGATGATCAAAACGATCAACACATTTATCACAAACTCGACAGTGCTTGCTGTACTTAAAAACCTACATAAAAATAACAATTTTAGTCTCATAAGATTCATAGATGATTGAATGGAAAATCAAAGGGAAAATCTTGGAACGATGTAATACTGACACAACTGGGACCTTGATGACTAAACTGGCATGGCATGACTTCTACATGCTATGCCTTTGAAAAGATGATTATCAAGATCTATTCAGTAGCCCACTCCCCTTTTTCATCATAGACCTAGCATATAACATATTTTTAGACAAGGGTGCAAGCTATTACAAGTTGAAAAGCTCTGACTCACCTCAACTTCACACAAACTGCAATAGAACATGCCTTCTTCACTCATTTGTACAGAAGATTGCTCACTTGAGCTGCAGCAGTAGCAGAGAGAAGCACAAGGAGAGCAAGCCAACAGGAAACAAGACGAATGCTTTGGTGAAGCATTCTTTTCGTTGGTTTCATTGATATTGTCTTTTGAGGTTGCATCCTTTCCCCCTGTATCCTTGTCAACAGGTTTCTCCCCAGCCGTTACAGAATTAGCATCATGCCTGGAAGAAGTTGATTCCGCACCAAATTTGGAATCTTTTGATCTTGAAAGCTTTGCATAGTCTGGAATATTGAGATACTTTTTGGACTTAAAAACTCCAGAGTCTGCAGGATCAGCCGCCGCACACCAAAAATATAGGCCGAAGACACATGTGATCTAACAATAAAAGATGTCAGTTAAGTTTCTTTGAGAAAGGACGGGCTCTCACAATACATAAAAAGAATTCAACTAGGCTCTTCTCTTAAGGAACATCCATTCGTCTGAAATATGGAGTATAATGTTCAAATAATGAACTCAAAGAGTGGCTCATCTGAGTTATATCGGGGTAATAAACTACTTTCGAACATGGAACTGTGGTAAATTTGACTTGGTTTATAAATACTAAGTCTTGCCGTAGATGTGGAAAGCATGTGGGAATTATCTTTTTCATGAATAAGCAGACTCACTGTGATTTTGGTAGCGTTGAAAACTTCTTGTAGAAAAACTCCCTGGAGATCTCAGTTTTCTACAAATTAAACCATGTGCTAGTGTAGTGCATGACGCTATACAAGGCAATAATCTTAACAAATTGAGTAAGTAACAATTGGAGGGCGGTTTACCCTGACTGGATAGTAATCATATCAAACACAGGTAGATGCCCACAGCATATGTCAAATACCATTTGGAACCACTGGATTGTATATCTATGTGAAATTAGACAACCGGTTAAGGGCTTATTATCATCTGATCCAATGGTTCCCAAAATGAAAGCTAGTTAGCTTTCACTGAGAACAATTAGATTTTTTCTTCAAAGATTGCCGCTGATTACGCAAGCGATATAAAGTTAACGTGTTAAGGCAATAGCGTGATAGAACAGAGGAACAAGAATGGTTGGTGAGTACCTCCAATTTCAAATCAGTCAATTACATAATCAAAAACCCATTAGTTGTTTGATATTTGAGCATCTTTATAATTAAAACTCAAAAGCATAGTGGGAGTGATTTCTGCGTTGAAGATAACGGGTGCTTCCTAAGGAGATTCATTACCTAATCAAAGTTACGCTCTTGGGTGATAGGCTCAGTTCGGAGTGACAACTCATTATAAACTTTGGAGGATCCCTAAACCAGTTCAACAAAAAATATGATGAGAAAGAGAAAACCAGAAAGGAAAGGAACCGAGCTAGGAGAAGAAAAAGTCGATAACACATACAACCAAACATGAATGAGAAAACAAAAGCAGATAAGCCATAGATCTTAGTTCTTAGACAAACCAAAGTGGCTAGAAAAAGAAGAGAAAACTTGTAGTGAGAGAGAGAGAAAGAGGAAAATGGCTTACGAGAGGTGTGTAGACACCCATCACAATATACTGATACAGTTTCTTTCCCACAAAAGGAGCAAAGAACACATAGAAGGCGAACCCCAATGCCAGAAATACAGCAACAGCTACCACCTTCACAAACAGGAAACAGGCACTCAAAAAAATTTAAGTTCTGAACTCCGAAGAATACGCTCAACACTTACAAAGGAACAAAGGGACAAATTCTAGTAGTAAACCTGGAGAGGGTGGTAAGGAAGTTGCCATCCATTCTTCCTCATTTTGCTCACTGAAGGCTGCAGAACAGAAAAGAAAGAACCGGGAACCTCTCTTTCTTCCTGTTTGGTTTACCCACCTCCTTCTTCCACTTCCCTCCAGGTTTCTGGAAAGACCAAGATCACTGATTCACCGTGAAAACCATCCAAACAACTGCAATGCCATTTTACGGGTCTAATCAGGGGGAAAAATGCAGGAGAAAAGGCATCAAGAAGAGGAGCTGAGGCACAGAGCCATGTCCAGAGGAACAGGAAAGTGAGGAGATGGTGTGTACATCACTCAATCCCAGCCTCAGCTCATGAAGGTAGAGAAAAACCCGAGCCTGCTTTTGGATTTGCTTGGTTATTTGCGAACTTTTTACTTGATTAGAGATCTGTGACCGTGGTGGAGAGAGAAAGCTCTGGTTTTTCTTTTCACGTCTATAATTACCCTTCCAAACCTCCTTTCACTTTTCTCTTGTTTCTAGCGTTACCTTTTTCCATGGGCAAATCATGTGTCACTGGCCAGAGCAACAGACAGTCGTTTGGTTCTCCTTTTGTAAATGCCTCTTGCCAACAACCCCTTCTTTAAACTCTTTTCAAAACCCTCTCTCTCTCTCTCTCTCTCTCTCTCTCTCTCTCCCTGTTCGTTTGTTATCCCTTTGTGAATGGGCAAAGTATTTAGGAGGAAGAAGACAAACCCAGCGTAGTCTGTGCTCGTGCTCTACAATTGATAAGAGGAATAACTATTAACAAATGGAAGAACAATTTGGAGCTCCTGTATCTGTCATTGCCTAATTGAACATGCCTTTTTAAGCCCAAACCCTTTTGGATTTATTGAACAAGATACAAACTTTCTTACCTGTTGTTCTTGAAAAAAGGGAAAAAAAATCCATTCTTGCGCTTAAAGGAGGTGGTTGTAAGACTATTATTCTAGCGTCTCAGAACCTATGCCTATATGCTCTTTTCTACTCTATAGGTTGAGCTTTTTTCAATCTCCTCTTGATTCGTTCTTGATAAATTGCTTAAGAATTCAGGATCGATCTGTGACATAAAGAGAAGGATTTTGCAGAAAACTATGTCAAAGAGAACTCTTTTTGCTTGATTTCCACTTTATGGACGCGGTTTCTGTGTTCATATCGTTAAACATGTTTGTGAGAAGACATTTGACAGGACCAGGCCACCTTAATCTATGATATTTAAGTCAAAGGTGGGTTGAAAGAGTAAGTTTTAGTCATAGTACGCCATTGTAGGCTTTTTCATTCTCTTAAGTAACTTCAAACAAATGGCCGTCGAAAAAGAAGTAACTTAGAAAGAAAGAGAGTAACAAAGACATGATTAAGATATGAATGTATTGACACTGTTAATAAGCTGGTACATTTGATAACACTATTGGTAGACGACCTTAAATTAGGTTCAAATTACCCAAGTTGTTACAAGATCAGAAAATGAGATTCACCAATGATTTCATGCTAGAAATTTGAAGAAGACAATCATATTAAACTTGAAAAAGGTTATCCATGTCCTGCCAAGAGAACCAAAAAGACCCAATACTTTGGTTTTTTCCATTTCCATTTCCTGCATCCTCTCAAACACGATGATATGAAATCTAAAAAGCAGGTCAAAAGCAGCGCCAATCTGCACCAAAAAGCAGAGCATTACGAGCGAGATTTCTCCAAACAGACCCACTAGAAAAACAGCAAGAAAATCCTCAGTCAAATAAAGAGACATCTGACAACGTGGGGTTTGCCATTAACAAATACCAGGGCGGAGGGAGAGTGACAGGACAAGCAGAACAGGTCGGATAAGAATGGTGCGACTTGGGGTTCCTGAAACCTTCTGAAAATTGCATTTGTCATTTTCCTGTCAGACATCGGACTTGCTGTTTCTTTCTCAGAGTACTTAACTCGATGAAAAGTTACAACAATGGCGGTAAACACACCCTCGTCTAATCAATAGAGGCAGATTCTCCTCGGTATCCACAGAATACAGATCACAGACCACGAGACCATGCTGTTTAGGGTTGTTATAAAGGTAGACCAAACAACATAGGTCTTTAATTTCTCCACTCTTTTAGCATATTTTAGTTTTAAAGTTAAATAAGATTAAATAAATATTTTTTATAATAAGCATATTTTGATATTTTAAGATTAATAAAAATTATAGGATGCAACTCGGGTCATAATATTTATATGTACTCTATATACTAAATATATTTTAAGGTTAAAGTTAAACATGTGAAATTAATATTTTTTGAATATTGAATATGTTTTAGACTCCAAACTAAGTGAGAGTTATAGTAAATTAGTATGGACACCAATACCATATTAGGACTAAAGCTCATAGTTCAATCCAACAAAAAACTCATGAGTTTCAGAATAATTTTTATATTAAAAATTACTCAAAAATTATATATTTTTAATATAAAACTTTAGGGTCTAGAGAAAAATTATATATAAATACTATACAATGATTATACCATTTTAATTTGACCTCCATATATGCTTTGCACACCAAACATAACTTAAGCTTAAAATTGATGCTTCTTACACTTGAATGTTATATTATATTAGAAATGTTATATATTTAGTGTATAAAGTAGAAATGTTATATTAGAAATGCTTCGTACACTTGTACCATGTTATATATGCTTAATAGACTAACATAGAGTAATATTATATTAGAAATATACTTATAGTTTAACTAAAAAATCAATTCACGAGTTTATAAATAGTTTTTATATTTAAAAATTATTAAATAATCATATATATTCAATATAAAACTTTTAAAACTTAAGGATCTAGGATAAAATTATATTTAAACACTAAAACTTTCGTTCTAACATAAATATTACCCCAAAAATTATACCTTTTTAGTGTGAATCCAGGTAAACATGCACCTTGGTTTCATCGGAATCCAGTCCCGATCATAAAATAACCAAAGATATTTGAAATAAATGGACATGACAAAAGACAGTACTTTGGAAATCCGAAGGCGATCTGACAGAGTAGTTGAACATCATTAATTACTTTGGATCTCTCTCTCTGTCGTTCCCTAAAAAGCTGACCTGCAGTAAATATATGCTCCTGTTTCATCACGCCCTCCAATCCCACTTCTTTTCTATTTCAGTTGACCCGGGAGAAACGCACAGCCGTCGGATGCAACGATTGTCTGACTCTCCGCCAGTATTGATTGGATCGGACGGTCAGAACACCTGCACATTACAGCTCCTTCTGATGTACATGTTCTTGGTCCCCGTGGGGGACCATCTCCCATGTTTCTGAAAACATTATAAAATATTAGTAGAATTTACTATAACTATAAATGGTAAGAATAATATCACAAAAAGATCATATGGTTAAATATTATTTGAGATTTTTTTCTGTAAACATAAAAAAACAACTTTAACAAAGAAAATGCTCATTATATATAAGGGGGTGTTGAAGACAAAAATTATTAATTGAAAAAATGTCATCTTTAAGTATGAAAAATCTCATTATTAAATCATCAATTAACTTTTATATTAAATTATGTTAAGATGTATATAATAAATCTCATATTATTAATAAAATTTTAAAAATTATTTATATAATAATAAGTTACACCAATTCTTATATCAACTTTTAGGTTGAGTAATATAACTCTTAATATTATACCAAAACTAAATTTTCTCTTAATAGCTTTGTGAACTCTCGTTAATTTAAACTCATGCATTGTTAATATAACTAGCATTTTAATGGTATGCTAATTTGATCATCGTGATCAAATGTGTTAAGATCTAATTAATAAATTTTACATTGTTAATGATTATATAAAGACTACTGTTTAACAAATTTAATCAAGTTTCAGATTAAATAATAGCCCTATTTGTAATAATATGAACTTCGTAACTAAATAGACATGTTAAGAATGATGAAATTTGTTAGATGCCTTAAGTTCTTTGTAATCCATTCCTTTGGCATCTTTCTTTACAAACAAGTTTTAAATAAAATAATAGACTTGGAACAGACATGAAAGTCTATTTGGAGTGATTTAACAATGGAAGTAGTTCCGAACCCCCACAGAATCACGTTGTCTTCGAGACAATCGTGGAATAAGGGTTTGAAACTTTGGAGCTCGCTTTCGCATGCAACTAAACACGACTAGCTCCCAAGAAAAGTACACTTAAATTGAAGTCGTTGTCTAAAATAATTGCTGCTTTTGATTAATTAATTAAGTGGAAGAATAATCTTTTTTTTTTTTTTTTTTATGACCCAGAACCCCACCACTTGCACGGTGGCTCAAACTGGAGGGCCCAACACTCACCCCAAAGCATTTTGCCCATTTCATGTCAAGAATGCAGCCAACTGGTTTTGAACCCAGGACCCCTACTTTGTAGGGAATCCCACACGAGCCTTTGCCAGTTGAACCACACCCCTGAGGCTAAGAATCTTATGTTTGCATGTTGGGACGTAAGAGGAAAAACAGAGGCAGTGAATAAAGAATGTGGGTGGGCGATAGGTTGAATTTCTTGTAGTAGGGGTTTAGTTTCTTCCTCACGAATTCTCTAGTTCGCTAGACTAGGGGTTTGAAAATTGAACAGACGTGTTTGAAGCAAAATGGAGAACATAATTGTATCTGTTTCACCTAAGGAGTTGTTAACTTATATATGTTGGACCAACGAAGTCTCACCTAGAAGAGTTAGTAATATATTTTATAAGTTTTGACAACTCACTTATGCAAAGTTTTTTCAAGAAAGAAGTCAATAGGGGTCTTTATCTTTATATTAAAATTAGTTTTTTGGTGCAATTAAACCCAATCCCAAAATAGATAAGTCACTTTGATGATAGAACTAAACTCTTATGGTTTAAAGGTATTTAAACCTTTCATACTAATAAGTTTAAGCATTTTAACTCAATAATTAGGTTAATAACAAATGATATTAAAACTAACTCCATATCTTGAGTTTAAATCATAAAAGAAATGTGTTAATGAATATTCAGCTATCAATACACTATCGTTATAGGAATTAGCATATTCTTTATATGTTATGTGCAATATTTTCTTGTAATATTTGTAACTATGTTAATTCCATGTTTTAGTTTTGTAGCCTAGATTTATAAGTATAAATGCTACATTGTAAAGTTAATTATTCAAAATTACAGCAATCATTTGTATAATTTATTTAGCTTTTCCATCTTTTGACTTTTTTACGAAACAACCTCAAGAAATAACTACCTGCCAAATTACTGAGTAACTACTATAGATATCAAAGCATGTTGAAATGTTACAATCTAAAGATAATTAAATCTACCATGCCAATAAGTTTAGATTTTTTAACTTAATAATTTGATTCGTTACATGAATATAAACTATGAATGGATATTAAATTAAATAGTCTAACACCAATCAATAAGGAGTTTATTGTGTATTTTATAAATTTTTACAATTCATTTACTCACAAGACTTTAAAAAAGAAAAAGATTACCTTGGATCTCTACAAGTATATAATATATACGAAACATCACAAAATATTATCACTACACTGAGTGTAATTACTATTAATATGAAATATACTCTCTTTTTTTCCTCAAATCACTAAGCTAGAACATGTATGGTTATTAGCCACTTGACATTCTTTGTCAAGCCCAATGAACCCCCCACTCTCACAAAGTAGGGGAATGGAATAACTTGGGATGTGATATAATACAAACGAAGGAGATGAATGTCAAAGCATGCCCGTGAACGCGTAGTTTTGGTTCTGCAAGTCGCCGACCTGACCTGTGGATGTAGATTTGCACACCACCTATTCTGCAAAGCGATTTGACCCGTGAGAACACTTTTTCCATTTTCTTTGTAGCTTTTGGCGGCACGATATGGATTCCCGTGACCTATTTTCGTAGCTCTCTGCCCATCAATCAGTAGACTGGGTCTCAAGAAAATCCTTCTTCTATAGGCAGCTCCATTTTCTATTTTCTCAATCATTTTTGCACGCATGTTGTACTTGTCTTGCGACTTGTTCTCGTTTTTAACTCCCCAGGAGATGGTAAATACAAGTTATCAATATTACCAAAGTATTGTGTGGAAGATAGAGTTACCTGCCGTAAAATAAGGATTTTGAAACAAAACTTAAATTTTTTGTGGGGATTCGAACCCGTAATTGATGCGACTGTCGGTCAGGATTTAGCTTAGAGAATGCCACAAAGCCAAGATCCCCACCCTTTTGTGGTCTTGATATTGGGTGTATGAGAAAATGTGTACATAATGAGAATATGATAGTAAAATTTTTTAAAAAAATTCTCAAACATTTAAATTTATTAAAGTGTAAAAGTTCATCATATTGTTTATCTTCACTTTCATGCATTACGTAAGAATTGCAAATAGATTGAAGTCTAACTTTAAAATAGCATCATCTTGCAAGTAGTGGATTGGAAAGTAAATGTTTATTATTGGTTTTGATATCATATTAAAGTGTGAGGATTTATTCTAAAATCTTAAAGTATTTAAGTAAAAAAATTTCATCACTTATAATACCATATGTTCATCATCTTACTTCTAATATGGGGCAACACCTACTTTTAACAAAATCTAATTAAAAAACCTCAATAATTCATGTCAAAGTCAAAGAAGAATCATATATTTAATTTTAGAGAAGATTACTAGAACAAATTGAGAGATATAGAACAAAAGACGTCATCTTTAATATGTTTCATTTACCATCAATGAGCTTCATTGTGTAAATAATACACTCGTTCATAAATCATTTTGAATTACTGGCGTCACATATGAAACTTGCTAAACATAATGTCTTCCTAAGAATGAATTTTGATGTCCCATATAACATTTTATTAACTCTTTAGAGTTAACTTTTCTTCCGACATATTTCATTTTCAACAGTACTCTCCACCGTACTTAACAGTTCTGAACAGTCTTTGCTTAGCGAATAGAATGCGTCCATCTTTGAAAACGCAGCATATCCCCGTGAGCGGATCTAAGACGATGGCCGGCAGCGATTCATGTTTGTCTATCTTTTGTTCTCTTCTGCCCTATATTGCCCGTCTTTGTCCATCTTCATTCAGTGGACACAACCTATTCATCTTTTACATGGAAAAATGACAATTTCGGATGATATTTGTGCGAAATGTTAGCTTCTGCGTTTGATTTTTGACTTAGTTTGAATTAACATTAATATTTAGGTTAATTTCTTTCAATTATTGCTTAACTTTAAGAATTTTTGTTAAGATGTAATCAATGAAGTTTACATTACTGAATAATATATGGAATTTTTTGTTAATACGATAATGAGTTCTCACAACTCTTAAGGTAATATAATATCAAAGTTTATATTCTATTTAGAACTTCTATATGTTCATATTAATTTGACTCTGTACATTGGTTATGTAATACGTATCATAATGACCTGATAATTTAATTATTATAGTAAAGGCTCTTATATTAATAAAGAATATATAAAAAGTTATGTTTATATGCTAATAGATTATACTAATTTCAGGGTGTACTTTTGAGTTAGATAATGTTTTTAAATATGTTTAGTAATGCAATTTTATTTTTCCCCATTTAACTATGAGCTTAAAATGTGCTTAATATGTAGAGAAGCATTACAAACAAAAGTTTTATTTGAAAAATATAATCATTATGTGACTTTTAAATATAAAAAGAAGTCTTTCCAAACTAATTTTTAGGATAAAGTTTGAGCCTATTTATAATAATCAAACTCAAAGAAAAAGTTAACAGACCAGAGCAGAAACGTATCTAGATGTGATTGGTTCAACTTTTGGATTTGTTTTCCTGAGTAGATTTGATATGCTTTCCTTGTTTCTTCATGCATCGGTGGCCTGATAAGGTGGACCCGGATTTGACAAATGGAAGCAGATGATTTCGGACCAAAAGGGAAAAGGGCCAAATTATTATCATTCAAGCAAGTTGCTTTAGATGGGAGCAAAGTTAGGCCGAAGAAAAAGGAACTAGAACTCACATCACACATACTTTCGTTGTCCTTTTATGCTCCTTTTTCCTTGATATTTCGTTGTTTTGTCTCAATTCCCGCATGGTAAAGATGCCATTACAACTCTTGCTGTTAAGATGGTCATTATACACATAATTTAATCATGAACTAGTCTTCAAATGATATTGGCAAGTCATAAGTGGGACTATCTAGATAACAATGCATTAAAATGTTATAAGTCATATACTATTTTCACTTGATGTTATATTTATATGAACGTATTGTATCATTTAATGATTGGTTTTAAGAGATGTACTACAAATATTGTATACTCAAAAATAATTATGATCAAAAGTGTGTAAGCTTTTTTAAGATTATATTGACACCTCTTCACTTGTAAATCTAATTTCTCTTGTTTACCACACATGTTTAGGATAACATATCATATTAAGGATAATATTAAAAAATTATTATCTAATTTAAAATTAACTCAAAATACCATAAAACTGATTATCTTAAAAGAATTTTAGCTCTGATAATATATTAAGAGACATATTATCTAATATAAAAGTCAACTTTAGAAGTTATGGAATTTATTATCTTATAAGTATAATTTTTTATAACTTTCTTAGCGATGTGTGATTCATTGGCTACATTAGTATAAGTTTTACTTCATTTCTAGCTTAACCCAATGATAAAAATATCACAGTTTCTTAATGATTAACTTTAAAAAATGATGAACTTTCTTACCACGTTGAATGCAAGGGCTACTCCAAAAGTGGGTCGACTTTTTCTAGGTTTTACCCAATTGCCATCACTTTTTAATTCTAGGTATTTACTTGAATTTTGGGACAGATACCAAATAACCTACGATTAGATAAACCATTGCACAAGAGTTGACAGTACACAGAGCGAGAAACCTTTCACTGTGGACTCTCTCTCTCTCTCTCTCTCTCTCTCTCATGAGCAATTGGGCCATCCCAAATCAATAGCTCAGGACACTCCTCACTCTTTACTTGATGAGAAATAAAAGCTTTAGGTGGGTGTCTTTCATTATGCAACTTTAGACAAACATGTGGTGCATTTAATCATGTCTAACCTCCGGTCCCAGCATTTTTATGTGAAGTCACTGAATATTGATGGGAGGACTATACTCTTTTTTGTTTCATTTGATTTGAGATGTTTATGCTTACTTCTATTGAAGACAAAGAACTTTATTTATGATATGATATTAGAATTTGAGTTGATTTACTGTAAGAGCATTCATCTTGTACTATTTAACTTAAGCTCAGGACATGTTCAATGTAGGAGGAAGTTATGATCATCTTTAGGTAATATTTGAATATAAAAAATATTTTAAAAACTCATTAATTAACTTTTGAGTTCAACTTTCAATATAATTTTTGATAACTTGTCCTTCTTGCTGCCCCTCAGTCAACTTGGTCCATGGCCTTGTACCGGAGCTTATGGTTAAGAGAATTTGGGGCTTTTCATCTACAGAACCCATTTAATGGGCTTGTCCGATTCTGAACTCAAAATGGCCCAAATTAAACAATGTTTTTGTTCACGAGAAAATATGATCTGGGCTGGGTTGATACTCTATTCAATTGTTTTTTCATGAATTTTCATTTAAATTAACTTAGGATTACATTTGAATCGAGATTACAGATCCCCATACTTTGAAATAACATCTATCCATGTGCTACCTGACATGGTAGCACTGAGCTATAAATTTAGGAACATGGACATTTTAGTGCTTGCCATCAATGAAGGTATTGTGCTTTAAATGTTTATGTTTTCCAGGCTTAGCTTTTAAAACCTTGAAGTTCATGTGCTTTTGCCTGCTGGCTTGACCCTGTCGCAGGGAGAGAATTTGAAGATAGTGATGGATTTACCGAAAGAGGAGATGTCGATAGATTTCTCTATTACTTTCTCAGTCTTAGTGTTAAACAATTTAAATATTAGTTATTTGTTTTTTTTTTAATTTTCTTTATAAATTTAGATATTGTGTTATTTTTATAATTATATTGAAGATTGAAATTTCATATTAAAAAAGTAAAATTATTTGGTTGTGTTTAACTAAAAAAACTATTATCTTAATCTATAAATTAATTTTTGAATTAAACTTTAGATATACTTTTAATTTGATATTAGAGCACAAGTTTATTCACCACAACTTTCAATCAAACTTGAACACTTAAAAATATGTTCAATGTATGAAGAAATATTAATTTCGTCATATTTAATGTAAAACATAAGATATTTTTAGTGTGTAAGAAAGTAAGAGACGAGAATTATATTAAAAAAAAATACAATTTTTACACAATGTTTGAACATAAAAAGTGTCGTCTCCATTTATGAGTTATTTTTTAGTTGAACTATAGGCCTATTTTTAATAATCACGTATTGAATCTCTAAATCTATATCACATTGTTTTGTCACATCATAAAAAAATGAACTGGCACAAACAAAAAATAAGAGGTGTGTTAAATAAGAGTTACCATACATCCCCAATATGTTGGACTATTATCATTTTTATATACTATAACATCTCGTCTTCCTAATGGCTGGTTTCAAAATAGAAAATCAGATCAATCCAATTATCAGGATCATCTTTTAGAGGCAAGTGGTTAACTGCAAGTAACCCAATAAAATTGCAGAAGGTGGGGGAGTTTAATATGAAGTTAATGCCCTTTGCCTGCTGGTGTTAAACTCACTGATCCTTAGTCAGTAATTAAATAACAAGACAGTGATGTTTTTCCTGAAGAGACACGATCAGATTTCTATTGCTTAAACGTCAAAAGTCTTAAAACCAAGAGGCCACAACAGGAGAAGTTTCAGGACCAAGTAGCTAATTAGAGGAGAAGAATAGAGAAAGAAAAAGAAGCAAAAACAAAGTGGATTTTTTGCAGGCTTTCTGTGAAAATGTCCATGGATGACCCAATGAAAGCACAGAAGGTGGGGGAGTTTAATATGAACATTACAACACAATAATTAGCAAATAATCTAAAATATAATCTTGTTTAGGACTAAAGTGGTTGTAGTGGATGTGGGTTCGACCAGGGAACAATTCTGGGAATGTAGTGTTCTTGTCGTCGAGTGGCAAAGCACAATAATTAAACCTGAAAAACAGTGTTTAATTTGGTTCACTTTTTGTTCCCTAATATTTAATAAAACTAGTAACAAAAATGAGTTTTAATATGACACCCACTTACACTTTTTCAACAATATTAAAAATTGGAAGGGCAGGTCTAGAATCCATAAGATTTCTTGTTTATATGATCTCATTGATTTTTAAATATTATGATCTCCTTGTGCGTTTGCACCTACGGAAGATTTTATTTGATCGAAGACTTCTTTGTTGTAGAGAATTCCCATAAAATATGGGTGCACTTGGAAAAGGGGATAGGAAAAGACAAATGAATTGGGCAAATGCATGACATCCAATGAACAAATAAAAAAAGAAAAAGAAAGTAAGAGCTAATCTCCTTGGTAGCAACAATAATTATTAAGAACTCGACTCTTATTTAAAAAAAATCTTTTAAAAAATACATACATCTTACTCATAATTTTTTTTTTTAAAAAGAATGAATTTCATAACATAGTAATAAAGTATGAAATATATAGTTGTATAACACTTGTAATGAATTTTCAATTTAAATTGATTAAGGAAGGAAGAAAGTGTTAGGAATGGTATGAAGAGCATCTCCTATTGCTTAAATTTTATTTGAAATATGTCTATAAATAAAAAACATATTCATTCATTATAAATTAGTTTTAGGAAGAATGCTATTAAAAAAAGGTTTAACAAAGTGAAATTAACACTTTATAAATGATCAACTTGAGTTTTGATATCATAAGTTAGAATAATTTTTATATTTAAACATTAATTAAGAATAATTTTACTTTAAATGATACTTTCATTCCCAACAAATGCGAGCTAGTTAATGATGACATCCAAAATTTTAGTCCATAATCTTGTTAAGAAGTTGCAATCAACAAGTTCTTGTGGATTTGGTTATTATTGCACCTCCTGCTCTTTGACTTGGACAGATCATCTTCCTAAATATTATGGGTCTAGAAGTGATCAACCAAGCGTTTGAAATCCCACCACCAACTTTAGTTGGCATGCAGCTTGACTGATTCTTTCTGCAAAGGGTTGGTGGGATGTTGCCAAAGGTTGGCAGGACTTCGGCCACACGGGTTTTGCTCCCAATCATTTTGTTCATCTATGGTGGGGAAAGCATCCCATTCCAAGGCCCCGCCGCTTTGGAGCATTTCATAGATGCTGATTAAACTAATCTCTCCAAGTTTAGATATTAACAAATGCTATTCACTTTGTCACCATGCTTTTCATGCTTGGGCACTTTGAAAAGTTTCAATGATTCTTGTTTCACACTATTTTCTTAAGTTTAGTAATAATAGACAAAAGTTTGTCATAACCAGAAGTAAGTATTATTTAAAATTTATTAATTTTATATTTCAATTGTGTGAATTTGAACGTGTACATAAAACAATTGAAAATAAGACATAAAAGATATAAAATAGTTAAATTTTCAACAAATATTAAGTAAAATACATAAAAATGTCAAATCAAAGAATCCAACGAATCCAATTGTCTCATTCAAGAGAGGTTGGTGTGATGGAAGTATTTCATTCAAAGTTCTATTAGGAGTTGGAGAGGTCAAATCAATAGGAAGTCTTTTTCTTCATTAATGGGAGCCACAAAGTGAACCAAATGAACGATTCAGAACCTGGCCAGCTAACAACCATTTGCTCTCTTTTCAAAAAGAGAGGCTGCAGATGCCATTAAATTAGAACCATGCCAAATCTCTGTTTAGAACGAGCCTCTGAAGCCCATCTGTCTCGCAGTTATGCCCACAGACAAACTGATAAATGTTCAGTTGCCACTCTGCCATGATGGTGACCTTCTTCTTGCTCTTCATCTACCCGATGGAAACAGCTTATTTTATGGCCTCTTTTTTGTTTTTGTTTTGGGGTTTAGAAGCTATGAACTTGCAGGCTTCATTTGTGTTAAGAACTTTCTTGGAAAGCAAACTATGTTTTCAAGATCAAGACACCATCGCTATACTTCTTCTTTCTTTCTTAATTCATTGATAGTTGAGTATTACATTTCGTAGACAAAATTTGATATTATATTATAAATATTTAATTTTAATTTTTTTTTTAAGAAATGAGAGTATTTAGATATTTAAAAAAAAAAAACCAGGTAAGATGTTTATGTTAAGACCATATTTATATACCTGAAAGGTATAATATTGAGGTAAAGTTTAAAGAAAATAATTATTTGAGAAATGAGGATATCCAAATATATAAGAATGATGCCTAGGTAAGGTGCTTAGCGTGAGAAACATAGTTTCACATTTAGAAGTATAATTGTAAGGTAAAGTTTTAATGAAAAAATTGTTCTGTAATTTAAAAGCTAATTTTTGTATTAATCTTGAAACTTTCAAAAAACTGAAATCAAATTTCAAGATAACTTATGTAGTTTATCCTTGTTACCTAAAGAAGACCTCTTGACTTTTAACCAATAATTGACAATATCAATTTTTAACACTTTCTACAATGCAATTACTTAAATATACTTGGTACGTGGAATATCCTTTTCCCCTTAACCTTTTCATTGTTATCTTCTTAATTTTCATGTTATCTTCTTGGACTTTTCATTACTATCTTTTATTGCAATGATAATATCGAAGCTCCATAACAGTAAACACAAATAAAATAATTTCCACGGAGATTCGTGTTCCTTTCGAAAAGATTAAAAAAGAAAAAAAATAAAGTCACGACGGAATCAAAGAAAATAACTTACTTAATTCAATATCGTGTTGCACATTTATTCAATGAACATGGCTCTCAATTAAAAATGCCCCTCCACATGACCAAGAACACGAGGCAAGTGTAATTATTTAAAGCATATGTAATATCCCAATATTCGGATTCATAGAATTTTGCCGACTACCAAAGTCACATATATAAAAGAAACAAACTTTGATCCCCTTTTAACTTTTATTTAACTTTGAGTTCATTAAATATTTTTAGTAAGAATATTCATTTAAATTTTAGTCCAATTAGGAAAATTCAAGTTAAAAAAAAAAGTACTCTCTCTTTCTAAGTTTTGCTTATTTTTTGATATTAAACTTTAGTCTTGCACATTGAATATCATTGGCTCAAGAGTGCATTTGGTGAAATGGATTTAATATAAATTTTGAAATCAAGTTAGACAGTTTAAAAGTCAAATAAAAAAAACTAACTCTATAATTAAATAGTTATTTTTTCTCTTGAAGCTTTATCTCAATGATCATATTTTTTAACATGAGACATTTGTTTTACATGTTAGTTTAAGATATACTTGAATATTATTTAGATATAAAAAATTATTAGCTAATTTTTAATTTTTTTTAATAAATTTTAGTTAATGAGAAAATTATTTTGACTGCTTGATCCAAGGACAGCGAATAGTCAAGGAGAAGGAGATCAGTGACCGTCGTACGTGATTTTTGCCCGCGAAATGTCGGGCGAAATAATCCACCAGAAATGAAGAACAGCTAGAAAGACAACCAAAACCGACGTTGGACTTTCAGAAAGAGAGCGACAGAGATTTATAAGGACCGGCGAAGTGGGAAGCGGTATCCGAATACGCCGGAGTCCTCCCCGCTTTGTCCTCGGAATTCGCAGGTGTTGAGAGAGAGAGAGAGAGAGAGAGAGAGAGAGAGAGAGTGACGGAGACAGAAAGGAGGAGGAAGTCGGAAGTCGGAAGAATCCTGGTTCCTCGGCGGGAACGACGACAACTCCTCCTCCGTTCGTGCTGGAAGTGGTCTGTTCTTCGTCATTCTCAGGTCTCTCTGTCTTTGTCTCTGTTTCCTAGTTGTTTAGTCTTCCATGTAGAGGTCCTCATGCGTGACGTACGAGCATGCGTGATTCTTTGACAGTTTTGTCGAAGTTCGACGTCGATGATGATCGGGAAACTGACCGGCGAGGGGTTTCATGCGTGTCTTTAATGGAAAATTCCAACATTTTTCCATCGTATAATCGATGGCCGTCTTGACTTTTCCATTCATTAAGTCTCTGATACAAGAGTTTCTAATCATTTTCTTTTCTTTTTCCATTTTGTACAACGCTCGAAGCCGATTCTTTCTTAGTTCATTTCTTTTTACATCGTGGTTCATGCTGTAAACAGTCATGGAAGCACAGAATCCCATATAAGTTAATATTTTTATTGTTCTTCGATCTTTTTTCCGCTTCTTTGCTTTCACGTTTCTCGTTTTATTTTGATATATTTTCCATCGGGGTTCATACATTGATTAAGATTACATATTTTCGAAATTTAGAATTTCTCTAGTCCATGATTTTATTGCTTTGATCTTCAAATTACTTGCATTTAATGTTTGATGGCGTATTCTCTGTTCTGTTATTTTTTTTATTCCTCTCTGGCTCGAAATGGTGATTTCTGAAGAAAAAACTCCGTTTACATATGCTTCCTGATATGTCGGTAGCCTCTGCTATTGTTTCTGGTTAAAATTTGGCACTCAAATCCCAAGGGTAAAACATGATCTCAATTTCATGTTTCATGTAATTATAATATGACCATCCGTGGTTCTTCCAGTTCTAAATTTGTGTATTTCATCTTATTCTGTCTTTCAGGTTTGAAAGTGGGGCGGGATCGGGTTATCCCAGTGGGAAGACGATGGGATTGCTAATCCTAGAATTTTACTTCTCTGCACGATGGTAACTATTGTGGCTGGAAGCTAGCCAGAGAGTTAAAGGATCTCTCTGTAAAGATCAGGAAGGTGTGTTCTTGGTTTAGATATTTGTTGATAAAAACAAAAAGGAATAGGAATTGGCTTGATTTATGAGTAACTAAGAAGCTCAATCATGGAGCTGGACATGCCAACATCAAGGCCTTACACACCTTAGCGTTTTGTTTCCTTTGATGTGCCGACTGTGATTGTTTTCACTGTGGTCTGACGACTCTGCTATCGGGAAACATGTTCGTTCATCTGCATGATGCTGTCTACTTATTTTTTACTGTTGACGTACATATGGAAGTGGACCAAGGACCTTACTAATCTTGTCCAATTGGCTTTGCTCAAGATTACCATGTAGAAGGTTTTGGCCACAGAAATTGGCACTATCTGAACCAATTGGCTGGGAAGATGAACACTGCCATCATTGTTTAGGCTGATGGCTCTTGAAGCAATCATTGGCTTCTACTGTTTCTTAATTATTTTTAAAAAATTTAATGTTGGTTTTGCTGAATTTCTCAAGTTTCACGTTTCACCGAATTCTGTTTTCCATAGTGATTTTTCAAAATCCAATAGTTTGTACGGCTGCCTTGCCCCTTTTTTTCCCAAATGAAATTCTGCATGACACCATCTGACATGCAGTTTTTTGCATTTTTGATCTGCAAATAGCTTATTGCATTACTAAATTTGCATGATCAGTGAGTTTGGAAACATGAAGCTTGCTTCAATTTAAAATGGCCTAGCCACCTGCATTCCTTTTGTTTACGGTTTGCTTAATCAACGATATTGTTGCATTCTACCACAGGTTTTTCGATTCACTAGGGGTTAGAGCAGCTGTGCCTGATCAATCCAAGAAGTTGGTACCTTTAATGTGTTTGTTGTAAGTGGGGTTTGCTAAACATAGTTGTCACAATGGGTGCCTGTGCCTCAAAACCTGATAGAAGATCTAATACTCGGAGAAGAGGAGCTTTACTAGATGGAGAAAAGGCCACAGAAAGATTTCCACTTCTTTTACTGACGTACCTGCTGAAGGGACTAAAGATACTGGAAATTGTGTAAGAGACTTTGCAGTTAGTGAATTCGTTCAAGTTGGCTTTGAGGAAGGTGCTGCAACAACCGGCAAGAAATCTGAAGTTTCTAACAAGACATTTCATCTCGCTCAGCTCCAATGGAATCATAGTCAAATTGATGCAAATGGTATTTTCCTTCTGTCTTATGCTGATAATTTGGGAATCAAATAAGGAAAGATGAAAAATTTCTCAAACGGTAGAATGATAATGGAAAGTTTAGTGGGTGGTATAAGTAGTTGGCTTAAATAAGAAATGATCAAACTAATTAGTTAGTTCTGCTTGAAATCTCTTGATCTTCGACTCTTAAAAGTGTGTGAGTGGGTATATAAGTACAAATAAAAATAATAAAAAAAGTTATACTTTATAAAAGAGGTGTATTAGATTTTTCAAATTTAAAGTTAGAAAACTGGATAGCAATAGCTTTTGCACTGGGCTATTCACCTTTTTCCCCCTAGTTGACACAATTGCCTTATATTTCTGACCACAAAAAATAAATTGATTGCAGGAATATGCCAAGAAGAATGGTTTGACTCGCTTAGTATTCTAGAATCTGACTCGGATGATGACTTTAGTAGTGTACATGGAGGTAATAAGCCCACATTCATCAGAAGAGAGTGACTTATTTTCCGTTACATCTATTTAATTTTATTGGGACTCTGTTGTTCGTCTTTTTGCTTGCCAGATTCTTTTCCTTCTGTAGGTAATTCAACTCATTTGCTCCAGTACGAAACTGCTTCCTGCTTTGTAGATAGTGGGAATAAGTACGAGGGATTTTATGGAAGCTACTTGCAAATAAATGGAGGTGCACAAGAAAACAATTTGAAGTCTTGCTTACCTGGTTTGCTTCCTTCAGTCAGTTACAATGACAAGGTTCAGCCTGTGTCAAATCCCCCTCCACAGAAAAAGCAATCTGCAGTTATCATGTACTCTGTTAAGAGGAAATCTGTTGATGGAAATGAAAAGACTGAGTACTGTAAGTATGGGAAGCTTTTACAGTTCATTGTCTCACTTGTGGATTTTAGATTTCAGCAGTATTTCTACATGTATTGCCTGGATTTTGTAAGTGTGCTATTGCATCTGATGATGTTTTTTAGCAGTATGGTTGGCATCTTCTGGCGCTAGATTGAACATATTTCTTGACCTCTATATCATTTTTGGTGTAATTGTATATTCAGGAGTTGTAGATGTATTTATGAGGCTTGTTTGATGATAAGTATGAGTTGAAATACATATATGTACCTATATGTGGACTTCTGTCTACTCCAATGAGAAAAATAAAATATGTTCTGGCAGGTTCATCCGAGAAACTTCTGTATCATCCCAGAGCTGGACTGCAGATTCCTTCTTCACCAGGAGGGAAGCCAACACCAGGATGCTGGTCTGCTGTTTCTCCTTCAGTTTTTAAACTCCGTGGCACGAATTATTTCAGGCACGTTAGTGAGTTTCTGCTGTTCATAAAAAATTAGCATTCACAACTTCTAGCGGGTGACCTCATTTGAATTTTTGTTTCCTAATTAAGGTCTTGGTGGTTTAAATACTGCTAATTAATTATGCAGAGATAAACAGAAGTTTCCAGCTCCAGAGTGCAGTGCATATGTTCCGATTGGAGTCGACCTATTTGTCTGCCCAAAGAAGATAAATAACATTGCTCAACACCTTGAACTTCCTTCTGTGAAGGCACATGATAAAGTCCCTCCACTTTTGATTGTCAACATACAGGTTCTCTCTCTCTCTCTCTCCCTCTCTCTCTCCGTGCATGTACAGACGCGTTTCTTTGTCTTTGTGTCTATCTGAATCTCATCCATTTTTATATCTGAGAGTCAGTCAGGGTCCTTGTCTTTATATATTGTTTATAGTTCATACAGTTCTGGCTATGGCAAGGGCCACGCTTGTCATCTACAGAAGGGGTTTTTTGGGGGTGGGGTTGTAAGAAAAAATCTAATGACAACTTAATCTTTCTTTTATGAGCATTTTTTCAATGAAACGAAGCCTTTTTCCGCAGTATAATCTGGGCAGTAATAGAGAAGAACATTTTCTGCCTCAGGGTGTGCTCATGTTGTGTCATAATTCAAGTGCAATGTCATTGGCTACTGTATTAATCGCTGGATCTAAATTGTGTTGATCCAGCTGCCTACTTATCCTACTTCCATGTTCCTCGGTGAATATGATGGGGAAGGCATGAGCCTTGTCTTATACTTCAAACTCTCTGATCAGTTTGACACAGATATCTCTCCTTGTTTCCAGGACAGCATAAAGGTACTTTACCATTCCATCTTTTCTACTCAATTTCCATATCTAGTTTCTGATCATTAGATGTTTAGTTTCAGTGCTGAGGTAAAGGGTTTCCAATGAAAACAAATTGGTTTTTCTCTTCCAAGCGCTTTTCTCTAGCTTTGCTCGGCTCTTTTGTTAATGCTACATATTCTTGGCTCTGAAGTCTTCCTCAGCATCAAGATTGCTTCTTTTTGGTTTGCGTGCATTTTCTTTTCAGTCCTCCAAGATACCCTCTTTCTGAGAGTCAATAAGCAAAACTTTGAGTGTATTCCATGTTTTGAGCCTTATTTCTCTCTCTTTTCTTAAGTTAAAGATGTGACTTTTTCACATTTGTTAACCTGTAAAAAAAAGATGCTGCCTAGTTTTTAATCCAGCTGATAAAATATTTAACAGCAGATCCTAGTACAGGTTTCAGCACGTCTTTGTGCTACATCATTTTCTTTCCATATTGAGTCTTACACCAGTTTGATACCAAGATTGCTTTCTTCCACAGAGGCTTGTTGAAGATGAGATGGAAAAGGTTAAAGGGTTTGCAAAGGAGTCCACAGTTCCTTTCAGGGAAAGGCTAAAAATCTTGGCGGGGGCAGTCAATCCGGAGGACCTCCAATTGAGTTCCACTGAGAGGAAGCTTATACATGCTTACAACGATAAGCCAGTACTGTCACGACCTCAACACAGTTTCTTCAAGGTAAAGAAAAGTTTGGCTTTAGTTCCCAGTTCATTTTCTTCACTGATGGCATCCAACCATTTCCACTTGTAATCACCGAGACCTCCAGTCCACTGCCTGATCATGAAGTTCCAAAGTTCAAATGCATCTACTAAATCTCTTTCTGAGATGTATTAGTTGATAACAGGATAGCTTAGCCTTGTGTCAATTTTACATTGTTTTTGAGTTTCCTTAATGTTACAAAGCCCATATTTAACCCAAAAGTTAGTTTAAGAAAATATGGTCATTCATTTTATGTAAACTTTACCACCGGAACTTTCTGTATTATTGTGGAACCGGATATCCACTTTGTTAAAATGTCCCCTCACCACAATCTATAATGCCATTTTTATTATGTAGACTCTAAACTTACACATATTCATAGGAATCCCAAGTAGGTTCAGGCTTCCATATTTTGTTATAAAGTTTATATTTGACTCAAAAATTAGGTCAAGAAAATATGAATGTTCATTACATATAAGATTCGACCCTTATCAATATGGGACTGGATGGCTATACCGTTAACAAGTAATGACCTTTCATGATTGTATCTTGTACTCCTCAGAACGTAACATTTTCCATCCAATGTACGTTTTTCCTCTCCATCTGATGCTGTCTAATAATTTGCGTTGAAGCAAGTGAAACCATCTTCCATTATGCAAAATCAGTTCTTGGTTTTTTCATTCAGGGACCCAACTACTTCGAAATTGACCTGGACATACATCGCTTCAGCTTCATATCCCGGAAAGGACTTGAATCATTTCGAGACCGTTTGAAGCATGGCATAGTTAATCTTGGTCTAACCATCCAGGTATGTAGTTATCTTACCAATTACACCAGAGTTGAATGCAATGATTGCTTTATGTTCCGAATCACTATTTCCTCCTGCACAACCTATTTAGTGGAAAAATTGATGTAAAAGGTTACAATGTATTCTTGTATCTTGACGATGAATAGTAGTTCCATGTGCATAACATTCATGATTGAGCAAGACTTTGTTTGGGTTAAGTTGAACTTGGGATGTCACTTACTTAGTAGCTCAAGAAAATATTGAATTACTATTCTGTGAATATGTGTTTGAACCTTTTATGTAGCTATTCGACTGCATTTGAGAAAATGGCTGAGTTTTTCCTTCAATGCGGATTGCAGGCACAAAAACCAGAGGAGCTGCCGGAGCAGGTCCTGTGCTCTTTGCGCTTGAACAAGATTGATTTCGTCAATCACGGCCAAATACCCACAATTGTTACGCGGAAAGATGATCCATTTGGACAGACACCTGGGGATTGATGCTTTTATAGAAACAACTCCAACAGCAGAAAAATCAAGAGGCATATTCTGCATAAGCTGGTTGAAGCACGGCCATTTTAAATGAAAGAAATGAACTGAAGAAAATTCCATTTTTTGGAAGGAAAAATGATTATACCCAGTAATAGTGTCAGGAACTTATCCAATAATGGTACCACAATCTGTATCTTTATTCTTTATTTTTAATTGTCATTTTTTTCCCGAGCTGTCAAATCAAACCGATGTTATCCCCAAAGATGATCGGTGAAAACTTTATACACCCATTTTTGCTAATTCTTGCAAAGCCCATGTGGGCATATTTTTTGATAGGAGCTTAGGGATTCAATTTACCAAGAATATTGAGTTCAATTTTCCAAACAGAGACTTTCAATTTTGGGGTGTTGAACTTCGGATCTTTTTGCTAGTGATTGCAAAGACCCACATAATCGAGATGATTTTGACAATTCTACAGCTCAACATAAAAGGCAAATAATGAAATCTTGAAAGGAAGGGAGAAGAATATCCTTGAACAAGATAAATTGATCAAATATAGTAGTTAAAGCAACTATATGGCAAAAATACTTGTATTCCAATGTACAAAAGAATGCACAGAGATGTAGGACATCAGTCAAAATACACTAGTATACATACAACAAAAATTACAGTCCTAATCCAAGCAAGTTGTCTCGAACTAACTTATCCGTCTTCTTTCCCCTTTTTTTCTTTCCTTTGTATACGACAGTTGGATAGGTGAGCCGTCATCAAAACTATGGCCATAAATGTGAAAAACAGATCAAAGTAAATATAACTGACTGCTTTTGCTTGATGGTCTGCATGATTTCGTGTGATTTGTTACCCACTGTTCTTCACATTCACAACAAAAGTTAGGTTATCTGTTCTTCTTTCAATCGTAAGCGTGTTATCTCTTGTTGATTGTTGTTCCCAAGGTCCATCTTGTTCACCAAGGCATGTTTTTCAGCCACCACGTCGTCTGGTTTAGGCTGCAATGCAGTGCTCGGGGCTGTGTTGTGGCTGCTACTTTTAGCGGCTGGTACATCATGATTATGCTTTCCCTCGTATGTTGTAATGACAGCTTTTGGATCTGATGCAGCCCTCTCAACATGCTTACGGACATTGCATCCTTGGCTTGTGCATTTATAGTAGCTCCTGCAGATCAGAAGAAGATGAATGAGGAATTTCCAAGATAAACAACCCATGCAACAAGGGAATTTAACTCAGTCGTTGAAAATAGATCAAGTACTTTTCTTCCCTGAGCCTTTGAGAATATAGATTATTTAGGCATGAAGGGAACTCATTTGACATCAACATATGCCCAAATAGCAACTTAATTTTTTTAGGGCTCTTACGCAACAGACGGTTTGTTCCTAAAAAGTCCAGATTATTGTTTCCTGTCTATTCAGGTAAATGATTCTAGGTGAGATATCGGTTGACTCTCCCGGGCTTGGGTGATGAATCTAGTTTCCAGGTGATTACGTACATCCATGGGAATTAGCTCAACTCAGATGGACTAGGAATAAATACCCCCAGTGTAGTAAACAAGAATATTAAACATTGCTGGCTGATGGATACCATGCTTTGATTAAAGAGATGCAACGTAGCATAACGTTAAAGGTTGCAAACAGTGTTATAACTGCAGAGAGGATCTCACTCTTGCCGTGTTAATGATTTGGCTGAAAATTTGAATAAGATGTAAATCCTCCATTTTCATTACAGTTTTATTGAATATATATACCTTCTTTATGTCTTCAAAAGGATGGTGTCTAAAAAGATCTAAGAACAAGCAAATACTAGATCTAACCACACTGGTGAATGGGGCTGAAAGATAAGTAGTGCTACCTTGGGTAAGGATTGCCTTTGACCACCTTCTGTCCGTACTTGCGCCACCTATACCCATCATCTAATAGATCCACTTCACTAGTTGTCTGCACGATGATTCTAGGCTCAGTGACAGTCCTATGTGAAGCAGCGGGTTCTAAAGCCTTGATCTCCGTACTTCTGTGCAACAAAAGAGTTAGAAACCAAAACAACTAATCAATTACCAACCCTTTGGCATAAGCTTTAAAGAAAAAGAACCTACTGTCTCTTTGGGTTGGGTTCATCTCCATCTCTTTCATCTACTCCAGTTTCAGCATCACCCGCTTCCTCACAATCACTAGTCCCAGACAAGTGTTCTGGTGTAGCCTGGGAAGAAGCTGCCACTCCTTTTAATTTGTTCAAATTTCCACTTTGACCTTGGGAAGCTAAGTCATGATTTGCCTGATTATTAGAATTTCCATTTGGATTTCCAGTATCCTTCGAACGCTTATTGTTTTGAGGAGGTTGATGGTTGTGCTGGCCCTTGTAAATTATTTCAGTTACTTGCCCTTCAAGAGAGCGCTCAACCTTTTTCTTTACAGGACAATTTGGATGTGTGCATTTGTAATAGCTTCGAGGGAATTCACTACCTTTCACCTGCTTCTGTCCATATTTCCGCCAGTTGTAGCCATCATCAGCAGGGTTATCAACAGTGAATGCAGAAGGCTCGGACCTCCGATCAGAATGGGAGAAATCAGACGATTCATTCCTCGCAACACCAAAGTCTGATGCTGAGGGCGGTGCTTGCTGCTCTGCATTAGTGTTAGAATTGAAGGCTGGAAGCTGTGTTAAGGATGTAGCAGGTGCTGCTGATAATGAAGACGAGTAATCAGCTTGCACATGCATATGGGAATGGGCTTGTGCAGCCTGAGCTGTGACCTGTGCCAGAGCTTGCTGGTGAGACATTCCAAAGGGTCCCTACAAGTACCACAAATCACAAACACAGGTAGTCAATATGAATGCAGGCTTTGACTCTAAACAGTAATGTAGTAGCGATGATGGGAGAACATAGAGCTCAATCCAGGATACCTCAAACAAGCTAAGCCACCTGTTCTTAAGGTATATGACATCGGTACTTATCATATGTATAAAGTAAAAGAAAATTAATTCTTTTTCACAAGTAGAGAATGGGGAATGATGAGATACATTGATATATCCCTTACCAATCACAGAATACGAGATCCACTGTTTTAGAAATTTAAAATCTTCACTAACTTTACTGTTTGTCCATACTTATGTCCCTTGATTCTTCTTTATCAATTTTAATACTAAATTATCTTTTTATCCAGAGTTATTTTTATTTATTGAACTAATTAACATATCCATCCATATTCTATCACAAACTTTTGAAAATATGCATATGAGTATGCGGTACTCTATTGAATCCACATTATAAACATTCAAGTTCAAGGCACAGGTGCCTCTTTATGCTAAGGGTTTCTCTTTGATCATTGTTAAGATGAGATCTAAATCCTCAGAAAGCAAAGTCATTATAACCTTAAATCCTTAGAAATTTAAATGGTGGATTCAGAATCAACGCTTTTTTGGGATTCAGTTATCATCAAGCTGGAAGCATATATCTCGATAAACTCATAGCTCAACATAATTTAGCATTGTATCTGTGGCTGTTAAGCAAAAGTCACAAACAAAAACCTAAGTCATTTTCTGCCAAAGCTAAAAATCATAATGATAGCATAGCTTATTAACCAGTGACTACGAGTGACTACCAGTGATAGATACATGAATGACAGAGATTTTATGTACTGACACACACAAAATATCAAATGGACAGGACAGCATGATATAAGCCAAGAATGCATTGTATATTCCCAGTTGCTACACAGTATATTCCTAGTTGCTAATTCCAACAACCACCATCTCTCCCCATCTCTTTCTCCAAACGCAAACAATTAGCATGGAGGGTGTTTTTGAGGGTGTGTACATTTTTGCATGAAAGTCAACTCTTTGTTCTGATCCATAAAAAGTACTAAACATTTAATTTGACCAACTATGGAAAGTAAGATCAAGGTTCATCATCACAGAAAAGGCCGTAATGGTAAGAACAAGTAAGAAGATGCATGTCAACTGTTTTTAATTGAAAAGAAACCATCTCGAAATCCAGAAATAAAATATCTTAACCACAGGAACCGTATTAAGCTCTTCCTACTAAGTGATCAAATTCCAAAGAAATTAAACTCCTTAAGTTCTAATCAAGTGATAACTAGCTTCTTAGTCAACGTGTGTCCGTCATAAGCTTGTAATCAACGAAGTAAGAGGATATGAACTTGTGACCAGAGGGTTAAACATCACATTTGAAGCTCAAAATCAATACCAATCATCTGAAAGCCGGTTGCAAAGAAAACAGTTTTCGTCTAATGATGGTAGTGGATCAAGGTTAGGATATACTTCAATCTTTAATTAACTGCTGTACTGAAACAGCCTATACTATTGATCGTTTTCTAACTAAACTCGATCTTTACGAGTCATGAACATGGCAAAATCAGTAGGTAATACGAATTCTAGAAAGGAACTCAATTCTGTCTCTTTATGATCTCCACTACAGCAACCAAATTCGAACCATTTCCGAAGATCCATGTTAACACCTCCACTCCAACGGCAAATGGAACTTAAAACTGTCCTACGTCTTTGCATCACGAAGTACAATACAAGAACATACTGAAATTTACCTGGCCCGGCGAGAACAACCCCGGAGATTCAAGCAAGCCACTGGGGCTCAACCCCGAAAACATATGCGGCTGCTCAACCGCCAGATTCGGCGGCCGACTCTGCCTGAACCGAAAACCGTCATCACCAGCGCCAGAACTTCCACCCTCCGCCGTTGAGAACCCCTGGCGGTACTGCGAAGGAACCGCCGCCGGAGAAGCCATAGCACCGGCGAGTAGCTGGGAGAACGACCTACAGTCGTCGCCGTCGGCAAAGAAGCTGGAGACCAGCGTCATAGGCCCCGGGCTAAACCCCAAGCCACCGTTAAACACCATCTCCCCAGACGACCGCGGCGGCAGCGTGATCGTCGGACGCGAAGGACCATCAAGCGCAGACGACTTCCCCGTCGCGGACGACGACACCCTCGGCGCCTCTCCTTCCCCGCCCATTGATTTAGTTTCCCTCCTTTACCGCCGTTTCCTGTGCCGTCTGTTTTTTCCGTTTCTGGCTCCGCTTCGGTGCGCGGATCTGGATTTCAGCAAAAAGTCCACGCCCGAGATACGAAAATGCCCTTTTCACCGATTCCTTATCTTTTTACTCGAACTCTTCTGTCTCTGTTTGGCGATCCGTCACCTTTCCAGTGGCCACCTGCTCTTAAATGACCTCTTTCTCCTCGAAGACTTTCTCTCCGTCTCGCAATGTTGCCATGTGTCGGCGTCCCGTGGTCCCCCGACGGTGATCTCCGGTCTCGGGCACTTCCACTTGCGGAACACTGTAGTCCTTGATGTTCGTCGGCTGCTAATAATAGTAGCTTCTGAGTTGTCACTTCATCCAATAGGTTTTTTTAATTCATTAATTAATTCAACTCTTCTTATTAATTATGAATCACTCTTGAAAATCATTAATAACAAGCTACAATAATATAAACTTAATGTACTCTAATCCTAAGTCTAATTTATAAAAGACTTATTTTTAACTATGAAAGGTTTATATTATGTCTTTTGTACATTTAGTCTTGTTGTTATTAATAAAATTTATTTAAATGTTATATTCTTTCTAAATAAGAATCAGTCAAAAACTTAATGTAATATTTAAGCATCAACCATATAATATAAATAGAAACATTAATTAGAACATTTTTGGTAATTACACACACGTACGACAAAGAAGTCGCGATCAGAAAGCTCACACGTGCTAGAAAACAGAGATACATTGTGCGTTTTTTCCGTGTTGGAGGTTGGGTGCATTATCCAACCCAAGAGACTTGCAGTGACGGCTGACAGAGGCAAACAAGACAAACAGGACAAACTGTCCTCCTCCTGGCACACGACAGGAAAGTACGACAACTTGTGATAAATCCGAAGAAGAAAAGTATGTGGCGAAAAAAATGCAAGACTTTTTGTGATGACCAGAAAAAAAGATTAAATGCTTGTCTCCTTGAGCATGTGGACCTTACTTCCGAGCGAGAGAAAGATTCTTTTCTTTTTAAAAAATTAAAAAAAATATTAATATGTAATTTTTGAATTTATTAAATAATAAGCATAGACGGACAAAAGAAGCAAAAGCTTGTTGTTTCTACGGACAGTGGAAATAATGTGCCTTTAAATCAGTGAGCAATATCTGCAAGAGGCCCGTCTATCTACCTGTCAATGTCGGTCCTCGAGTGGGTCCTGTAGTCAGGCTTTCCGTGGCGTCCACTCACGGGGCCCGTCCTCACAACATGAGAGCTTTTCTTCCACCTTTATTCATTTCACGCAATGGTTCCTGTGGATTCGGGTGCGTATTCTAGGATGGATGAACAAATATTTCATTGAGTAGTACTGAATGATATTACAAGTCCATTTCCGTTTCCAAAGTTAGCTTATAAGATAGATGATTTAACTAGATACACATACTCACCACAACATTACCCCTCATTGCAATAATTCAACATATATTGTTTTATAGTGTCACTTTTTATATAAATTATAAGACTAATCATATCTATAAAAATATTAAGAAAAAACCTAAACTTTAATATTATACTAGAAGTTTGTTTTTCCATATCAAAAGTTTTTGCACAAGTACATCTCATCGCTGTGCTTGAGTTCTTGTCTTCAGGGATGGGTTAGAATACTTGTAAGTTAAGTTTTTTTTCTATCTAATGCTTATTTAATTTGTAAGAAATGATCATTTTGTCACGAAAATAAGTCTCAATAATTTATTTCTCATAAGAGCAATTTACATGTACTAAATTAACATTTCTCTTATTATATTCTCACAAGTCAGAACTTGGTTAGAAAACTCACTTCTTTCACATCTACCTATACAACATATTAATATGAAAAACACGTAACACACTTCTCTAGATTTCAATACAACTGTTCTATAAAGACCAAGTCAACGACCTAAAATCATATTAACAGCTCATTTCTTTCTTTAAAATGAACAATGAAGAATAAAAATAAATAAATAAATGTTCATGATTAGAAATCACAACATGCTAGCATATGGACCATGTATGACCCACATTCAGTTTTCAAAGAAAGCCTTAGATAATCATGGAGCCTTCTTAACTACCAATTTAGGGATTATCATAACATTTTTTAGGATTATCACCTTCTAGATGTAGCTAATTGAGATACTTTTCATATTAGGTACTTGATAAACCATATCAGTGCAAAATACAGAACACAATGCCTAGCCGAAATTAGTGACTGAAAGTCTTACACTGTTAACTACTACTGCTTGCCGATATATCCTTTATCTGGACTGAAGTCTATACTTCTTTTTCAAACCCTGTCAAAATGTATGAACACCCAAAATTGACAATCCACTCCCGACTGTCACCAAACGCTGATTTTCGTATGGGAACGGGCTTGAGATATAGTATAAGGCTTGTCGGATTACAAAGCCCAGTTCGGTCCTAGCCACAAATTAGTATTTTTGCGCCTTCTACTACTTCTTATTTTTATTTCTTAATGAAATGTTCCAAAATCTCAAAAAACAGCAAGCAATTTTCTTCTATTTAACTGGCTTTTCTTTCAGGACTTTTAACAAATACTTTGCAAGCATTTAAGATCTTCCCCACTCAAAGTAACAATGATAATTGGATTAAAGAGCCATTACACTAAACTAAAACCAAGACTTCCAACATTCCATGGTAAAAGCGCATAACATGCTTAAAAGAGACAACTACAAAACCAAATATAGTCGGACACAAAAGCAACAACAACTTTAAGTGCTCATTCCCCACCAAAGACTAACTTTTAGTTTTACCCACCAAGAACCCATGGCTCCAGCAACTACAAGAAAACCCAATCAATCCAACCAGATCACCCACCAACCTCTTCCACCACAATCAAACACACAAAAGAAGAAAATCAAGAGAGAACCTGGTCTCTTTTGAGGGAAACTCGCACCTCACAGGGATGACTGACGCTCCCAATCAGCAGGATAATCCCACTTTTCTCCAAACATTTCAGGTGCGTCCCATTCTCTTCTGGTAGCCTATAAAAATCAATACTCTAAAACCTCTACGACACCGTTTTCTTTTACAAGACACAAAATACATAATAATTAAATATAATTAAATATACATGGACTGTAGCCCAGATAAGCCCATTAACAAACTAGCAACATAGTCTACATACGTTCCAGATTCATAATATGAATGATTTAACAGACGATGCTGTAGAAGACGGCGTCTGATTTCTGAACCAACATTCACTGGAGAAGTGGCTTCTCTTGCCGCAGTAGTGGCATTCCTTGTTGCGCCGATGATTCCCGCGCTGTTGTGAAGTTTCAGAATGACTATCGGAAGCTCCGCCTTGCACGGAACGTGCAGGATTCTGATTCATTGGCTTGTCAATCTGAGTGAGAGATGCCTCATGCATGGTCAACAGTGCCTGCGTTTCAGCTAGTGATGGTTCGTTTAGCAAATGAACAAAGCCATTCGTTAGCTTGGTGAATTCCGGATTCAGTCCCCGGATGATCATTCTTTTCATTCGGTTTTCATCAATTGCTAATTTGGATATCTTGTAGCAGAGACTTTTCACTTTTGTGAAGTACTGAGTAATTGTCATGGATCCTTGAGAGATCGATAAAAGTTCACTTTCCAGTTTCTGAAGCTCAACTTCCTTTGTTGTTAAAAAGACATTTGCCAGGATATCCCATGCTTCTTTCGGAGTTTTAGCAGTTCTAATATATTCAAAGATTTCTTTGTTAATAGTAGTCTTTATAGCATATAGAGCTCTACCTGCTTTGATGTTCCATCTCTTCTGAGCAGATTCCTCCGTCGGCCTCGTAGATTCACTGCCATTGGTCACCTCCCAGAGGTCTTGACCTTGTAAATACGATGCAATGCATGAGCTCCAATAGTCATAGTTGTTGTGGTTGAGTCTTTCCATTCCCGTCGTCGTCTTTGTAAGATCCGCCATGATTTACTTCGCAAGAACGTTAGTCCCGTACAAAGCTCGTTCTTGATTATCTTGATCGACGATCTGGTGCAGCGGATGGGAAGCGAATACAGACAGATGTCGCCGCCTCCGCTCCTCGGAACTCCCTTCGCCAGAAACCTCCTTCACCGGCGGTGAAACAGATTTAGGCTTGCCGCCCTCACACCCACAAGGTCATCACTCATACTAAACTCGCTCTCTTTCTCTCGCGGCTAGGGTTCTCTCTTTCTCCGATGATTATTTGAAGTGGGCCTTTTATTCTCTCATCCACGGTCATTAGACTTCCACGTGGCTCACATCCATGAAGGCCCCACTGAATTTCTAAGGGTAAATTAGCGTTAAGAAAAAGAGCCCGCTCTTGTAGAAAATATATGAATAACTTTTTAAATATAATATCATAATTGAGTTGATTTATTTTTATTCCTATTCAAGTTTAAATTATTTAAATATATTTAGTCTTAATTTTTAAATAATGTGAAATTAAATATTTACAAATAGCATATTCACTTCCTTTTTCTAGAGAGTACAACATCAGCACATTGACAATGTGATATAGATTTTGAAGACATTTTTAGGATTATGTAGTTAATACTAATAGCAAGTAATTTTTCATGCTTAATGCATGATTGCACGATAAACTTTACAACTGCATAATTGGCAACATAATGCTTAGTCTTGCATTGTTAGCTGCTACAACCACTTGCTCGTCGTCATATGCCTACAGGTAGTTTGAACAACCAAAATTGACAGCCCTGTCCTGACCGTCAATATCTGATGGGGCGGCCGATGTTGATTCAATAGAAGTACGTTTCACCGTCGACTACAAAAAAGTCGTCAAACTCGTACACTCGCGGCGGTTCCTCACTCTCGCTGTCGTCTTCTCTTCGCCTGTGATACGTGAACCAGCATTCGCTCTCGAGATGGCCTTTCCTGCCGCAATAACAGCATTCCTTGTTGCGCCGGAGATTCCATGGCTGTTGAGCGTGTTCAGAATCAGTATCCCAAGCTCCGGCTAGCTGAGGATTTGCAGGAGCTCGACCTTTCTGAAAGAGAGATGCCTCGTGCATGGCCAATTGCCGCTCCGTTTCTGCTAGCGACGGTTGTACCGGCGAACATCCAGAATCCTTTATCAGCTCGGTGTATGCCGGATTCAGTCCCGCGACGATGATTCCTCTCATTCGGTTTTCGTCGATTGCTAATTGGGAGATCTTGTTGCAGAGACTCTTCACTTTTGTGAAATACTGACCGATTGACATAGATCCTTGAGAGATCGTTGAAAGTTCGCTTTCCAGCTTCCGAAGCTCAACTTCTTTTGTTGTTACGAAGATTTTTGACAGGATATCCCGCGCTTGTTTTGGAGTGTCAGCCGTTCTAATATATTCGAAAATTTCACTCTCCACACTAGTCTTTATAATGAATAGAGCTTTACCTGCCTTGGTTTTCCATCTCTTTGGAGCGGATTCCTCGCTGCCATTAGTTATCTCCCAAAGGCCTTGACCTTGCAAATATGATTCCATGCATGAGCTCCAATAATCGTAGTTGTCGTGGTTCAGTTTTTCCATTCCTATCGCCGCCTTCGCAATATCCGCCATGATCTTCTTGATCTGTCTTGTTCGTCTTGCTCCGGTTGTCGATTTCGTCGGCCCCGCTCCACACAACTCCCTTCGTCTGAAACCTCCGTCACCGGCGCTCCGATGGGTGAACCAGAGTCCAGCGGTGAAACAGATTTGGGCTCTCCGTCGCCTTCACCACTCTGATAGAGAAGCAAAGGCACTTTCCCTCTCTTTATCTTGCGGCTAGGTTTCTCTTTGACCATGGTCTCCAGTGGGCCTTTTATTCTCTAATCCACGGTCATTAGACGTCCACGTGGCTCACATCCACGGAGGTCGTCGTTGAACTTTTCTACAGAACAAAGTAACAAGATGTAAAGGAGATCAGCCACTACGCAACTCAATGGAGGAGCAGAAGCAGGAAGATCACCCAACGAAACCAATCCGTTGCATTGTAAAACTAGGTATGTTGTTTCGTGTACCGCGTCGTCTTCGTAATCTTAGTTTTCTCCTCAACGGTAACTAAATCCAAGATTCTTGGGAGTGCATTTGATTACTGCTACCTACAATCTGGGAGAGATTGTGGTTCAACTTTCTTAACTGGATTCGAGCTCTTTCGCTACTTATGGAAAATCGACTTCAGCAATTTGTACTTCACAGTTACGATGTAAGAGGATGAAATAAAGCAATATGCAAGGAATTCTTACGTACTCCTCTTTTTCTTTTCCCGCGTTTTTGTGGTGAAGGTGGTGCGGCAATTACTTGCAAAAATGAACTTGAGAAGATACATGAAGAAAACCTGGGCATAATGTCAACTCAGCTGAGGCAGGCAATGATGTTGGAGCAGTCTCCTTCTAGAAACGTTCTTGGGATGGATTGGAGCAAGAGACATGGTGAATCAGAGGTTTCATGTACTGCAGAAGATTTTGGAGACGACGTGGTCATAGATTCCAGTCGTTTCATTGTTGTCCATGGGGCAGGTTAGTTGGAGTTCTAAAGAAATGTAGAAGTTCGATTACTTTATTTTATTTATTTATCTACATTGGTGGCCGTAGGTTCTTTTGGGCACTTCCAGGCTAGTAAATCTGGGGTTCATAAAGGAGGGTTGGAACGACCTCTTGTCAAGGCTGGTTTTGTTGCTACTCGGATCTCAGTAAGATATTCTTCTTTTTCTATGTTGTTAATTGCTGATGTTTTTAGCTTGTGATTTCGACAACTGGCTAGAACCCTTTTGCGCTTTAGCTGGATATGTTTGTGTGTATGGACTGGAAATATTTGTTAGTTCGGTGACAATAAATCGAACAGAATTGGGCAATCAAGTATAACATCAAGCAAGCATTATCAAGTTGATATGCATGCTATTATATGTCATAGTTGTATTATTCTATTCATATACGTTTCCTTGTGTCAAAACAGGGACCATTTCTTCAGATTGAGGTTTTTGTTAAACCCGTTTTGAATGGCATACTACCAGGTCTAATGTTGTATATAAAAATGTGCGAGTCCTTGATTAACTTGGCTATCATAATTTCAGTTCGACATTAGAAGAAAAGAAGAAAAGGAAAAAAATTGATTATCCTTTTGCAGAGTGAGACTGATTCATGTCCAGCTGCCATAATCCTTGGAGTTCTTTTTAACCTTGACCTTCTTTTTTTGTAGAATTAAATCTGAAGCTTTATGAGAGCCAAATAGCAGACTTGATTCATTTCATTTGTTTGTTCTATTTCCTTTTTGTTTTCAGGTTACAACTCTCAATCTTGAAATAGTTAGAGCACTAGCCAGAGGTACTTATCAGCTGTTACAATTGAATTTCTATTCTATTTTTTCTTCATCCTTAATCTCATCTTTTGCATATCTTCTCCTCCCCATCAAGTCTAGTCTGCTAAGCAAGTCAATCTCGTGTACCACAATTTGAATGCATTCCATATAATTTTTTATTTTATTTTGATGCATACTTAGCCCTGCCAGATTAATCATAACCAACTTTGCCATTGATGATTAATCACAGTTTTTCATAAATTTATTCTCACAGCATTGTTGAGGTCGATTTATTAGCCATTTTGTTACATTTTGTTACCTTAGTTGTAGTTACTCTTTCTCTGGCAATCTTTTCCTGTTACTTGATTTTGTATTTGGAATTGAATTGATGTATTAAACTGCATATTGTCAGGGAATACAAATTTGTCGATACCAGCACTTTTGTTATTGGAGACATGTAATTTATTTGGATCTCTTCATAATATTGTTCATTATTCTGTTTTGAAAGTCCCTCAATTTCCGATGAAAATTACTCATGGAACACCTTATGCCTATGCTTGTGTTTTTCTTATATAAACAGGAAATTCAAATTTGCCTGATATTTGTATCTGACTATCTTGCATCTAGAATTATGTGACTTGCTCAGCCTTGTATTGATTGCTTATTTATCTAGTTAGGCAGCCCAAGCCTCTGAGAAATGGGAAGTGGAGATGATTATGATAGAAAGTTTCATCTTTTCTTTGCAGAGGGTATCCCTTCGGTTGGAATGTCTCCATTTTCATGTGGATGGTCGACCTGCGAGAGAAATGTTAGGAGCCTCCCTGAAGACTGTACTTGTTTCATCACAGAGTCTTGCTTTTTATTTATTGTTATTTTTTCTTTGGAGATGTCTCCTCTTCCTGACTTTGACTCTCATATATTGACAGATAGACTCAGCTGACTTGTCCATGGTGGCTAAGGCTATCAACTCTGGCTTCATACCTGTAAGTTTTAGATCATAAACTTGCAGTAACACTTTGAAGCTTGAAACTGTAAAAACTAATGTTGTTTTGGATGTTATCCTTTCCATGTAAAGTGAATGGCTTCAGTGGTGTGGTTTCTAATTAGAAATAGTGGCGCACACTGAACACTTTCTCTCGTTTGTGAGGTAAATGATCTTTTATTCTTAAAAACATTCTGAAGGTCGTTGATCTTTTTATTTTGGGTGCCCACAAATGCCTTTGGTTTCATTTGATTCGAACCATACCTGTTGAGCCACCTGGAACTGAGAATAGCATGGAGAAGGAAGACATCCATAAAGCCATTATGAAGGAGACTTTAACGTATTATGCTGGGGAAGTTTCAGTCACTAAATTGGAATTTTCTGAACTTAAAGAAGCTTATGAAAATGGGGATACTGAGTACGTGAACAATTATTAGCTCTGCACATAGACAGATAAGTGGATGAGGATCGCTGAAACTCAAAATCCCCCCCCTTCTCTTCTCTTTTTTTTTTTCCTCCATAAAACTAGTATATACAATCATAAAATTAATGGTTACTTTCTGTAGCATTAAGTTTTTTTGTGTGTTTTTTTTTAGAGTAGTTCAGGCATTTCTCTAAAATTGTTCGGTCCTTACTCTTATCTGCCTTCTAGGTTCTGCATGGAGATGCAGTGTTTGATGCATTACAGGTTTGATCCCTGAGACATGTTTATCACTTTCCTTGTTATTAGTCGGTATTGATATCATTTGTTTGCTTTTTAAATTCAGGGTTGCACCATTTTGAGTGGAGATGTTATCATACGTCTTCTTGCAGCACAGTTTAAGCCCGAATATGTTGTTTTTCTTGTATCCACCATCTGTGAAATATATCCTTTTCATGCCTATGTTGCAATACACATAAGATCCTATTATACAGTCAATGCAAAATCCATTCGAGATGGCTTGAAGGCTATTCTTCCATCAATTTATATTTTACCATATAAATATTTGAAAACCAAATAAAAATCTTGCAACCCTTTTTTACTTCCCCATCTTCACGGCTTGTGTCTCTACCTGTGCTCCAGCACGGATGAAAGCAGATTCAATTTCTTGTCATTTCATCATGCTGGGAAACCATTTTTGTTTAAGGACATGGTTTATGAGCAAGGGACTAGATAATTTGGGTTCTTACAACTCTTCTCGTTGGATCTATTCATTACATCCTATTTGCATGCAAATGTATGTCCTGATCATATGCTATGGTTGTGTTTGTGAGGTTAGTTTTAAATTTTTGTATTTGATACATCTCAGGCTTATATTGCCTCTTTCTGTCTGATATGTATCAAGCAATATTATGCTGTTATCCTATTAACTGGATTGAAAGACAGATGTTTTGGGGGTTTATGACCGTCCACCTGCAGAACCTAATGCTGTACTCTTACGTGAGATCGGTGAGCACTTATTATAAATCCTTGAACTTACACATGAAGGTATCTCAATGGATTCAGCTGGTTTGTTGACTAGATTGGCTTGACAAATTTTAATATGAAAACAGCTGTGGGCAAAGATGGTAAATGGTCTGTTGTGAATCCAGTGCTTCAGAACATGAACAATCAAGGTTAGTAAGAGGAGATTTGTTTATTTTAAAACTCCAGTTTACATGGTCATATGGTCCATTGTTTCTGGGTGAAAATTTGATGGGGGTACAATGCTTTTTCATAACTCTCGTTTTTGGTTGAACATTCATGACATTCATGGATGTCTTCTCCATCAACATTTTGGTTGAACATTCATCAGCGTCAACCATGAGGTAGCTGTTACAAAGAACAGTTTTGCTTTTGGTTCTTTCTTCTCTCCAAATGCAACATAAGACTAGATGAATCAGAGCGATCTTGACTGCAAGTCGGAACTTTCACTGTTTTGGTTTCCTCCCAGTATCTGAGTTTACTCAAAAGTATGCTGAACGTGAAATTATATGAAGAAAAGTTGAACACAAAGGCTGAAGTAACTGGTTTCTTCTGCATGCCATGAGTCTATTCCAATAGGGGCATATACGGTTGGGATATTCAGAAATGAGTGCATACATATTTGACATTTCTTGAATCTTCCATGTGCCACTTTCTTGAAACCGTCATGGATTTAGATATGCTGGCGGCATGTTGTAAAGTTCCTCCTTTTTGTTGACTTACGATTCAGAACATGTTACTCAACTGGAGACACAAGAATATGAGTCTGCTATTTTATACCCGAGTACCAAATTAACGAGTGTTTTTTTCTATATCCTGTCTACAGTTGAAACAACAGTGGCAGCTCATGATACAACTGGGGGCATGGAGACCAAGATAGTAGAAGCTGCAATGATTGCAAGACTTGGAATTGATGTTTACATTGTCAAAGTAAAAGTCTTTTCTTCACTTTCTTCTTTCAATTCATTTTCTAAGACCTTTAAGTATTAACCTTAAAATGTAAGCAGGCAGCCACAAGCCACTCGCTAAGGGCCTTAAGTGGGGAACTGAGAACCAACATTCCAGAGGATTGGCTTGGAACAGTCATCCGTTTCATGGGCTAATGATTCTAGAACCCCATTGTAAGATCTTACCAATTTGATTGGCCATTCTTGGGACACGATGGAAGAATTGTTGCCTTGTGGACTTGCGTTATCAGAATAAAAGAACCCACAAGTTGTTTGGCTCTGAAACTGTTAGCTAGAGTTGCTCCTGAATCTCCTGGAAATGCTCCCAAATTCATCTCCGGTTTTTTCCTTTCATCTTGTAGATTGTAATTCATGTTTCAATACCCTATTCCGGTGGAAAACTAAAAATTCCTTTGGTCTCCATGATCATCTTATGGTTCAGGTTGCTGTGGGTTTACTTATTAGATCATGTTTGGTTTGCCTTTTGACTGAGAAGACATGGCAATTGCTTGGTAACAATTGGGCAACAACCACAATTGCCCTGCCCAAATTGAACAGGCAACAACATATAGTTTACTTACCATACTTGGATTCAAGCGAAACTTATAACCTGAAGTGAAAAAGTTGAGTTAAAAACTACCATATGAGACATAATGGGGTGATTGTGCATCATTTCTAGTTAGTTTTTCGAAGCATGGTTATTCTTCAAAGTACTAACCAGTTGCCATATTCTTGACAAATGAGATGCAAGTTCATTTTCCAACACCTGAAGTCTAACTTGCATTTCTTTTCCCATGCTTCGTTCGGAGTTTCGGCCTCACAATATACTCTAAAAGCTTTACCTTCTTCTACTTCCATTTCTTCTGAAATATAGGCCTAGTAGAAACCTACAAAACTAGTCAGGCTCATCAGATACTCCCACTTGACAGAAGCTACGAGACCAGAGCATTCTGATTTGTCTCAGATCACAAAAAAAGGATTCATAAAATTATCTTTGATAGACATTTTACGAAAAAAAACAAGCATAGACAAACTCAAAATACAGGATTCAATCAGTCCTTCTCCAGTCTCTAGATCACCGATAAATCCTTCCTACAGAATAGGTTTTTACATGACCGGGTGTCACCAAATTTGAAACCAGTATAATATGACTTAACGGCCACCACGACCACGCCCGCGCCCACGTCCACGACCGCGGCCCCGCCCCAAAGGCCTCCCTGAATTTCAGAAAGATTGCATTAGAAAGACATCCAGCATATCAGAACCAATGGTATGAAATCAGAGAAAAGTGCAATACCAGCAGTTGGCTTCTTGGGCTTGACCCTTGGTGTCTCTTCCACCAGCAAGGTCTCAAGATTCAGGCTGTCAGGAAGGATGTAATATCGAATATTGTTACCCCTCACACTGAGATGATCCAGAGTCACTGGATTTTTCCCCTTCAATGTAAGTTTTACTGTCTTCAAGTGTGTATTCATGCTGATATCGACACCTGTACCAAACAAGTCAATCCACAGGTTAAAATGGCCATAGCTTCAATTCATGTATCTATGCTTTCCAGTTGGGAAATCAGTCACTTCAACAAGCAATAAGCAACAACAAAGATTCCGTTCCTCGTGATAAAAGACAGCAATTCAGTAGAGTGCTTTCCAAGAAATTATCAATGAAAATGACATCTATTGATTGAATCAGCAAGTGGAAGAATTTATAGTTCCTTTGACGTACTTTAACTCCTTATCTCTGGCTAAGGACTCGACATACGATGGAAAAATTACGAGAAATAGAATGTTCTAACTCTGCCAAAAACGCATGACTCGGCTAAACAAGAAAACCAGAAATAAACTAAGAATCCTACCATGTTCTAATCTAATCAAGCAAGGATAAAGCATTCTTCCAAAACACTAACATGAAAGCCAAGACCTGAGACATAACACTCATCAATCCAACATGAAACAGCATTTCAGAGAAATGTATACACATAGATTGAAATTAAAAAAAGAAAAACCATATTTGGTATAGCAACCTGTAAATGGTAAATGAATTTATAGAATTACCATAAGATGGGTAAAATATGAAACATATATCAAAGTGCCTAATGATTCAGCAAAAGAAAAATACTATTATATGTTGAGGACTTGGAGATCCTGGTGAAGGCACCGCAACCACATAGAAATTAGTCTATAGATGGCATAAATAAAACGTGATGTACCACCCTCGGGATCGAAATAGCCATAACAAGAAAGTTTTATTATCTAAGAAACACTTCCTCATTAATTAGGCCAACTAAATATTTAGACACCAGACAGAAGACTATCAAGTTTGGTTGTATTCCAGGATACAAAATTTGTCTCTAAAAAACATACAATACTAAGTTATATGTCTATCTTGTCAACATAACGGACCCACATTTTTGTCCACCCACTTCTTACCTCACAAACCGCTCAAAAGATTTGTTAATTCAGGGTGCTTCATTCACTTGGAAATCATAAAGTATACAGTCTTTTCCAACTTGCTCTTATGTTAGTTTTGAATAAATCCGGCTTTCCATCAATTTCAAAATTGTAGATGTCTTGCCATTGGGAATGTAAGTGAAAGCAAAAAGTGATAAGTGGCATTGTCTAGCCAAATAAAGAAGCAACTGCACCAGCAGCATTTTGTAGGAAACACGAATACCCAACCATTTCGAAGTAAATTGTTCATTAAGACACATGCTATACTTGGTTCACATTGATATGGTTGATTCTTCTACAATTAAAAATAAGGAGCTTGGTGCTTCTACAGTGTGTACTAATAAAATGAAGAAGCACGAATGATTCCCCATACCCATCGTGCAAACAGAGGTTGAAGAGAATCAATGCTACAGAAGTAACTAATCCAACCAGGAGAACACATGCAATCAGAATTTCACTGCCTTTTCAGATCAGTTATTCCAATCTCACCCTAAAACATTTTGAAATTGATTCATATATTGCTCAAAGGGTTGAAAAAGAATGTCTTTCCACAGAAACTTTTTAAGCATTATTTACACAAAATTGCATCATGTGACAACCCATGAAAGTTTCAAGTCATATTGAAAGAATGCTCAAACCTTATAGGAATAACTTCTCGAACCTCTAAATACATACTGAATTTGGATATATATAAAGCATAATCTTACCATAGCCAACGAATCTCTCTCCCACCCCCAACCCTCCCCCTCCAAAACCCCCCAAAATCCCCCCCAAAAGGAACTCTCTCTTTGGCATAATAAGAGCACTGGGATTTCACTAGTAACACTTAGTAGTGCCACAAAGAAACCCACAGGTCTAAAATCTCCTTTTGTACTGGAATGGTAAAATGCAAAATGTTTAAACTCGAAACTCCAGCTCCAACACACTAAAAGAATCTCTTTGCAATCGTTTTGTCCTATTAATCCTCTTCCATATTTCCCGAACCACGACAAAATTTTGTTCAATACAGCTATTATCACTGGTTCTGTTTTACGCACAATTAACCTAAGATCCCCGTAAAATCAAGCATATACCAAAATGCTAAGTTTATAGCCAACATTAAAATGCCATCCACACAAGCAAGCAACCAAATTTCCCCCCAAAAGCATTCGAAGGATCCGTGAACGAAAACCTAGGGTTTAACAAAAACCCTAAATACACAAGTAGTAACAAAAGACAGACAAACCTGTGATAGTGCCGTGAACAACGGTGCCGTTTTTGAGCTCGATCGAAACCGTCTCGTTGTTCAGCTTCATCAAAAACCTGTTTAATTTCCAAAATTGAGTTCTACACCTAACAGCTAAAAAAGCAAAATCGCAAATAACAAAATATCACAAAGCAAAAAGATTTCAAGCGAGAAAGAGACCTGACGAGCTTCATTGTAGGCAAGCAATCTGTACGAAGCTAAAGCTTTTCTGAAACGCAAAACTCTACTTCTCCTTCTACTTCTACTTCTAGTCCCTTCTTCTTCCTCAGCTTCTCTGCGTCCTCTGCATCGCCTGCTTCGTCACGCGAGAGAGATTGTCAGGAGTTTCGCGGGAACCAAACAGAGAAGAAACGATTCAAATGATGGATTTGGTTTGTCTCTCCGGATTTGAGAAACTCTAGGGTTTTGGAATGAAAATGTGCCTGGAATGGACGGTTAGGATGTGTGGGATACTTGGACGGTTGAGATTAAGCGGATAGATCATATTCGTAAATTGAATCTGAGCCATTGGTGTTAAGGCATTTGATTTAATTTCGTTGGAGGATTAATTATTGTTAATGAGGAGGCATGTAATAAAATTCAAACTTAATTTTCTGTTTTAGAGGCTAAAAATTTTCTTAACCTCGTTTCTATATCTGTTACTTGAATGTTGACAATGAAAGTTTTATATTAAAAAGAAAGATGCTTTAATAATGTTTAAATACAAAAAAGTTTCTCTAACTTGTAATTAGTTTTTAAATTAGGCTTTGAGTTTATTTCTAATATAGTATTAAAAATTTTAGTTATAATTTATAATAGACTTGTCTAATTACTTTGGATTATCTTCACTTTTCTACGACAAATTTTTATAAGTTAGTTTCATTTATGCAATGGCCTTATGTGTACAAATATAGTGTTCCTCTATTATATAAGGCAATTAGAAAATATTATATTCAAGTCTCATTCTATACAAATCTCTCTTTTTGGCTCTCCTCTCATGGTAATTATTTGACAAAAGTCTTGTCCTCATAAACAAGTATCAAAAAAAGGGGTAGAGATAATTGATCTTAAAAGAAGAAGAAAAAAGAAATAAAGAAATAGGGATTTTATTGAATTGATTTTACATTAGAATTATCCTTAAAAAATAGAAAGTGTTTACACTTTCTTGTGTTATCATGCTTTATAATGTGTATATTATTATAAGATTGTGTGCCAATTGTTTGATGTGCATATAGAAAATTATACAAAACTAATTATTTATCTATATGTAAATCTAGGGTTGTATTTATTTGTAAAACTTGATTAGACTAAATAAAATAATTTTTCGAGCTTTAATTCATTGATAATTTTCTTTTCAAGATTCATGTCAATTGATGTCAAGAAACATTTTGATTTAGTGCTTGTAAAAGAAAATACTAATTTCAACATTGGAGTGCTAACTTTGTTTTGCAAGTGGTTTGTGAAAAGTTGCGTGTGCAAAATTCATTAGGAATGCTCATCTCCCACTGAAGATTGCCTTTTTTATATGGAGAATCATGCATCATGGCCTTCCATTGATGACAATATCTAGAATAGGGGTATTTATCTGACCTTTAAATGTGTTTGTTATTCTTGTCATTAAATGAAAACTATTAACCATTTCTTTGTAGCTAATGAATTGACTTCTTGGATGTGGAAATTTTTTGGTTGGGCTCTTAAGGTTAATGTTGGGAGGGATTTGGTAACCAATCTTATATCAAAATGGTTTATGGTAGTGTCAAATTCATTTGAAAGGGGACAAGGTACTTGCTTTGTTTTCAAAAAGTCTATAATGATGTGATCTATTTTAATAAGGTGTTTTTAGTTCCACTGCTTGTGGGTTATTTGAAGCAAGACATAAAAATGTTCATGCAAAAGTTTAAGAGGTCTAAGTTCCTTTTATTTCAGACCAAGATAGGCTTCTTCCATTAGATGTTCTCATTCATTATCCATTAGTAATGTGTGGTGAAATGATGAAATGACAACCTCCTTGTGTGGAAATTTGAAATTGAATTTGGATGGTTCATGTATAGATAAGAGATGCACTGGAGGTGGGACAATAAGGGATGCTAATGGCCATGCTTTTCTAGCATATTCTTTAAATATAGGAAAGGGTAATAGTGCAACAATAGTAGTATATGCTTTACATCGAAGTTTGCAACTATGTCAAGAGGATAACTTTACAAGAAGTTGAGGTTGACTCCCAATTTTTGATTAAGTGCATTAAGGGTGAGTTTTTGTGTTGTTGGAATTTAATGTATATTATACGACAATGCAAACAAGTAATATCATCATGAGCTCAAGCTCAACATATTTGCTAAGACAAAAACTTTTTGGTTGATTCTTTTGCTAATCACAATCACTCTATTGTAAGGGAAGTTTTTTTTTTTTTTTAATCAACTTAGATCTCTTCCACTCTTGATTCATAAAATTCCTTAGGAAGATTAATTAAGGCTAGAACATTACAAGCCCCCTTGAATAGTATTACTTTTGCTTATTTTATTTTCTTTTGACTTCCTTTATGATATTTAAATGTAATGTTTTATTGTCTAATCAGGACTATGCAGATGTACTAGTCTTTTATGTTTTTGTTTTTACTTTTGAGATGCTAGGTATAACACCATGCTTCAAGTATCACTTACCAGGTGTGACATTTAAGTTGCCTTGTTTTACCAATATAAATAACCATGGCTATATCTTGATTAAAAAAAAAAAAAGGCACAAAGAAATCAAAAAGAGAAGAATGAGAGGGAGATAGACCAAAATTAAAAAAAGGCTCTTGATATTATAACAAGAAACAAGAAGAAAATAAGGCTAGGGAGAAAGAGTGTGTGTTTAGGAAAATTGTAATTGCTTTACTTGAATGTAAACAGATAGAATGTGTCCTACTTAAAGTATGAGTAGTCGATTGACAAAGAAATAAATTATAACATAAGAAAGAATATTGTCCTATAAAAATTGACCTAATTTTTCAAATAAAAAATATTATAGATATCCTAATCATGGAAAGCATCTTCAGAATATTAAGAGAGAATCAATTACCTTTAACAACACAAGGCCAATAATAAACTAAACTTGGCATCAAAACTTAAAGGTTCAAACAAGACAATGTTTTGAGTTCTGTTAGTTAAACCAAAAGCCCCAACCAACCATCTATTCAACGTAAAAAGAAAAGTTAAGGAGGAGTTAGAGTAAATTCAACAACATCAATCACTTGAAATTGATATTGTATATTTGTAACAATCAATGACCAAAACAACATTGTTTTATCCTTGGGATACACTTTCTACTCTTGTAGGTGTTATAAGGAGTATTGCTATATTCTCAATTTAACTTTTCCCCCCATACGGAGCTTTAGGAAAAGAGAGAGGAATATATTTTTTTTGTTAACCTTTTTTTAGACCAAGGGTAATAACAATAATTGGAAAATAATATAGATATCATTCTAATAATATTTTCTAACAATTTACCATGAAAATGAAAATGAAAAAGTGCTTAAGTGATTTAACCATGGCAACTAAACCTTTATGAGTATGAAGCGTGTATAACACTCGATATATATTCTCAAATTCTATAATTTAAGTCAACATTAATTATTTATGTGTCTTAAAAAATAGATGGAAGAGCAGAACTATTAATGCCTAGATGATGCATGAACACGAAATATCATTGCCAAATTTAGTATATACATCACATTGTCAATATATTAATTTAGTATATTTTTTGTACGTGGAGGTATTTTTTTATTCTATAAATTACAGGGAAAGAAATGGACTTTATTAACAATCATAAGTAACTAAAAGTTTTCATGTACCATTCAAAATAACCTGGCATAATATATGACAAAAAATCCAAAAGAAAAAGATTAAAAAGAGATCCATCTTATTTAAGCTCAACCAAGAAAGGATCGTGTATTATTATGTCAGCTTAACCAAAAAATGAACTTTATTAACAATCATAACTAAGTAAAAGTTTTTGAGAACTATTCAAAATAATTTGACATAATACATGATAAAGAATCCAAAAGAAAAAGATCAAGAAGAGATCCATCTTATTTAAGCTCAACCAAGAAAGGATTGTGTGTTATTACTTATGCATTGGCACTCTATAGCAGTCCAGAAACTCAGTTTGAGAACATCAATAAGATTCAACACAATCAAAGCTTGACATTATGCCTAATCTTAAAAAAAATGTAAAAGATACAAGTTTTGAGATTACTTTAAGTGAACCCCAAACCTCTCTCAGCTTCTACATAGAACTGAATTACAACAAGCTTATCCATTCTCACGGGTACTCCTCCTATTTATAACCATTGGCAGGCTGTTTAAGAACTAATTTGCTTAACAACTTATTAGCACACTCTAACAAATTGTAACAGAATTTAACTAAACAGAATTAACTATGACTAGGACAGCTTATTTATCCTTATCAGCCGCTGACATGGAACTTAGAAGCTGAGGTGCCTACAGCACTTCCTGGACTGCTACACAATCTTATACATAATATTGCCAGACACTTCATGTTGAAAGTTATTTCTTCCAACGGTAGCAGGTATCATATTTTTTTCTAGCAAAATTGTACAAACATGGGGCCGTCTGGGTTATGCTCCACTGACAAACTTGTTGGTGTACTTTCGCATGAGTTGGACAATCGCCATCCCGACGCGCATCGTAGATATTGAAACGACGGGTTGTGCCTCTCCATTGAAAGGTGCAGTGGAACAGCGTTGTCCACCAAAAGTTCACATTGACACCAAACTCATACGAAGTTCGGGGGAAAAGCGAATGGAGGCGGAGGTCGTCCTCCCCCGACATACAGTGTACATTGAGCATAAGCTCATCAGTCAAGTTGTTGAAGATGACTACAGTATTCATGCTTGCCTCGCTCTCCAAACAGATATTCAGGGAGACAAGAAACACTAGAAGGACGGAAACGCGCTTGCAGAAAAGGGTCATGTTTGGAGCTTCTTTTTTTTTTTTTTTCCCCGGTCTTTGAACTTATAATCCACGAAGAGTTCCTGAATGAAATAATGTGCTTCATGGTTGCCATGGAATCTCCATATGAATAGGTCTCTAGGAATAACATGTGGATGGCACAATAATGTCAGCAGTTAGCCATGGAATCTCCATATGAATAGGTCTCTAGGAATAACATGTGGATGACACAGTAATGTCAACAGTTAGCCATGGAATCTCCATATGAATAGGTCTCTAGGATTGAGAGATTGTGATACTCTATATTTTCACTCAAGAATATATTGGAAGACCTGTTGGGTTAGGGCAACACAAATGTAGGCTAACTCATTAGGTTGAATCACCTTATATCTATGTTGTGAATGTTATTACTATTAGTTCATAGTCCATGATTTGATTCATTATTTATTGTATCAATTGTCGATTATGTTAAAGAGATTACTTTCATTAATTCATTAAGTAGATAAAGTTCAATTATTTTTTAAAAAAATTCCTTTCTGGTCATCAACTTTTTCTTTCAACTTTTCATGAGCTACTATATGGATTAGCTATAATATTTTGTCAAGAGGACTCTAACAAGCCAAAATAAATAGTGAAGCAAGATATGAGAATAGCTTCCATATGTTAACGCTTGTCTAGCTATTTTTTTCACTGTATCGGTGTCAACTCCATTCTTTCGATGCCTCTTTGAAACCTCTCACATTGTCTCCTTAATTGCATTGTTGTGTCATCCATGCGTCCTGCCAGAAACCCATTTACAAGGAGATTTCATGGCAGTCATGAAACACATTGTTTCATCCATGAAACCTTCCACTTCTACATGTTCAAAGACTTGGAAAAGAAAGTTTAGACACGACCATTTTTGGATAGAGAATTTTATTTTTAAAAAATAATACTTGAAATATGACTTGTAAAGTTTTTTTTTTTTTTTTAAGAAGTGAAACTAAGCTTTTTAACATGAATAAGAACAATATATTTATAATATGTGTACCAATATAAGATTGTGTCCCAATTGATTGATATGCATATAGAAAATTATATAAAACTAATTTATCTATATATAAATCTAGGGTTGTGTTTATTTGTAAAACTTGATTAGACTAAATAAAATATCTTTAAGAGCTCCAATTCATTGATCACTTTTCTTTTCAAGATTCATGTCAAGAATCAATTCCATAATTGAATGGGTGGTTTTTGGTTCATAGCTTGTGGGATCATAATGTATGTTTCATCATAGCTTATGATGAGTTTGGTTCACATCTATGTTTGAAGAATTTCTACAAAGGAAGATCATCAACATAATCTATTAATGTCTTAATGGGCTTGCTTGCAATCCATCAAGGTTTATAGAGCCTCCAAGATTTCAACGAGCCAATTGCACATATAGTATTTATTATGATTATTTTTTAGAACGACAACTATATTATATTATTAATATTTTAACTTGAATTTTATTTTATTTTTGTAAGTATAAAAATATAATATCATAATTTAATCACACTCTTCAACAACTAATACGAAAAAAAATTCAAAAGTAACTAAACAGAACAAATTATTTTGGTATTATATCAACCGATTTGATGGAAAAGTATGTTAGGAATATTGATATTCCTTAATTATTTAAATAATGAAAAGGAAAATGAATTTAAATTAATTATCTTAGATTAGAAATATGTGATAAAAAGAATACTAATACAGGGCTTCATTCTCTACAATATGTTCTTACTAAAAAGTATTATAAATGGCCATATATTAATATTTGGGAATAAAATCCTTATTCCCTTATTTGTGGGCAAACTACTTGTTGGACAATATCTTTTATTGGGCTGCGTTTGCATGTCATGGACGCATGCTATTTCAAGCCTAGGCCCAAGACTGAAGTGAAACAATGAGTTTTATATGTAACTTGTTGACAAAGGATAAGGACTCTATTGTATTAGTATTGTAATCTCTTGTTGGTTGGTTTTTCTCTTCTAAAAAGAAAAGTATTTGTATTGGGTGTATGGCACCTAAGTGTAGGCGAAACTGACCTATCCATTACAAAGCATGTGCTTTGTGTGATATAAGGTTCCTCAAGTTGTGAGGAATCAATATCTAGTGTTGGATCATTATGTAAACTATTGAAATTGGTTTGTTCTTATTCCTTAGTGATAATTATTTTAATCCTTTTGATTACAAGAGGGATGGATTTAGACTTGTAACAACTTAAACCATCCTTTAATAAATACTTATGTGGATTGCATAATAAGTTTGTATTTAATCCCTTAACCTAAATAAATGATGTTCTCGCCATTGATAATATTTTTTAAAAGGTCACATTATAGTTATGCTCAAGGAATTATGACATGTGGAGACCAACAATCACAAACCCTTTACCCCAATGGATTAAGATAACCACTATTTCACCATGATTGTGATTGTTTTCTTAGATTATGCAAGTTGGAGTATTCATGTGCTAAAGGCAATATCACTCTATTTATTCCTTCAAATAATTACCACATTAATGGCACTCATGTAGTAAGTCATATGAGTTTGCCCTATTTTTTCATTGTCCCATTAGATATTAGATATTGGAATAACAAGAAAGAGCCCATTTTCTTATTCTCTTAATTGTAAATGATATACAATTGCAGTTATTTTTAATTTTGAAGGTGTTCACATTTAAAATTAGATGGCAACCAAGAAAAAAGATCACCAAAACATAATGGTTTGACATTTGTGTACATAATAAGTCAACTTTTCACACTCCTTACAGATTTTTACACATATGGGAAACTTGTAGGAATGTGATTGAGACTTTAGAAACACTTGGTTTTGAAATAAACATAAAAAAAATCCATTTTTGAATACCTTTTCTTTTTCTTGATATTTTAAATGAGCAAGATGTGTGCTTTTATGGGTCTTTAACAAACATAATGTTTGATGGAAATGATATATGTTGGGAAAAAACTCTACTTTGATTGAACATGTGAAGAAATACTAAAACACAAATAATACACTTTGAATCATAAATAAAAGATGCAAAAACCACAATCCACACAATCAATACAAGAGAGTTTTTAGGTGGAAAAACTCCATCAGTGTGAAGAATAAAAACCACAAGACTGATCATGGAGTTTACCCAAATCTTTACTATATAAATCTTTAGGTTTACAATTTAATCAAGTCCTTAATAACATCAACATGATAAAGATTTATCAATCCAATAATAATAGAATCAACAATTGATAGTAAAGAACAAATTTAAAATATCAAAGTAACTTAGAAAAGTTGGAGAAAAATCATCCAAATTCTTGAACAAGATTTGCTGATGTAAAGAACTCTAAATGATATGCTTATGGGTTATTTGAAGCAATACATTAAAATGGTCATGCAAAAGTTCAAGGGATCTAAGATCCCTCAATTTTAGATCAAGATAGGCTTCTTCCTTTAGATGTTCCCATTCAATATCCATTTGTAGTGTGTGGCCAACTGATAAAATGACATCCTCCTTGTGTGAAAATTTGAAATTGAATTTGGATGGTTCATGTATAAATGGGAGATGCATTGGAGGTGGGGCAATCAAGGATGCTAATGGCAATGCTTTTCTAGCATATTCTCTAAATATAGGAGAGGGTAGTAGTGCAACAACAACAATATATGCTTTACATTGGGGTTTGCAACTATGTCAAAAGTAAGTTATACCTTTACAAGAAATTGAGGCCAATTCCCAATTTTTGATTAGGTGTATTAAGGGTGAGTTTTTGTGTCCTTAGAATTAATGTATATTATAAGACAGTGCAAACAAGTAATATCATCACAAGCTCAAGCTCGACATGTTTCCTGAGAAGAAAACTTTTTGGTTGATTCTCTTGCTAATTATGATCACTCCATCGTAGGGGAAGTTGTTTTTTTGTAAACTTAGATCTCTTTCATAATTGGCTCGCAAAATTGCACACGAAGATTAATTAGGACAAGAACATTACAAGCCCCCTTGAATAGAATTATTTTTGTTTATTTTATTTTGATTTCCTTTATGGTATTTAAGTGTAATGTTTTATTATCTAATCAGGACTATGTACATTGTTCGGTGAAATTCTACATGCAAGTGTACATGTCGAACAAGTAATATAATGATAAGTACAGATATCGTCCCACGAAGACTGGTGTTCACTAAACTAACTAATTACTAATGGTGAATAGTTTCTAAAGTTTATCTAGCAAATCAAAATGGTAAAATATGAATTTAATAACTAAATTAATCTAAACTTAATAAACGAAATGTGCTAGAGCTTCTGATTTCACTTAATTACTCAGTACAAATGTTGATCATTTATGCTTGCGAGATTGATTATATTCATGTGATGGCGGAATTTCCTAATTTATTCACTACCCTATATCTAGGTGTAGCGAACCTATTTAATTCATTAACTCACTGTATGTCTACATATGAATTAAATGAACTAAGTGCATTAAAATATGTGAATATTCCAGTTTGCACCTAAAGCCACACAAATCATATGGTATAGTTCTATCCATATTAATCTATGGTTGCATATTACATGAAGCAACTGCATATCGTCGTCGTTCGAACTCAAATATGCAAATCAGATCATCTAAGTGGTAGCTAATCACTCAAATGCATTAAGATCAGTAATATGCAACTCCACATTCATAAAATATCTCACAAAACACAAATAATCATATCATTCATACATTATAATCAAGTTTCATCATAGCTCTAACACAATAAATTAAAATAACATATTTAAATAAACAAGAATGGTGCAGAAAATTAAACAACACATTCTGTAAATTAAAAACATTAAGCTGTCACCAAAAATGTCTTCAAATCACAAAAAGGCTGCATAAATCTGCATATAAGGGGAAGAAGGAGTTTCTGTCTGAAAAACGGGGTGAAAAGGAGCTTCCACGCGCTGCCACGCGCCTCCACCACGCGCCGCCCCCATTCTTCACGAAAATTGCCGGAAAATGTAGATCGAGGTCCCTGGAGTGCCGATCTGCAAAGAATTTGCGCTGAATCACCACTGAACGGCGTAGATCTGACGGAAAAGGCTTGAAAGGCGTTCGCCGTTCTTCACCGGAAAACCGCCGGAAATCGCCTGCAGCTGCCGCAGAATGACCGGAAAACACACCAGGGTTGCAGATCCACTATTTCCTTGCTAGAAAACGCTAGAAAACGGTCGGAAACACAAGTGGGTTGGGTCTCTGCCGGAAAAGAACTCAACGGCCTGCTGTCGCACGACCGTCGGACGTTCTCCACGGCCCGTGCTGTCGCGCGCGGTCAGGTTTCCAGCAGAGACCCGACTGGTTCCCTCTTTTCTTCTCTCCTCTTTCGGGTTTCTTCTCTCCGATCTCCCTCGTCTCTGCGATAATGTTCTCTCCTTCTCTCCGTCTTCTTTTGTCTCTCTCCACCCCGATAAATGGCTTCTCCTTTGCAGATAAAAGCTCTCTCCTTTTGCCTGACAATCAATTTCTTCCTTGTCCCGCATGTTTTCCAGTCACCATTCCTTAGTCTTTGTTTGACTTTTCTTCTTTTGTTTATAAAAGACCTCCGGTTGTCATTTGCGTTGCCAACCAAGAACCCACTAATTTATCTCTTCTACGGATCCCACGTGCTTCTGCTTCTTTTCACAATTCACTTACTTTGTCTATTTTTCTCATGTGGGTCTCTCTTTTGACTCTTCCTTGTCCTTTTCTTCTCCTTCTCTCATGTATGAATGGTGAACATTGATGGCCTTCTTTTGCATGATTTATTGCTTCTTTTTCTTCTTTTTCTTCACTTTTGGGTTTGCTGCATAAAATAACAAAATATACATAAATATAATTAAATACAAATATAATTTAATAAAAACTATATTAAACATTACCTAAAATACTATTAATAACTCTATAAAATATAGAGTTATCACACATATACTAGTCTTTTATGTTTTTGTTCTTATTTTTGAGATGTATTGCATCAATTTATCAAGCCTATGTTTTGATACATTAAGTATAACACCATGCTTCAAGTATCACTTACTAGGTGTGACAATCAAGTTGCCTTGTTTTATCAATATAAATAACCATGGCTATATCCTATTTTTTTTTTTAAAAAAAGCATAAATAATGGTAGACAATCAAAAAGAGAAGAATGGGAGGAAGATAGACCAAGAATTAAAAAAAAGGCTATTCATATTATGACAAGAAACAAGAAGAATAAAAGGCTAGGGAGAGAAAGTGTATGTCTAGGAAAATTGTAACTACTTTACTTGAATGTAAAGATATAGAATGTGTCCTACTTAAAGTATAAGTACTTGATTGACAAAGAAAAAAATTATAACATAATGAAATAATATTGTCCTATAAAATTGACATAATTTTTCAAATATAAAATATTATAGATATCCTAATCATGGAAAGAATCATTAGAATATTAAGAGAGAATCAATTACCTCCAACAACCCAAGACCAATAATAAACTAAACTAGGCATCAAAGAGCACCTAAAGGTTCAAACAAGACAATGTTTTGAGTTCTTTTAGTTAAACCAAAATGCCTAACCAACCATCCATTCAAAGGAAAAGAGAAAAGTTAGGGAGGAGTTAGAGTAAATTCAACAACCTCAATCACTTGAACTTATATTGTATATTTGTAACAATTAATGACCAAAACAACATTGTTTTATCCTTGGGATACACTTTCAACTCTTATAGGTGTTTTAAGGAGTATTGCTATGTTCTCAATTTAACTTTTCCTCCTTGTTGAGCTTTAAGGAAAGAGAGGGCAATATATATATATTTTTCAGTTAATCTTTTTTTAGACCAAGGGGAATAACAATAATTGTGAAATAACATAGATATCATTCTAATAATATTTCTAACATTTTACCACGAAAATGAAAATAAAAAAGTGCCTAAATGATTTAACCATGGCAACTAAACCTTTATGAGTACGAAACATGTATAACACTCGCTACATATTTTCAAATTCTATAATTTAAGTCAACATTAATTATTTATGTGTCTTAAAAAATAGATGGAAGATCAAAACTATTAATGCCTCGATGATGCATGAACATGAAATATCATTGCCAAATTTAGTGTATACATAACATTGTCAATATATTAATTTTTTACACGTGGAGGTATTTTTTTATTCTATAAATTGCAAGCAAATCAATGGACTTAATTACCAATCATAAGTAAGTAAAAGTTTTTGAGAACCTTTCAAAATAACCCAACATAATACATGACAAAAAATCCAAAAGAAAAAAATTAAAAAGAGATCCATCTTATTTAAACTCAACCAAGAAGTTAGAAGGCCTAAAGGTCTAACCCAAAAGCTAGCTTAATGGTTGGAGGATCCTCTTTTAATTTATACTTAACCTTAGGGATCTTACTTTTCAATGTGAGACTCTCATCTTCTACACATGCCCCCGCACACCGAGCGTCATTGGACTCAAGGTTGCACATGGTGGAATAGATTCAACCTAGGTTTTGATACCAAGTTAGAAGGCCTAAAAGCCCAACCCAAAAGCTAGCCAAGTTGCATCCATTGTTGGCTCAATGGTTCTAGTAACTATGCCAAAACTTCCTGCTGCTGTTGAATCGCAGCAGCAGAAGCCATTATAAGAAATGCTTCCCCAATAAGATTATGTTCACCTCGAAGCAAACCACGTTCCCTTTGCATAAATGCCATGGTGTCAGCTATACCCTTCATGTGAGCCAGAATACTTTTGCCAGCAACTTTGGCTATTCGAATAAATGATGTACAAATCTGCAACCTTGCATGTCGTGCACTACTTGCAGAAATCCTTAATAGCAACAGGAAGTGAGTTCAGGAGCTCAAATAGCTTATTGATGACACCACCAGCTGCATCTGGGAAGTACTTCAGAAAGGGACCCAACGCATCTAAATAGTGCCCAAGTGCTGGGTCAGTCCATTTCAAAGCAAGAAGTTGCTGGAGTAAACCTTCAAATATTCTACAAAGTGCGAGCTGAACTTCAGAACTTAAAAAAAAAAAAAAAAAACTTCAGAACTACCCCCACCAAACTCATTTGATCCGTCAAAAACTGCAGTAACAACACTTTCTAAAGCCAATTGCATACTTTCCATCACAGCTACGTCCTGAGAAGGTACTTGAGAAAGCAAGAGGTGGTTGATGATCATAGTAATTCTTTCAGAGACTCTAGCACCGCCACAATGGGTTTGTAAGAAGCAACAATCCTGATTAACTATGAAAGCCTTGAACGATACTGGACAAAATCATCACTCCACAACTCCAACGCACTCAGGGTATGTCCAGCTCCAGGTTGAACCTTTTCCCTCTTTAGCATGCGGTGGAAAGATATATCTAGAAATGCACGGCAAATGTCATCATTCACATAACTTAAGATCTTTCCCTTTTCACCATCAGCCTGTCCAGAAACAGTGCTTAGATTATTAACAGCCAAACTGTCTCCAGCTGAATGTGTAACAATCTTTGGCTTTGACATCACCTCTCTCATCAGTGCCAGCCAAAAGAGCAGGGCTTGAAAATGAAGAGCTAGCTTAAAGTGTTGAAAAAATCCCAGCATCTGCTGCAGGAAAAGGGAGAGAAGATTGATGTCGCCAGCAATAGACTGCAGGTTTGAAGAGCCCCAAATACACCATACTCTCACATATATATTCCGCAAACTCAAATTCACTTTCATCAATGACTGCAGAACTAGAGCTTGATTTTTGCAAAAACTCACTAGAGACTTTAATCAAGATCTGAAATATATTACTCATCGCAGTGTCAAATTCAGAAGCTGAATCATCAATGGGTCTCTTCCTTGGTGAGACAAGTTTGAAAAACTCACATGAATGAAGACGGAAATCAGGAGAAGAAAGTAAGTACCCACACCCCTATATTATGCCATATTTTGCAAGATCAGGCAATGACGCCCATTCTGTTGAAAGTAATGGGGTTTCTGTCAACCATCCATCGTGTCTGGCTGGTAGCAAGGACAGTTCAATCAAGTATTAGACATGGCACTAGGCAGTGAGGTAAGTGTTCAACTCCTATCAGTAGCAGTTCCATTTAGAAGTTGCTGAACAACTGAAGAGTGTCCTTTTGGCCAATCTGTCATGGGCATGCTGCTGTCCATACTTCTTTCCAGTAAAGAAAAGAAGGTGGCGTGTAGGTGCTGTCATATTTTCCTATGTATTCTGTTTTATGTATTTAAGTTAGAAGCTATCTTGGTTACTCTTTTGAACGTTGAGAACCACTTTCCTTTGTAAGCTTTCTTTTGCTGCAACTTATCTATGAAATATAGAACCATTTGGTTCAATCGTTCCGTGTGTTTTCATTCAGAAATTTCTCTGCACTTTGCCTAGATTCTGTTTTCTGTGTGTCCTAGAAACAGAGTTAAAGTCATAACAGTGGTATCATAAGCCAGGTTCTGATTTCGTCTTTACAATGGCCTCATCTCAAACACCCTCATCTTCATCCTCCTCTTCTAGTTCTTCTGGAGCCCAACTCTTTCCTAACTCACAACTTCCGCTGCCCCACTTTGATGGTAAAAATTACCGTCAATGGTCTACCTTAATGATTTTATATTTTCGTATCCAAGGAGTTTGGGACATAGTAAGCAAAGGATTGGCTAAAGTTGATGATGAAAATGCTCTCTCACCTGCTGATCGAGAGAAATATAAGAAGAATCAAGAGAAGGATATGAAGACCTTGTTTGTTCTACACCTTTCAGTGTCAGATTCAATATTTGATAGAGTGGCTCATGCTTCTTCAGCACATGAGTTCTGGATGCTACTAAAGAATGAGTTCCTTGGTATACCCAAGGTTCGTCAGGTACGTATTCAATCACTTAAAAGGGATTTTGAACTGCTCAAAATGAATGAAGATGAACTGGTGGTAGATTACTATACAAAAGTCAATCATGTTGTTTGTCAAATGAGGGCTCTCGGTGAGGAAATACCAGACAGCAGAGTTGTAGAGAAAATATTAATCAGTCTTACTGCAAGATTTGATTCAACAGTTACTACTTTGGAAGAAACCAAAGATTTTAAGACCTTGTCAGTATCTGAACTCATGGGATCCTTAGAGGCCTTTGAGAAACGAACTGATAGAGGTAAAGAGAAGCTGTCAATAGAATCTGCCTTCAAAACTAGGCTGTCATTAGAACCTTTAGCCATAGAAGGTAGTCAGAAAAATGATGATTACAAAAACAAGTTTCCCCCTTGCAAAGTATGTAAGAAGACCAATCATGATGAGAAGTTTTGTTGGCATAAAGGCAAACCTCAGTGCAAAAAATGTTCAAAATTTGGTCATGTAGAAAAAAATTGTCGATCAAAGGAAGAAAAACATTCTGTCAGTGTTGCAGAAGAAAATGAAGTTGAAAATACTTTGTTTTATGTGTGTTGTTCCTCTGTTAGTAAAAGCTCTAATGTGTGGTTCTTGGATAGTGCTTGTAGCAATCATATGTCTTTTGATGATAGGATATTTAGTAGGCTTGATAGAACTTATAAATCCAAGGTCAGATTGGGAAATGATGAGAGAATTGATGTTTTAGGGTCAGGAGAAGTAACGGTTGAAACTGCTTATGGGGCTCATGTGATTAGGGATGTGTTGTATGTTCCTAGTTTGAGTCAAAACCTACTAAGTGTAGGACAAATGTTAGAGAATGGATATATGTTGGTATTTAAAAACAAGCAGTGTTCCATTCATGAAGAAAGCTTTCCTGCAAACAAACTTGCTCTGGTTAATATGGAGAATTCCAGAAATTTCCCAATCAACTTTGCCTACAAGCTTCCTACAGCACTCATCACCAACTTAGATCAGTCTTGGTTATGGCATAGAAGATTCGGACATATTCACTTTGGAGCCTTGAAGAATTTGCATGACTTGAGTCTTGTTGAAGGGCTGCCAAAGGTGAAGTTATGTGACGAAATATGTGGGGGCTGTCAAGCTGGAAAAAGTCATAAGCTCAAAAGACCTTCTTGAGTTGGTTCACTCAGACGTGTGTGGTCCTATGAGGATACCCACAAATGAAGGTAGAAGATTCTTTGTTACATTCATTGATGACTTGTCAAGGATGTGCTGGGTTTTCTTTTTGAAGGAAAAATCTGAAGTATTGCAAATATTCAAAGAGTTCAAGCTACTAGTAGAGAAAGAGTGCAGCAAGATAATTAAAGTCCTAAGATCAGACCAAGGGGGTGAATATTTGTCTGGTGATTTCAATCAGTTCTGTACCCAGGAAGGGATAAGACGGCAGTTGTCAACACCATATTGTCCTTAACAGAATGGGAGGGCTGAAAGAAAAAACAGAAGCATCATGGAAATGGCTAGGAGCATGATGGAAGAAAAAATGATTCCTAAAAGCTTTTGGGCTGAAGCTGTCTATACTGCTGTGTATTTATTAAATTTAACCCCATCTGCTGCAGCAAAAGACAAAACTCCATATGAATTGTGGAAAGGAGTTAAACCAAATGTTAAGCATTTAAGAGTCTTTGGCTCATTATGCTTTGTTCATGTTCCAAACCATCAGAGACATAAGTTGGAAAAGAAGGCAGAAAAGAGTGTCATGTTGGGGTACAGCTTGAAGTCCAAAGCTTACAGAATATATAATGTAGAGCAGAACAAATTGATGGTGACTCGGGATGTGGTGTTTGATGAGAATGCTGCATGGAATTGGGAATTGAAAAGGGAAGAATATCAGAATGTTTTGCTTCCTAACTTGATAAGAAATTATTCAAGTCAGGAAAGCATAGGAGAGTTTTCCAATCCCCACAGTTCAGAACCAGTTACTCCTACCGGGCTGACTAATACTGCTCCACAGATTCCTAACTCTGGTGCTGACAGAATTTTGGCTGAAGATAATTCTCCTACTACCATGACTCCGATAAGAATGAGGTCATTGGAAGAGGTTTATGAATATTGTAATATGTCCACTCTAGAGCCAACATCCTTTGATGAAGCTATGAAGAAGGAAGAGTGGAAGAGAGCCATGGAAGAAGAAATTCAAACCATTCAAAGAAACAATACCTGGAGAGTTTCCAATCTGCCTGCAGGAAAGAAAGCAGTTGGTGTGAAATGGATATTTAAAACCAAGTTGAATGAGAAAGGAGAAGTTCAAAGATATAAAGCAAGGCTTGTTGCTAAAGGATTCTCTCAAGTTCCTGGTGAGGATTTTACTGAAACCTTTGCTCCAGTAGCACGTTTGGAAACTATTAGACTTATCCTAGCTGTGGCTGCCCAAAACCAATGGAAGGTGCTGCAACTTGATGTCAAGGCTGCCTTTCTCAATGGTGAGATAAATGAAGATATCTACATCAACCAGCCCCAAGGGTTTGAAATCAGAGGAAAGGAAGAGATGGTGTTGAAGCTTAACAAGGCACTTTATGGGCTAAAACAAGCTCCAAGGGCTTGGTTTAGCAAGATAAGTCACTTCTTCCAGGAACAACAATTCACACGCAGTCCTAGTGAACCCACCTTGTTCATTTACAAAAAAGGTACCAAGATCTTAATTGTTTCCTTGTATGTAGATGATTTAATCTATACAGGAAATTGTGAAGAAAGTCTAGCTAATTTCAAGGCTCAAATGTTGCAAACATTTGAAATGAATGATCTTGGTATGATGAAGTTCTTTCTTGGAGTAGAAGTGAAGCAAGGAAATCATGCAATTTTTATGTCACAATCAAAATTTGCAAAAGAAATCTTGAAGAAGTTTCGAATGACTGATTGCAATGTTGTATCAACACCCCTTATTCCTGGAGAAAAGGTTCACGCTGAAGATGAATCGGGGAGCGCAAATCCTACAGTCTATAGAAGCATGATTGGAAGCCTTCTCTATCTATCTGCAACAAGACCTGACTTGTTGTATTCAGTAACAATGCTGTCAAGATTCATGCAAAACCCCACTCAGAATCAATTTAGTAAGCTGAAACGAGTCCTAAGATATGTTCAAGGAACGATTGACTATGGTTTGCTATTTGAAAAAAGCAAAAATTTCAAGCTGGTGGGATTTGCTGATAGTGATTGGGCTGGAAATACTAAAGATTCACGGAGCACCTCAGGTTATCTCTTTTCTATGGGATCTGGAGGCTTTTCTTGGATGTCTAAGAAGCAAGGTTCTGTTGCCTTATCAACAGCAGAAGCTGAATATGTTGCAGCTTCTGCTGCTGCATGTCAATGTGTTTGGTTAAGGCGGCTGCTGGTGGAAATTGGGTATGCACAAGAAGAAGAAACCAAAGTGTTTTGTGATAGCAAATCAGCCATTTCAATGGCTAACAATCCAAGTCATCATTCACGAACAAAGCATATTGCAATTAAAGTTCACTACATTCGTGAAGTCATTGAAGCAAAGGAGATTGAATTGCTTCACTGCAGTAGTGAGAATCAACTTGCTGATATACTAACAAAAAGCCTCTCCAAAGATCAACATGAGAAGATCCGGACAAAGATTGGGGTAACCACAAACCCCATTAAGGAAGGGTGTTGAAAGTAATGGGGTTTCTGTCAACCATCCATCGTGTCTGGCTGGTAGCAAGGACAGTTCAATCAAGTATTAGACATGGCACTAGGCAGTGAGGTAAGTGTTCAACTCCTATCAGTAGCAGTTCCATTTAGAAGTTGCTGAACAACTGAAGAGTGTCCTTTTGGCCAATCTGTCATGGGCATGCTGCTGTCCATACTTCTTTCCAGTAAAGAAAAGAAGGTGGCGTGTAGGTGCTGTCATATTTTCCTATGTATTCTGTTTTATGTATTTAAGTTAGAAGCTATCTTGGTTACTCTTTTGAACGTTGAGAACCACTTTCCTTTGTAAGCTTTCTTTTGCTGCAACTTATCTATGAAATATAGAACCATTTGGTTCAATCGTTCCGTGTGTTTTCATTCAGAAATTTCTCTGCACTTTGCCTAGATTCTGTTTTCTGTGTGTCCTAGAAACAGAGTTAAAGTCATAACACATTCAGCATATGCATTAATAGCATTTAAAGTAGTTGCTGTGGCTGCGTGCTGTTTCGCAACATCCAGTTCTTGATTACCTGCTGCACTCAGTGCAGCTACAAAGTGCCTTTCAAGTAAAGTGTATAGTAAAGGCAAAATTTCAGACAAAGATTGAGTAAGCCCCCGCAACAATATCCTACGTCGATCACCTTCTAAATCTTCATTATGAACCATAATATCTTCAGGAAGCCACCTTAGCATCATTGAAAACAGCTCAGCTTGGGCAGGACCCTGGCTGGACAGAGAAAACAGAGGCGGGAAAAGTTCTTGCCATAGAACTAAACCTTCTCTTCTAACTATCTCAGCAACAAGGGCAGTTGCCTGACTTTTCAAAGCCCATTTCTCACATGGATTTGCAATCTCAGACATCAAAGCAATAGTGACATTCGCAAAATTCCTACGTTCTGTCGGGCTTAATTCCTCCCACCTCAGCCGTACCAGATGCTGCAACAGTTTAAATGCATGCAACCGAATTTCAGAAGACCAGTCCCACATTCAAAAAGGATCGTGTGTTATTATTTAAGCTCAACCAAGAAATAGACTTTATCAACAATCATAAATAAGTAAAAGTTTTTGATAACCATTCAAAATAACCTGACATAATATATGACAAAGAATCTAAAAGAAAAAGATTAAAAAGAGATCTATCTTATTTAAGCTCAACCAAGAAATGATCGTGTGTTATTACTTATGCACTGCCTGTCTTATATATAATATTGCCAGGCACTTCATGTTGAAGGTTATGGCTTCCAACTGTAGCAGGTATCATATATTTCTAGAGCAAAATTGTACAAACATGGGGCCGTCTGGTTTATGCTCCACTGACAAATTTGTTCTCCAACCACATCAAGTGGACAATCGCCATCACGACGCGCATCGTAGATATCAAAACGACGGGTTACGCCTCTCCATTGAAAGGTGCAGTGGAACAGCGTTGTCCCCCAAAAGTTCATATTGAAACCAAAGTCATACTCAGCTCGGGGGGAAAGCGAATGGAGGCGGAGGTCGTCCTCCCCCGACATACAGTGTATATCGAGCATAAGCTCATCCGTCAAGTTGTTGAAGACGACTACAGTATTCCAGCTTGCCTCGGTCTCCAAACAAATGAAAAACAATATTTATAGTAAATAAAGAAAATAAGCAAACCGAGAGAGATATCGAGCAGAAGAAAAACAAAGCAGAAACAGAAAGAAAGAAGTCGAAGCAATAATTGGTGTTGCACAAGAACACTCAAATGAGTTTTTGCTTGCTTATGAAGAGCGTCTTACAAAGCCTTTATATAGGCAACCATCGTGGCAAAGAAACAAAATACAACTTGCATGCCACTTGCATGAAGGGACGTAAAACAGACTTGTCAAGTTTTCATCATTACGTAGCTCAGGTCTGCAGGCATTAAAAACATCAGATAAGGCATAGATAAGGCAGTATGCGGGTCCCCCATTATTTCTCCAAGTCTCCATCTGCATGCGTCGAACCCACGGACTCCACTTCGGATAGCTCTTCCCCGTAGGCCCTTAAAGCAGCAAGTGGATCTTCTGCACCGAGATCTTCAACAATGGTGCATGTTCCTGCGTGATTTCCACAGTCCTGTAAGAAGCGGAAATCTTCTATATTATCCAGCGTACTAGCATAATAGTCAGCTAGGGATCTATTCAAATCTTCAGCATTATTCCCTATGTTGAGGTTCCCATTATCTTCCATGTTTAGCCATTGAAGTGCCACGGCATCTTCATAATTGAACCCGTTAAGAAGACTATCATTATCATTTCCAAGAGAACAGCCAACCAAGTTTACGTTAGGATCCATCTCTGGAGGCGGCACGGGTGAGAGAGGTTCTTGCTTAATCATCAGTGACTCAGGTAAGGGTGACAGCAGGTTTCGGCATGTGTTCGAACCCAAATTATTTTCTCTATGATGGGAAGGTTCTCCTAGCTCAAAAGTAGATGGTATGCCCGAACCTATTAACTGACATGTAGACTCAACTGCTTCAAGAATTCCACCACATAATTCATTCTGTCCAGCATAGTTGGTCTGAACATTATATTGAGATGAAAGTGTCAACGGCCCAGGTGCAGTTACGTCAAAAGGTGAGCAAGACCATTGAAATGTGACACCATAATCTTCTGGGGGAAGGTAACGAGGGGTAGTCTCTTCTGAGGAAGCTCCTTCACTAACTGATACACATAAACCGGAATCAACTTCTGACGAGTCAGCTACTCCAGAGGAGGATGAAGAAATATCTCCATAAATATTAATATTATCAATATTAATATTGTTAATACAAACAGATATTCAAGGAGACAAGAAACACTATAAGGACGGAGACGTGCTTGCAGAAAAGGGTGATGTTTGGAGCCTTTTTTTTTTTTTTTTAACCCGGTCTTTGAACATGTAATCCAGGGAGAGTTCCTGGATGAAATAATGTGCTTCATGGCTGCCATGGAATCTCCATATAAATAGGTATCTAGGAATAACATATGGATGACACAATAATGCCAACTGTTATTTTGAATGATGTTATAGGGAATGATGTAAGAAGGAATGACATTAGAGGTTTTTTTTTTTGAAAGAATAAAAAATTAGATTTTTAAATTTAGAAAGTTAGTTATATATCTAAATTTTTTAAATCTAGAAAGTTAGTTATATATTTATATTTTTAATTGTTATTGTGAAACTTTGTTGAGTGAAATTTAGTTAAAAGAATGGATAATGACTATTTATACTTAAAGGAATTGTCATCTCTTGGGTTAAGAGATTCAGAATTGATTAAGAGATTGTGAATATTTTATATTTTCACTCAAGAATATAGTGGAAGACTTGTTGGGTTAGGGTAACATAAATGTAGGCTAACTCATTAGGTTGAATCACCTTATATCTATGTTGTGAATGTTATTATCATTAGTTCATAGTCCATGATTTGATTCATTATTTATTGTATCAATTGTCAAATATGTTAAATAGATTACATTCATTAATTCGTTAAGTAGATAAAGTTCAATTAAATTTTTTTAAAAATTCCTTTTTGGTCATCAACTTTTTCTTTCAACTTTTCATGAGCTGCTATACTGATTAGTTATAATATTTTGTCAAGAGGACTCTAACAAGCCAAAATAAATAGCAAAACAAAATATGAGAATAGCTTCCAGCCGTTAATGCTTGCCTAGCTATTTTTTTTCATTGTATTGATGTCAATTCCATTCTTTTGGTGTCTCTTTGAAACCTCTCACATTGTCTCCTTATTCCATTGTTGTGTCATCCATGCGTCTTGCCCAAAAACCCATTTACAAGGAGATTTCATGGTAGTCATGGAAAAGAAAGTTTTAGACATGACCATTTTTGGATAGAGAATTTTATTTTAGAGAAAATAATAGTTGTAATATGACTTGTAAAGTTTTTTTTTATTTGTTTTAAAAGAAGTGAATCTAAGCTTTTTAACATGAATAAGAACAATATAATTATAATATGTGTATGAGTATATGATTGTGTCCCAATTGTTTGATATGCATATAGAAAATTATATAAAACTAATTTATCTATATATAAATCTAGGGTTGTGTTTATTTCTAAAACTTGATTAGACTTAATAAAATATCTCTTAGAGCTCCAATTCATTGATCACGTTTCTTTCCCAGATTCATGTCAAGAATTAATTCCATAATTGAATGGGTGGTTTTTGGTTCATAGCTTGTGGGATCATAATGTATGTTTCATTATAGCTTATGATGGATTTGGTTCACATCTATGTTCCAAGAATTTCTACAAAGGGAAGATCATCAACATAATCTATTAATGTCTTAATGGCCTTGCTTGCAATTCATCAAGTTTTATAGAGCCTCCAAGATTTCAACAAGCCAATTGCACATATAGTAGTTATTATGATTATTTTTGAAAATAACAATTATATTCTATTATTAATATTTTAACTTGATTTTTATTTATATTTTGTAAGTATAAAAAAATATAATATAATAATTTAACCACACTAGTAAAAAACTAATAGGAAAAAAGATTTAAAAGTAACTAGTTAGAACACAATATTTTGGTATTATATCGACCAATTTGATAGAAAAGTATGTTAGGAATATTAATAGTCCTTAATTATTTAAATAATGAAAATAAAAATGAATTTAAATGAATTATCTTAGATTATAAATATGTGATAAAAAGAAAACTAATGCAAGGCTTCATTCTCTACAATATGTTTCACTAAAAAGTATTATAAAGGGACAAATATTAATATTTGGGAATAAAATCCTTATTCCCCCATTTATGGGCTGACTACTCATTGGACCATATCTTTTATTGGGTTGCATTAATTACCACATTAATGGTACTTATGTAGCAAGTCATATGAGTTTGACCCCTTTTTTTTCATTGTCCCATTAGATATTAGATATTGGAATAACAAGAAAGAGTGCATTTTCTTATTCTTTTAATTGTAGATGATATACAATTGTAGTTATTTTTAATGTTGAAGGCATTCAAATTTAAAAGTAGATGACAACCAAGAAAAAAGATCACCAAAACATAATGGTTTAACATTTTTGTACATAATAAGTCCACTTTTCACACTCCTTACGAATTTTTATACATATGGGAAACTTGCAGGAACATGATGAGACTTTAGAAACACTTGGTTTTGAAATAAACATGAAAAAATAAAAAGGCATTTTTGAATACCTTTTTTTTCTTGATATTTTAAATGAGCAAGAGGTGTGCTTTTTTGGGTCTTTAACAAACATAATGTTTAATGGAAATGATATATGTTAGGAAAAAAAAAATTTCCTACTTTGGTTGACCCTGTAAGAAAATACTAAAACATAAATAATATACTTTGAATCATAAGTAAAAGATGTAAAAACCATAATCCACACAATTAGGACAAGAGAGTTTGGTGGAAAAACTTTGTCAATGTGAAAAATAAAAACCATGGGATTGATTTGGGGGTCCACTCAAATCTTCATTATATAAATCTTTAGGTTTATAATCTAATCAAGTCCTTAATAACATTAACATGATAAAAATTCATCAATTCAATAATAGTGGAATTAACAATTAATAGTAAAGAACAAGTTTAAAATATCAAATTAACCTAGAAAAGTTGAAAAAAAATAATCCAAATTTTTGAACAAGATTTGTTGATGTAAAGAACTCCAAATGGTTTGCTTGTAGGTTGTTTAAAGTAAAACATTAAAATGGTCATGCAAAAGTTCAAGGGATCTAAGATACTGCTGTTTTAGATCAAGATAGGCTTTTCCTCTATACGTTCCCATTCAGTATCCATTAGTAGTGTATGGCCAAATGATAAAATGACATCCTCCTTGTGTGAAAATTTGAAATTGAATTTGGATGGTTCATGTATAAATGGGAGATGCATTGGAAGTGGGGCAATAAGGGATGCTAATGGCAATGCTTTTGTAGCATATTCTTTAAATATAGGAGAAGGCAGTATTGCAACAACAACAATATATGCTTTACATTGGGGTTTGCAACTATGTCAAAGGTAAGGTATACCTTTATAGGAAGTTGAGGCCGATTCCTAATTTTTGATTAAAGTGTATTAAGGGTGAGTTTTTGTGTCCTTGGAATTTAACATATATTATAAGACACTGCAAACAAGTAATATCATCACAAGCTCAAGCTCGACATGTTTACTGAGAAGGAAACTTTCTAGTTGATTATCTTGCTAATCATGATCACTCCATCGTATGGGAAGTTTTTTTTTTATCAACTTAGATCTTCTCCATGCTTAGTTCACAAAATTGCATAGAAAGGTTAATTAGGGCAAGAACATTACAAGCCCCTTTGAATAATATTATTTTTGTTTATTTTCTTTTCTTTTAATTTCCTTTATGGTATTTAAGTGTAATGTTTTATTGTCTAATTAGGACTATGCACATATATTAGTCTTTTTTCTTTTTCTTTTTATTTTTTGAGATGTATTGCATCCACTTATCAAGCCTGTGTTTTTAAGACATCAAGTATAACACCATGCTTCAAGTATCACTTACTAGGTGTGACAATCAAGTTGCTGCCTTGTTTTATCAATATAAATAACCATGGCTATATCCTAATTAAAAAAAAAAGGCTCTTGATATTATGGCAAGAAACATGAAGAAAATAAGGCTAGGGAGAGAGTGTGTGTGTTTAGGAAAATTGTAACTACTTTACTTGAATGCAAACATATAGAATGTGTCTTACTTAAAGTATGAGTACTGGATTGACAACAAAAAAATTATCACATAATGAAAGAATGTTGTCCTATAAAAATTGACCTAATTTTTCAAATATAAAAATATTATAAATATCCTAATCATGAAAAGAATCATTAGAATATTAAGAGAGAATCAATTACCTCCAACAACCCAAGACTAATAATAAACTAAACTATGCATCAAAGAGCATCTAAAGATTCAAACAAGACAATGTTTTGAGTTCTTTAGGGGTTTGTTAGTTAAACTAAAAGGCCTAACCAACTATCTATTCAAAGGAAAAAGAAAAGTTAGGGAGGAGTTAGAGTAAATTCAATAACATCAATCACTTGAAATTGATATTGTATATTTGTAACAATCAATGAGCAAAACAATATAGTTTTATCCTTGGGATAAATTTTCAACTCTTGTAGGTGTTATAAGGAGTATTGCTATTTTCTCAATTTAACTTTTCCCCCATATTGAGCTTCGGTGAAAGGGAGGGCAATATTTTTTTTTCTTTTAATCTTTTTTTAGACCAAGGGGAATAACAATAATTGGAAAATAACATAGATATCATTTTAATAATATTTTCTAACATTTTACCACCAAAATGAAAATAAAAAAGTACCAAAGTTATTTCACCACAACTAAACATTTATGAGTATGAATCATGTATAGCACTCACTACATATTGTATAAATTGCATATCATTGCAAAATTTAGTGTATATATCATATTATCAATATAATAATTTGGTATATTTCTTATACATGAAGGCATTTTTTTATTCTATAAATTGCAAGAAAAGAAATGAACTTTATTACCAATCATAAATAACTAGAAGGTTTCGTGAACCATTCAAAATAACCCAACATAATACATGACAAAAAATCCAAAAGAAAAAAATTAAAAAGAGATCCATCTTATTTAAGCTCAACCAGGAAAGGTTCGCATGTTATTAAATGCACTGCCAATCTTATACATAATATTGCCAGACACTTCATGTTGAAAGTTATTACTTCCATGGGTGGCACATATCATACATTTGTGTATTGGTATTGAGCTTACATGGGAGCGTCTGGTTTATGCTCCACTGACAAACTTGATCTTTCTTCTCATCAAGTGGACAATCGCCATCTCGAGGCCCATCGTAGATATTGAAATAATGGATTACGCCACCTTTCCATTGAAAGGTGCAGTGGAACAGCGTTTTCCTCCAAAAGTCCAAACCGAAACTAAAATCGTACTCATCTCGGGGGAAAAGCGAATGAGCGCCGAGGTCGTCGTGCCTCGATTGACAGTGTATATCGAGCATAAGCTCATCCGCCAAGTTGTTTACGACGACTACAGTATTCTTGTCCGCCTCGGTCTCCAGGCAGATATTCAGGGAGACAAGAAACACTAGAAGGACGGAAACGTGCTTGCAGAAAAGGGTCATGTTTGGAGCTTTTTTTTCCGGTCTTTGAACGAGTAATCCAGGAAGAGTTCCTGGATGAAATAACGTGCTTCATGGCAGCCATTGAATCTCCATATAAATAGGTCTCTAAGAATAACATATGGATGACACAATAATGCCAACTGTTATTTTGAATGATGTGAGAGGGAATGACATCAGAGGTTTTTTTAGGAAAGAATTAAAAATTAGATTTTTAAATTTAGAAATTTAGTTATATATCTAAATTTTTTAAATCTAGAAAGTTAGTTATATGTCTATATTTTTAGTTGTTATTGTGAAACTTTAGTGAATGAAATTTAGTTAAAAGAATGGATAATGACAAATATGAGAATAGCTTCCATCCGTTAACGCCTTTCTAGCTATTTTTTCTTACTTTATTGATGTCAATTCCATTCTTTCGGTGCCTCTTTGAAACCTCTCACATTGTCTCCTTAATTTCCATTGTTATGTCATCCATGCATCCTGCCCAGAAACCCATTTACAAGGAGATTTCATGGCAGTCATGAAACACATTGTTTCATCCATGAAACCTTCCTCTTCTACATGTTCAAAGACTTGGAAAAGAAAGTTTTAGACATGACCATTTTTGGATAGGGAATTTTATTTTAGAGAAAATAATACTTGTAATATGACTTGTAAAGTCTTTTTTTTTTAAAAAAAAAAGAAAAGTGAATCTAAGTTTTTTAACATGAATAAGAACAATATAATTATAATATGTGTACGAGTATAAGATTGTGTCCCAATTGATTGATATGCATATAGAAAATTATATAAAACTAATTTATCTATATATAAATCTAGGGTTGTGTTTATTTGAAAAACTCGATTAGACTAAATAAAATATCTTTTAGAGCTCAATTCATTGATCATTTTTCTTTTCAAGATTCATGTCAAGAATCAATCCCATAATTGAGTGGGTGGTTTTTGGCTCACAGCTTGTGGGATCATAATGTATGTGTCATCATAGCTTATGATAGGTTTGGTTCACATCTATGATCAAAGAATTTCTACGAAGGAAAGATCATCAACATAATCTATTAATGCCTAAATGGCTTGCTTGCAATCCGTCCAGGTTAATAGAGCCTCCAAGATTTCAACAAGCCAATTGCACATATAGTAGTTATTATGATTATTTTTTAAAATAACAACTATATTCTATTATTAATATTTTAACTTGAGTTTTTTTGTAAGTATTAAAAATATAATTTAATCATTTAATCACACTACTCAAAACATGATAGGAAAAAAAATTCAAAAGTAACTAGATAGAACACAATATTTTGGCATTATATTGACTAATTTGACGAAAAGATATTTTAGGAATATTGATACTCCTTAGTTATTTAAATAATAAAAATAAAATGAATTTAAATTAATTATATTGGATTAGAAATATGTGATAAAAATAAAACTAATGCAAGGTTTCATTCTCTACAATATTGTTTTTACTAAAAAGTATTATCAATGGCCAAATATTAATATTTGGGAATAAAATCCTTATTCCCTCATTTGTTGGATGACAACTTGTTGGACCATATCTTTTATTGGGCCGGGTTTGTATGTCATGGACCCAAGCTGTTTCAAGCCTAGGCCCAAGACTGAAGTGAAACGGTGAGTTTTCATTTAAGGGGGTCTCTTGCGCTTGCGACTTGCTAGCTGGAAAAATCTGCATCATGTTCTCGTGTTTTGCATGCGCAGAGCAACAGGCAAAACGGTGAGCTTGATGTTTTGGCGTGTTAAAGGAAAGCTAACATATTGCTGTTTCTTGTAGGAAAATATTGCAGAAAAAACACGTCTAAATGCTTTTTGTCTCTCAAAAATGATCTGAAAAGCTTGCATTTCTTGCTCGAAATCCTAAAAAGGACTATCATCGTTTGATCCTCCTAAGCTCCCATAGTTTTATTGCTGGAACACTTGCTGCATTTTGATCGTTACTCTCAAAGTTACCATTCACACAGAAAGCTTGTATTTTGAGTGATTTTTTGACTGACTTTTAAATCCTAATATGTGTATGTGAATGTGCATATGTTTTAGTCTTAATACTTGAAATATATCACATGTTGTAGACCACTACATGAATGATTCTGTAAAGCCCTAGAACCGAAAATTTGGGTGTTTCGTTTGGTTAGCACCTACATCATACTTGATCTATTTTGGTGCTGGTAAATGCAAAAAGTGTGATTCTTAGCTCTAGAAATTGTTGGATTAAATAATTTTACACTGTCCTTGAGACTATAGTTGCAGGATGGAACATTTATATGTTATAGACAACTGTCATTGGTATTGTGATTTGTATATGTTCCATAAGTTTATCACAATTTTACTGAGAAGATAAATGTGTTGATTATGTGTGTGGCAAATTCAAAGTGGATTTTTTTAAGGCTGCCAAGTTGATAGAGTTATGCATGAGGATAACATTTATTGCTTATGTATAGGCTCTAGCTAGGTTGATTTTATTTGAAATCTTGTATATGTAACATGTTGACAAAAGGGAAAGGACTCTATTGTGTAAGTATTGTAATCTCTTGTTGGTTGGTTTTTCTCTTGTAAAAAGAAAGTATGTGTATTGGGTGTGTGACACCTAGGTTTAGGCCGAGCTGACCTATCTCTTGTACAAAGTATGTGCTTTTGTGATGTAGGGTTCCTTAAGTTGTAAGCAATCAATATCTAGTGTTAGATCATTATGTAAACTATTGAAAGTGGTTTGTTCTTATTCCTTAGTCATCATTCTTATTCCTTAGTCATCTAATATCCAATGGGACATGGACTTATGACAACTTAAACCATCCTTCAGTAAATACTTGTTTGGATTGCGTAATGAGTTGGTATTTAATCCCTTAACCTAAATAATAATATTCTTGCCGCTGATAATATTTTTTAAAAGATTACATTATTGTTATGCTCAAAGAATTTTGATATGTGGAGACCGACAATCACAAACCCCTTATCCCAAAAAATAAAAACAGCCATCGTCTCACCATGATTAAGATTGTTTTCTCAGATTATGTAAGTCCGATTGTTTACATGCTTAAGGCAATATCATTCTATTTATTCCTTCAAATATTACCATATTAGTGGTACTTATGTAGCAAGTCATATGAGTTAACCCCTTTTTTTTCATTGTCCCGTTAGATATTAGATATTGGAATAAAAAGAAAGAGCCCATTTTCTTATTCTTTTAATTGTAGATGATATACAATTGTAGTTATTTTTAATTTTGAAGGCATTCACATTTAATAGATGACAACCAAGAAGAATTATCACCAAAACATAATGGTTTGACATTTTTGTACATAATGAGTCAACTGTTCACATTCATGGATTTTTATACATATAAGAAACTTCTAGGAACACTTGGTTTTGAAATAAACATGGAAAAAATAAGAAGGCCATTTATAAATACCATTTCTTTTTCTTGATATTTTAAACGACCAAGATGTGTGCTTTTTTGGGTCCGTAACAAACAAAATGTTTAATGGAAATGATATATGTTGGGAAAAAAAAAATTTCCTACTTTAATTGAACCTATGAGGAAATACTAAAACAAAAATAATATACTTTGAATCATAAGTAAAAAATTGCAAAGACCAAAATCCACATAATCAACCTAAGAAACTTTTTAAGTAGTAAAACTTCCTTAATATGAAGGATAAAAACTAGAGATTGATCAAAGAGTCCACTCAAATCTTTGTCATATAAATCTTTAGGTTTACAATTCAATCAGGTTTTTAACAATATCAACATGATAAAGATTTATTAATTCAATAGTAATAAAATCAATAATTGATAGAAAATAATAAGTTGAAAATATCAAGTTAACCAAGAAAAGTTGGAGAAAAATCATCCAAATTTTTGAACAAGATATGCTAATATAAAGAGCTCTAAACAATGATCTAACCATTCACAATAAAGGACACCTAATTCCAAACCTACTGATTATAAACCAAGTCAATTGGACTATGGATCAATATTAATCAAGTGTTTTATGAACTGTTGTGTAGAACTTTTATTTCTTACGAAATTTTGCTGTTTTCTTTTTCTCTCATTTGTTTTTTAGTGACAACCCTAGAAAACTCTCTTAATCCAATATTAAGGCAACACCACCTTAGAAAGGAACCCAACAAAAGGCCTAAATATGGGATGGACAATATATACATCTTTAGTGGTAGAATTTGTCTTTTGAATATGCTGATAACGTGGAAAATCTCGATGATTGTTCTGGGGGGAATCTCTTTTGCCTCTTTGTCCTTGACAAGCAGAAGAAAAAGAAGATAGAGATAGTTAATGAAAAAAGGAAAACGAAAATCATAAAATTGTCCAATTAGTGTAATTACGTGTGACTTTTATTGACTTTTGATCACATTGTCATCATAGGCTTAAGGAATTCTAATATGCGGACATGTACGGTTGCGTGGTTCCAAGAGGCTGCAAGCTATTGCATGCAGTCAAAATCCCAGGCCGAAGACTAGGTAGGGGTTCAGACGTGGACCCAATTGCAGCGGGTTGGGTGCTTGACCTAGAAAAAACCAACCCAAGCTAGAACTTGTGGCCGAAAATTCAGAAACGGGTCTGTCCCGTGTGGGTAAAGCCCGTGGAGACTGAGCCCACTAGATTTGACATAAGTGGGATGGGATTAGCCAGGCTTATGAAGAATGATATAATTGGTGGGCCAAAAAGGGCTTGGGCCTAAGAGAGCCTTTGGTTGGCTAGGTAGTCCTTGGACTGGCTGAACCGTGTAGCTCTTGGGCTAGACTGGATTTGATAAAGATGGGTCGGGTTGCACAAATAAAAACCCGAGGAGAATCTATGGCATCGTTTACGATCGGTGCATCCACACCAACGATCTTCCTAAAGGTAGAATCTTGATTCTGGCATGGTTAAATTAAGAAGGTAAGAAAACCTTTTGGTTTAATGTTTGTTTTGTAGGTCCGGAAAAGAAGGAACCCCCAACAATAATAGAAGCACCAAAAAAGAAAACAAAGAAGAAACTCAAATTTCTTTGAACAAAGAGCTAGATCATTTCATTTTTGACTTAATCTCCAACGGGAATTTCTTAGTAGCAAGTGTGTATGATGATTTGTGGACGGTTTGTGAGAAAGTTGCTTAGGCAAAATTCATATGGAATCCTCATCTCCCAACAAATATTGCCTATTTCATATGAAGAATTAGGCATAATGTCCTTCGATTGATGAAAATATTCAGAATATGGGTATTTCTCTTGCCTCTAAATGTGTTTGTTATTCTTGTCATCAAAATGTAAACTATTAATCATCTTTTTGTAACTAGTGATTTGGCTTCTTGGATGTGGCAATTTTTTAGTCAAGCTTTCTAGGTTAAGGTCAAGACCAATGATAAACTAAAGAAGGCATCAAAGAATACTTAAGGTTCAAAGGAGACAATATTATGAGTTCTTTAGGGGGATTGTTAGGTACACCAAAAGGTCCAACCAACCATTTATTTAAAAGAGAAAGAAAGCTTGAGGGGGAGTTAGAGTAAATTCAACAACACCAATCACTTGAAATTGATATTATATATTTGTAACAATTATTAAGCAAAATGACATCATTTTATCCTTAGGGTATACTTTGAACTCTTGTAGGTTTTGTAGGCAATATTGTTATCTTCATGATCTAATTTTTTTTTTTTCCAGATTGAGCTTTAGGAAAAGAGGGCACAATATATTTTTTTTCTCTTGATCTTTTTTCATAACAAGGAGAATAACAATAATAAGAAAATAACATAGATATCATTCTAATAAAATTTTCTAACATTTTATTGCTAAAATGAAAATACAAAGTACTTAAGTGATTTGGCTATGGCAACTGAACATTTATGAGTATGAAGCATGTATAACACTCACTACATATTTTTAATTTCTATAATTAAGTCAACATGAACTATTTAAGTGTCTTGAAAAATATATGAAAGAGCAAAACTATTAACACATAGATGATGCATGAAGATGAAGCATCATTGTTAAAATTTACTGTCTAAATCACATCATCAATATACTAATTTGTATTTATTTTTTATATGTGGAGGTGTTGTCCTCATCTATAAGTTATAAGGAAAAAAATTGAGTTTATTAACAATCAAAAATAAGTAAAAGTTTTCAATCATCATTCAAAATAAATTGACATAATACATGACAAAAAACCCAAAAGGAAAATATTAAAAAGAGATCCCTCTTATTTAAGCTCAATTGAGTTATTATTATTTATGCACAGGATTATTTAATCATATACATAATATTGCCAGACATTTCACGTTGAAAGTTACTTCCATGGGCGGCAGATATCATACACTTGTTTATCGACATTGAACATACATGGCATCGTCTGATTTATGCTCCACCAACAAGCACGCTTTGGACAACCGCCATCACGTTTCGCAGAGTAGATATCGAAATAATGGGTTGCGCCGCCGCTCCAATCAAAGGTACAATAGTACAGCGTTGTCTCAATAAGGTTCCGGTGGAAACTAAAGTGATACTCCTCTGTGGGGAGAATCGAATGGAGGCCGAGCGGGTCCTGTGCCGACTGACATCGTAGATCAAGGGTAAGCCCACCCGTCAAGTCGTTCCTCACGTATACAGTAGTTTCTTTAAAGAAATTGATTCCCGCCACGCTCTCCAGAGAGATATTCAGTGAGAGAAGAAGCACTAGCAGGGCATAAACGTGCTTGGAGAAAAGGGACATGTTTGAAGCTTTCTTTCCTGGCCTTTGAACGTGTAAACCAGGAAGGGCTGCTGATGAAATAATGTGCTTCACGGCTGCCATGGAATCTCCATGTAAATAGGTCTCTAGGAATGACATAGGGATGACACAATAATGCCAACTGTCAAGGTTTTGAAGAGGCGTTGAAAGAATAAAAATAACTATGACTTTTAACTTTAGAAAGTTAGTTATGTATCTAAATTTTTAATTGTTATTTGTGAAACTTCCTTCAACGAAATTTAGTTAAAAAAATAGATAATGACTATTTGTACTAGGAGAAATTGTTTTCTTTGATAGTTTCCTATATTATAAGTTTAATCTCTTGGATTAAGAGATTGAGAATTGATTGAGAGATTATAAATCTCTTATATTCACTCAAGAATATAGAAAAAGAGCTCTAACTCATTGGGTTAGGCTGAATTACCTTATATTTATTTGCGAATGTCTTATTATTACTTCATAATTGTTGATTTGATACATTACTTATTATGAAGTTATTTCTTGTATTAGTTGTCAATTATGTTTAATAGATTACTTTCATTAATTCCGTAAGTAGATTAAGTTCAATTAAAATAGCTTTTTCTTAAAATTCCTTTTGGTCATCAAATTTTTCTTTCAACTTTTTGCGAACAGTTGTACTGATTAGCTGTAATGTTCTACAAGGACTTTAACAAGCCAAATTAAATAGTAAAGCAAGATATGAGAATAGTTTCCATTCGTTAACGCCTATCACGCTATTTTCTTTCATTGTTATTGTTGTCATTTTTATTCTTTCAGCACCTTATTGAAACCTCTCATAATGTCTCCTTAAGTCCCATTCTTGTGTTATCATGTGTCCCACCTAGAAACCCATTTACAAGGAGATTTCATTGCATTCATAAAACATATTGTTTCATCCACGAAACCTTCCAGTTTTACATGCTCAAAGACCTGGACAATAAAGTTTTAAATATGACCCTTTTTGGATGGAGAGTTTTATATTAGAGAAAATTATAATTGTAATGTGCCTTGCAAGACTTTTTGAAAAGAGGTGAACATGAGATTTTCAACCCAAATAAGGATAATACACACACACACACACACACACACACACACACACACATTTAATCACAAAAAGAGAATATGCTTAGAATCTGCAGGTGAATGGATGCGAGAAAATCCTCATGTTAAAGTCATATTAATGAGATTATATGCATGTTCATCATTATCGCACCTTCTCCTTTACCATATATATATATATATATATACAAAAATACACACATTAATGTATCATTGATTGTGAAAGGATCTGTTAATAATAGTGGGGAAGATGTTTTACATTTGTAAATGTCATTTAAATTTTTTTAGAATTGAGAAATATACTTTAATAGAAAAAAAGAAAAAGACTTTTCTTCTAACATTTTGGATCAACATGCTCTCTTTCAAAGAAACTTGGCTTAAACATGGTTGAATAATGTTTTAAAACTTTGGTTTCTAATTTTTGCCCTCGTCCCTTCAAAACTCAAGCATAGAAAGGTGAGTCTGTAGAATAAATTTTATTCAAATAAGCCTATGAAAAGGGCTTTTTTGAAGAAGATTCCTACCTTTTTTTTAAGTAGACTTAACCATGAAGCATAAAGGCCGATACTGCTCTCAATTTGGATCATCCCAATTAAGCTTTTAGCCATTTGTTGGATATAAGTCACCTTCCCAAGTTTTTAATAGTCGTTATGCATTGCCAAAAGATTTATGGGTCTAGATTTTATTGAATCAAGTTCCACGAATAACAAAAGACATTTCTTTGAAACCTCTTACAGTGGTTTTTTAATTGACATCATTGTGTTGTCCATGCGTCATGCCTAGAGGGCCCTTTATAAGGAGATTCCATGACTCCATGACAGTCATGAAACACATTGTTTCATCCACGAACCATTCTAGTGTGGAACCATTCCAGTTTTACACATTCAAAAAATTGGAAAAGAAAGCCAAATACATCCACAAATATAGATTTCCATTTAGAATACCGATTATTAATAAAAAGTTTCTAATAAGATAATTAGAAATTCTAAATAATAAAATAATTAGAATGTATTTCAAATTCCTTTTTTTAGCTTTAGCTCATTCTAGATTTTAGTTCTTTATAGAATATTTCTATAAAGAACAACTATATATTATAGTTATAACTTATTTTTATAGTGATAGCTTATTTTATGTTAATATGAAAAAAATTAATGTCATGAATACTTAAGCAAAATTAAAAACAAAAACAAAAAAGAACAATAAATATTATTTAGAATTATAGTACAACTACAAAGTTACTTTAAAGAATTTCTTTATACTTATTCTTGAAATAGAAAAGGTTCCATTTGTTCTTAAATAGCTTCTCACAAAAGCGTTTTTGCTTCTTCAATGATATTTTCTTAGAATATATAATTTTTTGAAGTTGAGGTTTATTTGCTTTTAAGTAATTGTATAACTCAACGAGAAATTTTTTTATCTATCCAATTTTTAATGAATCAATAGTCATTATTCGTTCTTTCAACTGAATTTTATTCAATCAAGTTTCACAAATAGCAACTAAAAATTTAGATTTATAACTAATTCTCTAAATTTAGAAATCTAGATTTTCTATTCTTTCATTGCCTCTTCTAAACTTCTGATATCGCTTTGTTGGTTGTTGTGTCATCCATGCGGCTGCCTGGAGACCTATTTATACGGAGATGAAGCTCATTGTACATCGAGCACTCTCCAAAGCTTGAGCCATGACCTTTTTCTCCAAACACATTTCTGTCCTTGCATTGCTTCTTCTTTCGCTCTTCTCTTTGGAGAGTGAGGCCTTCTCATTCTGGCCACCAACTCATGTACATGTGAGGAACGACTTAACGGGTGGGCTTCAGCTTAAAGTACAATGTCATTCAAATGATGATGTCCTCCAATCCCATACGCTTCAACCCCAAGAAGAGTATGAATTTAGTTTCAAAGAGAGCGTTCTTGGAAAAACAAGGTTCACATGCGACATGAGTTGGACAGGCGCACACTATAGTTTCCTTATCTTCTCAACAAAAAGGGACGCGTGTTACGACCAAAATTGTTGGTGGAGCATAACCCAGACACACCCATGTCAGTTGAATTCCGGGACACATCAGTACGATGTATGCTACGAATGGGGTCCAAAGATTGTACCATGAAGTGTATGGCAATATTATGTTTATGACTAAAGTAATGCAGTACAAAAATAATAACACGGGATACTTTTTTTGGTTGGGCTTCAATAAGGGGGGAATCTGTTTTTGATCTTTTTCTTTTAGGGTTTTCATCATGTGCCACATTGGGGTTATTTTGAATGACTGTGAAAAACTTTTGTTTGTTTATGATTATTAATAAAGTCTTTTTGTTTTTTCTTATAATTTCCAGAAGATTTTGAAGATATTATTTAAATAAAATTAATAACGAGAGAGAGATTTTTGAGAATTTACTAATTTAAAGAAAAAACCCATCGAGACATTCATATAAAAATAAAGGAAAGGAATGGTTAGGGGAAAGATTCAAAAAGCTCTCGAGAGGAAAGGAAGACTTGTTTTTCAAACCTTTCGGGGTTTAAGAGGAAAGTGGTCAAGAAAATTGGGATACTCTTGCATAAAGCTATTTGCAGCAGAATTAGGGGAATCGAGGCTCGGTCTCCATCGGTCAAGCGGAATCAATTTCTACAACAGTTGAAGAATTATACGAAAAGGAGCATGGTTGAAGGATTACACACAGGATACGAAGTCATCTTAGAAAAGAAAACTCTTGTACTATTTTGTGCTAACAGTGTCTATTATCTTTGTGATTCACATTATTTGTTTGCAGATAACTCTGTTTCTATTTGTTGAAATTGATTGAGTCATTATATGTCAAGTGAAAGAGAAACATAGGAGATTTGTAGCTGAACACATTTGCTGTAAAATTGCTGAAACCTTGTCTCAGGGGTTTGTTATATTAACATGATAAATCTATTGAATTAAGCTGCTACTTTTTAGTTTAAGTCATCAAGTAAAGTTTGGTAAAATTTGGAGTTATAAAAAAAAGAAGAATATATGCCAATTATTGGCATATTAGGTTTACGTAATTGCTTTGGGTTTCATATTTATTTATTTTATTTCCTTATATAAGTAGTTGTCTTATAATGCCAAGTTGTATACTTGTATATATAGGTGCAACATTGTAAACCGGAGAGCAACGGCTTGATTTGTCAAGTCAAGTCGTGAAGTAAGGCTTGCTTCTTGGGTACAAGTATACAAACACGAGATTTTGATCCTTTTGTAAGCTTACAAGAAATCTTAGTAAAGGCACCTAAACGTTAAAGGCACCTCTAGCGTTTATTTGCTTGTACTTCTTTTTTTTTGTGTAAACCGGAGAGCAACGGCTTGATTTGTCAAGTCAAGTCGTGAAGTAAGGCTTGCTTCTTGGGTACAAGTATACAAACACGAGATTTTGATCCTTTTGTAAGCTTACAAGAAATCTTAGTAAAGGCACCTAAACGTTAAAGGCACCTCTAGCGTTTATTTGCTTGTACTTCTTTTTTTTTGTTCAAAGAAAGATAAGTTTATATTAATAAAAATTAATATATAAAAATATAAAAATATATTATAATATTACAAAATTATAAAAATTATGAAAAAATAGATGTTAAAATCTTTTAAATCTTACTTAAAATGACATTTTATTAAAAAGATTTTATATTTTAAGATAGAGAAATTCTTTCTTGTAAAATTTTATATTTCAAATTGATTTCTGCTTGTACTTCTTATTGTGACTGAAGTTAATGTTAGGTCAACCAAAACATGATGTTTTATGTACGAAATAGGCTAATTCTTACTTCTATCGAGACCTTTTTATCGAAGTAGCAGGCATACTCGAGGAGCTTGCTCCACATAGCGATTTCATCTTGTCTTGGATGGTAAATCCTTGAGGTTGCTTAACATGAACCTCCTTTCAACCTTCCATTTAAAAACATTGATTTAAGTTCATACCGCTATAGTAGCTAAACATTTTGAACTCTCACGGTATGGCTGAAGTTTCATAGAAGCTAGTACCCGACTGTGGTGAATACCCAGTATGTTCTCGCTTTATTCCATTGCCGGAGCCATCTTCTTTGCGTTTCACTTTACATGCATTCCATTTTTTTCTGCCGGCAATCTTCTTTTGCAGTTCCTTCAAACTATTCAGGTTCAACAATGCAAAAATTACATCTTGCATGACATCGTTCAAATTCCTCAATCTCGCCGGAGCTTAGTGTTAATGAACTTAAGTTTGGAGACCACTGTAGAGTTTGGTCCTGAAACTTAAATTAGAGATGCTGAGAACTTTCATCATTGTTTTCATCTTCTACTTCTTGTTTTTGTTGAAAATTGTTTACTAAAACAAATTCTTCTTTTATTTTTTCTTGCTCCTGTTTTTCTTTATTCCCATATCTTCAAAGTCATTTCTAAGAGGTTAAAAAAGGGTGCTCATTAAATTTTTATCTCCTTGAAAATCTTCTTGAGAAATAACCTATGCTTCCTTAGCTACTTCGACAAATTCTTCGAAGAATTGGCTAGTGACATTTCCCTTTGAATCATTCCTAGAATTCTTGCGTCCTTCAAGTCTTTAAATTGAGCTCCTGTCAACTTGCAGTGGATCGAGTATTTTATGACCTGATTCTACGATGTCTTATAAATTCAATGTTGCTCCAGTTTACGCTGCCAAAGCAAGCCATAATTCTCACTTAGATTCACTTATTTCTTCCATTCAACGTGCTGCCCAGAACACTTCATTGAAAGTGGCTTTGGTACTAGCTGTCGGCTAGATATTCAAGCAAAGTATCACACCGAGAAAACTAAGATACATTTAAGGAGACGAACAATTTTTCTACAATTCGTTGATATATAAAATCTGAAATGATAAAATATTTAGTAATCTTAGTATTTGTTACAAGTATATGTGTTTCTTATTGATTCACATTAATCTCTCAACATACAATTAAAAAAAAAAAGTGGTTCGATAGGAATGTTATAAACTCGAGCGCATAAGGTTCAGAACCCATGCCCTTATTATCTTAATTATACATCATAGACACCATATCAACAGCAACATAGATGACAACATAGAGGACTACAACCTATTCTCACACTCAGAGTAGCCACAGGACACAACCCAGGAAACATGGATGGACACTCAAAAACTTGTTAATCAGAGACCAATCTTATGCAGATGCCAACAATTTTTCCCTTCTACCCTTAAAAAGGGCCACCAGCTGATCACGATCAGGAAGGTTCGATTTGATGACAGCCACCTCCTTAAAATTCTTGACCCATGCATGCAGGCGAGGGAACATGTGAACTTCAAGCACCTTCACCCCACCTACTTCTTCGACCACTCCAAACCAGTAAGCAAGCTTCCCAAATGCAAGGTCTACTATTCCGATCTTGTGTCGCCCAAAAAATTTCTTGTCTCCGATTCCATGTTCCTCGACGGCTTTCAACATCTCCAAGGTGTCCTCGATGGCCTTCTCTTGTTCTTGCCCGCTGGTTTTGTAGATTTCCCACACTGCAGACTCCTACATATAAGATCTATAAGGTGAGCTTAGATGGAAAAACAAAATAAAAAATCTTTTAATTATGGAGTTAGCTTCTGGACTAAGTCACGTTTTATTTTATTTTAATTTTTACCTCTATTTCCCTAGATTTGTAAGAAACATGGATTTATGATGGTTTTGGATATGAAAATACACCCTTTTTTTTATAATAAATTATAAAAACGGCCCAATTATATCCGTAATGTAAAAGCTTATGGATATTTTATTTTAATTTTTACCTCTATTTCCCTAGATTTGTAAGAAACATGGATTTATGATGGTTTTGGATATGAAAATACACCCTCTTTTTATAATAAATTATAAAAACGGCCCAATTATATCCGTAATGTAAAAGTTTAGAAGATGACAAGAAATAATGATGATTAAACACAACACAATCATGATGGTTAAGCTAATCATCTATCCCTAGTCATGACTCGACATTCACAACAATGATGACGAAGCATAAATTATCCTAATGATTAGGTGAGAACTCACCTATGCATGAGTATTAGGCTTTGTCTTTACCTTTAAATTTATTAATTGATTTCGCAAGAGATATTAATGAACTTCCTTACGTTTTTTACTATACATTTGATATAAAAATAGTCAAAAGACTTGAGTGTAAATGATTGTCAATTTTTGGCTTTAAATTTTATAAAAGTAAAAATCATGATCCAAAAGTCAAAATTAGTTGAAACACAAAACATTTCTACAATTAGATCATATCCCATCTCTTGCCAATGTTCATCATCCATTGGCATCTTTATATTATCCAATAAATTAGAGACATTTTGGATAAGAATTTTTCACATTTATTGAGGAAAACCATTATAGAAAACATATATCGAAATCAAAGTTGAATTGTTTTTGTAAAGATGAAGCAATTGAAAATAGGAACCAAAAGATAAACCAGTGATTAGATACTAATTACTCAAAACCTAAGTCCTAAATTTGATATTTCATACCATCAAACTCTCTACATTTAGCAAAAGAGTAAAAAAAAAAAGAACTGGAAGGCAAGCACTCACCTTATCATCTATAAACTTGACCCAAAAGCGGGCAAGAGCTCTCTCATAAGGATCAGTAGGCAGCAACGGGTTCTGTGGCCAATTCTCCTCGATATATTCAAGGATGATCATGGACTCGCAAATAGGTTTTCCACCATGAACAAGCACAGGAATCTGCTTGTGAACGGGATTGTATTGCAGAAGCAGATGACTCTTGTTGGAAAGATCTTCTTCTACGTATTCATATGGTATGCCCTTCAGTTGCAGAGCCCACTTCACTCTGCAACTGTACGGACTGCTCCATTTTCCATGGAGCTTCAGCTCCGCCATGTTTGAGAGAGGAGCGTGGAAACAATTTAACTTAAAAGGGTTATTTTATAATGATCAGTTGACCATCTTGCTTGGGGAATAACCATCTCTTATTGCTAAGATATGGTTTTAATTTGCAGGTGGACTTGTTCCAGGGAGGCTTTGATCATCTTCCTCTCGTCTGACCATGGATTTTGGCTGCTTCTTCTTTAATTTATATATTCCAGAGAAATGGATAAACCCAGGAGGGCCCGGAACCGACAACAAGCTAAAATAAGCAAGACAAAAGGTTAGAAATTGTTTAAGATAATTCATAGGACGAAGAAACGTGACAATGATTTAACGTTATTCTAAGCCATTAAGTAAAGTTTGGCAAAGATTCATAGTTATAAAAAAGAAGAAGAAGAAGAATATATGCCAATTATTGGTATATTAGGTTACCTAATTGCTTTGGGTTTCATATTTATTTTTTTATTTCCTTATATAAGTAGTTGTCTTATAAGGCCAAGTTGTATACTTGTATATATAGGCACAACATTGTAAACCGGAGAGCAGCAGCTTGATTTGTCAAGTCAAGTCGTGAAGTAAGGCTTACTTCTTCTATACAAGTATACAAACGTGAGATTTTAATTCTTTTGTAAGTTTACTTAAGTTCCTATATCTTCAAAGTCATTTCTAAGAGGTTAAAAAAGGGTGTCCATTAAATTTTTATCTCCTTGAAAATCTTCTTGAGAAATAACCTATGCTTCCTAAGATACTTCTTACGACAAAGTCTTCGAAGAATTGGCTAGTGACATTTCCCTTTGAATTTTTCCTAGAATTCTTACGTCCTAGCTTCTCTTTTCCTTCAACTCTTTAAATTGAGCTCCTGTCAACTTGCTGTGAATCGAGTATTTTATAACCTGATTCCACGATGTCTCATAAATTCAATTTTGCTCCAGTTTACGCTGCCAAAGCAAGCCATATTTCTCACTTAGAGTCACTTATTTCTTCCATTCAACCTGCTGCCCAAAACACTTCATTGAAAGTGTCTGGTACCAGCTGTCGGCTAGATATATGAGAAAACTAAGACACATTTAAGGAGATGAACAATTTTTCTACAATTCGTTGATATATAAAATCTGAAATGATAAAATATTTAGTAATCTTAGTATTTGTTACAAGTATATGTGTTTCTTATTGATTCACATTAATCTCTCAACATACAATTAAAAAAAAAAAAAGAGTGGTTGGACAGGAATGTTATAAACTCAAGAGCATAAGGTTCAGAACCCATGTCCTTATTCTCTTAATTATACATCATAGACACCATATCAACAGCAACATAGATGACAACATAGAGGGCTACAACCTATTCTCACACTCAGAGTAGCCACAGGACACAACCCAGGAAACATGGATGGACACTTAAAAACTTGTTAATCAGAGACCAATCTTATACAGATGCCAACAATTTCTCCCTTCTACCCTTAAAAAGGGCCACCGGCTGATCACGATCAGGAAGGTTCGATTTGATGACAGCCACCTCCTTAAAATTCTCGACCCATGCATGCAGGCGAGGGAACTTGTGAGCTTCAAGCACCTTCACCCCTCTTACTTCTTCGATCACTCCAAACCAGTAAGCAATCTTCCCAAATGCAAGGTCAACTATTCCGATCTTGTCCCCCCCGAAAAATTTCTTGTCTCCGATTCCATGTTCCTCGACGGTTTTCAACGTCGCCAAGGTGTCCTCGATGGCCTTCTCTTGTTCTTGCCCGCTGGTTTTGTAGATTTCCCTCATTGCAGACTCCTACATATAAGACCTATAAGGTGAGCTTAGATGGAAAAAAAAAAATTTCTTTTAATTATGGAGTTAGCTTTTGGACTAAGTCACGTTTTATTTTAGTTTAACTTTTATCACTGTTTCCCTAGATTTGTAAGAAACATGGATTTATGATGGTTTTGGATATGAAAATACACCCTTTTTTATAATAAATTATAAAAATGGTCCAATTATATCCATAATGTAAAAGTTTAGAAAATGACAAGAAATAATGATGATTAAACATAACACAATAATGATGATTAAGCTAATCATCTATCCCTGGTCATGACTCGACGTTCACAACAGTGATGACTAAGCACAAATTATTCTAATGGTTAGGTGAGCACTCACCTATGCATGAGTATTAGGCTTTATCTTTATCTTTATCTTTAAATTTAATAATTGATATCGTAAGAGATATAAATGAACTTTCTTATGATTTTTACTATACATTTGACTATAAAAATGGTCAAAAGACTCAAGCGTAAATGATTTTCAAATTTTTGGCTTTAAATTTATAAAAGTAAAAACCAAGATCTAAAAGTCAAAATTAGTTGAAACTCAAAACATCTCTACAATTAGATCAGATCCCATCTTTTGCCAAGGTTCATCATCCATTGGCATCTTTATATTATCTAATAAATTAGAGACAATTTGTATAAGAATTTTTCACATTTACTGAGGAAAACCATTATAGAAAACATATATCAAAATCAAAGTTGAATTGTTTTTGTAAAGATGAAGCAATTGAAAATAGGAACCAAAAGATAAACCAGTGATTAGATACTAATTACTCAAAACCTAAGTCCTAAATTTGATATTTCATACCATCAAACTCTCTATATTTAGCACAAAAGAGTAAAAAAAAAAGAACTGGAAGGCAAGCACACACCTTATCATCTATAAACTTGACCCAGAAGCGGGCAAGAGCTCTCTCATAAGGATCAGTAGGCAGCAACGGGTTCTGTGGCCAATTCTCCTCGATATATTCAAGGATGATCATGGACTCGCAAATAGGTTTTCCACCATGAACAAGCACAGGAATCTGCTTGTGAACGGGATTGTATTGCAGAAGCAGATGACTCTTGTTGGAAAGATCTTCTTCTACGTATTCATATGGTATGCCCTTCAGTTGCAGAGCCCATTTCACCCTGCAACTGTACGGACTGCTCCATTTTCCATGGAGCTTCAGCTCCGCCATGTTTGAGAGAGCAGCGTGGAAGCAATTTAACTTAAAAGGGTCATTTTATAATGATCAGTTCACCATCTTGCTTGGGGAATAACCATCTCTTATTGCTAAGATATGGTTTTAAATTTGCAGGTGGACTTGTTCCAGGGAGGCTTTGATCATCTTCCTCTCGTCTGACCATGGATTTTGGCTGCTTCTTCTTTAATTTATATATTTCAGAGAAATGGATAAACCCAGGAGGGCCCGGAACCGACAACAAGCTAAAATAAGCAAGACAAAAGGTTATAAATTGCTTAAGAAAATTCATAGGACGAAGAAACGTGACAATGATTTAACGTTATTCTACTGAAAGCAGTGTCGGTGACAGCACCATCAACGGCGGAGGGTTTACTGGGAAAACTTCTAGCCTTCCTTTACTGCCACGTGGAGGACCCAGTCAAAGTGAGCTGGTCACAACTGGAAAAGTCCTCTGTATAAAAATGAAATAGACTTTATCGATGTGATATTAAATCCTAAGTTTAAGAGGCAACAACCTCCTATGTATGAAAAGAAATGAATTAATCCCACAATGAACCTTACAGCCTAAATTTTCAGTAAAAAAATTGCTCGTTGAAAAGGGTATATGGGGTGTTTTATGTTATCTAAGTCTTACTTAGAAATGGTCTTTAACATAATATATATACTTCTTTTTTATGAACCGATTGAGAAGGGGGAAAGATTTTAAAAATCTAACTCATAATTGATACTTATAAGCAATGTAATGAAATTATAGACTTTTAATCCATTAGTTATAAGATGTTATATTTTAAATTTTAATTTTGATAATAAATTAAAGATTATTTATTTTTACAAAATATATCCTTAAGAACTATGTTAAGAATCTAGTCTCCAAATAAATATTTACTTAGTGACAAAGCCATATCATCGATATTTGAATTCCACATAGAACTTATCAATGATGCCTTGAATTCATTTCTTCAAGCTTGAACACTCTGGAGCCATGGTGTCCAAGAGGTCCCGAACTCCCACGCATGGCATCAAGCATGACAGCACCTCCTTTGGTCCTCTTCCTCATGAAACCCACTGACCGCTTTCTGCTCTCTCTGTTTTACGGGATCGTCAATGGCGCAGCCCGAGTTGCAGGAGAGGCGGAGGAAGGCGCCACGGTTGCCTGTGACGTACGAAGTGATGGGAGAGGAGAGGGAGAGGCACAGGAAGAGGCGGAAGCGAGGGAGAAAAGAAACGGCGGAAGGCGTGGAAGAGAAGAAGAAGGAAGAAGAAGACGAAGAAAGGTTTCCGCGAAGGGACCCATTAGAGGTGTTCGGTACGGACATAATGTTGAAGATATTGAGTAACCTTGACGCAAGCAGCGTGGCACTGTCTCTCCTTGTCTGCCGTGGCCGGCACGCGGTGGCCTCCAGTGATCGCATCTGGGCCGCTAAGGTCTTCTCCCTTCTCTCTGAGTTAAAGTTAAAGCCTGCATTTTTGGGGTATATTTCGTTTCGTTAGCGGTATTGGGGAATTGGGTTGTGATTCTCTTTGCTTGATTAATTTTTGGTCTGTGGATTTTTGTGTGTTTGAGTAATAAGATTCTGAGAATTGGGTGTTATGCTTATTGCAGAAAGTGCTCAATAAGAATTTGGGTGTCATTGTTTTGTCTCTTTTTTTTATGTGTTTCTTTAACGGGGTTCGTTTTGTCTTCTCAATCGGGTACTTAAGCTAAATACTGCGACTTTGAAAATCGGATGTTTATATATTCTTTAAGTTGGTTTTGATCTCCTTGTTACTTACGTTGTTAACATTGCTAGACATGAAGTTATGCTTGATTGTGGTGTTTTTTTTTCCTTTTGAGTTCCGTTGATACCCACATGGGTCTTACTTTCTTCATAGTTGAGTTCTGTCTTACAAGTCTATGTTTTTCCAATTGGGGTTTCCATCCTTTTATGATTTTGTACTGGGTTCGCATTTGGTGTCTGTTAATTTTAGTGCTTTATCATATAGCTCATTGCATTTCCCCCCCTATGTTTTATCATATATTAAGTATTGATATGAATGCGAGTATAAGTTTCTTTATCCTCATCATTCTCATATTTTAAAATAAACTACCACTACTGGCTATTTTTTCTTTTAATTGCCTCGTCAACCTTAAAGCAGCATTCTGATAGGAGAGTGTTAGTCATGGATTACTGGTCAAGCCTCCTAATCATAACCTAACTTTTGGATAGTCTAAGGCTTTATGACTTGCCTGCCTTATCTGAGGTCTGTAATAGTTGAAATGCATGGCCAGTTTCTAGAGATTCAAGCCAACCTACAATCTTGTTGTGGCAAGTCCTCCAAAAAAAGAGGCTGATAAACGAGGGGAAATTTGCTACTCCGGATCAGTCTTGGGACTAATCGAAGAATAATATTGATAAGTACAAAAATGTGTAGGACGTGGGGGTTTGTAACTTCTTGGCTGTTATGGTGGAAAAGTTTCTTGTATATCTTCCCTTAAAACAGGGTTGGATTATTTAAGGACTCCATAAAGAGGATTGATGACTCCAAAGGAGATGTCTTTCTTCTAATGTCATATGATAGTTGAACGCAGGTTCTGCCTTTATATATTATTCAACCTTTTAGCAAATCACAAAATTTAATTGCATATTGCTAAGTCTAGCGTTCTTTGACTTATTGTTTTTAGAAGTTTTGAGTGCCAATGGAAGGAGAAATTAATTTTTGGGCTGATATGAATAAGATTTATGACAAGTTAATTTTTGCATTGGATTAAGGAGTTGGAATATCTGTGCCTTGGCTGATGATCATAAGCAGGTAGGATGAGTATGATGAAGTAATTAGGTTATTAAGGAGTCTAGGATTTGGGAAAGTATATGTATTTTATTCTTTCTTCTCTTTTCATTTTCTCACATCTTTTTCAGTTGGAGCAACTGTGGCTTGGGAAAGCGCACATACCTCGCCTGTCACATGTTCGGGGATTATCCACATTGGCTGCTTATTCATTAGCTGTCATGGATGGCAAACGAGTAACTATTCTCTTTGTCTTCTCTCTCTCGTTCTTACTCCCAAATCCATGTAGAGGAGCATGAGCGGGCATGGACACAAACAACGCATGCATTGACTTGACAAATCTGCTATCATGCACGTGTATACATGCAGGAACTAGAAAATCTCTTCTCCAATGTACCCATTGAATTTTAGGGAGCATTATCTGATTCTTCTGTTCTTTTGATCAGAGCCATATCACAAAGGATGATTTGTGCGATCATGCTTGGGAGTTTCATTTTAACAAGGTATGTGCTTTTAATATTAGGTCATTTCATCTATTTGCACATGTCCATTGATGTCTTTAACATGTTAGCGGTAGAAATTTCTATAACATGTTTACTGAAGAAATGTCTATAACATTTTAGAGTAGAGATGCCTATTAGTTGCAAAGGTCAGAGTATGGTTTTCTTTGAACTATGCCTTTGATGCGAAATTTCAACTAGTGTATTTTCCTTTTTTTTTTTCTTCAGCATAACACATTCAAGTGTTGTTAATAATTGCTGATTAATTCCAACTGCTGTCAAATTTCCAAATGATTTTGTAAGGGCAAAGAGCATATTTTTTTACATGCTTTACTCTCTGTTCTCATGGCTATTACCAAATTTTCTTGTCATACCTGTTTCAGTTGTTTTCTGATATTCTCCCCCACTAATTTTCAAACTCTGATATCTCTCTAGCCTTGGCCAGCTCACACCTCTTGTTTGTGATCCTGTGAGTGGCGATCATATACCTTGCACGAGTCTAAATTGCCACTGATTTGGAAGAAGACTAGTTGACCAATTAATCTGACAAAATATCATCGTTCCTCAGGCTGCACCAGAATATTGGCGAAACCTTGATCCCTACTGGAAGAGTACCGGCCCTCCTATGCGCCGCTACTTCCATCCAGACGGGAGCCAAAGTGCAGATTCCGGGTGACAAGTTTTGGGGTGGTCACGAAGGCTGTTATTCGACTGTCACTAGTATTGTTGGTGAAGATAGAATCAGGGAGCATTATGTAAGGATAAATCGGTGGCCGAGAATGTCCGTGTCTCGGAAGCATGATTGGGGCTGGGAATTGTCGAACCACCTCTATTCCTACTCGAGCATTCCGATGCCGAAAAGGAAGGTGGCACTGGACCCCGTTATGAATTTTTGTAAATATGTGTATTTTGTTTCTCAAATGACTGCTAGATATTGACTTGGTTGTGTATATCTTTTCCATAGGATGTTTCTTAGTATTGTACTACATGGTCCAAGTCATGGAGGTATGAGTGTTTATGTTATTTGTGTTGAACAAGTAAACAGACTACTGTTATAAATTAGTCTTCTGTTGTGAGCCAATTTGCAGCTTCAAATTGAGGCCTTTGTAACAAGGGAAAAAGAACCCAAATCAGACAACTTAAACCTCCTTTTAGCCATATTGTGGCCGGCTTGGGTTTCAACCTAAAGATGGGCTTTATAAAGAATACTCAAAGCCTTTAAAAGTATTAAGATTTCCTTGCTTTCATCTAATGTGACATAAATGTCACTAACTATCATCGAGTTGGGTCTTCTACAAGGCTTGTGGCATTTTTCTCCAACTAAATTTACACTGCTCTCAATGTGGCTTGATGTGATAATCCCCGAACAAAAGGATAGCCATTTTAGATGCTTGGTGCTAGCACTCAGAGTAAGGTGGCTCTAATATTACTTTTATGAGCTTGTATTTTAATCCAAAAGACCTATCTTATTAGGAGTAACCTAAGTCCCTTGGAAGTATCAAAAGCTTCTCATTTTTTTGCCATTGATCCCCCTCACCCACAAGGCCGTGACAATATGGTTCAAGTCCCATGCAGCAGATGTACCCATTTCTGCCATTTTAGGTCACCTGCAGCTGGCTTTGGCTTGGGATGATGATAGCATCTATCTTTGTCATTTTCCTCATATAACTTGGAATAGTTACACAATATCACACATATCCCGCCGACTACAATCCAAACGAGATATTTTCAAGCTCTTGGAGGACTGATAAATATATTAGTCATGTCCATTTGAATAGCTATCACGGATACTGCAGCATTTATTTAGTGACTAGAGCTCTATACTAGCTCAATTATAAGCACCATTGATTGTAATGGTGGAATATTTAATTACTTTGCATTTGTGGCGCATGTTCTTCAAGGACGGATAATGAAAGGACTCCACCAGTCATACTCCACCATCAGCAAAGTCTCTCTTATCCTCCTCGCAATATTGAAAACTGATTTGTTTCGCTTTCGTCGAGATCCTGAATAACTTTTTAACGCCTCACATTTTCCAAGTGACAACAGGTTGTAAAGCGTCTGCATATTCTATCCACAGGCTAAGTGATTGCTCCACTATCACCAAAATTGATCTTATCGCGAGGAGGATCACAAAATTGAACCTGCTTTCTTTCGCTTTCCCTTTCACTCTCAACTTTTTCTGCAATAATGCAACTTTTTCTGCAACTGCCCTCTTTTATTTTCGCTTTACCAAATTTTTTGTAACAATGGAATTACAGATAATGTTATCAGATTAAGACTATTTCTATTTTTCTCCACCATCACCAAAATTGCTCTTATCGCGAGGAGGATCACAAAATTGAACCTGCTTTCTTTCCTTTCCCTTTCACTATCAACTTTTTCTGTAATAATGCAACTTTTTCTGCAACTGCTCTCTTTCACTTTCGCTTTACCAACAAACTTTTTTTTTTTTTTGCAATAATGCATGTAAAATTTTATAAAAAATGATTTATATATAATTTAAAATTTTAAAGTATTAAATAAAAAATTCATTTTTTATTTGTGGAATGTAACAATTTGTTTTTCAAAGTCCTTATTTTCCATGTGGACTTAAACAACAACGCATGGGGACACGTAACAACTACCATGGCTCGTGCAGCACTTACTTGCGGATTACAGCTATCAACCATTGATTCGTAATGGTGGAATATTTTATTACAACGCATCTGTAGGAAACGTTCTTCAAGGACGGTAATAAAAGGACTCCAGTAGTAAACTAGAACAATGCAAACCACCCCAAACCACCGAAATTCGCAGCAATGGAGTTCGCCTCTTGGTCTATCGTTTTAGCCATGGCATCCCTAGCTATTCTGTTCTTTTTCTCAAAACATCGACCCTTTCGTTTCCATAAGCTAAAACTCCCACCTGGTCCCAAACCTTGGCCCATCGTTGGCAACTTAAACCTTCTTGGTCCCCTTCCTCACCAATCCCTGCATAAATTGTCACAAAAATATGGACCACTTATGCACCTTAAGTTTGGGTCCTTACCGGTTGTGGTTGTCTCATCACCCGAAATGACAAAGTTTTTTCTCCAAACATATGATCACATCTTTGCTTCTAGACCCCAAACCGCTGCCGGGAAGTACACCAGTTATAACAATACCAACATCTTGTGGGCACCTTGGGGACCATATTTGCGTCAAGTGCGTAAGATATGCCTCTCCGAGCTATTCACCTCAAGGCGTCTAGCGTCCTATGAGTATATTCGTGTAGAAGAAAGACGTGCTTTGTTTGCGCGCTTATACGCTTCGGCTGGAAAGCCAATTAAGGTGAAAGAGCATCTCTTGCATCTCAGCCTAAGTGTGATTAGTAAGATTGCATTGGGTGACAAATATTTCAGTGCAACTAAATCCGAAACTTCAATAGTAACTCTAAGGGAATTTCAAGAAATGTTAGAGGAGTGGTTCTTGGTTACTGGGGCATTTAACATCGGGGATTGGATACCCTGGCTTGATTTCATAGATTTACAGGGATATGTGAAGCGAATGAAGACTTTGACGAAAAAATTTGATCGATTCCACGACCATGTTATAGATTTACACAATGCAAAGAGAGAAGAGAAAGATTTTATTCCAAAGGATATGGTGGATCTTCTATTGCAGCTAGTTGATGATCCTAACATCGATGTTAAGCTTACTGTTGACAATGTGAAGGCTCTCATTCAGGTATTCCTAGAGCCTTTGATTTTAATATTCTTTCTTGGTTTACTTATATTCTAATGAATTTTTTTTTACCAAATCTTGTGGTGCGTTAGAATCTCTAGACATCAATTTAACATAGATTGATAATGTTGTTATTAGAAATTAGAGAGAACAATCTATATACAACTTAAAATTATAAAACATAAAGTGGATGAACCAATCTCTTTGTAAATTATATTTCAAGTTTTAATGTTTTCTACGTGGGACCTAATATTCCTTGTCATAGCAATAATGCAACCCAAATCATCTTGCTGTATTACTTTTGGCATGACTTTTAAGCTCAACTATATCTATAAAGATGTTAGGGGAACCTAAGCTTTGACACTACAACAAAAATTAGAAAGGATGGCTCATATCTGAGTTAAAATCTCAAAACATTAAGTAAAAGAATCTATTTTATTATAAATTACTTTTCAAGTTTTTATTTTTCCTATATAAAACTTAATAGTTATTTTTCAATGAAAATAACATGTTTACATTTACTAGCATCAATAAAAGTTATAGTTATGTTTTGTCACTCTCTTTGTATAGTATAAGCTTTTTTTTTTATATAGATAATAATATCCCTAAAATATCACAAAGTAAACCTTGCAATCCTAGTGAAATTCTCATTCTTGTAGGAAAAACCTTATTGAGCATGAGAATAAAGGATAAGCAACTTTAACAAGAGAACTAAGGATTCATATTGTTTTTAATTTTTATGAAGTGTAGAAATGTGTTGCCCTAAGAAGTTTCAAGTTATATTAATTGTTGCAATAAAGTATAATGACAGTTTTTGGGTTTGATCATGAATGAAGGATCTCATTGTAGGAGGTACAGATTCCACAGTGACTACAATGGAATGGGCAATATATGAACTCTTGAAGCAACCGCATCTCATCAAAAAGGCCACTAAAGAGTTAGATAGGGTTGTTGGGAAGGAAAGATGGGTAGAAGAGAAAGATATCCCACAAATTCCTTACATTGATGCAATTATAAAAGAAACAATGAGGAAACACCCTGCAGCCCCATTGCTTGCACCCCACTTATCTCTTGAAGATTGTAACATTGAAGGTTATGATATTTGCAAAGGGACTACTGTGTTCATAAACACATGGAGTATGGGAAGAGACCCTCTGATATGGGATGCACCTGAAGAGTTTTGCCCAGAAAGGTTCTTAGAAAATGAAAAGGCCATTGATGTGAAAGGGCAACATTTTGAGCTATTGCCGTTTGGTTCAGGGAGAAGGATGTGCCCTGGTTATACCCTTGCACTAAAGATGATTAGTGCTACATTGGCTAACTTGTTGCATGGATTTGAATGGAATTTACCTGACAAAATGGTGCCAGAAGATTTGAGCATGGAGGAATTCTATTGCTTGACTCTACATAAAAAGGCCCCTCTTATTGCAGTCCTAAAGCCTCGACTCCCTCTTCATCTATATTAGTTGTCTTATTTAGCATAAAAATCCATATTGTACCTGATTTTATTCTATAATAAGTTACTCACTATGCGTATTTCTCTTTTTTGGAACACTGTGAGAGATAGGTAGTCTTTAAGATTGCAATACAAGCATTACTGTACTTATGAACCTAGAGTCTAGCAAAGCTGCACATGCCGCTTTGCTTCCCTATCTTCTCTCCTTTTGTCTTCAAGAAGCTTTGGAATTTCTTCTTCTTCTTCATTTGTTATTTTTTTTTTTTTTTTGACAGATTATCTTCTCCCCCATAACTAATGTCGTATGTGGGAGATTCCTAGTGCAAAAGATTTCCATGGAATATAACACCAAGAATATGAGACAAAGCAGAAGAGGGCATAACATGGGGTGTAATATTAAACCAGTAACTACTGTTAGAGTTTGTGAAGCAAGTAACAAAAAGTTTCAATACATTTTTATTTTCGCTAGAACTAGCTCTGAGTGAGCAACAGAAGAAACTTATTTGAAAATAACCAATCTTGAAGATTAAACATCCACCACAACAAAAACTGCTGCCGGAATAGCATCACCAGACAAGAGGATGGGGTTCACCAGTTGTTGGAGGCATCCATTTCACCATGAACTCCTCGTTTCTATTAAATATAAGACAAGTTCCATCAATCCCCCTCACTATGCTGGGCCTCCCACTAAGCCATGACAATATGGTTCGAGACCCATGCAGTTGATCCATCCATTTCTGCCACTTTAGGCCTCAACAGCTGGATTTGGCTTGGGTTCATGATAGCATCTTTCTTTGTCATTTTCCTCATATAAATTGGAATAATTACACGATATCATATGTATCACACTAACCAAAACACAAAAAAATAATTATTCTCAACCTCTTGGAGGAATGTGATAAATATATTAGTCATGTCCGTTTGCATAGTTATCACAGCTACTGCAGCATCTATATGGGTATTACGCATGTGCTAGCTATATTACAAGCACCACTGATTGTAATGTTAGAAATTACTCTGCATGTATAGCACGTGTTCTTCAAGGACGGAAAAAGAAAGGACTCCACCAGTAATGCTCCACCATCACCAAATTTCTCTTATCCTCTTTGTATTATTGAAAACTGGTTTGTTTCGCCTTCGCTGTCATACAAAATAACTACTAAGGCCTCATGTTTTCTAAGTGATTACATGTTGTGAAGCGTCCACATATTCTATTTGTATTTGACCAAGAGATCGCTCCACCAGCCCCAGAATTGCCCTTATCAGCGAGGAGGTTCGAAAAATTGAAATTGGTTTCTTTCACTTTCGTTTTCGCCAACAACTTTTTCAGCAGCAATGCACTAAGATTACACTGCATGTGTAGCTCAGGTTCTTGAAGAACGGCTAATGACAGGATTCCACTAGTAAAGTAGAGCAATATAAACCCGCCCACACCACCAAAATTCTCAGCAATGGAGTTCACTTCTCTGTCTGTTGTTTTGGCCATGGCATCCCTGGTTGTTCTGTTCTTTTTCTCAAAACATCGACCCTTTCGTTTCCATAAGCTAAAACTTCCGCCTGGTCGCAAAACTTGGCCCATTGTTGGCAACCTGAACCTTCTTGGTCCCCTTCCTCACCAATCCCTCCATAAATTGTCACAAAAATATGGACCTCTTACGCAACTTAAATTTGGGTCCTTCGCAGTTGTGGTTGTCTCTTCACCCGAAATGGCAAAGCTTTTTCTCATGACATATGATCACATCTCTGCTTGTAGACCCCAACCCGCTGCCTGGAAGTACACCAGTTATAAGGACCGGTGTAAATATGTGTCTTTTGCTTCTTAAAGAACTGCTAGATATTGACTAGGGTGTAAATACGTTTTCTATAAAATGTTTCTTAGTATTTTATTACATGGTCTATGTTATGGGGGTATGAGTGCTTATGTTGTTCGTACAGAACAAGTAAACAAACTACTATTATAAATTAGTCTTCTGTTGTGACCCAAACTTCTGCTACTTAAAGCTAATGCCTGCATTTTGTGAGAATTGGGTTGTCATTCTCTTCGTTTGATTAATTTGTGGCTGCGGATTTTTGTGTATTTGACGAATAACATTTTGAGAATTGGGTGGTATCTTTATTGCAGAAAATGCTTAATGAGAATTGGGAATTTGGCTGTGATTTTTTTTTTCACTTTTTGTGCTTCTTTAATGGGATTCGTTGTCTCTTGTGAACGGCATTACTCCGTTCATATCTATCATTCAAGAACTCAAAACTTTCTGAGCGCAAACCTAGTAGCAAAACTCCAAAAGTGATGCGAATTTTTGCTTTCAGGAATTCCCCTGAACTTACCATGCTAGATCTCATATGACATTTCTAATTTGCAGCTTCAAATTGAGGCCTTCCTAACAAGAGAAAAAGAATCTAAAGTAGAAAACTCAAAACTCCTTAGAGCCATATTGTCACCATATTGTGTTTTTAACCAAAAGACCGATTTTATTAGGATGAATAACCAAACTCTTATAAGTATCAAGATTTCTTCACCTTTGCCTAATGTGAGACAAATTACCGACCCTTTTCATTGATTTGGGCCTCCCATTACTCTCCTAACAATTTTTTTCACCCAGAACTACGTCATCGTTGTCATGGGGCACATCTCCCTTGACATGATTGTTTCCAAAGAGCTACGGTTCCTCTACTTATCCATTTTGGGCCACTTGATGCTAGTACTCGATTGTAATGGTCGAATATTTTGATTACACTGCATGTGTAATCAAAGGACTCTACCAGCAATGCTCCACCATCACCAAAATTTCTCTTATCCTCCTTGCAATCATTCAAAACTGGTTTTTTGGCTTTCCAAGTGACTACAGGTTGTGAAGTGACCACGTTTTCCATTCATATTTGGCCAAGTGGTTGCTCCACCATCACCAAAAATGCTCTTATCTTTGGCTTTCCCCATCAACTTTTTCTGCAATGATGAAACTGCTTTCTTTAGCTTTGGCTTTCACCAACAAACGGATTATATACAACTCTAACTTAAAACATTGAAGTATTAAATAAAAAATCATTTTTTTTCTAAGTGTGATTTAACACTCCCTCACTTTAAATATAAAATAACAATTTTTATGAAAATCTTTGCTCATGAGCAAATATGTAGAATATTAAATTTAAATTTTTAATGAACTCTTTAGCAACATAGGACCATTTTACATCACTTATTTTAATATATTATGTTAACAAAATGGTTTAACTCAAATTATTTCATAGGTGTTGTTTTTTATATAGCTTTTGAACTTACTTATATCTATAGTGGTATTAAGATAGATTTAAACTTTAATATCATCTTAAATTTTATTAAAAAAATTAACTTATATCTAATTGAAGTCCTTAAACTATTAAGTAGATGAACTAATTATTTTTCAAATTTCTTATTTTCCATGTGGACTTAAACAACAACGCATGGGGGCATGTAACAACTATCATGGCTAGTGCAGCACTTGCGGATTACAGCTATCAACCATTGATTCGTAATGGTGATATAGCGCATGTGTAGCACATGTTATTCAAGGACGGTAATAAAAGGACTCCACTAGTTAACTAGAACCATGCAAACCACCCAACACCACCAAAATTCTCAACAATGGAGTTCACCTCTCTGTCTGTTGTTTTGGCCATGGCATCCCTTGTTGTTCTGTTCTTTTTCTCAAAACATCGACCCTTTCGTTTCCACAAGCTAAAACTTCCGCCTGGTCCCAAACCTTGGCCCATTGTTGGCAACCTTAACCTTCTTGGTCCCCTTCCTCACCAGGCCCTGCATAAATTGTCACAAAAATATGGACCTCTTATGCACCTTAAGTTTGGGTCCTTCCCAGTTGTGGTTGTCTCATCACCCGAAATGGCCAAGCTTTTTCTTAAGACATATGATCACATCTTTGCTTCTAGACCCCAAACCGCTGCCGGGAAGTACACCGGTTATAACAATACCAACATCTTGTGGGCACCTTGGGGACCATATTTGCGTCAGGTGCGTAAGATATGCCTCTCAGAGCTGTTCACCTCAAGGCGTCTAGAGTCCTACGAGTATATTCGTGTAGAAGAAAGACGTGCTTTGTTTTCACGCTTACACGCTTTGGCTGGAAAGCCAATTAAGGTGAAAGAGCATCTCTTTCATCTCAATCTAAGTGTGATTAGTAGGATTGTATTGGGTGACAAATATTTCAGTGCAACTGAATTCGGAACTTCAGTAGTAACTCTTAAGGGAATTTCAAGAAATGTTAGAGGAGTGGTTCTTGGTTGCTGGGGCATTTAACATTGGGGATTGGATACCCTGGCTTGATTTCTTGGATTTACAAGGATATGTGAAGCGAATGACGAATTTGATGAAACAATTCGATCGATTCCATGACCATGTTATAGATTTACACAATGCAAAGAAAGAAGAGAAAGATTTTGTTCCAAATGATATGGTAGATTTTCTGTTGCAGTTAGCAGATGATCCTAATATTGATCTTAAGCTCACTGTTGACAACATCAAGGGTCTCATTCAGGTATTCCTAGAGCCTTTGATTTTAAGATTATTTCTTGGCTTACTTATATTCTAATGAAAAATATTGTACCAGAGTTAGTGGTATGTTAGACTCTTCAATATCAATAAAGATATTAATTTAAAATAAATTGATAATATTATTATTAGAAATTAGAGAAATTGTCTATATCCAACTTAAAATCCTAAGGCATTAAGTGGAAGAACTTATCTCTTCATAAATTACTTCTCAAGCTTATATATTTTTCATATGAGACTTGATATTTCTCTTCATAGCAATATTCCTCCTCACTTTTGCATGGAATTTAAGCTCACCTATATTTATAAAGATGTTAAAAAGAACCTAAGTTCTAATACTACATTAAAAATTAGAAAGGATGGCTTATATCTAACTTAAAATCTAAAAATATTAAGTAAAAGAACTCGTTTCTTTATAAATTTACTTTCTCGGTTTTTACTTTCCCATGTGAGACTTAATATTTATTTTTCAATGAAAATAAAATGTTTACATTTACTAGTATCAATAAAATTTATAGTTATGCTTTATCACTCTCTTTTTTTCATTTTTTATAGATAATAATATTGTTAAAATATTACAAAATAAACCTTGCAATCATAGTGAGATGCTTATTCTCCTAAGAAAAACCTTATTGAGCATGGGAATAAAGGATAAATAACTTTAACAAAAGAGTTAAGGAGTCATATTGTTTTTAAAGAGTCTTCTTACCTTTTATAAGGTATATAAATTGTTCCCCTTAGAGGTTTCATGTTACATTCACTGTTGTAAGAATGTATAATAACAACTTTTGGGCCTAATCATGAATGCAGGATCTCATTGTAGGAGGTATAGAGACCACAGTGACCACAATGGAATGGGCAATGTCTGAACTCTTGAAGCAACCACATCTTATTAGAAAGGCCGTTGAAGAGTTGGATAAGGTTGTTAGGAAAGATAGATGGGTAGAAGAGAAAGACATCCCACAACTTCCTTACATTGATGCAATTATAAAAGAAACTTCGAGGAAACGCCCTACAGCTGCAATGCTTGCACCACACTTATCTCTTAACGATTGTAACATAGATGGTTATGATATTCATAAAGGGACTACTATGTTGATAAACACATGGAGTATGGAAAGAGACCCTTCGACATGGGATGCATTTGAAGAGTTTCGCCCAGAAAGGTTCTTAGAAAAGGCCATTGATGTGAAGGGGCAACATTTCAAGTTGTTGCCATTTGGTTTAGGGAAAAGGATGTGCCTCGATTATAACCTTGCATTGAAGACGATCAATGCTTCCTTGGCTAACTTATTGCATGGTTTTGAATGGAATTTGCTTGACAATATGGAGCCAGAAGATTTGAGCATGGAAGAATTCTATTGCTTGGCTTTACATAAAAAAGCCCCTCTTGTTGCAATCCTAAAGCCCTGGCTTCCACTTCATCTATATTAGTTGTCTTTTTTAGCACAAAAGATCCATATTGTACTTGCTTTTGTTCCATAATAACTTACTCACTGTGCCTACTGCTCTAATTTGGAACACTGTGAGAGACAAGTAAGGGTGCAATACAAGCAGAATTGTACTTTATGAACCTAGAGTCCAGCAAAGCTGCACACGCCGCTTTCCTTCCCTCATGTTTTCTCCCTTGGTTTTTAAGAAGCTTTGGAATTTCTTCTTGTTTATCGTTATTTTTCTTTGTCAGATTATCTTCACCTCCATAACTGATGCATATATGGCAGATTCCTACTGCAAAAGATTTCATTCTGACGTCTGAAAGGTTAAATCAAAACTGTTTTTAGAGTTTGCAAAGCAAATAATAAAAGTTTCAAATACATTTTTACTTTCGTTAGAACTGTCTCTGATTGAGCATCAGAAGAAAATTTCTTGAAAAATAACCAACTCTTGAAGATTAAACATCAATCACATAAAAAACTTTGGGAGGTATCCATTTCCCAAAGTTGTGTACATTTTCACCGACTTTCCAACCGGGCACGTTCTTCATTACTTCAGCCTCATATTCAAGATGCTTTTCCACTTTGAGACAAATCTGTAGGAGGCAAACAAACAGGATTTATATTCCTTTAACTTCAGGAGGTTTAGCAAATAAGGAGTAGGTGGTGGAAGAAACGATCTCATAAGCCCCTTTCGTCTTCTTCAAAATGAAGGATAGGCAATATCACCCTCCAGGCAGCATATTTTTCTTCCTTGAGTGCCCTGTAAAATGAAAATATTTTTAGCATCGGTAGATCACTTTTCGATAATATCTCATTGGAAACATGATTCTCGCCACACTAAATTCAACATTAATACTTCTGTAACCATGCCAGGCAAAAGAATAGGAACAAGAGAATAGAATGAAGGTTCCATTAAGTCCAGCTACAAGTATATCATTTCTCCAACCCAAAACCCATCCAGAACATATCCAAAGTTTAAAAGGTAAATCTACAAACAAAACTTCTCCTGCAGGAATTCAATGCCCATTGAAAACTGGTTTTTTCGCTTTCCAACTGACTACAGGTTGTGAAGTGACTGCATATTCTATTCATATTTGGCCAAGTGGTTGCTCCACCATCACCAAAAATGCTCTTATCGCGAGGAGCTTCGCCAAAATGAAGCCGCTTTTTTTCGCTTTCGCTTTCCTCATCAATGTTTTACTGCAATAACACACATAAAATTGAAACTGCTTTCTTTTTTAAAATCTTAAAGTATTAAATAGAAGAATCATTTTTTTCTAAGTATGATTTATCACTCCCTCACCTTAAACATAAAATAATACTTTTTATTGGCTCTGAGAGCAACAAAAGAAAATTGCTTGAAAAATAACCAACTCCTGAAGATTAAACGTTAACCACAAAATAAATAAATAAACTGCAGTCGGAATAGTGTCACCAGACATCAGGATGGAGTTCACCAATTGTTGGAGGCATCCATTTTCCAGAGTTGTATACACTTTCAGCAACTTTCCAACCAGGCACATCCTTCGTCACTTTAGCCTCATACTCAAGATACTTCTTCCCCTCTGAGACAAATCCGTAGGAGGCAAACAAATAGGATTAATATTCCTTAACTTCAGGAAGTTTAGAAAATAAGGAATAAGGTGGGGGAAGAAACAATCTGTCTAACTTTTGTCTTCTTCAACTTGAAGGACATGCAATATCGCCATCTAGGCAGCATATTTTTCTTCCTTGAATGCCCTGCAAAATGCAAATATTTTTAGCATCCGGTACATCACTTTTCGATAATATTTTATTGGAAACATGACTCTCGCCACACTAAATTCAGCATTAATACTTTTATAACCATGCTAGGCAAAAGAATAGGAACATGATAGTGGATGTCCAAACATATGACTAGAAAGTATAGAATGAAGGTTCCATTAAGTCCACCGACAAAAACATCATTTCTCCAACCCGAAACCCATTCAAAACATATCCAAAGTTCAAATGGTAAATCTATAAACAAAACTCTTCCTGCAGGAACTCAATTTTTATTTGTGAGTTGAAAAACTAGATGTCATGGAGTTCCACAATGGGCATTGCTAGCAGATATAAAATGCTAGACTTCCTTTCTCATCTGTTCTTATTGACCTTACATCAAATAAAATTCCAGGGCTTAACTACACCTTCTAAGCAAGTACATGCCATGAGTAAAAGTGGTAGTGGCCCTCAATCGCCGCTACTTCCATCCGGACGGGAGCCAAAGTGCAGATCCCGGTGACAAGTTATGGAGTGGTCAAAAGGTTATTATTTGACTGTCACTGGTATTGTTGAAGAAGATAAGATCAAGGAGAACTATGTAAGGATAAATCGGTGGCCGAGAATGTCCTTGTCTCGGAAGCATGATTGGGGCTGGGAATTGTCGAACCACCTTTATCCCTACTAAAGCATTCCTGATGCCGAAAAGGAAGGTGGCACTGGGCCGCGTTATGAATTTACGTAAATATGTGTCTTTCGTTTCTCAAAGGACTGCTAGATATTGACTAGGGTGTGTATATGTTTCCTATAAGATGTTTCTTAGTATTGTATTACATGGTCCTTGTTATGGAGGTATGAGTGTTTATGTTATTTGTATAGAACAGATAAACATATTACTGTTATAAATTCGTCTTCTGTTGTAACCAAAGAAAAGAACTCAAAGCAGACAACTCAAAGCTCCTTCGAGCTATATTGTCGTCGGCTTGAGTTTTCACCTAAAGGGTGGCTTTATTAAGAATAATCAGAGCCTTTATCAGTAATAAGATTTCTTCACTTTTATATAATGTGAGACAGATGTCACTTATCATCTTTCATTGAGCTGAGTCTTCCACTAGGCTTGTAACATTTTTCTCCAACTAAATTTACGTTGCTCTCAGTGTGGCTTAACGTGGCTGCCCCCTTGTAGGTAGAAAGAACTTCTCATTTCTAATCAGTGCCAGACAAATACCATCAATCCCCCTCATTAGGTTGGGCCACCCACTAAAACGTGACAATATGGTTCAAGACCCATGCAGTTGATACATCCATTTCTGCCACCTTAGGCGCCGACGGCTGGATTTGGTTTGGGTTGACGATAGCATCTTTCTTTATCATTTTCCCCATATAAATTGGAATAATTACACGATATCATGTTTATCTTGCTGACCGCGACAGAAACGAAATATTTTCAACCTCTTGGAGGACTCTGATAAATACGCTAGTCTTGTCGATTTGCATAGCCATCACCGTTAATACTGCAGCATCTAGATAGGGATTACAACTATGCTAGCTATATTACAAGCACCATTGATTGTAATGGAATATTTTAGTGCACTGCATCAGTATTGCTTCACCTTCACCAATATTTCTCTTATCCTCCTTGCATTACTGAAAACTGGTTTGTTTCGCTTTCATGAAGGCCTCACGTTCTCTAAGTGATTGCAGGTTGTGAAGGGTTCACATATTCTATTTATATTTGACTAAAGGATAGCTCCACCGTCAGCGAAATTTCTCTCATCCGCAAGAAGGTTCCCGAAATTGAAATTGGTTTCTTTGACTTTCACTTTCGCCATCAACTTTTTCTGCAGTAATTTACTATGGTTACACTACATGCGTAGCTCTTCAAGGACGGGTAATGACAGGATTCCATTTGTAAACGACAACCATAAACCCCAACCCCACCACCAAAATTCCCAGCTCACCTCTTGGTCTACTGTTTTAGCCATGGCATCCCTAGCTGTTTTGTTTTTTTCTCAAAACATCGACCCTTTCGTTTCCATAAGCTTCTTGGTCCCCTTCCTCACCAATGCCTACATAGATTGTCACAAAAATATGGACCTCTCATGCACCTTAAGTTTGGATCCTGCGCAATTGCGGTTGTCTCATCACCTGAAATGGCAAAGCTTTTTCTCAGGACATATGATCACATCTTTGCATCTGACAATGCCCTATATTTGAACATAAACATCATCTAAAATCAAACCAGATTTAGGGAAAGAGAAAATCTCACCTCAAAATACATCACTCTACTTCTTCAATTGCATTCACCACATTCGATCCATCATTTATGGTCCCCATCTTCCATGCTCATCTCACCATTTGTTAGGATCCAACCTAGTTTTGATACCACTTGTTGAAGAAATTCAACCAAGTACATCATCTACATAAAGTTCAACACATAAATATAAGAACACACACATCAAAACACAATAGATTTAAGAGGTTCAGAATATTATAATGTCTTATGTCCTCTGTAATCTCTTCTTATTAGATTTTCTCATATATTTTCTCTCCTCAAACAAGTATCTTATGAATTTTCTCATCAACTAGAATCTACAAAAGGGTCCCTCTTCAACAATTAGCCCCCCATGAGAATTCCCTCAATTCGCCCACTAGGTTTCTTTATACTTTCCCTATTTATAGAGAAACTTTAAAAAAATTCTAGTCAAATACTAATAGGAAAACCTACTTCTATAAAATGATAAGAATCCTAACTTAATACAACTAGAAAACTCATTACATCTAAAAAATATTTCATGGTTCCACAATTACATAGAGACTCTTAATTATAATGACAACCATATCTTTTAACTTAATTGTTCCACCAATCCTAATACCCCGCCACCAAAATTCCCAACTCACCTCTTGGTCTATCGTTTTAGCCATGGCATCCCTAGTTGTTTTGTTGCTTTTCTCAAAACATCGACCCTTTCGTTTCCATAAGCTTCTCGGTCCCCTTCCTCACCAATCCCTGCATAGTTTGTCACAAAATATGGACCTCTCATATGCACTTTAAGTTTGGATCCTGCGCAATTGCGATTGTCTCATCACCTGAAACGGCAAAGCTTTTTCTCAGGACATATGATCACATCTTTGCATCTGACCACAAACCGCCGTAGGGAAGTACACGAGTTATAAAAATAACAACATCTTGCGGGCACCTTGGGGAACATATTTGCATCAAGTGCGTAAGATATGCCTCTCCGAGCTATTCACCTCAAGGCGACTTGAGTCCTACGAGAATATTCACGTAGAAGATAGGCGTGCTTTGTTTTCACATTTATATACTTTGGTTGGAAAGCCAATTAAGGTGAAAGAGCATCTCTTTCACTTTAATCTAAGCGTTTTTAATCTAAGTGTGATTAGTAGGATTGTATTGGATGACAAATATTTCCGCGCAACTGAACCCGAAACTTCAATAGAAACTCTAAAAGAATTTCAAGGAATATCAGAGGAGTGGTTCTTAGTTAGTGAGGCATTTTAACATTGGGGATTGGATACTATTGAAGGGATATGTTAAGCGAATGAAGACTTTAATGAAAAGATTTGATCGATTCCATGACCATGTTAAAGATTTACACAATGCAAAAAGTGAAGAGAGGTTTTGTTCCAATAGATATTGTGGATTTTCTATTGCAGCTCTTTGATAATTCTAATATTGAAGTTAAGCCCACTGTTGACAATATCATAGGTCTCATTCAAGTATTCCTAGAGCCTTTGATTTTAAGATTATTACTTGGTTTACTTATATTCCAATGAAAACTTTAGTACCAAATTTTGTCATGTGTTAGAATTTCCAATAAAGACACATCATTTTAACATAAATTGATAATGTTATTGATAGAAATAAAAAAAAATTAGTTATATCTAACTTAAAACCCTAAAACATTAAGTAGAGAAACTCATTTCTTTATAAACTACTTTTTAGATTTTTATATTTCTTATATGAAAGTTAACATACTCGTTCACTATAATATTTTAGCCAATATTATCTTTTAGTGCCACTTTTTGCATGGATTTTGAGATCACCTATATCTATAGATGTACTAAAGAAGAACTTAAGCTATGATACCACATTATAATTAGAAAAAAAATGACAACCTAACTTAAAATTATAAGACATTAAGTAAAAGAATTCATCTCTTTATAAACTTCTTTTCAAATTTTTATTTGTTTATTCCGTATGAGACTTTAAGAGTTATTTTTTTATGAAAGTAAAATGTTTATTTTTACTAGCATCAATGAAAATTAGAGTTATGCTATATCACTCTCTTTGTATAGTATAAGTTTTTTCTTTGTTTAATAGATAATATTATTCATAAAATATCACAAAACAAACCTTGCAATCCTAGTGAAATGCTCATTCTCCTAGCAAAAACCTTATTGAGGATGGGACTAAAGGATAAGTAGCTTTAAAAAGAAAGCTAAGGAATCATTGTTTTAAAAAGCCTTCTTATTTTTTTAATGAAGTATACAAATTATTGCCCTCATAAATGCAGGACCTCTTTATATAAGGTATAGATACCATAGTGAGTACAGCGGAATGGGCAATGTTTGAATTGTTAAAGTAACCACATCTTATCAAAAAAGCCATTAAAGAGTTAGATAGGGTTGTCAAGAAGGACAAATGGGTAGAAGAGAAAGACATCCCACAACATCCTTAGATTGATGCAATTATAAAAGAAACAATAAGGAAACACCATGTAGTTGCAATGCTTACATTGCACTTATCTCTTGAAGATTGTAACATAAATGGTTATAATATTTGTAAAAGGACTACTATGTTGATAAACACATGGAGTATGGGAAGAGACCCTTTGACATGGGATGCACCCCAAGAGTTCTGCCCAGAAAGGTTCTTAGAAAAGGCTATTGATGTGAATGGGCAACATTTCGAGTTGTTGCCGTTTGGTTTAGGGAGAAGGATGTGCGTTGGTTATAACCTTGCACTGAAGATGATTAGTGCTTCCTTGGCTAACTTGTTGCATAGGTTTGAATGGAGTTTGCTAGACAATACGAAGCTAGAACATTTGAGCATGAAGGAATTCGTTTGCTTGACTCTACATAGAAAGGCCCCTCTTACTGCAATACTAAAGCCCCAACTCCCTCTTCATACGTATTAATTGTATTATTTAGTGTAAAACATCCATATTGTATCCGCTTTTGTTTTGTAATAAGTTACTTACCATGCCTATTGCTCTAATTTGGAATGCTATGAGAGACAAGTAGTCTTTAAGGTTAAAATACAAGCATTATTGTACTTTATAAACCTAGAGACCAGCAAAGTTGTACATGCCGCTTTGCTTCCCTCATCTTCTTTCTTTTTGCTTTCAACAAGCTTTGAAATTTATTCTTCTTTTCATCTTGTTATTTTCTTTGACAGATCATCTTGTCCCCCATAAATAATGCATATGTGGGAGACTCCTACTGCAAAAGATTTCCTTCTTATGTCTGAAATGTTAAATAAGAACTGTGGTTAGAGTTTGCAAAGAAAATAACGAAAAGTTTCAACTACATTTTTATTTTCTCTAGAACTGGCTCTGACTGAGCAACAGAAGAAACTTGCCTGAAGAATAAGCAACTCCTGAAGATTAAACATTAACCACAAAAAAAAAAAAAAGAACTGCAGTCGGAGTAGTGTCACCAGACATCAGGATGGAGTTCACCAATTGCTGGAGGCATCCATTTTCCCGAGTTTTGTACACTTTAAGCAACTTTCCAACCAGGCACATCCTTCACCACGTTAGCCTCATACTCAAGATACTTCTTCCCCTCTGACAAATCGGTAGCAGGCAAACAAATAGGATTAATATTCCTTAACTTTAGGAAGTTTAGAAAATAAGGAATTGGTGGGGGAAGAAACAATCTGTCTACCTTTTGTCTTATTCAGCTTGAAGGACATGCAATATCGCCCTCTAGGCATCATGTCTTTCTTTGAATGCCCTACAAAATGCAAATATTTTTAGCATCCGGTACATTACTTTTCGATAATATTTTATTGGAAACATGATTCTCGCCACACTAAATTCAGCATTAATACTTTTATAACCATGCTAGGCAAAAGAATAGGAACATGACAGCGGATGTCCAAACATATGACTAGAAAGTATAGAATGAAGGTTCCATTAAGTCTACCTACAAAAACATCATTTCTCCAACCCGAAACTCATTCAAAACATATCCAAAGTTCAAATAGTAAATCTATAAACAAAACTCTTCCTGCAGGAACTCAATTTTTATTTGTGAGTTGAAAAACTAGATGTCATGGAGTTCCACAATGGGCATTGCTAGCAAAGATAAAATGACATAAGATTTAAGAATCTCTAAGGTTTAAATGCAAGACTTTCTTTCTCATTTGTTCTTATGAGCCGCTACTTAATTACAACTTCAAAGCATTTACGCGCCATGCGTAAAAGTGGTACTGGCCCTCCCATGCGCCGCTACTTCCATTCGGGCGGGAGCCAAAGTGCAGATCCCGGTGACAAGGTATGGGGTGGTCATGAATGCTATTATTTGACCGTCACTAGTATTGTTGGTGAAGATAAGATCAGGGAGCACTACGTAAGGATAAATCGGTGGCCGAGAATGTCCGTGTCTCAGAAGCATGATTAGAGCTGGGAATTGCAAAACCACCTCTATTCCCACTCAAGCATTCCCGATGCCGAAAAGGAAGGCACTCGACCTCGTTATAAGTTTATTTGAATGTGTATTTTTTTTCTTAAAAGGCTGCTTGCTATTGACTTGGCTGTGTATACGTTTTCGATAGGATGTTTCTTAGTATTGTATTACATGGTCCAAGCTATGGAGGTATGAATGTTGTGAGCCAAATAAACAGACTACTGGTATAAATTAGTCTTCTGTTGTGAGCCAACATGTAGCTTCAAATTGAGGCCTTTGTTAACAAAAGGAAAAAAAACAAAAAAACAAAACTCAAAGCAGACAACTCAAAGCTCCTTCGAGCTATATTCTCGCGAGCTCGGGTTTCAACCTAAAATCCCCACTTTATTAGAAATAATCAAAGCCTTTATAGGTAATAAGATTTTCTATTTTTTATCTAGTGTGAGACAAATTTCACTTACCATCTTCATTGAGCTGAGTCTTAACTAGGCTTGTTGACATTTTTCTCCAACTAAATCTACATCGCTCTTAATGTTGCTTAACCTGACTGTCCCCTAATAATAATTGTCCCCTAACAATGACTGTTCCCTTACAAGTACCGAGAACTTCTCACTTCTAATCATTGAAAGACAAATACATCAATCCCCCTCAACATTAGTTTGGGCCTCCCACTAGGCCGTGAAAATACGGTTCAAGACCCCTCCAGTTGATACACCCATTTCTGCCACTTAGGCCCTCAGCAGCTGACTTTGGCTTGGATGATGATAGCATATACGATATGACATGTATCCCACTGACCACAACACAAAAAACGATATATTTTCAACCTCTCGGAGGACAGTGACAAGTATATCAATCATGTCCATTTGCATAGCCACTACGGCCACTGCAGCATCTATATAGGGATTACACCTACGCTAGCTACATGATAGGCACCATTGATTGTAATGGTGGAATATTTGATTACTATGCATGTATAGCACATTTTCTCCAAGGACGGACAATGAAAGGACTGCCCCACTAATGCTCTACCGCGACCAAAATTTCTCTTATCCTCACAATATTGAGAATTGATTTGTTTCGCTTTCACTGTCGTGCAGAATAACTACGAAGACCTCACGTTTTTAAAGTGATTACACGTTGTGAAGCCTCCACATATTCTATTTATACTTTACTAAGGGATAGCTCACCGACACAAAAATTGCTCTTATCCTCGAGGAGGTTCGCAAAACTGAAACTTGTTTCCTTCACTTTTGCTTTCACCATCAACTTTTTCTGCAGTCCGCATTATGGTTCATTTAGTTCAAGGACTGAGTAATTACAGGATTCCAGCAGTAAACTAGAACACTATAAACCCAACCCGTACCCCAAAAAACAACCACCACCACCAAAATCCCCAGCAATGGAGTTCACCACTCTGTCTGTTGTTTTAGCCATAGCATCCCTAGCTGTTCTCTTCTTCTCCTCAAAACATCGACCTTTTCGTTTTCGTAAGCTGAAACTTCCACCTGGTCCCAAACCTTGGCCCATCGTTGGCAACCTGAACCTTCTTGGTGCCCTTCCTCACCAATCCCTGCATAAATTGTCACAAAAATATGGACCTCTCATGCACCTCAAGTTTGGGTCCTGCCCAGTTGTGGTTGTCTCGTCACCCGAGATGGCAAAGTTTTTTCTGAAGACATATGATCACGTCTTTGCTTCTAGACCCCGAACCGCTGCCGGTAAGTACGCCGGCTATAACTATAACAACATCTTGTCGGCACCTTGGGGAACATTTTTACTTCAAGTGCGTAAGATATGCCTCTCGGAGCTATTCACCTCGAGGCGACTTGAGTCCTATGAGTATATTCGTGTAGAAGAAAGGCGTGCTTTGTTTTCACGTTTATACGCTTTGGGTGGAAAGCCAATTAAGGTGAAAGAGCACCTCTTTCATCTCAATCTAAGTGTGATTAGTAGGATTGTATTGGGTGACAAATATTTCAGTGCAACTGAATCCGAAGCTTCAATAGTATCACTGACAGAATTCCAAGAGATGTTAGAGGAGTGGTTTGTGGTAACTGGGGCATTTAACATTGGGGATTGGATACCATGGCTTGATTTCTTGGATTTACAGGGATATGTGAAGCGAATGAAGACTTTGATGAAAAAATTTGATAGATTCCATAACCATGTTATAGATTTACACAATGCAAAAAAAGAAGAGAAAGATTTTGTTTCAAAGGATATGGTTGATTTTCTATTGCAGTTGGCTGATGATCCTAATACTGATGTTAAGCTCACTGTTGACAATGTCAAGGGTATCATTCAGGTATTCCTAAAGCCTTTCATTTTAAGATTCTTTCTTGATTTACTTATGTTGCAATGAAAACTTTTTTTATGAAATTTTGTTGTGTTAGAAACTCTAGTATCAATTAAGGCACATCAACTTAACATAAATTGATAACATTGTTATTAAAAATTAAAGAGAATAACTCATATCTAACTTATAACTTTAAAGCATTAAGTAAAGAATACATTTAAGTATAGATACACAACTATTTATAAACTACTATTCAAGTTTTTATATTTCCATTGTAAGACTTGCATGCCCCATCATTATAATAGTTCAATCCAAATTATCTAGCAATACCACTTTCTACTTGGATTCTAAGCTTCCCTATATTTATAAAAGTGCTAAAGGAAAACTTAAACTCTAATAGCACAATAGAAATTTAAAAAAAAAAAAAGATTCATATCCAATTTAAAATATTAAGGCATTAAGTAAAGGGTAAGAAGATTTAACAAGAGAGTTAAGGAGTCATACTATTTTTAAAGAGTCTTCTCTTTTTTTTTCTTATGAAGTATACAAATTGTTACCTTAAGAAGTTTCAAATTACACCCTACCTTTGTAGGAAAGTATATTGATAGCTTTTAGGTTTCATCATGAATACAGGATCTCATTATAGGAGCTACAGATACCACAATGACTACAATGGAATGGGCAATGTCTGAACTCTTGAAGCAACCACATCTCATCAAAAAGGCCACTGAAGAGTTGGATAAGGTTGTTGGAAAGGATAGATGGGTAGAAGAGAAAGACATTCCGCAACTTCCTTACATTGATGCAATTATAAAAGAAACAATGAGAAAACAACCTACAGCCGTAATGCTTTCACCACACTTATCTCTTGAAGATTGTAACGTAGATGGCTATGATATTCTCAAAGGGACTACTGTGTTAATAAACACATGGAGTATGGGAAGAGACCCTTCGACATGGGATGCACCTGAAAAGTTCTACCCAGAAAGGTTCTTAGGAAGGACCATTGATGTGAAGGGGCAACATTTCGAGCTGCTCCATTTGGTTCAGGAAGAAGAATGTGCCCTGCTTATAACCTTGCATTGAAGATGATCAATGCTCCCCTGGCTAACTTATTGCATGGGTTTGAATGGAATTTGCCTGACAATATAAAGCCAAAAGATTTGAGCATGGAAGAATTCTACTGCTTGGCTTTACATAAAAAGGCCCCTCTTGTTGCAATCCCAAAGCCTCGGCTCCCACTTCATCTTTATTTAGTGTAAAAGATCCATGTTGTGCCCACTTTTGTTATGTAATCAGTTACACCTAAATGTGTTGCTCTAGTTTAGCATGTAGTATTACTGCATTACTATACTTACATATAGTCTAATAAAGCTATATGTGCTATTATGGGTAAGCCTTTTCTGCCTTGGAATGTAAAATATAATTTGACCATTCTAGAATGGAGGTGGGTGTATCTTTATTTCTCCAACTTTTGCAAGATTGGTGCAAAGATAGCCTAGTTGTATTCTAGTGCCTTGGTTATCAAGGAAATAGTCAAACAAACTAGTTGTATTCAAAGCCTTGACTTCTACTTTTTTTTTTTTTTTCAATACACATACCTAAACTCATACCCTAGTATTGCATCACAACTCCTTAATAGCAATAGTTTGACCTCCATAAAAATTGATGGCCTTAAGTTTGCCAAGAAAAGTTACTACACTTAGTATTACCCTTCATATGATAGTTTCCAACAATTGTAACCTTAATGGACAGTACTTCCTTGATTTGGCAACTTAACCTCCTTGCTAAATCTGTATCAACGAAGTTATGTGTACACTTTTATCAAACAAAATGTTAACTTTAGTCCTTTCACAAACTACCTTTAATCTAAAAGTTCCTAATGAGGATCCCCTAGACATTTTATGAATGAAAATAACATCCTCTTCCTCCTCCTTTTGCACCCTGAAATCACATTGTGGTAATGTCAACTTATTGTCGGGTTGTTCTTCCTCTTTGATCATCAAGAACAACTGCTTCTTCTTACACATATGTCCTTTAACTCACTTCTTATTACAATAATAGCACAATCCTCCCTCCCTTCTAACCTACATTTGCAACCCTTGATATGCTTTGTAGAAAAGTGCATGTCTCTATTGTTCTTGTGTGTCAAGGAATAGTTAACTTTTGGTTGACCCATAACTAGTTATTTACCCTTATGGGGCACCAACTTCTCACTCATCAATGCTAGCTTAAATGTTTGTTTTAGGTTTTGGGGTTACAACATAGAGATTGGCCCTTTAAGCTCCTCATGTAGTCCCATTAAGAAGGATTCCAAAAATGCTTCTTTCATCCACCTTGAATTCTTTGCCTAGTACTTGAAATTGTAATCTGTCAAACTTCATGATGTAAGCAATCACTATAAATGTTTATCGTAAGTGGTGAAATGTCTCCAAAATGCCTTCACACTACTTTATTGTGACCTTATCACATTTATCCTTTTAAAATTGAGTCTAACTCACTCATCCTATGGCATTGAAATGATTCTCAACCCATTAAGTAACTTCATCCATGAAATAAATTATTGTGTATTTTATTTTCGTAAACTCATCCATTAAGTCAAAGTAGAAATAAAACTCGTTGGTATTTCAATCCCTTTTAGGATCTCTAAATTTGAGAAAATTAGGGCAATGAGTATGAGATCTAGAATTACATGCATGCACTCCACCTCTAGGGTGCCACTTCATTTTTGGGCTATATCTATTAAGGTTGGGTCCTTTGATGTCTCTAGTAACTATCCTTAGGGTTTAAACCCCACAAAATTGGGCCCCTAATCTAGTTGGCCTCAAAGACAAAAAATGCCCATGAGAGGCTTTGCAATAATTGGGTCCCAAGCTTGCACCCAAGTTTTGCTCGTCAATTTGTCCTTATGCCCACATATTGTCCTTGTCCTTGTGTATTGGACCCCTAGCTCGCTTGTTGTGCTTGTAATTGAGCCCTTAGCCAATTTGTTGTCCTTATGGATTGGGCCCCTAATTTCACTTGCTATCCCTGTAGAGTGGGCCCCTAGGCCACTTACTATCCAAGCAAATTTGGCCATAGGCTCTCCATGGGAGTTGGGCCACCAAGCTACTTGTAGCACTTGCTGTTTAGGCTTCTAAGTTAGATGAGGCCCCTTGTAAGTGGACCCATAGCCTAGTGTGCACCTAGGGGTAGTGGGCTTGTGACCAGTGGCCTCCTAACCCCTCTGGGAGTAAGGCCCAGTGGTTTGGAATGGTGCCCCCTCCAATGGAACTGATGGTGGTGGGTCAACCCATGGTGGAGGGTGGTCGCGGTGGCCATCATCAGGCCCGCAGCACCCATGTACAGTGGCTCATGGTCATGGCTGTGCACAAAACTGCTTACATGATTCGCGTTCACAAAGGCACACTAGTCGTTAAGCGACCTATGCCCCTACCAAATGAATGCTAGATTGGTGGCTGGCAAAAGAACTCCGAGGCCCATCCAAGCACCCTAGGATGGGTCCACCTGCAATACATGGCCAGAAAACACCAAGTCAACCCCTAAACCCAACGGGTTCGGGTTTGGAAAGTGTTCCAACGCAAATAGCAATCCTCAGACTAAGAAATCAATATCCCAAACAACATCAGCTCCCAACTAAGCAAAGCAATTGTCAACAACTTTTAGTTTTGATTGCTGGTATACTTTTGCGTGGTGAGTCTGCCAAAATGCTCTCCTTCCTTATCTTCTCTCTTTTTGTTTTAAAAAAGCTTTGGTATTTCTTCCTTTTCATTACTTTGACAAATTATCTTCTCCCCTATAACTAATGCGTACATGGGAGATTCCTGGTGCAAAAGATTTCCTTCTGATGTCTGAAGTATAAGACCAAGCATATGAGGCAGGCCAGAGAGTAGACAACAAGGGTGTAATATTAAACCATAACTGCTGTTAGAATTTGCAAAGCAAGTAACAAAAAAGTTCCAAATACGTTTTTATTTTCACTAGAACTGGCTCTGACTGAGCAACAGAAGAAACTTGCTTGAAAATAACCGACTCTTTGAAGATCAAACATCAACCACAACAAAAACTGCAGTCAGAATGGTATCACCACACATCAGGACGGAGTTCACCAGTTGCTGGAGGCATCCATTTGCCAGAGTTGTATACACTCTCACCAACTTTCCAACCGGGCACATCCTTCATTACTTCGGCCTCGTACTCAAGATACTTCTTCCACTCCGAGACAAATCTGTAGAGGCAAGCAAACGGGATTTATATTCCTTTAACCTCAGGAGGTTTAGAAAATGAGTAGGTGGTGGAAAAAACGATCTGATAAGCTATCTGTCTACCTTTCGTCTTCTTCAGCTTGAAGGACAGGCAATATCGCCCTCCGTGCAGCATATTTTTCTTCCTTGAGCGCCCTGCAAATGCAAATATTTTTAGAATCGGGTACATCACTTTTCGATATATCTCATTGGAAACATGATTCCCGCCACACTGAATTCTACATTAATACTTCTATAAATCATGCTAGGCAAAAGAACAGGAACAAGATAGGGGATGACTGAAACAAAAGTATGAACAGCAGTATAAAATGAAGGTTCCAATAAGTCCAGCTACAAAAATTTCGTTTCTCCAACCTGAATTCCATACAAAACATATCCAAAGTTCAAAACAAGTAAAACCATAAACCAAACTATTCTTGCAGGAACTCAATCTTTTATTTGTAAATTGAAAAACTAGATGTCAGGGAGTGCCGCAATGGGCATTACTAGCAGAGATGAAATGCCATAAGATTTAAGAATCTCTAAGGTTTGAATGCGAGAGTTCCTTTCTCATTTGTTCTTATGACCTTACATCAAATGAAACCCCAAGGCTCTACACGCCTGTTACTCTCCATAGGTAAAAGACAGCAGACCAGATATTCCTGCCCAATGATCACCTAGTCCTAATCTTTGCTTTAATGTAATTAGCAACAGCAGCATACCAAGCAATTGGTCAATAAATATTCACATTGACTTGAAGCTTATTACTTGTTGAGCTTCATATATTTCCCTCAGTTGGAAACACTGGATACCATTAAATATTTTTGAAGAAATCAATAAGTCGAAGCTTTGACTTTATGGGGAACTTTTAATGAACAAACAAACTCAACAGGGAAAATAGTTGAGAAGGCCAAGCCCCCACGAGGTGTAGAGAAGGAAAACAGGGTAGGGTCTAGATCCCAAAGTTTAGTACATCCAAGAAAATTGAAAGAGACTTTAAGGTGAGGTTGAAGAGATAGTTTTTCATATGAAATAGGATAAAAATGCTGCAGATACAGCTACCTGAATGGAAACCAAAAAATTTCATGTCTAAGCACTGATGAGATACACTCATTACTGCATCAATCAACTTAGGGCATAGTGTTCCCTACAACATAAAGAAGCTAACAGGATTTCTAAGCTTCTTAAGTCAGCAAATGATAGCAAGAAAATCAGCCGTATACCGGGACACTCTTGAGCCTCCTGTGCCCAGCGTTGCCTTCTCATAAGTCAATTTATGAGAGTCGGAATTCTATAAGCAGAGGCAGAAGATAAGCATACAAATATGAACTTGATTCTTCAGATTCCCACCCCCAAAAAGATTCCTTGAAAGGAATAAATAAATAAATAAACTGAGAATCATTTTAGGAATGAGCAACTCAACCAAATTTCCATTTAAAGGTCAAGAATACAAATTAGTTTTAACTTTTGATTATCAAGAGTTCTTATCCCACCCTCCACTATGATACTAACATATCATTATAAATGATCACTAGCTAAAAGCAGTAAACATTAATATCTCCAAAAGGCAGTGACGTTACCATCACCAAATGAATTACCCAAAAGTTGTATATCACAATCAACCTGATAACCACAGTTGCTAGGTCATGACTCACAACTGCCCACAGTAAACATAACATCACATGCACATTTTTTCTAAGATTACTTTGAGATAAGTTGGTAGCATCACACTGTAGTTGGGCAATGAAGAAGAGCTTAACTAGGGCAACCACTCACTTTGCCTTACAAAAAGCAAGGTGATTTACTGACTAAAGCCTGAGTGAACAACCTTTAGAACCATCAGAACATGTGGCTATATACCAATTGAAAATACTTAGACAAAGATCTTAACTAGGGACCTTTCGTTGGCCTTGCAACATATTATATCTTGAGGAAAACACAATCCCCTCAGAATTTGGTTTTGCTAATAAATAATGTGCCAAGATTCTAATTGTTTGAACTAAAACCAGAAACCAGCGAAAATAGTTTCAACTCCTCCCTCTGCCTATTTCTATTAACTGAAGATTGGGACTAGGTGACCATGGGCCACGAATCATCTAGTCAAAAATTTAGTCATCCAGTGAAAATTTTCCACCATACCCAAATATTGCATGATGTAGATTTTCTTTGTTGGTCAAAGACAAGACAGTCACATGATGCTTTTGACATGAGTGCTGGGTTACTTGATCTTGAATCAACTAGGAACATTGTGCCAATCACATCTTCCTTTTGAATGAAGAAGTTAAGGCAGATACCAGATTCTTCAAGGTGTAACATGAGCAATCAAACCAATCCCCATACCCAATATGTATCTAGTTCTCTGTCTTTACATGAACAACATATTCAAAAATTACAATCCAGCTTTTTCCCCCCCTTGAAAGACTAGCATTTCTTGTTCCCATCATCTGCGAAGATCAGATTACCTAACCCAACGCAGGGGGTTGTTACTATCGTAATACAAACGACAGATATACTATCATGATCTCAAACGCACTAACGTGAAATTATTGCCAATCAACGTTTTACAAAACGTCAACCTTATTACATTCCAAAGCAAACTTCTCAGGTTTCAACAAATGGGATGTTCTCAACTCCCGCCCTTGAATGACTTCAGGACACGCGGCACATTACTGGTCACATTTACTCCTCCACCAAAATCCGAATATACAACCTCACAGCGGATAGACAGCTAAGCTCAAAAAAATAAAAACCCAAAAGAAGAGGAAAATTGTCCAAGCAATCGAAAAGATGGTAGCTAAAACAGCAAAACCTACAAGACCCACCTCATTTCTAGAGCCCATCTCACTGAACCATCGAATCCCCAAACTCTTCCAACCAATATCCGAGAAAAAATAAACAAAACAAAGATCTACGCATCACCGATCATACCCTCCGCATCTCCAATCAACCGTTTTCACAAAAGATTCACCACCCAGATAAGAAAATCAATTGAAAAAATAAAACAACAAAGAAGCTGATAACGATTGCGATTGAGAAATGCTGACCTGCGGATCTTGTTGCCCTTGCCCACCTGGTACATACCCCATGAGAAAGCACCGAAAGCAGCAAGAAATATAGCCACAGCACTTGGCCCCTTGTTGGGGATTCGCCGGGCGTACCGGACCGGCGGAAACCCGCCCGGAGGCGGCCCGTCCTGGAGGACTGGCATGTCCTTTACGCTGGCCATCCCTGGCTTCTTCCTTATCGCTGCCTCCGTCATCTTCGCTCTCTCTTTCACTCTCTGTCTCTGTAGAATTCGGAAATTTGGAAGCTCTGAGAAGCCGTGTGGGGGTTAGATTGGGGATGGAGCTCAGGAAATTTTCGACGCAGCGAGCAAGGCCAAGAGTGCAGAGCTGGTGGCGATAGCATACTACCGGATGTAGAACAGTATACTTTCCACCAATTAGTACGAGAAACGTGGCACGGGGGATAGGAGGCCTGGGATGAAAGGTCACAGCAAGTCACGCAACCAGGACTTATAACAAGAAAGTACATTGTCATTTTTTTTTGTTACAATAAAAGATGACAAAATAAGTTAAGAAAATAGAAAACAGATTATTATTATCATTATTCCACCTTGGATTTTATTTAGAACAATAATTTAAATTATAAGAAAAATCAACTTAGTAAATAAAGGAAAAAGAGAGGAATAACGTATAGTATTATATGGTTTAGGCCTTTTTTTACATCCATAAGAATAATTCTTATGATATTATTTACTTGACAAGCATATGAATGATTTCTTTATCTTAAAAATTAAGGATTCATTTTTGGTTAAATAAGAAATTGACATTTTAATCAAATTCTCTTATTAAACTCATAATGCCATTAACTTATCGTAAATTTTTTAATTAAATTGATAAATTTGTGCTTACTAAAAATTATGTATCATTATTATGCGTATATTTGCAAAAAAAAAATTGCAAGTTGGCCAATAAGCCAAGCCATCGCATCTTTTGGATATCAATATCATTGACTTTCAAATGTAAAAAAACTTAAAACATTTAGACATTGGATGATATTTCCATATATCAAAAGATTGAGGCATGTTTTTAGGTCCTTGTTTCCTATAAATAAATAATAGCATTTTCTTGTTGATTGTGGGTGAAAATGTTAAAAATAATTTAATTTCCTCCCTTGAAACTAATTATTAAGCAAATGAAACACTTTAGTTCATTAAAAAGATGCAGAATTAAGAAATCAACAATATCATACAGCCACTACTTTTTTAAGTTATTACAATGTCTTCAACATCAAAGCGTTATTTTTGGGGCGTTCTCAATGAAGCTTATTGGGAGCCTTTTCTTTTGTCAATATTCAATACTTGAGATAAAACATAAGGAAAGTATCACCAATTTTTCTATTTTGAAATCTTCACTCTTAGGTCAATTTGCAGACCATTGAGTTGGTAGATTTAGAAGTCCAACCCAAACATTAATTCGATAATTAAATTTTGTATTTTTTTAAGTTTTATCTCAACAATTTTATTTTTCCATGTAAGTCTTTTGTACATTTTTGTAATATCATTAAGCTCAAGTTTATATAGATGGAGCAAATTCACCTTGATTCATGTCAAGTTAAAAGGTTCAAAGACATTGAATTCACAACCTAAGAGATAGTTCATAAGGTATTTTCTTGGTTTTGTAACGTGGGGTCAAACGTTGAAAGCATAAAGGAATATCCGAGAACTACATAAATAAACACTTCTCTAAAAACTAATTGGTAGTCCAATTTTTTGGGTTTGAATTATTTGGAATCCTTAATACGGCATAGAAAAAGGTCCGGAAAATGAAAATTGAAGGGGGGTTTTAATATCAAGAGCTCTTCTTTAATAAATAAAATCCAACACTCCTTTTTTTAAAATAAAAAAATTCGACATTAATCTCACTGCAAGATTTGCTTAGCACAATTGACCACAAAGATTTATGGGCTTTAATCGTTATTTAAGAGGTCCCTTAATACGATTAATTAGAACGGCCCGAACAATTTCAACGATTCCATTGGTCATAAGAACCGATAAAAAGCTATGAAGCCAAGTCATATCTCAAACATTGAGATGATTGAATTTCGAGAACGAATGCTTGTTATGTAATTACCTTATAATTTTACAATTTATGTTACAAAGATGATGTGATACATACTTTATACTTGTGAATAAAAATTATCATGAAAACCATTTTCTTAGATTTGTTGCGAGAGACCGTATTAAAGAGAGATAGAATAATTTGAATCTAAGACATTGGGATTTTCAATCAATAGCCTTGTCATTGAGCTATTATATGAGATTCTGGGTTATTTAGATCTTGTTTAAACATCTTTTTAAGCAAAAAATGTTGGATTGAAAATAGTAATTTTCATTATTATGAAGGAGTAATTACAATACATTCAAAAACTTTTGTCTCTTAGTTAATGTTAAGTTTTTCCATAATCTTTCATTTTAATATTATTTGAAAAATTTACTAACTACTTATAAAATGATCACAATCATTAGTTTACATATTTATTCTTATAATTTCCTCTCCAAATATCTAATAAAAATTTATTACTTTTTAATAATTATAAACTTTTCTAACAATCGCACTTTATTTTCATGGTGGCAGCAGCTTGATCAGTCTTGGACATCTTTTATTTTCTTTTTATCTTCTTTTTATCTTTTGAACATGCACGTAAAAAAGGAGTCGCTTTTTCTTGGGGGGTCCAATGAAACGAGGGCTTTTGAAGTCACGTAGAAACCTTGAACCATGCCCAAATCGTTCGATTTCAGTGGTGGAAAATCATACTCGTGAGCACTACTCCGGAGAATAAAAAACGCAAAACCCTTAAACCCTAGAAGCTGCCGGTTGATGCTTCTAGACCCTTCATCACTTCCTTTTAAAAGCAGCCCGTCTCAGTTTCTTTCTCGCTTCCCCTAAACGTCGTCTGTCTTGGTCTGTTCTCGCTGTCTCTGCCATTTCCATCATGTACCGCTTCGCCTCTAGCCTCGCCTCCAGGGCTCGGTACGTGTTCTTTTCTGATTCTTTTCCAATTGGGTCTCTCTCATTATGCTCCTGTTCCTTTTGGTTGAGGAGAGAATGTGATAAATCAAAGTTTCGATGTGGGTTTTCTGTTTTTGATTGTTTGGGGATGGGAAATGGTAAAAGATTGGAACTTTCTTCCAAGCAGCTTTGGAACATGAGTTTCGGGGATAAGCACTCCTGGTTTTTTTTGTTTTATATTTTGAGTTTCTCAGTGAGCGAGTGAGATTTTAATTTCTTTGTTAATCTATTTGGATTGTGCAGGGTCGCTAGGAGCAGTGCCCAGCAGGTGGGAGAACTAGTTGTTGGATCTCCTTAAACTGTAGAAGGTCTGTTGATTGTCTGTGCTAATGTTTGTCCTGATCTCTTTGCTTTTCTGTGTATAGGTTGGTAGTAGAATAAGTTGGAGCAGGAATTATGCGGCGAAGGACATCAGGTTTGGAGTGGAGGCCCGGGCTCTGATGCTCAAGGGTGTCGAAGAGCTAGCAGATGCGGTTAGAGTCACCATGGGTCCAAAGGTACTCCATGGCTAACTAACTGCATCCTAATTGATGTCTAATTTTTGATGGGTAATTTGTATCTCATATTGACAACAAATTTAAAAAGCATTGGCGCTTCAGGTGGTTTTAGGTCCCATAGATCAATCATTTGAAGTGAACCAACCTGTTCTTTATTGAAGCTTATACGTAGATAACAGGTTGTGGGTTTTTTTTTTTTTAAATTAAATTACATATTGGTGTGATTGTATGCTGATTTGTGCGGGTAAAATCTCTGGCAATGTAAATGTATTAGTTCTTTTTACTAAGTACAGAAATACATAAACGTATTCTTTCAGGCATTTCGGGATGAATAAGCAGATTTTTTCTTCATTCCTGCGAAAGAAATGTTACATATTCGGGAGGTTTCTGAGAAATTTTTGGGAATGAACTTTTGCACTTTTCTCTTAGCAATTATGCTTTCTATCCCGTAGAAAATTAGTTCAAAAAGGTTAAGAAAGCAAAAAAGAAGTACTGTTACCCATTGTTTTGTGAAAACTTTTTCTTTTGCTAATGTTGGATGGGTTAACGTGATTAAATAATTCTTGACATTGGTGTTTTACTGCTGAAGGGACGCAATGTGGTTATTGAACAAAGTTGGGGTGCCCCTAAAGTGACAAAAGATGGTGTAACCGTTGCAAAGAGCATTGAATTTAAGGACAAAGTCAAGAATATTGGTGCTAGTCTTGTGAAACAGGTTGCAAATGCCACCAATGATACCGCAGGGGATGGTAAGGTCTTTGCCATTGAAGCATTTGGTGGCAACTTGGATAATCTGTGTTTGATGTATCTGCTCATTTATTTTTGTTATTTTCAGTTGTTATAGATAATGGCTTGAGCTGTATTCTTATGTATGAGAACTTTTCTGTATTTGCAGGGACCACCTGTGCCACAGTGCTTACCCGAGCAATATTTACCGAAGGGTGCAAGTCAGTTGCTGCTGGGATGAATGCCATGGACCTAAGACGTGGTATTACCATGGCAGTTGATGCTGTTGTTACACATTTGAAGAGCAGAGCACGAATGATCAGCACATCTGAAGAAATAGCACAGGTCTGGTGGATCAGTTCTAGTAACTTAAGCCTCTAGCAGCTTGAGTTCTTTGGTCCTGGGGTTTTATATGAGCAAAGCTTGTGATGTTTAATCTAAGATCTTTCAATGTAATAGGTTGGGACAATATCAGCCAACGGAGAGAGAGAAATTGGTGAGTTGATTGCCAGGGCCATGGAGAAAGTTGGCAAAGAAGGAGTGATCACAATCCAAGTAATTTGCTTATTATTTATACATTTTATTTTCTCACTATCACTAGCGAAAACTTTTTTTTTTTTTTTTCTGGTCACAACCCCATCTTTTTATCCCTCCTGTACTCCGATATGCTCCCTGCCTTTTTGGTGTTCAATTTTTCTGAAGAAGTTGGGTCTTCTTTAACCGTGCAGGATGGAAAGACATTGTATAATGAGTTGGAAGTTGTTGAAGGCATGAAGCTAGACAGGGGTTACATATCCCCTTACTTCATTACTAACCAGAAAAACCAGAAATGTGTAAGTTTTGTCCTTTCCTTATGATATAAATGCCTGGTATACATGACTTCAGAGTACCATTTGCTTGCTCAATGGTTGTCCAAGACCATTTTTCCCCCCCAAAGTAAAGAGAACTCAGACTTGGTTCACTTTTAAATTAATTCCTCATGGCTCTTTCTTTTCAGGAATTGGAAGACCCTCTCATTCTAATTCATGAAAGAAGATCTCCAGTTTAAATGCTGTCATTAAAGTATTAGAGTTGGCTTTGAAGGTAAGCAGCTTCTGATAAATCAACTCTTGACTTAAGTGGATTCATCTTCTATCAATTGATTTATTCTTCTCACACTTTACTTTATGCAGAGACAAAGGCCCTTACTAATTGTTGCTGAAGATGTGGAAAGTGAGGCTTTGGCAACTCTTATCCTGAACAAGCTTCGTGCTGGAATCAAGGTTGGATTTTTATGTTTTGGTTGTTGGTGGTGTTTCTTTACTGCACTTTATGATTCGTTCTTGATACAGGGGTTGCATGTTTTGCTAAACTGATCTCACTGCATTGCTGCAGGTCTGCGCTATCAAGGCACCTGGTTTTGGTGAAAACAGGAAATCTGGACTGCAGGATCTAGCTGTTCTTACCGGAGGAGAGGTGAGTCTACTGTCCTGTTCCTGTTTAAACTTCCCAATTTTCTGATTCCGCATGACCCTGATCTGTCTTGCCTGTATATGTCAGCTCATCACAGAAGAGCTCGGCATGAATCTTGAAAAGGTGGATCTGGAGATGCTTGGCTCTTGCAAAAAGGTAAAGCTTGAATACCATTTGAAGTTTATATTTGTACTCCTGAAGTTCGGATAGTGTAAGTTGCCTTCTTTGTGAACAATTCAAATTGGCAAGTGGGGAACACTGGACTTTATTTGAAAACAATTCTAGAACTAGGCTCTGATTGGTCACACTGGACAAATTTCGGTCAATGAATTTTTGCTGGAATGTAGATATTAGATCTTGTTGTATACTAATTTTCAGAGGACATTTGTGTTTCTTGTTTTAGGTCACAGTATCGAAAGATGACACTGTTATCCTTGATGGTGCTGGTGACAAGAAGTCGATTGAGGAGAGATGTGAACAGGTTTGTCTTGGTACCTCCTTTACTTATTTTTTGCAGTCCTTTTTGCCGTTATTTGATGTTTGAATTGTGACAATTAATTAATCAGCTGTTACTAAATTACTTGAGAAATATATTTGTAACAAACTAACTTAGATCTTTCGAAAGCGCAAGTCGCTGATGTTTACTATAATTCTGACTACAGATCCGATCAGCTATAGAAAACAGCACTTCTGACTATGACAAAGAAAAATTACAAGAGAGGTTGGCGAAGCTTTCTGGTGGTGTCGCCGTCTTGAAGGTCAGGCTACAATTTTGTATTCAACATTTTTTGAACTGTACTAAGTACTACAACAAGTCTTGCCTAAGAAAATTGTCTGGTAGTGTAGCAAACGAACAAATGGTTGAATTTGCTTTATTTGCAGATTGGAGGAGCCAGTGAAGCTGAGGTTGGTGAAAAGAAGGATAGAGTGACAGATGCTTTAAATGCCACAAAGGCCGCTGTGGAGGAGGGTATAGTACCAGGTAATGTCATTTATCTGTCATTCTGTGGTTGTCTGGTCGGAGCTTAAATTAGTGGACAGAACTTACAGAAGCTTTTCGTTCTTTCCTGCAGGTGGTGGTGTTGCTCTTCTTTACGCATCGAAAGAGTTGGATAAGCTGGAAACCGCCAATTTTGATCAGAAGATTGGTGTTCAGATTATTCAGAATGCTCTGAAGGTATGTCTTCTGTATAATCCTTTGAATCAATTATTCAAAAATACATAATCTTTTACTCGTATTGGTAACATTCATTTTTCTCCAATATTTTCCCGTCTTTGAGTTCTGCAGAAATTTGGTATTCATAATTATAATGTTCTCATTTTTATTTTTTTTATCAATGCAGACACCTGTGCACACAATTGCAGCCAATGCTGGAGTTGAGGGGGCTGTTGTTGTTGGCAAGCTGCTGGAAGAAGAAGACCCTGACAAAGGATACGATGCAGCCAAAGGTGAATATGTTGATATGGTGAAGGCCGGAATTATTGACCCCGTGAAAGTAATCAGGACTGCTCTGGTTGACGCAGCAAGGTAAGATATCGGTGGCCTCTTCTTCTTCTTCTTCTTCTTCTTTTTTCTATGCTAAGGCTCGTATCTGCCATTGAATTCTGTGTTAATCTTCTTTTCACCTTCTGTATTCAGTGTGTCGTCCTTGATGACAACGACCGAAGCTATTGTGACCGAAATACCAAAGGAGGAGAAGGAGGTTCCGGCAATGGGTGGCGGCATGGGCGGCATGGATTATTAAGTACATGATTTAACAGCCTTATCGTTTCCATTCCAGATCCATGCCTGATGCAAAATCAGGGAGTTTTGTGTCTTGGTTGGTTTGATCATAAGGGATCCATGTAACCATTGTAAAAGAACAGCTTAGGTAGCTTGATGATTTAGGATGAAACTGTGATTGCTGCTGCAATGAGGAGTCAAGATGTATCGGGACTATGATTTTTTTTCCCCAATAAATCAATGTTTCACTTTCTTTTAACTGGTCATGGATTTTGCTTGGTCAGGATATTTTTTTGTATTTGGAATGCATATATAAAAGTTCTGACTCCCTTTTTATCATTTTGTTGTGAAACCTAATGGAAATGGGGTTTACAGGAATGTTCCCCCCCCCCCACAAAAAAATAAAAAAATAAAAAATCTCAACCGCTCAGATGAGTTCTCAAAAGACAGAAAGGAGAGTCCTGACAGGGGGCTACAAGAAGCTAAGCTATATTCAACAACCGCAGCAATAAATAGCGATTAAGTTTGACATACAAGGACCTCAGAGGACCGCAAACAAATATGAAAAGGTGCCGGAGCAACTTTCGGGCATCATCTACCTTTGCGACGATACTTCAGCGAAGAACAATCTGGACAATACCATTTTCCCCTCGGTTGTTCTTTCAGACCAACACAACCAAAATGGAACCATTCGATTTTGCACTGTCCAAATAGCCATTGTATCAGATCAAAGTATAGCATGAAAGAAATAAGGGACGTACATAGAGAAGGATCACATACGTCAGGGTTATCACAAGCAACCATCTCCCCGTAGCTAACTTGGTTACAGATGCAGTATGTGGGTTCGTTTGGATCCACTGGTAGATCTAAATCCATACCAGTAGGATTTGCAGCCGTAGTTCCTGCTTCTGTTGCCGCCACAGAAGCTGCTGTTGCCTGGCGTGTTCTGGCAGAAATAGTTCATTTCAAATCATTGTATGCACATGATCACATAATCAAATCTGATGTAGAGAAGGTATTACTGTCTAAAATCAAGGGAAAAGGCATACTCTTCCCTCTCAGCTCTCTTGCTTGTTTTATTGTGAGGGTCTTGCACTCTTTCCTTATCAATTTATTCTTTCAGAGGGTAGAGGATTTTAAATATTTCACTACCACTGATAATTTTCACAGCTAATGTCAACTTTGCAAGAAAAAGAACCAAACAATGGATCTCATTCCTTTCAATGTTGTAAACGTAATCAGCAGAAAAACATCAAAACAGAACTTCCTCAAATGAATATTCAACATAGAACTTATAGAACAAGAAAAATCGAAGCAGGGTGAAAAGCCTATAAAGAAGCATATAAGGGTAAAGATAGATACTTCTTGCGTCCTCCTCTGCCACTTTCACTCCCTCTTCCAGCTTTTGTACTACCATCGTGACTTGGAGCAGGCACAGCACTTGCAGCAGCAGTCTCTCTCTCTGTCATAAACATTGTCATTATCTAGCGTAAGAAAGTTTACATAGCGATGCATAAATACATAAACCTTTGAAGTGTTGATACATAGCATTAATTCATGAGAAATGGAAGATTAGTGTACCACGTCGAAGCTCTTCATCAAACTTTTTCAAGTATTGATCAAGTTGCTGTATGTGAGTATCTACCTGAAGCAGTGTTATAAATGGACACAATCAGCAAAGTAAATGAACCATGAGAACCCAATTCCATGAAGAATGAGGGGAGATTATATGCTTCACAGTGGATGCAGTAGTAAGAATCACCAAAACTAACGAAATACTGATCTATCCAGGCAATATTACCAATCTTGTGGGCAGGCATTACTTCCTGGATCTAGTTCAAGTGGCTAATAATCAATCAGAAAGGTCCTAACTTCAGGCTTCAATTGTCTTTCTCCAATATTTACAAGCACTCAAGAAACTGATGATTTTTCTTTTCATGAGTAACATTAAATATTGGACATAATGCTAGAAATAAATGAAGCAACAAACAAATCTATTGAGTGAAAATCTAGCTTCTAAAGATAATGGCATCATACGCAACACCAGCTAAGTGGAATTATAGGTTTCTACTATTTGATCCAAACATCACTTAAATCTCATGTTGCAATTAATTATTGTTTAGTAAGCAGTAAATCACCCAAAAGGCCACATAGAACTGGTATGTACTGTTCTATTAACCACTGCTCCGGAACTATGTCCCATAAATTCTTACAGGTGATCATCAATTCCAATAGGTTCAAATCATGCTGTGAAAAAATATTTTATATCAATATACTATACTGCTCAGAGCAGGGGCATGAAAAGTGCAAGAAAGGTAGACATTTTCATCCAAGCCATATGAGATCCAATCAGCACTCATAATAAACAGATAGCATTCAATCCAAATATGCATTACACCATAAATACTTTTATCTCAGTGCACGTATATACTAATGGCATTGTATATGAAAAACATCATTCAGAACTGGCCATTCTGTATCTCATCCTTAGAGCAAATTAGAAGTGTCTCCATACTTCAGGTTTAGCCTAATAACATTCTTTCGAGGAAAGAGGACAGTTATACAGTGATAAGATTTTTAAACAACTGATTAGGCAAAACGAGTCAAGGAATGATATGACCATCAGAATCCCAGGTCAAAAATAATGCAAGAATGGGCAGCAACCTAATTGCAAGAAAAGATGGACACTCCAAATACCAGATCATATGCCTGAACAGCCAACGCCACCTTTTCATCTGCAATCCTGATGCTATGCTTTTGCTCATCAAGCGCATCATCCGAGAATCTAACAAGTGAAGTATTTGGTGTACTACTTCCAGACCTAACTCCTCTCCTGATTTCCTCTATTTCTTGTTCACAACGCTGTTCATTTTGTCTCTGGATATCTGTTCGTGAGTAAGAAAATAGCAAAACTTAAACCATCCATTTGTCCATATACTGGACTCTTAGTTTCACTTAAAGCAACAATGACAATAAAAAGAGCACAAAATCCAGAAACTAAAAGCAAACTCTAAAATCCTGTTGACAGGATGAATATTTTTATATCAATATCCACCATAGCAGAAACGGAAAGCTTATCACACATACAAAATATAAATTCAAACTCCGGTGGCAACACCATTACTTGCTTAACTACAATACCAATACAAACACGTCTCAAACCAAATAGAATGGTCGGAACAGAAATTTGACATACGACTCCTTCACAACTTCTAAGAAAATGAACACACGACAACGGTTCTTGAAGCATAACAGACAAAATTGATGGCGTCTGGACTTTCTGCGTATAGTAACCATAAAAACACACTAAATATGCATTCAAATAAAGACTTAAATATGACAATGGTGAGAATGACAATGACGATGACCATACCTTGCAGACTCTTATCAAGGTCCCGCAGCAACGCATACTTCTTTTGCAGAATTCCGGGCAGCGAATCCAAATCTGCATGAATCGAATAACTTAAATGTGGTACAAAAAACATCTACAGATTACTTACGAACGCACTAAACATCGCAAAAAAGCCCTAAAAAAAAGAAAGAAAATTACTCGCGTATTACGATATGCGATTAGGGTTTTGGTACAATCGGGTGGTAAGATTATTGGAGAAGACGCTTACTGGCTTGGAACTCATCGAGGAAGGACATTTCCAGGATTTGGGGGATTCTTTCGCCGGGCTCCGGTCGTCCCGCACGGCTGAAATAGCCTGATTCAGGTCGGATTTGTCGGTTGAAATACACTTTTTTCCAGCGATATTCTTCAGGTGGACTAAAATTAATCCTTACAACTCACTCAGTAACAGTTAACACCAGGCATCATGGTTTAATAATTTGACCTTTATCATAAAATTGCATGTTAATATGTAGCCAAAGAGTCTTAAATTATGAAGAAATATGTTAACATTAATATTTATGATGTAAGGGGTTTCATCAAATTTTCAAGTTGATTTTTAAATAAAATAATTAACCTCCTAATAATTTCCAAAACTTCTTGTGACTTTATGATAAGGTTGGCACGTCAACACTCTCAATATTCTTGGTAAAAGGTTGATGAAGTTTTGAAAAATCAAATTTTCCTCCAAATAGGTTTTGTTTCAAACCGTCTTATTTGAGCTTCTTGCATGATTCATGAGATTTTTCATTTTTCAAAAAAGAAAAAAAAACTTGTCTCCTCCTTTAGGTTAAGAAAGATGTTTATACATTAGCTTATAAGAAAAATAAGTTCCACTATATATTATTTATACAATAGACTAAATATACATAATGTGAAAAATATACACTATGTGTTTGATGTTGCATTGTCTTGTTATCTTTTTTTTTTTTTCAATGACTCATGCACTATTGGGGGTGTTGAATTTAAAACCAAGAAATCCTAATCAATTCTTACACACCATTTAGCTATGCACTTGTTAGTGCCCCCATTGTGTAAGTGTTAAGAAGAACACCTTATAAGATATAGTTTATAAATAATGGGGTATCATAAAATTTGGATTATAATATAAAGTTAAAATGTAAATTTCTCTTTTAAAATTAGCCTTTTTTTTTTTTTTTTTTTTGAGAGTTAAGAATAACAACTCATAAGAATATGATTTATAAGTGATATGATACTTCATTAAAAACTTAGACTTTGATATTATGTTAAAAGATTATTTTTTCTTTTAAAATTAGTTTGTGAAATAAGAAGAAAAATTTACAATTGGATTTTAATACACCTTCTTGTTTAGTAAAAAGAACACCTTATAAAAATATTGTTGTTATGAGCTTATTAAATTCACAGTAGGCTTGAGATTATGGGACTCAAATTAGTTGTGATAATCAAATGAAATATGTTAAAATAAACTTTTAGATTTAAGTCTTTTAGCATAATGATTGAAGTACATAACAAATAATATCAAAATTAATGCTAAGTCCTAGGTTCAAATTACGAAGGGGTGACCTAACACATAAACTCTACAGTAGGCTAAAGGGGAGCCCAAATGCCACCATAAGGCCATAGTGGGCCGCCATAGTTTGGTTGTGTAGCGTGATAGAGCTATTATAGACTTACCGGAGGCATGCAGTATATTTGGATTTATGGGGGCATCAGTTAGTACTGATATTACTAAGACTAGCCTTCAAGACTAAATTTTTTGACTCAATAGTTTGAAGCACATAATAATAGTCCACAAGTTGCTTGAGACTTGGATTTTAACACCACGTTTAAACATCATTTTCTTCTTCAAAGCCAACCTTCTTGAAAGAGAAAAACATCTGTGTGTATAGATGGTATAACATTCTATTATATTGCTAACGTGGGACGCCGGACTCTATAACAATGCAAACAGGCTCTTCCATTTCTACAAGATAAGCACTTTTTAAAGCGACAAATTGCAAAAGCATGCAAACAACGAAGCATTTAATAAGGATAAGACGCCTTATTCATGTATATAGACATATACAACTGCTAGAACAGGACTAGGAAGGCCAGCCGAGGTAGCGGCAGAAACATAGTACAGTGGACGGCCGAATCATTCACGAGCAAGTGAAACCACTTGTTTTCCAAAGTTACGGCCGGTGAAAAGTACCACAAGAGCTGCAGGACCATTTTCAAGGCCTTCAACTATGTCTTCCACGTATACTATCTTCTTCTCTCTGATAAAAGGTAGCAGTGTCCAAGAACTTGGGATAAAGGTGGTAGTAATTGCGATGTGTGTATCCTTCCATACGGATCCACTTAAATATAATTTGTATTAAGTTCTTTATCCCTTCATGCTCGTTAAGGTTGTACTGTGAGATCATTCCGCAGCCAGCAATTCTACCAGAGTGTCTCATATTGAGAAGAACTGCATCAAGCAGCTTGCCCCCAACATGCTCAAAGTAAACATCAATGCCTTGAGGGAAACACCTGGTCACAAAAAAAAACCAGTCCAAGTTTGATCCAAACAAAGTCAGTCTTCAAAGATGATCCATGGATTTACCTTCAAAGTTCTAAGCATGTTACAGTTCATGATCCTTACATCTTCAAAGCTGCGTCCAAGTCATGCTCTTCCTTGTAATTGAAAGCCTCATCAAATCCAAGCTTATTCTTTAACAGATCGACCTAATTTAAGAGACAAATTCAAACATGGCCTCATCAGTTATCCCAATATGATTCTAACATACAAATTACCACAACTATTGTATCATGCTTTCCAAAAGCAACATTAGTAAGCAGCATGTATACATTTTCTTTGCTTCCAGCACTTCCAACCACATAGCAACCTGTCAACTTTGCAAATTGTCCGAGAATCTGACCAACTGCACCAGGTGCTCCTTTTTTTGGAGCTCCAACTTCGTAGAACCCCGCACATGCAGTCATACTGCGCATACCGAGAATTCCAGTGTAGTAGGAAAGAGGAACATCAGTTGTTGGATTCTTATGAGGCCTTCAGTTTTGGTGATCAGGCTTTACTCTTCCCATCCTGTCATCCCCCAAACCAGGTTACCTGCCTTGAACTCTGGATGCCCTGAATCGAAAACTTTAGCCACACCATACCCAAATACCGGCTGCAACTTTTTTTTTTTTTGTTACCAAAAACAGTATCAGTTTCATAGATATATGACCCTGTTAGACAAAAAGTACAAGCGAAATGACATTTTCTTGGATTAACATACAGAGCCAGGAGTGTAGTAGTCGTAGCCGTCAGGACCAACTTGTTTCCTCATTAAGAATAGCATGACAGGTTCGCAGGACAAGTACAGATTCTTCACCAGAACCGTCTTTGAACCTTCAGGAACCTTCAACTTTATGGTTGAAGTGGTCATATACATGTCTGACTCCTTGGGGGAACCAGTGACATAGTCCTTGAATATCACCTGCTTGTTGCTCACTTCATCTCCTACTCTCGCCATAGTCTTCTCCCCTGATGTCCTTCTCTTTTACACGACTTATATGAGATGAGAAGAAGGGAAGTATCTGTTTTGGACAGCCTTTGACTGTCCCAACTGAAGCCCCGATGTTCTATTTACCTGCCAAAGCAGAACTCAGCTTTCCTAATTGAGCAAGATCACGCAAGTGATTACGCAGAGGTCACAGTACAGTAGCAATCGGTTCGCAAGGAGTTCGCGAGTGAAGCAATCTTAGTCTAAAAACTGGTGCTGGACTTCTAAGTTTCAGAATCCTAAGTACACGAACATGGCCTATCTGTAGCACCACAGTGAAACTTTTCCTCACGTGGGCTTCTCCAAACCGCCATAATTCTAATAAATCACGGCTCTGTGGTTATTTTACATCGGTAGGAATTTAGTGCTTTAATATCACAGTTTAGTATAGTGATCTCATATTATAACAAAAGATATTAGAGCTAATTTTACATTTTACATTTGAGCCATGAAAACGGCAACCTGGCACATAAATGTCACCTTAAGGTTTAGAGAGCAGAGCTCCGCAATGGGGCCAGAGTAAGGGCTGTTGTTGGCATTGGCATGGGTTGTCACGATCCCAAGATGATAAGTTTGAACTTATAGAGATTCAAGTTGATAATAATATTCAAATGAAATAATATTTAATTAGCCTTTAAAAATAAATATTTGCACGAAATGTTTAAAGAATGTTTGGGATAGAGAAGTCAATTAGTGTTTGGGAAATTATGTGTCAAACCCCTAATTTTTCGGGGTAAGTGAAATGTGTTGGGTTGAAAAGATTCCAAGGCCTAATTTTACCAAGAATATCATATATCTTTTCAAATTTGCAGGTTAACATGATCATGACTCAAAGCAGAAAAGTAAGATTACAGGCTATATAAAAGAACACAGAGATTTTGCTTCGTCATCACAGGACCCAAGAAGTTATCTATTCAACTCAACCTGTTTTTACAAGTTATCAATGGCGGATAACAACGGAATAGTTCATAAAGAAACAAAAGCACAGCCTATACTAACAAATTCTGTAGCAAAACTCAGCTCTGATTGATTTTTGAACCACTTGATAGTATAGAGGTGATCAAAGTTCCTCTTTTCTATTGAATTTCTGTGTTTTTCTGTTGCTGGAGGTAATCAAAACTTGCTCATCTGACTGAAGAAGCATGAAGGTGATCAAGATGACATTTTGACTTGGATTTCCCGATGCACATGGACTAGGAACTCAACATAGGAAGCGCCACTTGGACTCTTATCTTCTACCAAATGGGAGAAGAACAGTGCTCCTGGGGACAAGAAAAAGCAAAAAGCTTGTGTTAGAAAGAAATGTCATGCAATTAGTAGAAACGTTTCTTAAACGAAGAGATTTCTCAAGTGCATTTGAAACGGCGATGTGATCTGTTTCTATTGATTCAAAAGAAATGATTGTGTTTGCATAGAGGGGTTGTTCTGTGATAGAAAGAAGTAATTATTGCATTATGATCCAATCTGAAATCATCAAACAGAAAGCACATACCTGATGGATCTCCTTTCTTACACAATCTTAAGCTGCAAAAAGAATCACAAGGACTGTCAATAATCGCATTAAGTAAAGCCCAAGATAGAGATTCTGCACTGATTTCTCTTAAGAACCAGAAAAAGTGACAAAAACAATTCCAATCATACCGAAGGTAAGAACATCTTTGGCGCCGTATCTCGTTTACCAAATCGTTTAGTTTCTGCGATAGTGGATTTCCAAATTGCTGCAGCACAAACTGAAGGCACAAAACTAAATGTTACAAAAAGCCAAGTTCCAACAGCTGGAAACACATCCCAGCCAATGAATTCTGAAGATACACATCACTGAAAGATCTCTCATTTAACACAACACGGCATAATATCACATAAAACGAATTGCACCAACACCATAACTCCAACTAACAAAGCCTTATCAGTAAAGAATTTAAACAGAAATGATTGAATTAAGCCACCAAACTTGTGATGGGCACCCTTCTCCGTGTTGTCTTAAACACAAAATCACAAGTAGATGCACCCAAAATAACAATGTTTAAGTATTAACACAATTTTGGTATTACATTTCAAGTGTCTAGAGCTTTTCCACTAAGTCCAGATTCCCACATCATGTATTGAGAAAGGAAAAGAAAGAAAAATGTTTCAACGTTGCACAAAGTCATCCAGCCTTCAGACAGCAATCTTACACCAGAATGATGGGAGTTTTCTTGCTTAACACTTCCCAGTCTAATTCGGAGATCATCTGTTTCTATGTATATGGAAATATTATATATTACATACTCAAAAAGGATCAGCCAAAGGTACCTGACTAGGAATTTCATCGGGTGAGGATATGCCGAACAGTTGTTGCAAGATATTTGAATCCACTGAGCTCCCAATTAATATCAAACAGTCCTCACCATTCTCGAGGAGATAAATACCATCATCATTAACATGCTCGCTAGAAAGTGGAATCACGGGAGGAAGAAGAGATTCATCCTCATCCTGTCAATTAAGAGAGTTACTGGGTAGTCTTAAGTGTATGTTAGAGAAGTCGACAATCTTAAGTAATTCACACCTTTGGTTTCAGCTTGTCGATAGCCACCATCCTGGGATACACCAGGGGAATTGCCATAGGTGTAGAAAGATGAGAAACACGATTGATCCAAACGGATTTATCATCTATTCTCCCATCAGTTCGTAGTCCTATACTTTTTATCAATGCTAAAAAGAAATGAAGAGAACAAGATATTAGCCTATGTACAATAGTAAATCTTAAATTAGGTATCAATCGTCATATGTTTTTCTGAATTTTGCCAACAGAACATGTTAGATAACAGTCCTATTAAAGGAAATACAAATATACATGCACTTCAAAAATTTATGAAAGAAAACCTGCATTCATTCATATGGAAGGCTAAAGGGAGCAAAAATAAGCCAAAATTGTTTGCTGTACGAAGTTTAATTAAAACAGGACAGCCTAAACTTGATACATTCCTACTATTTGGCATAGATATGTTAGCAGAAAGGAACATACCTAGGGCGTACAGAGGCAAAAGCTTAAGTGCCTCAGGAAGAATCAGCTGTCCAGATGATGTTACCGTAGCGCAAAATTTACGATAAGAAAGCAGAACGTTGATACAAAGATTTGTCACTTGTTCCCGGACTAGCAAGAGTGGAGTCGTTGGAATTTTAGTTGCCGCTACAAGAGCAAAATTAAAATAACAGTCAACAATATTGTCCTATAAAACTCGTAAATCAAAAAGAAAACATTGAGACCACGAAACATGGCACTTCTAGAGAATGTAAAACAACACAACCAACAAGGAGGCACAAAGTAAGAAGCTAGAGTAGGGGTGAACATTTTATATTTTGCATCTAAATCCATTATTATGAACTACAAAGAAAGATAACTACAAATCTGTACTATGGATATTAAAAGGATTGTTGCAAGAAACTGAAAAAGCATAGCAGACAATAAAAAGGGGATCAAATACCTTGCTTCAAGTAACATGCAAACTGAGTGTCCAAGTCAGCTGAGCGGAATAGATTACTTAACATACTGGTGCAAGGGAGAGATAAATTGGCAACTCGAATTCTTCTTTGGCCATACACAGTGGTGTAAAGAAGGGCACACTACACAAAATGAAAAAATAAGTACATGGATAACACTTTATATTGAATACGAAAGATGAATAATTTACCAACATGAACAAATAGCACAAAACACCTTCGGAAAGTAAAAGAGCAATATGAACATTACAAACTCTACTTCAGAAATTTACTTGTACCTGAAAAGCACATTCTGCGCCATCCTGCAACTTATCATCGTGTTTCAAGGTCACCATTATGGTCTTGTCACAGTCAATCTGCAAAGTAAAAAGACGTGTTAAAACTTTAAATCATTAATAAGAAAAAACTTCAAGAATCTGTCTCAAACAACCCACAATAGCAAAACAAGAAAGTAATACCAACAGCACCTAAAGCAAAATAAAGAGAATTATTCTGAATATGGTCTCATCCAACGAAGAAAATCAATTATATAGTTCAAAGAGGATAAAACTTGCCTATGCTGCTCAAGGATAAAATGCCAATATCTCTAATGGATAAATCTTGCCTATATAGTTCAGAATAAAAATACTATCCAACAAAATTCCTAGACATGATTAATAACTTCACAATTTCACCGTCGCAGGTCAACATAGGCTGTACTTTTGTACCCTTAAAGTCAGGGTAATAAAAATGAATTTCACATAACAATAACACACAAAGACAATCTAACGTTATGTAGATATACAGACCCCAGGTAAGTCAACATCTGTCGGCGTGCGTATGCAAAAGTTTCCCTGGTATTCTTGAACTTCAATACCCTATAGACAATGGAAAGAATATCAAGTCATTTGAGAGGGGCAAATATCAAGAATATAGACGCTTATATACAAAGAAACTTGTGTATTGAAAAGGGTACCTGGTTACATCTCACACGCATCACTGCCTCAAAGCCTTGCGGCCTTGTAACATTCCATCTAAGATCATTGTAAAGCTTTGCAGAATCAGAAAGAGCCGAGTATGGATAATAATAATAAACCTGGAAGAAAATGGAAGACATTACAGTTGAATCACGAAACAACCAATACACAAAGGAAACAAATAGACTAAACAGTACCGGAGACTCATTCATACCTGTCCTCCGGTTGTTCTTGGGATGACAGAGAGGGATGCAATGTCCACATAAGACTGGGTGGTAATAAATAAATCAACACAAACCTGGAACATATCACGATAATAACAATTAGTCCAAATAAAATATGTCCACTTGCTGCTACAGCCATAATTGAACATCAGTTGGAGAATTCATCAGAGTCCTTCACAGTCAAGCAAGAAAAAAATTTAAGTTGACCTGATACTCAGCAAATTCAATAGCCATCGTCTTTAAAGTTTTGTCTGCTGGTTGAAGCAATTTATGGGATTCCTGAAATCCAGCGGGGAAAAATATTCAATTCAAAACTACAAGACAAAAGCCTTCTCTTGTACTAACACTGGCATAGAAATTACAAATAGGGGTCGTTTTACATCTAATGAACAAAGAAAAAGAGATGATATAGAAAACAAAGTTAATTGTTGATATAATGAATCAATCAACCAACTGTAAGAACATCTTTACAAGAAGTCAATACTAATTGCAGGTTGGGTGGATGACATGGCCTTATTTCACTAAACAACAATCCCATGCGGCAAAAGCTAGAACATCCATCATATTCATACCTTCTCCCCTGAAGAAACATTAGTTCGTCCCTCAGCCTCTCTGGCGGAAAGTGATCCAATGCCAAGTGATGGCAACACTGCAGAAAACATAACAAGATCGTCAGAGCAACCTCTGATGCTATAGAACTCGTTAACACATCCTTATGGATTTCAAAGGAACCAAAAGTTTCTGCGAAAGAAAACTCCAACAATTGTTAGAATTTGCAGATTAGTAAACTCCATGATGATTCAGATGTAAACATGCTTGACATATTCTGCTTTGGCTGTGTGGGGAAAAACAAAAACACAAACATAACAAGAATTGACTCAAGCAGCCAGGAGGCAAGTCCAATTCAACATTTTCACAAGACCAGAGAAACCTTTACAGTCCCATCTCATACTAAATCCTAATCTTAAATACTCTCATGAGATTATGATTGAACTCTGTATCACCCAGGGGAATAAGATTACTTGCAAGAATGTATCCTATATACTATATTAGCAGACAAATACGTGGTACAATCACAGTACATGGGAGAACAAATAACTTCAAGTTTGACAGCTGCTGGTCATTAATGATGAACATGTTTCATGTGTTTGTAGCTCTTTCTCAATAGTTATAGGTTGAATTGGCTATCGATGGATGTTAAACAAAGTGAATTTGAAGATAACGACTAAATCATTAGCATGATTTACCGCTTAAGTGAAGATACCGCATCAAGTGGAGTGACCATTAGAAGTAACAGCAACAAAAATGAACCAGCACTCATATTAATGCTTACTTATCAAATGACATAGAATTTCCTAGAAAGTGTATCCACTTTTTCACCTCCATTATAATGTACTTTATGCACCTTACCAAAAAAGATTTTCTAAGACTAAATCCAAAATCAAAACGTCAGATTTCATACTTTCCATAAAGGGCTCTTACAATTCAACCATTCAATTAGAATACAAGCCCATTTGTCCAAACCCAGACTACTTAAGTCCCATGTCCAGGGTCACCCTTTCCTAGAACCCATATTTCAGAGTTGTACTAAGTACCTCTCATACAGGATTAGCAATCCCTGAAATTTTGACACTATTTCCTTTCACAACACAACTGAGACCCTAGCAGGATCATGATCCTTATCCGTCAGAAGATCCCAAATTTACTACCTTATATTCCTAAAATCATCTCTCTTCCAATTTCTTTTATTTAGTACAAGAACCCCTTATGGACATGTAAAAATGTAATGACTTTCATGATAACTATATTGATTGTACACATATCCCTTAAATTATGAAGCAGGGAACTGCAACATTAGAATCTCACTGCATCATAGGTACACTAATCAAACTGGAAACTGTGTCAATTTCGTTCTTTATATGTAATCTTCTACATAATTTTTTAAGGGAAAAAACTACAAGAAGAACACCTCAAAAAGGACTGCATGGATGGACATAAGTATTAAACACATCTTACTCTATCACAGGCCAATAAGATAAATTTATTGAACAAAACATTATGAGCTTACCGGACTGAAATACCAAAAGCTTTCCTCCAATACTCTTTATCGCCAGAAAAGCAGCCTGATGGAAAGGGGGGAAAAGAAAAAAAAAAAAAAAAAACTTGAGAAGCTGCTCTTTTTGTAAATTCTATAAGCTTAATGTACAGCATTTAAGTATCTGTTCATGTAAATAAACATATGCAAGTAAATATTCAAACTTCTCAGAATCTGCTGACACTAACACTAGAGCTCATTATGTCCCATGTTTGGAACGCCCGACATTTATTTCATAAAGAATGTTAAAAATGCCAAATAGCAATATTTATGTTTTCATCTGGTGAGAAATAATGTACAAGAAGACATGTCAAATACATTTATCATGGCCAGTCAAATCCAAAACTGGGGTTTAGACTCACGATACCATTAATAGGTATCGTGAGTATAGAAGGACAAATTGCCAAATTGCCTTGTACAGAAGGGCATACCTGGACTGCAGCGCCAAAAGCTGATTCAGCTGTTCTATTATTCTGAAACATGGTGGGAATACTTTCGAGCAGTAGCTCTAAATGTTGACGGCACTAAACATGCAAAACAATCAACTAAACATTAAAAAAAACTACTTGGATCAAAAATTAAATGAAAAGGCTAAAGATCAACTACTTAGAGACCAGAAAAACAACGAGAAGAGAAGATTTCACAATTTAAACAAACCTCAGAAAGCTGAACGACAACATCAGTCTGGAGAGGAGTATAAACATCTTGTACATCAGGAACAATGAGCATTAGTGGCTGCAAACACATGTCGAAGGGCAAATTCAGTATGAGATATTTCCAAACAGTAACACTAGAAGCCAGAGCTAGCTAGAGGCACAACATTAAAAAAATCACGTTTATGTGCCATGCCTTTCACTATACACTACATCGTGAGTGGAAGACAAGTTTGACAGATGCCCATAACAACTTCTTCTAAGTCCTATATACGTATGCCCATTTACTAAAAATGCTCCGCCTATTCACTTGAACTCCATCATGTTAAATAACACTAAATTCCACGCTTACTCTTCTTATATAGATTTATTCTTGCAGGAACATATAATTGTCACAATGTTCAGAGTCTACTGATAACTAAAGTAATCAATCCAAAAGGATTCGTTTTCCTTTCAGTTTTCTGTGGGTGATGTATGATACGCATGGTGGTAAGTAGTTGAAGGATTTGAAATGGACACAAATACATGACTCTTTGAAAGAATACTTACCAAAGAGCTAAAAATTCTTACATAGTACTGCATGTCCTCCAGAAAGCGACAGAGAGGTCTGTACCTCTCTTTTGCACCATCAGATAGTATACCAAGCCCGCAAATGAATCAATTATTTAACCAGAACCCAACATAAGTCCAACTTTGGTCCCAAATTCTCGGTCCTCGACAATGTCCTATCAAAGTATTTCCTCTGTACATATTGTTTCCACCTTAACAATATTGGTTTTCAACTTTCTCCAGCAATGACTATAGAGGTACTAAGTTTGTCAAAAATAGTTTGATTTAACCGCTATTCTCTCCTCCCAAACAGTCATCCACTCATGTTATGCACAGTCATAACTTATCCGTATAAAAACAAAATGAGAGAGATTTCCTAAGTCTCAAAGACGAAAGTTCTTAAGATGAGCCAATCATCCATGATAGATGTACCAAATTATATAGCCACCACATCCATCCCTACTTACACTAAAGACACATTCAAACACATCCAGCAAAGCACATCGCTGATAATACTAGCACCACTAATGTTGCTTTCTTTGACCATAACCTAATGGATCTACAAGCCTCACAGAGCTTTAACCTTCAAATCAACAGCCAAGCCAAACAGAGGATAGATCTTAAAACTTATACGGCTCTTCTGACTATAAAGCACTCTAAACACAATTTTTAATTGCTACATAAACAAACAGGACACAACAAAAATAAGCTTTTAAGTCAGACAAAAAGAAAGCAGAAGATTATATATATCTCAGTGCTGACCCAACCACAACTACAAACAGGATAAATAAGACTCTCCCTTTATCTCTTTCACCAATTCACATTCATATCAAAGAAAATAGTTCCAGCATAGTCTTATGCGGCAACAATTATTGATAACTGAAACTGGAGTCAAAATTTTAATGTGAACAAAGATCTTAAAATTCATGGAGAAAGACAAAACTACCGTAATTAACACTAACCTGCTGCAATGCACGTTTCAAATTATAAAAATGGATAGTGGAGTCAAATGTTGCAACTCCAACCATTGTCCGAGGGCCCTCCTGCATCAAACAGTCATCCATACATCAGTCACTAGAAATTACAACAAGAAAAAGAAAAAAGAAAAAAGAAAAAAGAAAAAAGAAAACAAGTCTATCTTTTAGAAAGTGACACAATCATGTGCCACGCTCAGATACAAGAAGACACAAACTTACAGGAAGATCAGAAATAACTTGACTGATTGCACTGCAGGCCGCAGCAGTTGCACCAGTTTGTATCGCATTCATGGATACATCGATGAGGAAGAAATAAACAGCTGGCATGGGATCACGGACCTAGAATGACACAATTGGGGCAGAAAATCAGATGGTCTGAAAACCAAGAGAAAACAAGAACAGTAGATATAATGGGGGATGAAAGTAAGAACAAAGGAATCGTTTGGCAGATCACATTGAATTATTCTGAGATCACAGCAGACTACAGATTAAAACATTCATATATATTTCCATCACGGAAGATGCCGCTTGAGTGACCAAAAAATGTGTAAATTTATTAGGAATCATTGGCTTAAATAAAAAGCAGCAGGAAGACAAAAATTATTCAGAATATAACTTTTTCTTTTTTTGTGGGGGGGTGAGGGGGAGAGGGGGGGTGGTAATGGTCAATGAAATGCATTAACATAACCTTTTGAGTTACAAACCACCAAAAAAAACGTTGTTCCTAGGCATCACAAAGCATTTCAGGCACAAAGCACACAACAACATTTGCAATTTCCTTATACAAGAAGATGCTTCTTGAAAAACAAAACATTAACACCCAACCATAAAACAGGTAACTGTTAAAAAATAGGGAAAAAAAAAAGAATTTTTCCAGAAGAACCATTCATTTAAAATCCAATTTAGCCAATTGTCTTTGAGTTAATTATTTAAGGGGCAAAGAATCTTCATAAGAATAACACAACGGATGAGTAAAACCCCTATCAATCTAATTTTTTGCGAATATTTTGTAAGCAACCAGGCCCCACAGTTGGCCCACCAAAACCCTAAGGCATTGGTGAGATGAGAATCGGAACTTATAAGGCCGTGAATATTGAGCTGCTTTGCTGGTGTGGGACAAACACTTCAACTCATTTGTCTGCCAAATGGAGCTCATTTGCCCGTAATCCAGATCATAGTGGAAGTAAATTAAAACTTAATACACGTTCCCCCCTCAGAATGGTAAAGAAGGAAGCCATTACAATCAAATGGACATTTTCAATCCAAATAAAATCAACAATTCATTAAAGTCCATCAAATAATATAAAAAGCACTTCTACATTTGTATGCTAAGTAGTTAGAAATGACATGTTCTATACTAAGCACCAGACATGCTAACTATTGTGAGGCAATGCCCTAGATATCACTAAACAGAAAATAATAATAATAGAAGATGAAAAAATCAGTTTCAAATGGTAGATGTTATGAATTAACTAACCATGTATTCCTTGGTAGCAACAAATTCAACTGTTCCTCTACACAGCTCAGGCCTTTCATCGGCATCTCTGCGCCTACCATCTGGACCAAGGTTGCAGTGGTAGTCCCGGGGAGTCTCATCAGTAAACCCTGCAAAAGAAATGGCATATCTTATAAATTCACCGGCTAAACAACAAGCAATTGTTGGCAACAACTGACATCGCTTTCCTATAACTGTAATATCTAAAGATCATGACAACCTTGGCACAAATGTGTTAAGAGACACTGCATAACAATTTATCAATGCTTAAATTGGAGTGCAGAGACAAAAAAAGTAAGAAAACCACTGTCCACAACAAACTAACAACCTAACAAAAAATAGATAAATACCACAAACATACAGTAAGTGTTTATACTGACCACATAAGTTACAGATGAACCGCCTCCCCTGATCAATGAACTTCATGAAAGGATTAACGTAACCTTTGCAGCGAGAACATCGAAGAGGACCACTTTCCCCAAAATCTACAACCTATAGCAACGAAAACATCACAAGCAAATATGAAATAGGGATACATTTCAATTGGTTTATTGAGTATGACATAGAAGCAATAGTTTGTTTGATTTCATCCCAAAGACAAATTGATGAATGTGATGGCAGAGTTTCCACTGCTACCAATGAGAAGATGATGACTCCCAAATTTGCTTGACATATGATCTTAAATAGTTCCAAGAAAATGCACTATATATGATCATACAGAGTTAACAACCAGAAGAAGCCTTAAAAGAGTTTCTCAATGAAAAAAAGAAAAAAAGAAATCAAAGAAATGACATCCACTTTGAGCAAGCAATAGAGCCCACTGGTCAACACTCACGAGAAAGAAGCCACACCTACAAAGGGCTAGCTTGGTTGTCATCTCTCCTTACAAGGAACTAATTAGTCTTCAATTATCCAGAGGAATCAGAAAAACACATAATCTCAATGTGAAAAACTATAGAAATTTTCATGAACTTAGTTCACATTGGCCCCACTTAGCAGCTCACTGAAGATTCGAAATGTTTCAATTGTTATGCAAGCCCCCAAATGAAACAACTGTACTATTGCTATTCTATCATTAATTTTTTGTCATTTTAATAAAAGCAATTTCGAGAAAACATCAGGGAAATTTAACCCTATCTTTTCAAATAAACAAGCTACACACAGGATGCAGGGACAGTAAGGAGCAAAAAGTCCTCAAGAAATACTTGAAAATAACATCTCCTATAGTAAATAAATGAAATTCTAATTAAAACCTTGACCAATCCTATAAGCCAAAAAAAAAAAAAAAGGGAAGACAACATTTTTCCTTCTCATGATTTTTAACATATAAAAGATTATAATTGGCTCTTGCTGTAGTTAGTAGGAAGAGGGTATACCTTTTAGTTTGTGTCTTCACTTAATGTATCTCATACAAACTTCATCTTCTTTTATTCATCAAAATAATATTCTTTTTTCTCTTCTATTTGCTAGATAAACCGTGAATTATCCAAAGATCACTTGCAAAAGAGCCCTCTCTCTCTAAAACAACTTTCTCCTCACCCAAGTTTCCAAATTACTGTAACAGAAGCAAAATTGAATCCTATTGTCCCCATGCCCAATGCAAAATGCAAATGTCAGCATCTTTTGTCCTTTCAAATCTTTTCCCTCTAAGTTGCATTGGTTGGTTGGAGAGCTGCTGCTTTTTGAATAAATACCAAAAGCAGGGTCCAGGTCCAGCTGTTCATAACAAGTCACTCAAGCCTCTATATTTCAAGATATAGCAAAATAAAATCTTTTAAAAAATGATAGAAGCCCTCACCAGTTTGGCAACCATTTAGAATCAAAGGTTCTGTTATTGAAAATGGAATACACTTTCCAGAAATTGTTATCCATGCAAGTTTAGATTCCAGTACTTTCCAACGTAAGTCCAGACATCCTTTGAATAATAGGCAATAAAGCATGTCAATCCCCAGAAATCATGATGACTTCCCAAAACTAGGTGCAATAATGATTTCGTATCAATCAGTTGACCCTATCATGAGCTATTTCAATAATACAACAGGTGACCATATCTTGATGGAAAATTACTTTAACCTTAATGCCAGGGTGTAGCTCTATTATGCCTGTAAAGCCTTTTTTCTTCCAAGTGCAGCAATGCATTTATTCAAAAAGCAAAAAGAATTAGAGAATAAAAAAAATCATTCATTACTTGGATGGGTTCCTCAGACGGATGAGGAAGGGCCAAAGGCTGGACCAACAAGGCCAACTGCATCCCCGAAGTTGTCAAAAGGTCACTAGTGCATGGAATCTGAAAAAATCATCAAAAGAGATTAATAGGATACAAGGAACTGTGAACCATTAACATCATTGTCGGAATAAAAAATGCTTGCTATATTCTTGACTATGACCTGACCGATGGTACACCTCATGTAGCGTGGACTACAATTTCCTGTGTCTCGTACAATGTAATCACTTGTAGCAGGCTTGAGAAGGTACAAGGACATTTTAGCAAACAACAAAAAGTACAACCGTCAATTAAATCACTTTGTGGCATCCAAATAGACAATGACAATAGAAGTGAATTTGCAGATCACAATAATGAAAGAAAAACATAACAAGGTAAGAAAACTAACTGGGAAAGTAGAAATCAAATCAAAATCTTGTCTTCAACTTAAAGATAAAAGATGAGAAAAGAGATACCGGAGGGGGATTAGCCTGATTGCCAGGACGAGTCTCATAAACAATTGGAGATAAGCTTGGAATGGGTCGTGGAATTTGATTGGGATCAATCTTTGATGTCCCTGACACAGGGGCTCCAGCCTGACCCACTGGAGGCATGGTAGTCATAGATTGATTTGGTAGAGGTTGTGGAGGCATTCCATACATCCTTGGTGGTTGTGCAGAACCAGGAATTGGTGGAGGTGGTGCCACCTATCACAATCAAAAACCAGTTTTACAATCAGACTTTGACAAATTGCATATATGGGCTCATGCAATACTTCTTATGAAGACCATAAATCCTAGTGAACAAAATCGGTTTACTATTGATAGGTGGCATTTTTTTGCAGCAGAAGTATTTCGAATCCTTGCCAGAATGCCTGGTACATAGATCACCAGAAAATCATGCGTTTTCTCAGTCTGCTTCAAAATTTCCTATTATGTTTGCTTGCCACCCATGTCAAAGAAGGACGAATGATGCACTATGAAGACAATCAATGTGGCAATTCAAGTTCATGGACACCTACTCAAGAACTATTTTTGAAATGTCGCCTCATCAGCATCACGAAAATGAGAAACAACATATTAAGAATTCTTGTACATGATCCACGTTTCCAATTTTTCTAATATTAAAGACAAAGGAAAAAAAGGATTAGGCAGCAAAAGTCCAATTTCTTCAAATGTCTATGTCAAACTACAGACTGTTTGTTTTCCAAGAGATTACGATAAAGTTCCACATAGGGGTTGGCTATCTTAAGATAAACCCATACTATGGAATACATGATATTCTTGATTTTTAAGAAAAATTTTCTCTTTCTTTGAGCTCGTACTTCTAGTGATGACCTCTTTCACTTGTTTTATTGACATGTCATTTACAGGTTTTACTGACCTCCTAAACAAATAGCAATATTCTGTCTATACACAAACATATGCATCTGTTGATGTAAATATGTTTAAAGCTGTCCCTTGTAGAAATTACATACTAAGTATTTGATGACTCTCAGGCTAACACAGGTTACAACTCTCCTACACAAACTTCCCAAAAAGTCAGTTACAAAATCTAACATCAATACTCACAAGAATAAAAAATAAGAAAAAACCCTTGAAATTTCAATAATATGATCTACATGCATTACTAGAAATTAATGCTTTGGAATATAACATGAAAGATGTTTAGTACCTGTCCAGGATGCATTGCCCATGTGGGTGAACCGTATGAACCTGGAGGCCCTGGTACACCTTGAGGGGGTGCAGAAAATGTTGACGGTGGTTGCAAAGAAGCACTTGATGAAGCAACAATTGCAGGACTACCTCCAAGGGGACGCATAGTAGGAGCCGGAGGAGTGGCACCAGGAAACCCCATTGCTGGTGGAGGTCCAAAAGGAGGTTGTGATGCACCACTAGCAGGAGGAAACCGAGGTGCACCTGGCATTGCCCCTGACGCAAATGCTGGAGGCCCATTGCTCATGAAACCACTTGGTGCCCTTGAATGAGGTAAAACGGAGCCACTGGCCAAAGGGAGAGAGGACATGACAGGGCGAGTTCCTGGTGGTGGTGCTGAAACCACTGGACCACTTGGCAAACCTGAAGACGGGAGAGCACCAGGAGGAGGTGCCCCAGAAAATGGGGGTACGCTACCGCCCATTGACAATGGCATAGGCCCAGGAGAAGCTCTGGATCCAAAAGGTGAAGGCTGGCCAACGGGTGGGCCAGTGGGTCTTACAGGGGCCACATTAGGAGGCAATGCAGATTGCGGTGGTCCTGATGGAGGCACCGCAGATCTTGCAAGCGTGGCAGGTGGAGGGCCAGGCCTAGAGAACGGCGGGGACCCAGTGGGAACTCCAGGCAGTGGGGCTGATGAAGGGAATTGAGGTGGTTGACCAAACGGGGAAGGCCTAGGACCTGAATTTGGCATCGAAGCTGGTCGTTGGAGATTCAAATTACTCAAATTATCAGCTAGGGAACTAGGATTCAAAGTAGGATTGTAATTAGGGGGCGGAGGTTGTGACGGGTTATTGATGTTACTGTTGGGCCGAGACGCCCCAGAAGGCACAAAAGCCGCCATTGATCTCAATCAAATCAAAAAACCGAAAACCACAGATCCCCCTTTTCCTCAACCGAATCCCTCTAGCTCACGATCCAATTCAACAAACCACGATCCAAATCTACACGAAGAACCAAAGGCAATTCAACAAATCACACACAAATCTTCCCTAATCAGACTTATCCATTTTCACCAGATTACAAATCCCCTCTCCTTTTTTCTCAGAAATGAATCTTATCTGCGTGTCCTCGGTCACAATTCACACTCGCAACATCGAAGATCTCGAACATCTTCTCTTTTCTCATATTGAAAACAAACTCTCAAGCAAATGAAAAGCTAGACCAACAACGAAGAGTTGAAATACCTTTCGAGGCGCAGCGGGACGTCGGCGCCGGAGCTGCTCGTTCTGATTCTGGCGTTCTCTCGATCGGTCTCCTCGATGCGCAGGCGACGGGACCAAACTAGAGCAAGACACACCTGTCCGTTGCACACATGCAATTTGTCAGTAAATTTATTTTCTTTTCTTTTTTTCCCCTTAATTCCCTTATTTATTTCTTCCTTGAAAAAGAGAGCCAGCGTGGCGTCAGCCCTCCAATACCAAGCTTCCACGTAAGTCTCACAACTGCCTCCAAAAGAACCAGAACAAGGGTTTATGAGGGGTTGGAAAACATAAAGGTAAATCATTTGTTGTTAAACCCATTCCTTTTTTTTGTGATGGATCAATTATGGAATAATCACTGGGCTTTGTTCTGAAAAGTGCTGGCCCAAGGTAATTATGAGATCTAGTCGGGATTGTATAACCCAATTCAAAAAGAAAAATAGAAGAAAAATGAATTTAAAAAAGTAAAGTGGTTTGTTATTTGCATTGAAACGCAGATTTTGCATATAGACCAATTGACAATGACAATGCATTTTTAATATCTTAATATAATATTTTTATATATATATTTAAGTATCAATTTTTGTTTTTATGAATATCAAATACAACAACTTGTCATGGACTAAGTTTTGCTAATCCTTGTCTTATTGTTCTATCACTTAATGGGATTTGGTTTGGTTGATTTCAAAGGTTAGAGGAGATGAAATGGTGAGTGGGCTTTCGGCTTGGAATTCGAGTTTAGATATAATGGGTAGTTGTACGGCCCAATTAAAAAAAATGGGGAGAGAAATTAAAGTGGGTGCTGTGTGGTTTATTATCATGTGTTGAAATAAGAGTTTTAGCCTCTATTTAAGATGGAATTTTTAAGCCGCTTTGTTAAATAATAGTGATTTTGCTTTGTTAATACTCTAGCTTGAAATTCTTCTTATACGTTCAAAATTATTTTTATCTTAAAAATCAACTTTAAAGGAGGACAATTGGATTCTTAGATTCAAATGTAATATGCTATCAATTTTAAAGGAATATGATTGTTTATCATCTTATCCATGTTTAATATAAACAAACATGCTAAAATAGTAGTTGTTATATGTTATTAATATATTGACATAATATCTTCTTTATACATTCACGTGTTTCTCTATCTTAACGACTAATTTTAAAGGAAAAAATCATTTCTAGCATAATATTAAAATTTAGGTTCACATCATCACATGCTAGGTTCTCTAAATCTCCATTGCCTCGTTTGTGGACTAACTTAGACTTAAAACGAGGGAATGTATTAAATAATAGTTATCTTAGATAATTAATATCCTTAGATGTTCAAGTACTATTCTCTCTAAATTATTGATTTGAAATAAGTATACTAAATCATGTCTAAAACTCACCAATGCTGTTGGGGATGGAAGATGACGAAACATTTGAACAAGAATAAGGTGACTCCAAATCAGTCATCCCAGTATTCTTGCCTACTTTCACCAAACCTCATCCATGGAATCCTTCACAATATTATTTCTACAGCTTGACTCCCCACAAAACATAGGTAATGTCATGTTTTTCATTGGTATGGCTTAGCTCAACCTAAACAGAGAGGAAAACGGGGACTCGATATATTTTCTTCTTAAAATTCTACAATTGTGGGACAACTTCACAGCAATTCACATTTAAACACTAATACTTTTGGCTTTTTCGAAGTGACATGGGCATCTAATGCTTGATCCTTATGCTGCTGCCATTTCTAACTGTTAGCTCCACAATTTGAACATTGTTAGGAGTCGAAGAACTTGATGCCCTTCCAGCCAAATTTCCCATCAAGAGACTCTGGTATGGAAAAGTGATTGTCTGACATGAAGCGGCTCTGATTAGGTTAGGTTTCGGCAGAGAAAAGGGAAGGAGAGAAGCCATGGGGAGGAAGGGAAACTCTTTAACAGCTTCCGTACAACTGTCTGCTTGCCTCATCCTTATACTCCAAATGCTTTGTTTATTTGTGTTTTTGCCCTATGCTATTCGCAATATCTCCCTTCTTTTTCATTTATATTTTTGGTTTTGTTTGTTTATTTGAATTAGAAAAAACAACCTGGGACACAATTAAGGCAATTGCCACTAAACCTTCATATTTATGCACTTATCACTTTATTAAACATTTTGCTAATATCCACTATCAAACTTATGGAAAATTAAATGTAAGGAGTACGTGGAACTCAAAAGTTTATTCCTATTATGAATTTTCATATTCTCATAAACTTTCTAGATAAAATCTTTTAGGATTATAGTTGTCTTACAATTCAAATGAGTCATTAATACTTTAGTGGAAGCAATGAAAAGGTTGTCTTTACCTCATTCTAGAGTGTCACTAGAGGACATAATGTGCCAACCAAAATATATCTTCTTAAGAGCCATCTCCACCTTCCACTACAATAAAGCCCAAAGAAAATTTGAAGATTTTGGTCAAAGTTTGAAGGTCCATCATTTAACATCTTTTAAAAGAAATGAAGGTAATTGTTTTAATATCCTAGTGGAAGGACTCTATTAAGAAATGTGGGGGCATTCTTCTTTCAAACACAAAAATATAAAGGAAAAAGAACAAAGTTGCAACAAAAGAGTTAATCAAGAGTGAAATACTAACATAATTGTTGAAATTATAAACAAAAGTACAATAATTTCTTACCCTATCCTATATCAACAACATCAAAGGATTTGGCCCACTATAAGCCTTTGTTCACATAAATTGCCATTATGCCTTTTTTTTTTTTTGGGTGGCCAAGCACACCGTTTCACCCTTATTATGAAATATAATCAACACCTACCCTATCTTATGATGTGCCTTCTTCTCCTTCAAAGTATTTCCTTATTTCTCGTAAACAAGTAAACTCAAATAACGGTTGAAAATGAACAATAAATTTGCATTGAGTGCATTCTTGGGCCACGCCATCAAAGAAAGGCTTGACACAAGCATCACAATTGGGGGAGGAGCCAACCCTTGTTCGAACAAAATTGAGAGGGTGTTTGTGATCATCATCCTTATAAGCACTTCCATCTTTGATATATGAAAATCTTCCATAAACACATTCAATGTGAGCAGAAAAATTACATTTTGAACAATAATAAAACCAATGTTCCGGATCTCTTTTTTCTTCACAAATTAAACAATAGTATTCTCCACACTTGTCTTCAACAGCATAGGTGAGTACAAGGGGATGTTCTTCATTTTCATGTCTAACTTTGAGTGGAAGAGTTATACAATGATAACATAATGAGTAATCACAATCAGTGCACAGAAAGGAGCGATCGTTAGTACAAGCACTGCAACGTTTATTAGTGCTTATGGCAAGGAAGAGGGAGTGTTGATGACTGGGATGTGTCAAGGTTTGTGGAATTGAACAACAATGAACGTCCATGTTAAAGTGACACTGTCTACAATTGTAGGTGAAGCCATTGCATATACGATGACAAGTGTCACAATAGAATATGCCATTATTATAAGGTGCTCGAGAAAGGAGAGTGAGAGTGTGATGATGTTGCGGGTGTCGCTTTTCTCTTGGCAATCTAGCACATGCGGAATGAATAAAGATATTGCATTTTACACAACGGTAAAATGGTGGAGCTTGGATGAATCGCATACAGACATCACAAATTTTATCATCTTCAAGTTGCTCGTTACTGAGAATTAGATCATGTGGATGGATCTCTGCTAGGGGCATCTCTTCCACATTATGGGTTACCAAAGCCACAGGCTCTTTAGTTTCATCTCTAAGCCAAAATTTGTCTGTGCAATGCAAATCTGCGATGAAATCACATACCTGACAATAGTAGGCTGCATAATCGGCATTCACCCTTTTTCTACAGATGTTGCAGGAGAGATTGTGGGAATCCTTGAGTGGACGAAGAGGAAAGGTGAAAAAGAGGGGGTGTTCATGGTTTAAAATGCTGATGGAATGTGAAAACCGACTACACCTGCCGTGGACTAAGATTCGACAAATGGTACATTGAGAAGCGAGGTCCCGACCTTCCATACCACAAACTTGGCAAGTGAAGTGGAAGTTTCCCTTAACAGGAACAATCGCATGTGGTTGGCACTTGAAAGGATTACTAACAGGCCAACTGTTAGCACATGTGATATCAAGGATGAATTCACCTGCAACGTTACTATAACAGATGCAATTGGCGCATCTTTTCCCACAAATGTTACAACGAGGGAAACTATGCACTCCTGTCATTGAATTGTGTTTCCTCATAGCCAGCTCCATAACAAAGGTGTCATTTGGGACATATAGTGGATGTTGTGTTTGGAGAGGCAAGTGAGCACATGATTTGTGGAAGAGTAAGGGGCAGTGAGAGGCAAAGCACTTGTATGCAGGACCCATTACTAATGGCTCATTGCACGCAAAGCAAAAAACTTTCTTGTTCTCATAATTTCTCGGCTTTTCTTCGTCTTCAAAGATCAACCCATGCCCCGGGCCGCAATGAAGAATAAGTGTTTGGAGGTGTTCATCCACCTCTTGGGAGTTGTCTTTGCGTGCATTCGACACATATTCTACCTGGAGGCATGATATGTGAATGAGAAGGCCGCAAGAGATGCATTTGAATGCGGGAGGAAGTAATATCGACTTCTGGCACATTGGACATGTAAGCTTCTCTCTCCCATCATTTTCCACCTTTTCTACCATCACTATTTCTCGGTGGTTGCATCCTCTGGACTGTATTCGCTTGGGTTGGAAAAACAAGTTGTCGAAGGCCTTTCTAATACAAAGCTCAATCTCCATCCTCTCTCTCTCTCTCTCTCTCTCTCTTTAATCTCTTATCAAGGACATGCACGCACAAGTGAGAAGGGGGTGGTATTTTGTGAACTCTTTGGGAGCACACTCCTTAAGTACCAAAGTCTGAAAACATGTCTTGTCTAATTTTGTCCCAAACTAACTTGAAGGAGAACAAGGCAAAAAGCTTATGTTGTGCCCAAATTTTATTACTTTGTCCCAAGAATCTTCAATTGGGAAAAAAGGAAAGGAAAAAGAAAAGGAAAAAGAAAAAGAAAAAGAAAAGAAAAGAAAAGAAAAGAAAGAAAAAGAAAAAGAAAAGGAAAGCAAAACATGTACTATTTGCTCAGTCTCATTGCTTTGTACCGAGCAACTTCAAGGATACGAAAAAGAAAAGACAACCACTTTGCAGTGGCCAAATCTCATTTCATTTTCGCAAGCATCTTGAAGAAGAAAAGCACAAAACACTTACTTTTGCCCAATTTCATCGCTTCATTCCAAGCAGCTTCGGGGATACAAAAAAGAAAGGACAACCAATTTGCAATGGCCAAATTCCACCTCTCTCCCAAGCAACTTGAAGAAGAAAAAAGCAAACCAACTTGCGTTTTCTCAAGTCCCCTAGCTTGTGCTTAGAAATTTTAAAGAGAAAAAGACTGAAGCTTTGCAGCAGTGCCAAGAACAAAATATTTCTAGTGATTGTACTTTGTGCTATTTTAAGCCAAATAACTTCAAGTAGAAAAAAGAAAAAAGAAAAAGTTTTGCGGAGGATGAATTTTCACTCTTTGCACCAAACAATATCAAAGAGAAAAATGCACATTATTTGGTTGTTGAACTTTATTATTTCATGTTACGTAACTTCCAGTTGAAAAATAATAAGAACTAATGATGGAAATATATTGTAATTTTGATTACTTTTTTTTTTTTACAACTTCAAAATTTGCTTTTTAGCTCATTTCTTTACTTTTACCTTCAGATTCTATAATATAAATACAATTTTTTAACGGGAGAAAGATATTATCCCTCATAAAATTCGTGATTCATGTTATATGTGAAGGAATTACTTGCATGCGAATGTTATCCTCTGGTGCGTCCACTTTTTGACCAAACTATTGAATTCTAAAGTTGAAATGTATCGTCCTTTTAAAAGATAGGCCTTCAAATGGCTTTAACACAATAAAGTTATTCTTTTGACAGTGACAACAAATACCATCAATTGCAAAATCAGGCCTATCATTACATTCTAAGCTTATTTATGGATAAAAAAAAAGAAGCAAAAGGTACATGAACTTACGTAAGCAACCATTGGAACATTGTTAGACTCCAAGAGCTTGATGCCTTTTCGACCAAATTTCTCATGAACAGACTCTTCTATGGAAAGGGTGGCTGCCTGAGATGAAGCGGCCCTTCTTAGGTTTGGTTTTGGCAGAAAGGAGGAAAGGAGAGAAGCCATGGAAGAAGAAAGAAACTCTTAACGGTTTCCACGCATGACTCTTGTACTTGCTTCATCCTTACACTCCAAATACTTTGTTTGTTCGCTCGTCGTTTATGTTTTCGCCTTATGCTATGTGCTTTATCTCACTCTTTTTTTTTTCCTTGTCATTTTTCTTTTTGGTGGTTTGCTTGTTTGAATTAGAGAAATCAACCTCGACACAATAAACCAATAGCCACTAAGCATTCAAATTTATGCACTTATCACTTGATTAAACCCTTAGCTAATATCCACTATCAAACTTATGGTAGATTAAATGTGGGAAGTATATTAAACTTAAAAATTGATCCTTATTACGAATATATGTTCATATTCTTATAACCTTTCTCTAAAGGATCTTTTAAGATTTCAGTTGTCTTACGATTTGAAAGTTGAAAAAAATGGGTCATCACTACTTTAGTGGAAGCCATGGAAAGGTTTTCTTTTGATGAAGAGGGGTGGAAGTGCCAAAAAGGAAGCACTAAATTTTCTTTCCCCTGCCCCCCTATTTTTTTTTTTTTTGTTGTTGTTGTGAATTTGGTTGAGTGACGGATGTGGATGCTTATGATAATGTGAGTGCGAAGATCTTTTGTTTGAATCATAAGTATTTTTTCCATTATTGAGTTCAACAAAAGACATTTAAGCTATCCGGAAAAGGAAATAGTCTTCACCTCATTCTATAGTGTCACAAGTAAATCCTTCCACCATAGTGAGGGTATGATTAGAGGACATAATGTGGCAACCAAACAAATCTTCCTGAGAGTCATCCCCACCTTCCATTATAAGAGAGCTCAAAAAAATTTGAAGTCTAGCCTAAGTTTAAAGGTCCATCATTTCCCCTCTTTTTAAGATATGTTGTAATATAATGGTCAATATTTAACATTTTTTTAAAGAAATGAAAGTAATTGTTTCAATATCCTAGTGGGAGGGCTTTATCAACGAATATGGGGTATTCTCCTTTCAAACACAAAAATTTAAAGGTAAAAAAAGAAAGTAACAAACAAAAGAGTTAAATCAAGATTGAAATACTAACATAATTGTTGAAATTATAAACACAAGTACAATAATTTCTTACCCTATCCTATATTAACAACATCAGAGGATCTTTTCCACTTTAGGCTTTTGTTCACATAAATTGCCATTCTGCCTTTTGTTTTGTGGCGAAGCACACCATTTTCACTCTCATTGTGGAATATAATCAATGCACACCCTAGCTTATGATGTGCCTTCTTCCCCTTTGAAGTGTTTACTTATTTCTTGTAAACAAGTGAGCTTATAGAATGGTTGAAAATGGACATTAAACTTGCATTGAGTGCATTCCAGGGCCAGACCATTAAGAAAAGACTTGCCACAAGCATCACAATTGGGGAAGGAGCCAACCCTTGCTCGAACCAAATTGAGAGGATGCTTGTGATTATCATCCTTATAAGCACCTCCAACTTTGATATATGGAAATCTTCCATAAATGCATTCAATGTGAGCAGAAAAATTGCATTTTGAACAATAATAGAACCAACCTTTTAGATCTCTTTCTCCTTCACAAATTAAGCAATAGTATTCTCCATACTTGTCTTCAACAACATAGGTGAGTTCAAAAAGATGTTCATCATGCTGATGTCTAACTTCGAGTGGAAGAGTTATACAGTGATAACATAACGAATAGTTGCAATCAATGCATAGAAAGGAGCTTTGGCTTTGACAAGCATTGCAAGATTTTTCAGACCTTATGGCAAGGAAGAGGGGGTGTTGGTGACTAGGATGTGTCTGGACTTGGGGAATCGAACAACAATGAATGTCAATATTAAAGTCACAAAGTTCACAATTGTAGGTGAAGCCGTTATGGTGACGGTAACAAACACTACAACAGAATATGCCATTCAGGTAAGGTGCTGTAGAGAGGAAAGTGAGGGTGTGATGATGTCGCGGGTGTCGCCTCTCTCTTGGCAATCTAGCGCACGTAGGATGAAGAAAGAAATTACATTTTACACAACGGTAAAATGGTGGAGCCCGAATGAATTGCATACAAACATCACAAACCTTATCATCCATGAGTTGCTCGTCATTTAGAATTAGATCATGTGGATGGATCTCCGCCTGGGGCACCTCCTCCACATCATGGCTTACCAAAGCCATGGACTCTTCAGATTCATCTCTAAGCCACAGTGAATCTGTGCAGTGCAAATGTGCGACAAAATCACATACCTTACAAGAGTAGGCTGCATACTCTGCATTCATCCTTTTTCTACAGACATTGCAGGACAAATTGTGAGAATCCTTGAGTGAACGAAGAGGAAAGGTGAAAGAGAGGGGGTGTTCATGGTTTAAAATGCTGACGGCGCGTGAAAATCGACTACAATTGCCGTGGACTAAGAGTCGGCAAGTAGTACATTGAGAAGCGAGGTCCCAACTTTCCATACCACAAACTTGGCAAGTGAAGTGGAAGTTTCCCTTGATAGGAATGACCGCATGTGGTTGGCAATCATAAGGATTACTAACTGGCCAGCTCTTAGCACATGTAACGTCAAGGACAAATCCACCTCCAATGTTCTTATAATAGACACAATTAATGCACCTCTTACCACAGATGTTGCAATGATTCAAACTTTGCATGTGTTCTCTCATAGCCAGCTCCATAACAAAGGTGTCATTTGGGACATATAGAGGATGTTTTGTTTGCCGAGACAAGTGAGCACATGATTTGTGGAAGAGCAAGGGGCAGTGAGAGGCAGAGCACTTGTATGCAGGACCCGTCACTAGTGGCTCGTTGCAGGCGAAGCAGACAACTTGCTTGTTCTCATAATATCGTGGCTTTTCTTCTTCTTCAAGGATCAACCCATGCCTCGGGCCGCAATGGAGAAAAAGGGTTTGTAGGTATTCATCCCACTCTAGGTAGACTGTTATACCTTTTCTGCCATATTTCCACACAGATTCTACTTGGAGGCATGATATGTGAATGAGATGGCCGCAGATCTCGCACATGAGAGCGGGAGGAAGTAATATCGCCTTCTGGCACAGCAGACACGTAACTTTCTCTCTCCCATATTTTCTCACCATTATTAATACTGTTGCTTCTGTCATTGTTGTTCGCCGGTGGTCGCATCCTTCGGACTGTTTTCGCTTGGGTCGGAAAAGCAACATTTTGAAGGCCTTTCTAATAAGACACTCAATCTCTATCTTGTCTCTCTCTCTCATCTCTCTAATCTCTCTCAAGGACATCCTCACACAAGTGAGAAGAGGGTGGTATTGGTGTGAATCCTTTCGGAGCACACTCCTTAAGTACCAAAGTCCATAAACCTTGTCCTTCAAGGCAGTACTTCTTCCGCTTGTTCAACTTTGTCCCCAGCTAACTTGAACGAGAACAAAGCAAAACGCTTATGTGTTGCCCAATTGTACTACTTTGTTCCAAGAATCTTCAATTAGGAAACAAAAAAAAGCAAAACATGTACTCTTTGTCTGGTCTCATTGTGTCATACCAAATTCCATTTTTTTCTTGCAAGCAACTTGAAGAAGAAAAAAGCAAAATACGTACTCTTTGTCCAATCCATTGCTTCGTTCCAAGCAGCTTCGTGGATATAAAGGAGAAAAAAAGGAGAAAGGACAACTGCTTTGCAATGGCCAAATGCCACTTCTCTCTCCCAAGCAACTTGAAGGAGAAAAAAGCAAACCCACTTATGTTTTCTCAAGTTCACTATCTTGTGCTTAGCAATTTTAAAGAGAAAAAGCCTAAGATTTGTAGCTATGACAAGAACAAAAGACTTGCAGCGATTGTACTTTATACTGTTTTATGCTAAGTAACTCAAGTAAAAAAAAAAAAAGTTTTGCAGCCAATGATTTTTTACTCTTTGTATCAATCAATATTCAAGGGAAAAATGCACATTATTTTTGGTTGTTAGAACTTGATTACTTCACGCTATGTAATTTCGTATAAAAAAATAAAAATTTGCAGTGATTTTACTGCTTACTATTACAGCTCCATTCTTCTTCTCTCCAGGCTTTATCCATTTATACGGCATATTGAATATTTCGTTTCAGTTAGCAGAATTTACTCGTGTTGGTGCAGGGTGATCTCCAGTTCTTTCTGGTATCCTTCTGTCTCAGAAATGAAAATATAGCTTTTGATGTTCCATCTCAAATTTCTGATGTGATACTGAATACAATACCCGATTCCAGTAGCTCACGAACCAATTCAACAAACCATGATCCAAATCTACACCAAGAACCAAAGGCAATTCAACAAATCACACATAAATCTTCCGAAATCAGAGTAACCCAAATTCACCTGATTACAAATTGCTCCTCTTTTCTCAGAAATGAATCTTTTCTGCATGTTCTCGATCACAATTCACACTCGCAGGATCGATGATCTCGAACATCTTTTCTTTTCTTATGTTTAAAACAAACTTTCAAGAAAATGTAAAAGGAGACCGAAAACGAAGAGTTCTAATACCTTTTGAGGCGTCGCAGGACGTCGGCGCCGGAGCTGCTCGTTCTGATTCTGGCGTTCTCAACGCGCAGGCGACGGGACCAAACTGCAGCAAAGAGACGCCGGTCGGATGCGCACATGCAACTGGGCAGTAAATTTCTTTTTCTTAATTTCCTTATTCATTTCTTCCCTGAAAAAAGATGAGCGGAGTAGCGTCAGCCTCCGTGACAACCAGAACAAGGTTTCATGAGGGGTAGGAAAATACTAAAAAAATATAAAAGGAAAATAATTTGTTCTTAAACACATTCCTTTTTTTTTTTGTGATGCATCAATTATGGGAAAAAACACTGGGCTTTTGTTCTGGAAAGTGCTGACCCAAGGTAATTATGAGATCTAGTTGTGCTTGTATAGCCCAAATCAGAAAGAAAAATAGAAAAACAAAATGAGATTAAGGAACTAAATAATTTGTTATCTTGGATTGAAATGAAGATTTTTACATTTTTTTAGTTAGGTAAAAGAGTTTTGGAAGTATTAATTGTCGAATCTAAAACCTAAGTTTTAGGTAGTTAGTAATCGATTATTCACATGTAAATAGTATCATATATTATTAATATCTTAATATGATGTCTTTTGTATGAATTCAAGTTTCAATCTTTCTTAATAATTTGTTTTAAAGAAAAAAATTGAACCTCTATTTTACACATCAAAGTTTAAGATCAAGTATAACATTTTTGACATGGATTGAGTTTCAGTAATTTGTGGGTTATTGTTCTATCACTTTATGGGATTTGGTTTGATTGATTTCCAAGGCTATAGGAGATGACATAGTGGGTGGACATTCGGTTTGGCTATAATGGTAGTCATACGGCCCTTTTTTTTTTTTTATATATATATATTTTAAAAAAAAGAGTGATTGAAAGGGGTATTATGTGGTTCATTATCGGGTGTTGAAATGAGAGTTTTAGCTTACATTGAAGATGGAATTTTTAATCCTGTTTGTTAAATAACAGTCATCTTGCTTCGTTACTAGTTCAGCTTGACATTCTTCTCGTAGGCTCAAATGTTTTTTCATCTCAAAAATCAATTTTAAAAGAAAATAGTTAGAATCTCAGGTTCAATTGCAACATCTTATCATATAATAATTTTCATAATATAAATCTCATTGTTTATTATCTAGTCCATGTTTGGTGTGAACAAACATGCTAAAATAATATTTCTCATACGTTATTATTATATTGACCTAATGTCAATATAGGTAATGTCATAAGTGTTCCATGGGTACGGTTCAGCTGAACCTGCAAAAAAGAAAATAAAGTAGAAAACAAGAACACAATACATTTTCCTCTTATTTTGGAGAAACTGTAAATACGACTTCCATTCATGTCTTTGTTCCCTTATCCCACTAAATCAGAGCCGACCAAGGAATTATTTGAAGAAAGTCGGAATAGGGATAAACTTGAACCTCAAGAGCATCACTGGCGTCGAAATCGACATCTTTTACAGTCCATTCTATCCCACCCGTGGCCTTGGTACAATCTGGCCGACCATCTGGAGTGGTAAAAGACTCTCCTCAAAGTTATCATCTTTGCAGTAGACTTTTGGCTTGTATGAAGCGACATGGGCATGTGGTACTCGAAGCCTTATGCTGCTGCCATTTCTGACTCTCAGCTCCACAATTGTAACATTGCTGGACTCCAAGAACTTGATGCCCTTTCGGAAAGGGTGGTTTGCCAGAGATGAAGCGGCCCTTATTAGGTTAGGTTTTCGCAGAGAGAAGGGAAGAAGGAAACTTTTAACAGCTTCAACCCATGAATCGTCTGCTTGCCTCATCCATATACTCCAAATGTTTTGTTTGTTTATTTATGTTTTTTGCCTTATGCGATATACACACATGACTTTGTGTTTGTTTGTCTGAATTAGAGAAATCAACCTCCTACACAAATAAACCAATTGCCACTAAACCTTCAAATTTGTGTACTTATCACTTGATTAAACCTTTTGCTAATATCCACGACCAAACTTATGGTAGATTAAAAGAAATGAAGATAATTGTTTTAATATTCTAGTGGAAGTACTCCATTACCAATATTGATTATTCTTCTTTCTAACATAAAATATCAAGGAGAAAAAACAAATCAACAACAAAAAGAGCTAATCAATAATGAAATACTAGGATAATTATTGAAATTATAACCAAAGTATAACAATTGCTCTCCCAATCCCGATGTTTCCCACCAAAAATTTCTGTTTACATAAGTTGTCGTGCTACTTTTTCTTTTGTTGTGAAGCAAAGTCTTTGCATTCTCATTTTGAACATAATCCAATCCTTGGCCTACCCAATACTATGGTGTGGCTTCTCCACTTCAGTTACTTAATCTCCATGAACAATCGAAGTACTGTGAAAAATGGACACTCCATTTGCACTGAGAGCATTCTGCGGCCAGGCCATCAAGGAAAGGCTCGTGGCAACCATCACAATTAGGGGAGGAGTCAACCCTTGTTTGAACAAGATTGAGAGGGTGCTTATGATAATAACTCTTATAAACACTTCCAACCTTGATATATTGATATCTTCCACGAACACATTCAATGTGAGTAGAAAAGTTGCATTTTAAACAATAATAGAACCAACATTTTGAATCTCTCTCTTTTTCACAAATCAAGCAGTAGTATTTTTTGCACTTGTCTTCAACAACATAGGTGAGTACAAGGGGATGTTCATCATGTTCATGTTTAACATGAAGTGGAAGAGTTATACAACCATAGCATAATGCGTAATCGCAATCAATGCATAGAAAGTAGCTCTGTCGACCACAAGCATTGCAATGTTTTTCAGACGTTATGGCAAGGAAGAGAGAGTGTTGGTGATTGGGATGTGTCAGGGTTTGCGGAATTGAACAACAATGAATGTCGAAGGAAATCCAACAGTGTATACACAGTAGGCGAAGCCATTGCACAAACGGTTACAAGCATCACAAGCGAATATTCCATTGGGGAAAAGTGCTTGAGAAAAGAGAGTGAGATTGTGATGATGTAGTGGGTGTCGCTTCTCTTTTGGCAATTTAGCACATGCAGAATGAAGAAAGAAATTACATTCTACGCAATGGTGAAATGGTGGAGTCCCAATAAATTGCATACAGACATCACAAATTTTATCATCTCCAAGTTGCTCGTTACTGAGAATTAGATCATGTGGATGGATCTCTGCTAAGGGCATTTCTTCCACACCATGGGTTACCAAAGCCACAGACTCTTTAGTTTCATCTCTAAGCCAAAATTTGTCTGTGCAATGCAAATCTGCGATGAAATCACATACCTGACAATAGTAGGCTGCATAATCGGCATTCACCCTTTTTCTACAGATGTTACAGGAGAGATTGTGGGAATCCTTAAGTTGATGAAGAGGAAAGGTGAGAGAGAGGGAGTGTTCGTGGGTTGAAATGCTGACGGCGTGTGAAAACCCACTACATCGGCTATGGACGAAGAGTCGACAAGTGGTACATTGAGAAGCGAAGTCCTTGCCTTCCGTGCCACAAACTTGGCAAGTGTAATGGAAGTTTCCGCTGATAGGAATGAATGCATGTGGTTGGCAATCATAGGGATTACCAACTCGCCAACTATTAGCACATGTGACATGAAGGACGAATTCATGTGCAACATTGCTGTAATAGACGCAATTGATGCACCTTTTACCGCAAATGTGACAACGAGGGACATCCAGCCCACGTGTTATTCGCTTGGTTTCCGTCATAGCCAGACGCATGGCAAGGGTGTCATTTGGGTCATATAATGGATGTTGTGTGAGGCGAGGGAAGTGGGCGCATGATTTGTGGAATAGCAAAGGGCAGTGAGAGTCAGAGCACTTGTATGCGCGACCCACTAACAGTGGCTCATTGCACGCGAAGCACACAACTTGCTTTTTCTCATCATCATATCGCATCCTCTTTCTTCTTCTTCTTCTTCTTCTTCTTCTTCTTCTTCTTCTTCTTCTTCTTCAATGATCAATCCATGTCCCGGGCCGCAATGGAGAATAAGGCTTTGGACGTATTCATCCACCTCTAGGGAGACGTCTTTGTCTGGGTCGCACATAAATTCTACCTGGAGGCATGATATGTGAATGAGAAGGCCGCAATTGTTGTAACCGTCACATTTGAAAGCGGGAGGAAGTAATATCGGCTTCTGGCACACTGGACATGCAACTTCCTCTCTCCCATCATTTTCCACCTTTTCTACCATTATCGTTACCCGGTGACTGCATTGTTGGGACTCTATTCGCTTGTTGTAGAACTCCATCTTTCTGAAGGTCTCTCTGATAAAAAGCTCAATCTCCATCTTCTCTCTCTCTCTCTCTCTATCTCTCTCAAGGACACGCGCACACAAGGGAGAAGAGGGTGGTATTGTGCAAACTCTTTGGGAGCACACTCCTTCTTAAGTACCAACAAATTCCAGAAACCTTATCCTCTAAGCCAACCACATTGTCTTTTTATTCTTCTGCCACACGCTACACTTGTTCTTCCACTTCATCCCAACTAAGTTGAAGGAGAACAAAGCAAAATGTTTGCACTTTGCCCAATTGTTCTACTTTGTCGCAAAAAACTTCAAGTAGAAAAAAGCAAAACACCATATTCTTTGCCCAATTTTATTGCTTCGTACTAAATAGCTTCAAGGACACCAAAAAACAAAAAAAGAAGAAGACAACTGCTTTTGTGATGGACAAATTCGACTTCCTTCTCCCAAGCAACTTGAAGAAGAAAAAAGCAAACCACTTGCAATTTTTTCAATTACACTGATTTGTGCTTAGCAACTTTAAAAAAGACAAAAAGGCTAAAGATTTTAGTCCAGGAAAGAAAAAAAAAAAAAAAAAAGGACTTACACTATCAAAATACCATTTTTGACAATGTTAGACATTCATAATTCATCCAAAGCCTCAATGTTTAAACCATCTCGTATAAAATAAAATATTAATAAAAGAGTTTGTCAGATAAATAAAATACGTTAAGTTTTTTTGTATAAAATTCTCACTTATCAAAGGTGAGTTCCCAATTACTTTAAGAAAGTTTTTCTTCAAGCATCACATTTTAGTATTTCAAAGGGGACTAATATGGCTTATGTTAACCAATCGACACAAATACTACATGGAAGCACCGACAAAATCATTCTAAAGCTACCGCTCCTCACACAAAACAAGGTGTCTCCGCTTTTCACGTGGTTGTGCACACAAAAGTAGTATAAAAACAACTACTTTTGCCATAGCAGCTTGGAAATTTTGCCCTTTCTGTTAATCACTTTTGCACAATGTGGACCTTTGTTGAAAGGGCTTCTAAACCTTGGGATGATTTAGGCATTTTGAAATGGAATGGGGGTCCTTTGTAAAAAATGCTACACAATGATATATGCTTTGTAGATGGTGGAAATATCCTAAGCTTCGGGGATACAGAAGAGAAAAGACAACCGTTTTGCAATGCCAAATTCCACTCAAGCAACTTAAAGAATAAAAAAGCTTACTCGCTTACATTTTCTCAATTCCACTAGTTTGTGCTTAGCAACTTTAAAGTAAAAGAGAATAGATTTGCAATTGTGCAAGAAGCTTCACACCAAGAAAAAAGAAAAGAGAATAGATTTGTTGTGATTAACTTTTATTATTTTATGCCAAGTAATTTCTAGTAAAAAAACAAAAGGCAAAAGTTTTGCTATTGATAGAAGGAGAAAATTACACGATATTTGTTTGTTGAACTTCCTTACTTCATGCAACGTAACTTCTAGTTGAAAAATAAAAAGAAATTGTGAAGGAAATATATTACAATTTTGAATTTTTTTTTAGAACTTTAAAATTTGCTTTTCAGCTCATTCTCTTTACTTTTATCTGCATTTTTTTGTAATATAGTTAGAATTGTTTATCATGAGAAATATACTATGACTTACAAAATTCATGGTTAATATTATATATGAGGGAGTGACTTGTATACGAATATTGTTTTTTGGCTCATCCACTTTTTGGCCAAAGTTAAAAAGCTTTGTCTTTTTAAAAGATAGGCCTTCAAATGGCTACAACACAACAAATTGATTCTTTTGACAATGACAATTACTATCATCAATTACATAATCAGGCCCATTATTAGATTCTATGCTTCTTAATGGAGGAAAGAAAAAGGTCAAAAGAAACAAGAACTTGCATAAGTAGCAAGGAATAAATCTTAAACTTTTAAATTAAAAAAAACTAAAAAGATCTTACTTAATTCACTAAATTACTTATTCTGAAAATAAAGTAAGTGTAGGCATATAATGACTTTGATTCTTCATTTTCTTTTTGATAATTACAATTTTCTGAATTATTTTTTAATTTTGATATAGTTACACTGCCTTTATCTTATGATAGACCTACGCATCACCAGCTTTTCCTTGATAAGACAAATGTTTATGCTTTGGATATTGACAATAATTTCTCCAATATTCTACAAACAAATAGTTTAAGAATATTGGACCATCCTTTGTATTTTTTTCTTTTTTCCTTTTCACAAATCATTTTCTCCAAGCAAACAATAATATTATACCACTCCAATTCAAGATGTGCAATATTACAAATTAAAAAAGCAATTTCAATAGTTTTTTTCCAAATGTCAACATATGAATTTTCTATAAGATAATAGAGAAATTATATATTTATTCATTGTCGTACAAAAGAAGGCTTAAAGCATAATCAAGTTTCTAGTTAAAAGTTACAAGTCGATATATGAAATGAAAAACTAAAAACCACTTACAGTTGCATTCCTCACATGAACTTAACTACAATTTCTTACAAGTTATAATGTATGAAAGAAAACAATAGATGCATAACTAGCGTCAAGCAAGATAAATATATTAATTTCAACTCAAACTATTCCTTGTCCATCCTATAAGTTGATCTCTCTTTTGGAACACCACAAGCGTTTCCTCACTACATAATGCCCCACAGTCATACGTAAAAGACAAGCCTAAAGATACCATATTGTAGCAGGAAATAACAAATAGGTAACACAAGTTTCTGAAAAAAGCGTGCTTAGTAATAAAAAAAATGAGAACTAGCTTACTTTGTGACATAGAGGTCCTAGACATTCAAGGTTGAGATATTCTTGCAAACACCTTCCTCGGAGTCAATACCTAGTTTGCTATTTCCATATGCTTGTTTAACACGCAAAGAAGGTATAATTTCCATACCATTAAGCCCAACATTAATTGTTAGTGTTCTAGGGACCATCTCAAAACTCTTATCAAAATTTTCCCTTTGCATACTAAATAAGTTTACATGTTGCATCTTATCATATAATTAGGTCCAATGATATGGATCTCATTGTTCGTCAATTGGTTTATGTTTGATGTCAACAAACATGCTAAACTAGTAGTTGTTTTACATTATTAATATATTGATATATTTTGAAAAAAAAAGTAAATTATTTTTTGACATAATATCAAAATATAAGTTCACATACTCAATTCCCATGACCTTCATTGCCTCATTTGTTGATTGGCCTAAACCAAAAATAAAGGGACATATTAAATAATGATTATCTCACATCATTGTCAGTATCTTAGTCCAATATTCTTTTTATATATTCAAGTATTCTCTTTATATGATTAATTTTGAAGAAGTAGATTGAATTATTTCAAGAACTCTCCAACACGATTGGGAATGCACGATGACAAAAACACTTCCATCTAAAATGAGGCCACTCGACGGCCTCAAACCAAATCATCCCACTAATCTCGCCCACTTTCACCAAGCCTCATCCGCAGAATCGTTCAAATTATTATTTCCACAGCTTAACTCCTCACTCCAGAACATACACCGAAACCCAATCATACGAGGCACCTAATGGCATAGAGATACGCATTTTGTATTGCAGAATCAAGTTCGCTTCCCGAAGCCAACTTTATTTTTATGCAGAAATGGACACCCGGGAAGTAACGTGAAGCCAAAGAATGCCGAGGAATGGGGAAACAGTAAGAAAGAAGCAGCCGCGCGAAGGCAGACGGACTGCACAAAGCCGTGACGCTTGAAGGCTCCGCTTCAAGAGATCAAAGAGTAGGAGAGCGGCTACAGCGACAATCGTGAAAATCAAGAAGCAACTTGCTCAAAGTCCATTTCTTCTGTAACAAGGGCACGTTCTTAAAATCTGTGTTTCAATCTGTTAATATATCAGTATGTTACATTTATTTGATATTAAGACCTTCCTCTTATCTTACTAGTCAATTAATTTTAAAGGAAGAAGTGGATATTCTTCTATGATATTACAATAAAGTGAGATCTCTTATTACTGGTTAATGAGGTTTTCATAAAAAGTATATGGTACATTTAGGGATGTGTTGAATATATATCTCATTTGTTATTAGAAAGTTTAAAGTTAAACTCAAAAGTTAAGCTTGTAATTGAGAGAGATTTTTTTTTTAATATTTAAACAATAGCAAAGATTGTATTTTCCCAATGTGATATTTTTGTTCTCAATACTTTCATATGCATTGAAATACTTTGAACTTAAGATTAAACATGGTAGAATAAACACTTCTCTACTAAGCATACTTAAAAGACTCAAAATTAAAGGTGTTGAAATGGATTGACTTGCAATTTAATACCATATAAAAAAATTCAAAGTCTAATACAAAAACTAACTTATAAGTTAAGATAAAGTAAATAATTCCTTTTTTACAAATTAATTTTTAAGAGATGAAGTAGGTATTCTAACACATGTGTCTATATATATAATTTTAAATATATTTTATGCAAAATTTAAGTAATATGTAACCATTTATATTATTTTTAACATATCCTATCACAATTAAGATATAAACTATATATCCTAAATAATGCATTTTCTTACAACCACTTTGGGTTATGTGCATACCAATGTGGTCTTTTAAACTTGAATAGTGTGAAAAATGCTAAAAAGACTTAGCTTCTTTGTAAAACCAATTTACAAGAAATGCATTTTGTTTTAAGGAAAAATCTCCAACATATTTGCAACTCTTTTCCCATCATAATAAAGAAAATTTAAAATCTAATCCAAAAACTAAATCATAAGTTGAAGAATATTTTTTCATTTAAACATATGTTAACATATTGCTTTAGATAATTTGCAATATTCCATCCTTTAAAGACAATTTTTAAGAGATAAAGTGTGTATTCTAATATGTTTATAGATTTTTATGTAGAACTTAGGTAGTATATAACAAATCATATTATTTTTAATATTATCCCAACACAATGACCATAAACTATAAACTCTGTTTTGTTGATAATGTATTTCTTTACGTCATCTCCTAAATCTCAATAATATAAAAAATGTTAAAAATTTGTAAAATTAACTTGCAAAATATGTATTTTATTTAGATTTAGATAATGTTAAATAATATACAATTTTTGATAGGAGGGTTTATCCATAGAAGTTTCTCCCACCTCGTTTCTTCAGCATGTTTGCCACCCTTTCTTCCCTTCTTACTCTTTCTCCATATTCATATAAAATGAAAACCCCAGAAACAGAGCTTTCTGGAAGGATTTGAATATGGTGGACAGCTTTTTCAAGCAATCAGAAGGACGCGCCACCGCCGTCACACCCCAACGGTCACTGCGACGCGGAGTAGATTTGGGCCCACGCTCTCTAGAAACCAGGAGGGCATTTGGGTTTGGTCAATGCGGCTTGCCTACTATCCTTGTCCTGGCTCGTTTTATCGTATTTTGATTCTTCATCCATTTTTAATAGCTCTATCAAAAGCATTTTTCGGCTCCTCAACCTTTCGTTGAAAAAAGCCCTGTCATTCAAACACCTTTTCTAACAAATTAGACCAAATATAGTATGTGTTCCTTCAAAGTTGAGTCTTTGAGAAATGAAGAATCAAACTTTAGCTATGGATGAGTAAGTTGTTACATTCAATCCTAAATTATAATTCATCAAGGCGTAATGGTTGAGAAGAAGCTTGCACACCTTGGCATTAGAGCTGTATACGATACATGACAAGTTCTACTCCTGTGAGGTTGTGTTTGTGTGTCAAATGTTGAAAAGAAAGACAAATTGGACAAATTCAAATGTTTAAGCCGAGCAACATAGTTAACATTATTTGACTGATTCAATGTTAAGGCCTTGTTGTTTAAGTTTTTATTATAAAACTGTGCAGCTCAAACGTGAAGTTAAACTAACAATTCTTGTACCAGTGTCCCTGTACAGCTTGCTTCTTCCTCCTCTCTTGTTTCTTAGTTAGGTGTATACTTGTGTTAGAAGATGTTGGAAGACAGAAGAAAGCACGGAGACAATGAGCTGTAATTGGGCTTTGAAGGTGGAGAGGATTCGAAGGGGCCATTTTCTTCTTTGTCTAGTAAGAGTTGACAGAGACAAACAAATGTAATGATTTGGTAATTGTTGTTGAATGTAACTAAACGGGGCTGCTTCCTGAGGGCCATTATTTATATTTTGAAATATCATAGCATCACAAAAGAGGACATTGATAAATGGTCCTTGGAATCCAACGGTTATGAAGCACAGCTGTAACTTTAATATATTACTCCCATCTTCAGTCTACTGCTTCACAAGCTGGTAGCTAGCTGCCTTCTTAGTCCTTACGGGGAGTTACTAGAGCCTCCCTCCCCTTCTCCTTGCTCTGCAGTTTCAAGCCACATCTACACTGGAAAAACAAGAGAGGGAGGTTTGAATTTATAACTCCATACTCATTTTAGATGTACTCTTTTCCCTATTTAGTTTTATTCATTATGCATTCATGGGATTGGCGGAAAATGGAATTCTCCTTCTTGTTGCTGGTGTTCTATCCAGTCCATAACCGGACATTATCATGTTCTGGGCATTGTTTTGACGTTGGTTCTCTGCCTGAAGATACTATAATGCTCTATCTCTTTCCATATAATTCTTAAAGATTTAGAGGACATTGAGCAGCACTCCTAGCTATACTTGAATTTTTCCTTATGCAATCAGTGGGATGCATTTTCCGCCCTTGTGGCGGCAGCTGGAGAACTTCAAAAATAATGTAGCTTTGCTGATGTAGAGAAAACACTAATTTCTATTTGGGTTAGATGAAGAATAATTTTCAGAGAAGTGAGAAATCTTATATTGGCTAGAAGTTTCTTCAAAAATTTATATCTTTTTGTTGATATTTTGGGAAAACTTGTGTAAAAATAATGTTATAAATCTGATCAGTTCATTACTTCTGTTATACTCACTGAAACAGCAAAATGAAAGTATCCGCTGGAGTGGTTGAAGCTACAGAAATAGATATTAGGCCAAGAAACCCTGAGCCTGTTTCTGAGGTTGAAGTGCCTAGGTAAGCGGAGCAAAAGAATGTTGACTACTTAGTGGAAAGGAAGAAGTCACTGCAAGCACGTTATTCATATGGCACCATCTTCTTGGTTACAAATCTTATTGCTTGGTTTGTCCGTGATTATGGGCAAAGGCTCTTACCTCAGCTTCATTGTAAGAGAATGTTCTTCCTCTCCTACTCCTTCCTCCACCTCAATGCTATAGTTATATTGTGAAACGAGATTTAATGATTCTATGCTTGTTTTTCTTTTGCAGATCCAAGAGTTTGTGGAACTAGGGGGCATGATTGTTTTCGAACACTGGGAGTTCTTCGTGTGGGCTTAGGATGTTTTGTATCTTTTTCTGAACTATGCTTACCTTCTTAATTATGAATTTTACTACATTTGAATGATTATAACTGGAGCATAAAACAAGTATATTTCAGCTAACATTGATTGCTAGGTTGAGAGCTCTCTTGAACACGGTATCATTACTTCATACCAAACAGCTTCATGGATATAAGGAAAAAAAGAAGAAAAAAAAAAAAAAAAAAAGACAACTGCTTTGCAATGGCCAAATGCCACTTCTCTCTCCCAAGCAACTTGAAGGAGAAAAAAGCAAACCCACTTGTGTTTTCTCAAGTTCACTAGCTTGTGCTTAGCAATTTTAAGAAGAAAAAGGCCTAAGATTTGCAGTTGTGCCAAGAACAAAAGATTTGTAGCGATTGTACTTTATACTGTTTTATGCTAAGTAACATTAAGTAAAAAAAAAAAAGTTTTGCAGCCAATGATTTTTACTCTTTGTATCAATCAATATCAAAGGGAAAAATGCACATTATTTTTGGTTGTTGAACTTGACTACTTCACGCTATGTAATTTCTAATAAAAAAATAAAAATTTGCAGTGATTTTATTGCTTACTATTACAGTTGTGCCAAAAAACTTCTAATAGAAAAGGGGGAAAAAGAAAAAGAAAAAAGAAAAAAAAGAAAAAGGAGAGGATGTGGAGTGATTTTACTGGTTACTATTACAGCTCCATTCTTCTTCCCTCCAGGCTTTATCCATTGCTACGGCATATTGAATATTTCGTTTCAGTTGGCAGAATTTACTCCCGTTGGTGCAGGGTAATCTCCAGTTCTTTCTGAAATGCTTCTCTCTTAGAAATGAAAATATAGCTTTTGATGTTCCATCTCAAATTTCTGATGTGATACTGAATACAATACCCAATTCCTGTAGCTCACGAACCAATTCAACAAACCATGATAAAAATCTACACCACGAACCAAAGGCATAAGAAAATCACACATAAATCTTCCGAAATCAGACTAACCCAAATTCACCTGATTGAAAACTCCTCCTCTTTTCTCAGAAATGGATCTTTTCTGCATGTTCTCGATCACAATTCACACTCGCAAGATCGACAATCTCGAACATCTTTTCTTTTCTTATGTTTAAGACAAACTTTCAAGAAAATGAAAAAGGAGACCAAAAACGAAGAGTTCTAATACCTTTTGAGCCGTGGCAGGACGTCGGCGCCGGAGCTGCCCAGTTGCATGAATAAGAAAAATAAACTTCTTTTTCTTTTTTTCTTTTTTTTTCTTATTCATTTCTTCCCTGAAAAAGGTAGCTATTTATTATCTATTCCATATTTGGTGTGAACAAACATGCTAAAATAATAGTTGTCATACGTTAATATTATATTGACCTAATGTCAATATAGGTAATGACTTAAGTGTTCCATTGGTACGGTTCAGCTAAACCTACAACAGAGAAAATGAACAAGAAAACAAGACCACAATATATTTTCCTCTTATTTTGGAGAAACTGTAAATACAACTTCCATTCGTGTCTTTGTTCCCTAATGCCACTAAATCAGAGCCAACCAAGGAATTATTTGAAGAAGTCAGAATAGGGATAAATTTGAACCTCAATGGCATCACTGGCGTCGGAATCGACATCTTTTACTGTCCATTCAATCCCACCCTTGGCCTTGTTACAATCTGGCCGACCATCTAGAATGGTAAAGGACTCTCCTCAAAGCCATCATCTTTCCCGTAGGCTTTTGGCTTGTATGAAGCAACATGGGCATTTCGTAATCGAAGCCTTTTGCTGCTGCCATTTCTGACTCTCAGCTCCACAATTGGAACATTGTTAGACTCCAAGAATTTGATGCCTTTTCGGAAAGGGTGGTTTGCCAGAGATGAAGCGGCCCTTATTAGGTTAGGTTTTGGCAGAGAGAAGGGAAGAAGGAAACTTTTAACAGCTTCAACCCATGAGTCGTCTGCTTGCCTCGTCCTTATACTCCAAATGTTTTGTTTGTTTATTTCTGTTTTTAGCCTTATGCGATATACACACATGACTTTGTGTTTGTTTGTCTGAATTAGAGAAATCAACCTCCTACACAACTAAATCAATTGCCACTAAACCTTCAAATTTATGTACTTATCACTTGATTAAGCCTTTTGCTAATATCCACGACCAAACTTACGGTAGATTAAATGTGGGGAGTACATGGAACTTAAAGGTTAATCTTTATTATGAATGTTCATATTCTCATAACCTTTCTCAACCAAATCTTCTAACATTTCAATTGCCTTACAAAGTGAAAGTTGAAAAAATAAATCATCAATACTTAAGTTGAAGCAACGAGAGGGCTTTCGTTGATTTGATGAAGATGTGGTGGAAGCACTGAAAAGGAGGCCACAAATTTCTTCTTCCCTTTTTTCGTTTTTAAAACACTTGGTTAAGTGATGGATGTGGATGCTCATGATGACGTGAGCGTAAAGATATTCTGTTTGAATCACATGACTTTTTGCCGCTATTGAGTTTGGGATTAAGACATATAAACTATCCCAAAAGGAAATATCCTTAACCAATTCTATAAGGTGTTACAAGTAAATCCTTTCACTACAGTGGGGGTATGATTAAAGGACATAATGTGCCAACCCAACATATCTTCTTTAGAGCCATCCCACCTTCCACTATGAGAGAGATAAAAAAAAAATGAAGTCTAAGCAAAGTTTGTAGGTCCATCATTTCCCTCCTTTTTTAAGAAGTATTGTATCATATTGCTAATATCTAGCATATCTTAAAAGAAATGAAGATAATTTTTTCAATATTCTAGTGGAAGTACTCTATCGACCAATATTAATTATTCTTCTTTCTAACATAAAATATCAAGGAGAAAAAGAAAATAAACAACAAAAAGAACTAATCAAGAATGAAATACTAGGATAATTATTGAAATTAACCAAAGTATAACAATTTCTCTTCCAATCCCGATGTTTCCCAACATAAATTTCTGTTTACATAAGCTGTTGTGCTACCTTTTCTTTTGCTTTGAAGCACACTCTTTGCATTCTCATTTTGAACATAATCCAATCCTTGGCCGACCCAATACTATGGTGTGGCTTCTCCAGTTCAATTACTTATTCTCCTTAAACAATCGTAGTCCCGTGGAAAATGGACAGTCAATTTGCACTGAGAGCATTTTGCGGCCAGGCCATCAAGGAAAGGCTTGTGGCAAACATCACAATCAGGGGAGGAGTCAATCCTTGTTTGAACAAGAGTGAGAGGGTGCTTATGATAATGCACATTATAAACACTTCCAACTTTGATATATGGATGTCTTCCACGAACACATTCAATGTGAGCAGAAAAGTTGCATTTTGAACAAGAATAGAACCAACATTTTGGATCTTTCTCTTTTTCACAAATCAAGCAATAGTATTCTCTGCACTTGTCTTCAACAACATAGGTGAGTGTAAGGGGATGTTCGTCATGTTCATGTTTAACTTGAATTGGAAAAGTTATACAACCATAGCATAATGAGTAATCGCAATCAATACATAGAAAGTAGCTTTGTCGACCACAAGCATTGCAAAGTTTTTGAGACGCTATGGCAAGGAAGAGAGAGTGTTGGTGACTGGGATGTGTCAGGGTTTGCTGAATAGAACAACAATGAATGTCAAAGGAAATCCCACATTGTATACAATGATAGGTGAAGCCATTGCACAAACGGTGACAAGTATAACAACCAAATATTCCATTCCAGGAAGGTGCCTGAGAAAGGAGAGTGAGACTATGATGATGGTTTGGGTGTCGTTTGTTTTTGGGCAATTTAGCACATGCAAAATGAAGAAAGAAATTACATTTTGCGCAATGGTAAAATGGTGGAGTCCAAATGAATTGCATACAGACATCACAAATCTTATCATCTTCAAGTTGCTTGTTACTAAGAATTAGATCATGTGGATGGATCTCCACTAGGGGCATCTCTTCCACATCATGGGTTACCAAAGCCACAGTCTCTTTAGTTTCATCTCTAAGCCAAAATTTGTCTATGCAAGGCAAATCTGCGATGAAATCACATATCTGACAATAGTAGGCTGCATAATCGGCATTCACCCTTTTTCTACATAGGTTACAGGAGAGATTTTGGGAATCCTTAAGTTGACGAAGAGGAAAGGTGAAAGAGAGGGAGTGTTCATGGTTGAAAATGCTGACGGCGCTTGAAAACCCACTACATCGGCCATGGACAAAGAGTCGACAAGTGGTACATTGAGAAGCAAAGTCCTTGCCTTCCAAGCCACAAACTTGACAAGTGAAGTGGAAGTTTCCACTGATAGGAATGAATGCATGAGGTTGGCAGTCGTAAGGATTATGAACTCGCTGGCCATGAGCGCATGTAACATGAAGGGCAAATGCACCTGAAACATTACTGTAACAAATGCAATTGATGCACCTTTTACCGCAAATGTGACAACGAGGGAGATCCGTCCCACGTGTTATTCGACTAGTTTTCGTCATAGCAAGCCGCATAACAAGGGTGTCATTCGGGTCATATAATGGATGTTGTGTGAGGCGAGGGAAGTGGGCGCATGATTTGTGGAAGAGCAAAGGGCAGTGAGAGGTAGAGCACTTGTATGCAGGACCTGCTAACAGTGGCTCATTGCACGCGAAGCACACAGCTTGCTTTTTCTCATCATCATATCGCACCTTTTCTTCTTCTTTTTCTTCTTCTTCGATGATCATCCCATGTCCTGGGCCACAATGGAAAATAAGGGTTTGGACGTATTCATCCACATCCAGGCGGACTCTTTTGTCTGGGTCCCACATATATTCTACCTGGAGGCATGATATGTGAATGAGAAGATCGCAGTCCCACTGGCATTTTAAAGCGGGAGGAAGTAATATTGGCTTCTGGCACACTGGACATGCAACTTCCTCTCTCCCATCATTTTCGACCTTTTCTTCCATTACTGTTATCCCGTGACTGCATCCTTGGGACTCGGACTCTATTGGCTTGTTGAAGAACAACATCTTTTTGAATATCTCTCTGATAAAATGCTCAATCTCCATCTTCTCTCTGTCTCTCTCTATCTCTCTCAAGGACACGCGCACACAAGGGAGAAGAAGGTGGTATTGTGCAAACACTTTGGGAGAACACTCCTTCTTAAGTACCAACAAATTCCAAAAACCTTGTCGTTCAAGGCAACCAAATTGTCTTTTTATTCTTCTGTCACATGCTACACTTGTTCCACTTCATCCCAACAAAGTTGAAGGAGAACAAAACAAAATGCTTGTGCTTTGCCCAATTGTTGTACTTTGTCGCAAAAACCTTCAAGTAGAAAAAAGCAAAACGCCGTACTCTTTGCCCAATTTCATTACTTCGTACCAAGCAGCTTCAAGGATACAAAAAGAAGACAACTACTTTTTCAATGGACAAATTCCACTTCCTTCTCCAAAGCAACTTGAAGTAGAAAAAAGCAAATGACTTGCATTTTTCAATTTCACTAATTTGTGCTTGGTAACTTTAAAAGGGCGGGGTGGGGGGGGGGGGGGGGGGGGGGGGGAAGGCTAACGATTTCTTGTCCTTGAAAAAAAAAAACTGCCAAAATGCTATTTTTTTCAATTTCAAATATTCACAATTGATCCAAAACTTCAATACTCAAACCATCTCATATAAGATAATATATTAACGAAGGAGTTCCACAAATAAATAAAATACTTTAAATTTTCTATATAAAAGAAGCTCTCACTTATGAGGTGGGTATCCTTAAAATTCTCACTTATCACATGAAAATGGTGAGGTGCCATTTACTTTAAGAAAAGTCTTTCTTCAAGCATCACATTTTAGTATTTCAAGGGGACTAACATGGCTTATGTTAGCCAATCAGCATAAATACTACGTGGAAGCGTCGACAAAATGATTCCAAGCCCCCGCACCTCACACAAAATGAGATGTCTCTGCTTTTCACGTCGTTGTGCATACAAAAGCAATATGAAAACAACTACTTTTGCTGTAGCAGCTAGGAAATTTTGCCCCTTCTGTTGACAACTTTTGAACAATGTGGACCTTTGTTGAAAGGGCTTCTAATCCTTGGGATGATTTAGGCACTTTGGAATGGAATGGGGTTTCTTTGCAAAAAATGCTAGACAATGAGATTTACTTTCTGGATGGTGGAAGTATCCTAAGCTCTTTGCCAATTTCATTGCTTCGTACCAAGCGGCTTCAAGGGTACAAAAAGGAGAAGACATCCGTTCTGTGATGGCCATATTTCACGTCTTCATACAACCAACTTGAAGAAGAAAAAAGCTAATCTGCTTGCATTTTCTTACTTCTATTGGTTTGTGCTTAGCAACTTTAAAGAGAAAAAAGCTAAAGATTTGTAGCTGTATTAAGAAACTTTAGACAGAAAAAAAAAAGATTTGGAGTGATTCTACTTTTTCCTATTTTATGCCAAATAACTTCAAGTAGAAAAAAGTAATAAGCAAAAATCAAAAGTTTTGTCATGGATGGGTATTCTTTGTACCAAACAATATCAAAAAGAAAATTGAAAAATATTTAATAGGACTCCAATTCTTCATGCCAAATAACTTCTACTTGAAAAATAAATAGAACCTGTAATAGTAATATAATATAATTTTGACTACTCTGTTCTTTTTGTAGTTCTAAAATTTGTTTTTCAACTCATTTTCTTTAATTTTACCTTAATATTTTGTAATATAAAAGAAAATTTTTTATCATGAGAAAGATATTATAACCTACAGTATTCATGATTCACGTGTTATATGTGAGAATTACTGTTATAAGAATGATATTTTTTGGCCCGTCTACTTTCTAACCGAAGTCTTGAGTTCCAAATTTGAAAAGCATGGTCCTTTTAAGAGATAGGCCTTTAAATGGTTTCAACATGGCAAAGTAATTGTTTTAACGTGAGAATTACTACCATCAATTATAATATAAGGCCTATCATTATATTCTATGCTTCTTATGGGAAAAAAAAAAAGTCAAAAGAAACAAGAACTAAAATAGGCAGCAAAGGAATAAATCTTAAACTTCTAAATTATAAAGACCAAAAAGACCGTAGATACTCAATAAATCAGGCCTATCATTAGATTCTAAGCTTCTTATGGAGCACATTCCTTTAGTAGCGAAGTCCGGAATCCTTGTCCTAACTAAACTTAGAGGGAGAACAAAGCAAAAACTTTGCACTTTTACCCACTTAGGAACCTTCAACCAGAAAAAAGGCAAAACACGTACTCTTTGCCCAATCTCATTGCTTTGTAGCAACTAGCTTTGAGAGAAAAAAGAAAAAAAAAATGACAATTGCTTTGCAATGGCCAAATTCCACCTCTCCCTCCCAAGCAACTTGAAGAAGAAAAAAGCAAACCCACTTGCACTTTCTCAATTCCACTTGTTTGTGCTTACCAACTTTAAAAAGAACAAGGCTAAAGATTTGCAGTTGTATTAAGAAATTTCAAACTGAAAAAATTAAAATATTTTGAGTGGTTTTATTTTGTACTATTTTATGCCAAATAAATTAAAGTAGAAAAAAGCAAAAGGCAAAAGTTTGGCCGTGGATGGATTTTTACTCTTTGCACCAAATAATATCAAGGAGAAAATTGCACAACATTTGGTTGTTGAAAAATAAAAAGAACTTGTGATGAAAATATATTATAACTTTGATTATCCTTTTCCTTCTATAACCTTAAAATTTATTGTTTAGCTCTTTTTCTTCACTTTTACCTTCATTTTCGGTAATATAGATACTATTGTTTATCATGAGAAAGATATTATCCATTATAAACTTCATAGTTCATGTCACAATTCATCCAAAGCTCTCTATTCAAACCTTCTCTTATGAGATAATATATTAGCAAAGGAGTCTCATAGATGAATAAATCTCTCTAAACCTGCAAGATAAAAGAACCTCTCGCTTATGAGGTGGGTATTCATAAAGGCACCAAGTGTAGATGGCTAGCTTTTGAAGTGTTTCTTCAATCCTCGCATTTTACTACTTCAAAGAGAAATAATATGGATTATCTTAGACAATCGATGCAAATACTGCATGGAAGCGTCGACAAAATGATTGCAAAGCCCCCGCACCTCACAAGAAAAGAAACGTCTCCATTTTTCACATCGTCGTGGACACGAAAGCAATATGAAAACAACTGCTTTTGCTATAGCAGCTTGGAAATTGCCTCTCGCATTGGCTGCTTTTGCATAATGTGGGCCTTTTTGAAAGCTTTTAAACCTTCGGATGATTTAGGAACTTTGGATAGAATAGAGGCCCCTTGAAAAGTTCGCAAAACAATGAGATATGTTTTCTGGATGACGTAGATATCCCAAGCTCTTTGCCCAAATCTCACTGCTTCGAACCAAGCAACTTCAAGGATACAAAAAAGAAAAGACAATCGCTTTATAAGGGCCAAATTCCACTTCTTTCTCCCAAGCAACTTGACAGAGAAAGAAGCAAAAGACTTATTTTCTCAATTGTGATGGTTTGTGCTTTAGCAACTTAAAGAAGAAAATGTTAAGTCTTTGCAGTTGTACCAAGAAATTTCAAACAGAAATGAACAATTTGGAGTGATTCTACTTTTTACCATTTTATGCCAAGTAACTTCAAGCGAAAAAAAAAGTAAAAAGAAAACGTTTTACCGGTGGACGAATTTTTAGTGTTTGTACCAAACAATATCAATGAGAAAAATGCAAAATATTTAGTTTTTGAACTTCAGTACTTAATGCTAAGTAACTTCTAGTCAAAAAATAAAAAGAACTTGGGATGGAAATATATTGTAAACCTTTTATAACTTTAAATTTTGCTTTTCAGCTCATTTTCTTTACTTTTTCCTTCATTTTATGTAATATACGAAAATTGTTTATGATGAGAAAGATATTAGGCCTTACAAAATTACTTTTATAAGAGGGAAGTATTTTATTTTATGTGATTCATATTTTATATGAGGGAATTACTTTTATACGAATATCATTTTTTAACCAAAATCTTCAATTCCAAAGTTTAAATCATTGTCCTTTTTAAAGATAAGCATTCAAATGGTTTCAATAGAACAAAAATTATTCTTTTGATGGTGAGAACTAATACCATCAATTACGAAATCAGGCCTATCATTAGTTTCTAAGCTTCTAACTAGGTTAAAAAAAAAAAGAAAGCAAAAGAGACAAATTTGCATTAGCAATAGCGAATAAATCCTAAATTCTATATTCAAAAACAAAATGATCGTAGATACTCAATAAATTAAATGATCGTAGATCGCCGAGGAGCGGGGTGGGGGGTAGACACGGGAGGGTCCGGGGGGGGTATATAAGGGACAATGGCCAAGGAATCATCAGAAACAGGATCTAGAACAGAGGAAAGGAGAGAGGAGTCCGAGGAGATATGGTTAGGAAGAGGGCTAGGGAGGATAGGAGAGGAGGGAGGGGTCGGAAGGGCATTAGGAAAGGGCGCAGGGATGAGAGGTGCAGCAGGAAGGGGGGCAGGGGTGGGATGGGTAGTAGGAGAGGGAGAGCCGGGGGGCCCTAAAAGGAGGATTGGGTGAGGCATGGGAACTGGGTCATCAGCCAAAAATTACGGAGAGGGTATTGGCGGTGTGGCGGAAGAACCAGCTGGAGAGTCATCCTGAAAGGGAAAAATAGCTTCGTGGAAAATAACATCTCTGCTAATGAAAAAAGTACCTGAGGTAGGATCATAGACACGGTATCCCTTCTGGAGAGAGGGATAGCCCAGGAAGATACCCCGAGTGGCACGGGGAGCAAACTTGTCACGATGCCAAACAGTAGTTGCAAAACAAAGGCAACCAAAAACCCAAAGATGGTCAAGATCCGGGGGCCGTCCAAAAAGGAGCTCAAAAGGTGTCTTCCCATTAAGAATCCGAGAAGGCATGCGATTGATCAAGTAAGCAGCAGTGACCACACAATCGCCCCAAAATTTTTCAGGAATAGAGGCTTGATATTTTAGAGCCCGAGCAACCTCAAGAAGATGACGATGTTTTCGTTCAACAACGCCATTTTGTTGAGGAGTGTAGGGACAAGAGCTCTCATGGAGGATGCCACGGTCAGAGAAGAAAGAGGAGCAAGCATGATTGAAGAAATCACGGGCATTATCGGTGCGGACACGCTGAACAGAAGCATGAAATTGAGTGTGTATGAGAGTAAAGAACCGGGTGAGGTGGAAAAGGACTTGGGTTTTGGATTGCATGAGGAAAACCCAAGTGCCACGGGAAAAATCATCAACAATGGTAAGGAAAAACTGGGATCCATCACGGTGGGGTAAGTGATAGGGGCCCCAAATGTCAAGGTGGAGAAGTGAAAAAATAGAGGAAGCACGAGAGGAGCTGACGGGAAAAGGAGAGCGAGGTTGTTTGGCGATGGGGCAAACGGGGCAAGAGGGATGAGGGAAAGAGGCGCTATGACCCAAACGTTGGTGGGAAAGCAAAAGATTATTATTATGAGAATTTGCATTACAAAAGGTGCCCAAAATGGGAGTAGTATATAAGGGAAAATGTGATTTTGAAATAGATGTGCAAAAATAAAGGCCTTGTCGAACTTTACCCAAGCCCATCAGTTTGCCAGTCGAACGGGCCTGAAAAAAACAAGAATGAGAATCAAAAAAAGCTCGACAAGAATTGTTGGCACAAGCTTTGGAAACGGAGATAAGATTAAAGCGGAAGTGGGGAACATAAAGAACATTTTTGAGAATAAATGTGGGAGTGAGGTGGACATCACCAATTTTGGTGACAGATGTGACATCTCCAGTGGGGAGACGCACAGTCATGGAAGAATGAGTGGTGTGGATGGTAGAAAAAAATTGTGGATTATAAATAATGTGATCACTGGCACCTGAATCAATAAGCCAATCAGTGGATAAAATGGAACTCATAAAGCAAAAAGAAGTACCTCCAAAGCTAGCTATTTTATCAGGTTGGCCCATCTGCTGGAAAGCCTGAATAATCTGAGAAATCTGTGCCTCGTTAAGAGGTTGGGTGGATTTATCTCGGGAAATAACGGCATTGGACGCAAAATCAACGTCATGGGAGTCACGTTCACTGGGACGTCCATGTAATTTCCAACATGTGGCCTTAGTGTGATTGGTGCGCTTGCAATGCTCACAAAATAAATGATTGGACCGGACCCGAGAAGAATTTGGGCCGCTGGGCCCGTTGAACCCGTTGGGCCCATTGGGCCCGTTCGGCCCATTGGAGCGACGCGCGCACGCATTATTCAGCCCGCGTGATCCCCTGTGCGCTGGTGCACTGACAGCATGCTGCGGGCCATCGATCTGTGATCCGGGCGAGATGAGGTGATAGCTGTCGGATGGAGGCGTGCTTATGAGCCCCTGGGAGCCGTTGGATGGAGCTGAAGGCGCGATGAAATGAGGACCGTCGGATCTAGGTAAATGCCGAGAGCCGTCGGATCCAAATAGAGAGGGGGTGCCCTCAAGAAACCCTAGAGAGCCCGCTGAGGCAGCAAAGCCGCCGCTGAGTCCGCGGGCAGCGATGGCTTTCTGAGAGGCGGGATGTGTCAGGGTTTGCTGAATAGAACAACAATGAATGTCAAAGGAAATCCCACATTGTATACAATGATAGGTGAAGCCATTGCACAAACGGTGACAAGTATAACAACCAAATATTCCATTCCAGGAAGGTGCCTGAGAAAGGAGAGTGAGACTATGATGATGGTTTGGGTGTCGTTTGTTTTTGGGCAATTTAGAACATGCAAAATGAAGAAAGAAATTACATTTTGCGCAATGGTAAAATGGTGGAGTCCAAATGAATTGCATACAGACATCACAAATCTTATCATCTTCAAGTTGCTTGTTACTAAGAATTAGATCATGTGGATGGATCTCCACTAGGGGCATCTCTTCCACATCATGGGTTACCAAAGCCACAGTCTCTTTAGTTTCATCTCTAAGCCAAAATTTGTCTATGCAAGGCAAATCTGCGATGAAATCACATATCTGACAATAGTAGGCTGCATAATCGGCATTCACCCTTTTTCTACATAGGTTACAGGAGAGATTTTGGGAATCCTTAAGTTGACGAAGAGGAAAGGTGAAAGAGAGGGAGTGTTCATGGTTGAAAATGCTGACGGCGCTTGAAAACCCACTACATCGGCCATGGACAAAGAGTCGACAAGTGGTACATTGAGAAGCAAAGTCCTTGCCTTCCAAGCCACAAACTTGACAAGTGAAGTGGAAGTTTCCACTGATAGGAATGAATGCATGAGGTTGGCAGTCGTAAGGATTATGAACTCGCTGGCCATGAGCGCATGTAACATGAAGGGCAAATGCACCTGAAACATTACTGTAACAAATGCAATTGATGCACCTTTTACCGCAAATGTGACAACGAGGGAGATCCGTCCCACGTGTTATTCGACTAGTTTTCGTCATAGCAAGCCGCATAACAAGGGTGTCATTCGGGTCATATAATGGATGTTGTGTGAGGCGAGGGAAGTGGGCGCATGATTTGTGGAAGAGCAAAGGGCAGTGAGAGGTAGAGCACTTGTATGCAGGACCTGCTAACAGTGGCTCATTGCACGCGAAGCACACAGCTTGCTTTTTCTCATCATCATATCGCACCTTTTCTTCTTCTTTTTCTTCTTCTTCGATGATCATCCCATGTCCTGGGCCACAATGGAAAATAAGGGTTTGGACGTATTCATCCACATCCAGGCGGACTCTTTTGTCTGGGTCCCACATATATTCTACCTGGAGGCATGATATGTGAATGAGAAGATCGCAGTCCCACTGGCATTTTAAAGCGGGAGGAAGTAATATTGGCTTCTGGCACACTGGACATGCAACTTCCTCTCTCCCATCATTTTCGACCTTTTCTTCCATTACTGTTATCCCGTGACTGCATCCTTGGGACTCGGACTCTATTGGCTTGTTGAAGAACAACATCTTTTTGAATATCTCTCTGATAAAATGCTCAATCTCCATCTTCTCTCTGTCTCTCTCTATCTCTCTCAAGGACACGCGCACACAAGGGAGAAGAAGGTGGTATTGTGCAAACACTTTGGGAGAACACTCCTTCTTAAGTACCAACAAATTCCAAAAACCTTGTCGTTCAAGGCAACCAAATTGTCTTTTTATTCTTCTGTCACATGCTACACTTGTTCCACTTCATCCCAACAAAGTTGAAGGAGAACAAAACAAAATGCTTGTGCTTTGCCCAATTGTTGTACTTTGTCGCAAAAACCTTCAAGTAGAAAAAAGCAAAACGCCGTACTCTTTGCCCAATTTCATTACTTCGTACCAAGCAGCTTCAAGGATACAAAAAGAAAGACAACTACTTTTTCAATGGACAAATTCCACTTCCTTCTCCAAAGCAACTTGAAGTAGAAAAAAGCAAATGACTTGCATTTTTCAATTTCACTAATTTGTGCTTGGTAACTTTAAAAAGGGCGGGGTGGGGGGGGGGGGGGGGGGGGGGGGGGAAGGCTAACGATTTCTTGTCCTTGAAAAAAAAAAACTACCAAAATGCTATTTTTTTCAATTTCAAATATTCACAATTGATCCAAAACTTCAATACTCAAACCATCTCATATAAGATAATATATTAACGAAGGAGTTCCACAAATAAATAAAATACTTTAAATTTTCTATATAAAAGAAGCTCTCACTTATGAGGTGGGTATCCTTAAAATTCTCACTTATCACATGAAAATGGTGAGGTGCCATTTACTTTAAGAAAAGTCTTTCTTCAAGCATCACATTTTAGTATTTCAAGGGGACTAACATGGCTTATGTTAGCCAATCAGCATAAATACTACGTGGAAGCGTCGACAAAATGATTCCAAGCCCCCGCAGCTCACACAAAATGAGATGTCTCTGCTTTTCACATCGTTGTGCATACAAAAGCAATATGAAAACAACTACTTTTTCTGTAGCAGCTAGGAAATTTTGCCCCTTCTGTTGACAACTTTTGAACAATGTGGACCTTTGCTGAAAGGGCTTCTAAACCTCGGGATGATTTAGGCACTTTGGAATGGAATGGGGTTTCTTTGCAAAAAATGCTAGACAATGAGATTTACTTTCTGGATGGTGGAAGTATCCTAAGCTCTTTGCCAATTTCATTGCTTTGTACCAAGCGGCTTCAAGGGTACAAAAAGGAGAAGACATCCGTTCTGTGATGCCCATATTTCACGTCTTCATACAACCAACTTGAAGAAGAAAAATGCTAATCTGCTTGCATTTTCTTACTTCTATTGGTTCGTGCTTAGCAACTTTAAAGAGAAAAAAGCTAAAGATTTGTAGCTGTATTAAGAAACTTTAGACAGAAAAAAAAAAAGATTTGGAGTGATTCTACTTTTTCCTATTTTATGCCAAATAACTTCAAGTAGAAAAAAGTAATAAGCAAAAATCAAAAGTTTTGTCATGGATGGGTTTTCATTCTTTGTACCAAACAATATCAAAAAGAAAATTGAACAATATTTAATAGGACTCCAATTCTTCATGCCAAATAACTTCTACTTGAAAAATAAAAAGAACCTGTAATAGTAATATAATATAATTTTGACTACTCTTTTCTTTTTGTAGTTCTAAAATTTGTTTTTCAACTCATTTTCTTTAATTTTACCTTCATATTTTGTAATATAAAAGAAAATTTTTTATCATGAGAAAGATATTATAACCTACAGTATTAATGATTCACGTTATATATGTGAGAATTACTCTTATAAGAATGATATTTTTTGGCCCGTCTACTTTCTAACCGAAGTCTTGAATTCCAAATTTGAAAAGCATGGTCCTTTTAAGAGATTGGCCTTTAAATGGTTTCAACATGGCAAAGTAATTGTTTTGACAGTGAGAATTACTACCATCAATTATAATATAAGGCCTATCATTATATTCTATGCTTCTTAAGGGGAAAAAAAGTCAAAAGAAACAAGAACTAAAATAGGTAGCCAAGGAATAAATCTTAAACTTCTAAATTATAAAGACCAAAAAGATCGTAGATACTCAATAAATCAGGCCTATCATTAGATTCTAAGCTTCTTATGGAGCACATTCCTTTAGTAGCGAAGTCCGGAATCCTTGTCCTAACTAAACTTAGAGGGAGAACAAAGCAAAAACATTGCACTTTTACCCACTTAGGAACCTTCAACCAGAAAAAGGCAAAACACGTACTCTTTGCCCAATCTCATTGCTTTGTAGCAACTAGCTTTGAGAGAAAAAAGAAAAAAAAAATGACAATTGCTTTGCAATGGCCAAATTCCACCTCTCCCTCCCAAGCAACTTGAAGAAGAAAAAAGCAAACCCACTTGCACTTTCTCAATTCCACTTGTTTGTGCTTACCAACTTTAAAAAGAAGAAGGCTAAAGATTTGCAGTTGTATTAAGAAATTTCAAACTGAAAAAATTAAAATATTTTGAGTGGTTTTATTTTGTACTATTTTATGCCAAATAAATTAAAGTAGAAAAAAGCAAAAGGCAAAAGTTTGGCCGTGGATGGATTTTTACTCTTTGCACCAAATAATATCAAGGAGAAAATTGCACAACATTTGGTTGTTGAAAAATAAAAAGAACTTGTGATGAAAATATATTATAACTTTGATTATCCTTTTCCTTCTATAACCTTAAAATTTATTGTTTAGCTCTTTTTCTTCACTTTTACCTTCATTTTCGGTAATATAGATACTATTGTTTATCATGAGAAAGATATTATCCATTATAAACTTCATAGTTCATGTCACAATTCATCCAAAGCTTCTCTATTCAAACCTTCTCTTATGAGATAATATATTAGCGAAGGAGTCTCATAGATTAATAAATCTCTCTAAACCTTCGAGATAAAAGAACATCTCGCTTATGAGGTGGGTATTCATAAAAACACCAAGTGTAAATGGCGAGTTTTTGAAGTGTTTCTTCAATCCTCGCATTTTACTACTTCAAAGAGAAATAATATGGATTATCTTAGACAATCGATGCAAATACTGCATGGAAGCGTCGACAAAATGATTGCAAAGCCCCCGCACCTCACAAGAAAAGAAACGTCTCCATTTTTCACATCGTCGTGGACACGAAAGCAATATGAAAACAACTGCTTTTGCTATAGCAGCTTGGAAATTGCCTCTCGCATTGGCTGCTTTTGCATAATGTGGGCCTTTTTGAAAGCTTTTAAACCTTCGATGATTTAGGCACTTTGATAGAACAGAGGCCCTTTGAAAAGTTCGCTAAACAATGAGATATGTTTTCTGGATGACGTAGATATCCCAAGCTCTTTGCCCAAATCTCACTGCTTCGAACCAAGCAACTTCAAGGATACAAAAAAGAAAAGACAATCGCTTTATAAGGGCCAAATTCCACTTCTTTCTCCCAAGCAACTTGACAGAGAAAGAAGCAAAAGACTTATTTTCTCAATTGTAATGGTTTGTGCTTCAGCAACTTAAAGAAGAAAATGTTAAGTCTTTGCAGTTGTACCAAGAAATTTCAAACAGAAATGAACAATTTGGAGTGATTCTACTTTTTACCATTTTATGCCAAGTAACTTCAAGCGAAAAAAAAAGTAAAAAGAAAACGTTTTACCGGTGGACGAATTTTTAGTGTTTGTACCAAACAATATCAATGAGAAAAATGCAAAATATTTAGTTTTTGAACTTCATTACTTCATGTTGAGTAACTTCTAGTCGAAAAATAAAAAAAACTTGGGATAGAAATATATTGTAAACTTTTTATAACTTTAAATTTTGCTTTTCAGCTCATTTTCTTTACTTTTTCCTTCATTTTATGTAATATACGAAAATTGTTTATGATGAGAAAGATATTAGGCCTTACAAAATTACTTTTATAAGAGGGAAGTATTTTATTTTATGTGATTCATATTTTATATGAGGGAATTACTTTTATACGAATATCATTTTTTAACCAAAATCTTCAATTCCAAAGTTTAAATCATTGTCCTTTTTAAAGATAAGCATTCAAATGGTTTCAATAGAACAAAAATTATTCTTTTGATGGTGAGAACTAATACCATCAATTACGAAATCAGGCCTATCATTAGTTTCTAAGCTTCTAACTAGGTTAAAAAAAAAAAGAAAGCAAAAGAGACAAGTTTGCATAAGCAATAGCGAATAAATCCTAAATTCTATATTCAAAAACAAAATGATCGTAGATACTCAATAAATTATACATTCTAAACTTCAAGTTACATAAAGTAGATGTAAGTATATACTATTTTTTATTATCTATTTTATTTTTGATGATTTAAAAAAATGATTTTTTTTTTTTGAATTTCAAGGCTTCATCTTTTCATGACACCTAGCCAATCGATGCAAATACTGCATGGAAGCAACGACAAAATCATATGCCATTTTTGGCAAATTAGGCACGTCGGAACGGGGTGGGGGCCTTTTGAAAACTTCTCTAGACAATGAGATATCTTTTCGGAAGGATGGCAATATCCTAGGCTCTTTGTTCAATCTCATTGCTACGTACCAAGTTGCTTCGACGAAACAAAAAAAAGAAAAGACAACCGCTTTTCAATGGCTAAATTCAATTTCTCTCTCACAAGCAACTTGAAGAAGAAAAAAGCATATCTACTTGCATTTTCTCAATTTCATTAGTCTCGCTTAAAGAAGAAAAGGTTAAAGATTTGGAATTGTGTGTAGAAACTTCTAACGGAAAAAAAGAAAAAGAAAAAAAACAAAAGATTTGGAGTGATTTTACTTTATACTGTTTATGTCAAGTAATTTCAAGTAGAAAAAAAGCAAAAAGTAAAAGTTTTGTAGTGGATGAGATTTCACTTTGTACCAAGCAATATCAAGGAGAAAAATGCAGAGTATTTGGTCATTGGACTTCATTACTTCATGTCATGTAAGTTCTAGTTAAAAATAAAAAGAATTTGTAATGGAAATGTAGTTTAATTTTTATTGCTTTTTTCATTTTAGAACTTTAAAATTTACTTTTACCTTGTTCATGATAAGAAAAACATAATGCCTTATAAAATTTGTAACTCGTGTTAAAAAAAAAAAGAATTTGTAATGCATTACTTTTGGTATGCTTTTCTTCTTTTATTTTTTAATTTTGGCCCTCTATAATTTGTTATTTAGTAAGAATAATGAGTTTGGAGGTTTACCGGAAAGAGTCGGTGAACTCTTGATTACCCAATTCGCTCATTCTCTCTCTTTAATTGTAGCATCATATTAGCACAAAGTAGAATTCTTCTTTTATTTATTGAATGTTATTTTGTAAAACGTATGGTCTCTTAGATAGAAACTATAAGGAGATCAGGCTTCATAAGCTTCTATTTGGTGATTGAAGGAACATAATTAGCTATTTCAGGAAAACAGAATCAAAATGATTAGTGTAGACTCAAGTGGAAATGATACCCAGAGCACCTCAAGCATCTATTTGGCTCTTGCTTAGAACAACAGGGTAGCACGAAAGCAGAACAATACAAACGACCAAACTGAACTGCTGACAACAGTGAAGTTACATAGGAACAAAAAAGAAAGAGTTAAAAAAAAAAAAAAAAAAAAAGGAAACAGCAGGAGGCAGTAATTATCTTTGTAGGAGATAGAGTGAGATGATCTGGGTGGTGCATGGGCTTTGAGCAGAGGTCCAGGAACAGGTCAAGTTACAAGGACCAGACAGTGGAGTGCTCAGGACACTGAAAAAGGCCTGTTGAGATGGTGCAGGGGACGGGTAAGGACACTGCGATTGGTTCAAAGTGCAAAAGATCTTCTGGTTTCGCCAAAGAAAAAAAGGATCAAAAGACAAAGTCATTCCATGCTATGTAAGAGTATAAATTTAAACCATGTTGTATATTTGACAATTAAAGTAAAAGGCAGTCTTCATAAACAAGTAATATGAAAGCATATAGACCCAGAACATACACATCCTGGTACCGACAACTCCACGTCAAGCTAATGGCAGTTTTGTCATCCAACAATCTTAGTTACTAACCATGGTGGCAGTTCGAAGAGCTTCCTTTCCCAAAACAAAGTCAACCATTCCGATGGTTGAAATTTTGTAGCAAACACGTGATGATGGATGCATGATGGGCTCCTATCAAAGTGAATTACAGTATAACAATAATTAACATAAATAGTATGCAATAATACAAACGTAATTAAAGCCTGGTTGAAGGTCACAATAATTTATCTATTTCACTGGATCCTTTACATGAATATAACAAATAAATTCTATTTTGAATGTAAACATAATGTACTAAAAAGTCTTCTCATCTCCCATTAATACCTCCTTGCTTTTGTCAAGTTACAGCAATTATCAAATTATTATCAGAGAAGTAGCATTTGATGATAGAATATAAACATCAAGACAGGAAGCAGCAAAATCGCATGCCATTGTTTAGATTATTGTTTTCATAATTAGTCAGCAGAGAAACAAAAGTTTCAAGCCTCAAATTACCGTATTTCAATGCTAGATGCAACGCTGCTGGGGCTTGAAACCACAGAACAGATTCTTCTGCCGTCAGATTCTTCTCCTCCTAATTTCTTTGGACCATCTCTTGACTAACGACGTCTATTGAGATGATTAATCCTATTTTTGCCGCTGCCGAAAGTGAAGCATGGTCGTCAGTTGGCCCAATAAAAAAAAACCCGCAAAGATAACTTGAAGCCATGCATCGCACAGCGATCCCCAGCAGTGCGTGGAGTGGAAAATTTTCCATAACTAAGAGAATCACTAAAAGGGATGCGAAAAATCCAATGGAGTTGGGAACCGTGAACGAGAAGAATCCCGGCAAGTTGTATGATATATAAGCAGCCCTCCCATGCGGGCGTAACTCAAGGTCATCGGGAGGAGTTAATATGGCTTGGTATGTCATAGTTGCGATAAGAACAGCCACGACCAGCAAAGCATTCTGAGTTTGTGATGGTGACCTTTTAACTTCTTTCGCTAACATTCTCCAATGCCTCATGGGATTGAAAGCTGAAATCCTATTTAACAAGATATGCCATAAAGCCTGGGGATGCAGTGTTGTCCCTGAGATCTGCTCGTGATAAGCTTGAGAAGTTTTAACGTTGGCAAGTTCTGATGCTCTCAAGGCACCCGCGCACAAAAGCAAATCCCTGACCATGAAATCAGCAGGTTCACCCACCGTTTGCAGTATGACATCGGATACATTCAAAGCAGTTAAGCCTCTCTTTTTTATTAGATTTACGACTAATCCTTGTGGGCAAACATCGCCGCCAAATAGCAATTTTACAATCTGCAACACATATAGTAGATAACGAAAGCATTAATATAAAGAGGCATGAATTGAACTTCTCTTCTTTTCTTGGATGAGTTGGTAATTCACAGAACTGAACGAAAACATATCGAAATGAAAGCTACCCACAGCCAGCAACAGAAAAGACCAGCACACTACCATCAGCGCAAGCCGTCACACTTAAAAAGCACAAAAAAGTAAAGCCCGAACAAAGCAACCTCGGCAGATCCAACCCAGACAAGGAGAAAGGCAAACCAATTTTAACTAGAAAAGGATATCCAAGAGCAAACCAATCATTTATTTTGCAAAATAAGACTCAAAGGAGTTAAACCGGATCCGAATGTTCAGAATCTGAAGTTTCTGTTGCATCCTGCTCCTGGCTTTCGGTGCCTTTGTCTTAATGGCTTCTAGCGTCCTTACTCAAATGGCACAAAAGAGGGAAAAGCTTTGTTTACCTGACTCTGCCTCCGAGCAACAGCGAGGTGTAAGACAGTGTTGCCATCTTCATCCCCAACATTCACAATTTCCTTCATATTAAGCTTCTTGGATAGATCAACCATGGTTTTGAATGCCTCAAATTGGTTATACTTTACAGCAAGATGAAACGCAGTCTCGCCTTTGAAAGTTACGTCACCCATGCAGTTTTGGAAACGGCCAAGCAATTCCCCAATGACTGGAATCCTCCCTGTTACAACTGCACAATGAAGGGGAGTCCTTCCTTCGCTGCTCCTAAGACGACCAAGCTGGCCACTAGATCTTAGTAGTTCTTTCACTGTTTCGACAAAACCGTTTGTTGAGGCTATGTGTATTGCGCCGAACCCGTGCTTGTCCAGTATTTGGGCAAACTCTGGCTTATGCTGCAGTAGGACCCTCACAAGGTCGGTTTTCCCAACCATGGCCGCAATATGTAGGATAGTCTCATGGGATGCTTCCAGTGGACCTTCCTCTAGTACGAGGGAGTCCTCTTCATGTAATTTTTGTAAGTTCGGTGATGTTTCTTGGTCGTACTACCTCCAACAACCTCGGATCCATTACTTTAGTGGAAGGAAGAAGCGTTAAATGAGTAACAAGAAAGGCATATGAATATTGAAAGAACGATCTTCTCCTTCTCACAAAGCATAAACTACTACAAATTCTTTACCTGTAATTTTCTAGCAGTAATAGGTGTTAACAAACGAGCAAACAAAGCAAAGTTTAGGTGAGGAGTTTCAGCCCCAGTCCATGTTAATCTACCAACAGCAGTATTTTCCGAATCCGCACCATTACTTTAAGATCTTGCGGAAGAGAAAGAAGAGGCGGTATAGACTGAAGCTGGGTATCTGGTTGGAAGTGGGCACTGTCAACCATAGTGGGGTCTCTTCGGGGTGACCATTAGCTTCACGAAGGATAAGACAAACTATGAGCCATGGCACTTCTAGACGGATCAGCTAGTCTTACCATTTATCCATATAATTTCTCATTGTTGTTATTCTAAACTGACTGTAGTATTCAGCAGCTAACTTTTGTGAACCTCACACATGCAGTATAGTTCACTTCCTGCAGGTTTGGATTCGTCATCCATGGCACAAAATGTGTGTGAATGCACCTCAACGACAAGAAAAACATCAATCACTAAGTTTCACGTAAGCCAAAGCAAAAACTCATTCTATACAAATCATCTCTGTAGTGGTTTCGAGGATTAGCAATTTATTAGTTTCCATCCCAAGAAGAGGAAATAAGCTTCCTGTGATTCTCTAGTCTCTAATTTCCCTTCATTTACCATTAACAAGAATGACTCTGACTTTGAATCTAAGAGTATGTTTGCACTCCTTCTCCCCCAATATTTTACATGCACTTCAAAGATTTTGGTCAGTTTGAGGCTCTGTGACAACCATTCCTCTGCTTCTTTTTTGTTTTTTAATTTTTTTTTTTTTGGTAAATGGTTTATGAATTTGTGTTAATAAACTCTCATCACTTATTTATGAGACTTGATAAATGTCAACAGTTCATGCTAAGCACTAACTTCATTTTATCGCCTTGGAAGTTCAACTCTAGTATTAGAATAAGCATCCGAATATTATAATATAACAGGAAGCAAGAGAATTGCATGCTGTATTTTAGAGTAATATTCATTTAGGATATGAAATTCCTACAACAAATTCAAGCTTATCATACTAAAAATCATGCACTGCTTTCTTCAGGTTCACATGCAAACAAAGAAGAAACTTACTCCACGCTCCAAAGACTAAACTAAGCACAATTCAACGCAACATCTACTAGTTTTTTATTAATTGGTCACTGCAGCAACCGAAGTCTTTAAGCTTTCCGGTATCTGCTGTGCTCCGGATCAAGGATGCAGCGAAGGTTCTCTGCATTAGATGCTTCTGTTCCAAATTGCTTTGGGGATCCTCCTTAACCATGGACCGAAGTGAACCAACAAGTCCAATAAGACGATTGCTGCAACTATTGTCATCGGCCAGTGAGAGGCGTGTAGCCTAGGTGGTCCAACCAAGAAAAGTCCGACAAGGTAACTTGCAGCCATGCAACGCACGGCGATCACCAGCAATGCCCTGAGTGGAAAATTGTCCATGACCAGAATAATCACTGCAAGGGATGCGAGAAATGCAAGGGAATTGGGTACCATGAATGGAAGGAATTGTAGTAAATCGTACGAAATATTAGCGGAACGATGATCGTTGCCCTCGCTAGAGCCATTTGGAGGATTTAATATGCCTTGGTAGGTCATAGATGCTATCAGCACAGCCACGACCAGCAAAGCATTCTGAGTTTGTGATGGTGAATTTTTAACATTCTTAGCTAGCATTTTCGAAAACTTCGAGGACTGAGACGTGAAATATCATTTAACAGGAAGTGCCAAAGAGTCTGCGGAGGCCGTGGCGTCACCGAGATTTGCCTGTGATAAACTTGAGAGGGTTAACGTGTCTTCATCTTCGGACGCTCTGAGGCACCTGCACGAGAAGCAACTCCCTGACCATGAAATCAGCAGGTTCACCCACCGTTAGCCGCATGACATCGGATACATCCAAAGCAGTTAAGCCACTCTTGTTGGTTAGATTCACGTCGACATAGTTGTTGTGGACAAACATCATTGCCATCAAGTAGCAATTGCACTATCTGTAACAGGTATCGTAAAAACGAAGAAAAGCACGTCAAAAGGAAGGCCACCCCTAGCCAGGAACAGAACAGACTAGCACACTACCTTCAGCCCACGCCGTCACACTTCAGGTAAAGCACAAAAAAGTAAAGCCCAGAAAAAGCAATCTTAGCAGATCCAACCTAGACGCGGGGAAAGGCAAACCAATTTTGACTAGGAAAGCATTTTATGAGATATCCAAGTACCCAACCAATGATTTTTCTTTTTTTTTCGGCAAAATTACATCCAAAGGAATTAAGCTGGATCCTAAAGTTCAACGCAATAACCATACATGCATCAGCAATATCCTTAAGTCTAAATATTAAAATCTAAAGTTTCTGTCATGCCTTGATTCTGACTTTTGGTGCCTTCGTATTAATGGCTTCTAGATCCTCGTTTAAATGGCACAAAAGATAAAAACCTTTGTTTACCTGAGTCTGCCTTCGAGCAACGGCAAGGTGTAAGATAGTGTTGCCATCTTCATCCCCAGCATTCAAAATTTCCTTCATATTTTCTTTCTTGGATAGATCAGCCATGGTTTTGAAGGCCTCAAATTGGTTATACTTTACAGCAAGATGAAAGGCAGTGTCGCCTTTGGAAGTTACGTCACCCATGCAGTTTTGTAAACGGCCAAGCAATTCCACAATGACTGGAATCCCCCCAGTTACAACTGCACAATGGAGAGGAGTCCTCCCGTCACTGCTCTTTCGACGAGCAAGCTCGCCTTTAGGGTCCAATAGTTCTTTCACTGTTTCGAGAAACCCATTTGCTGAAGCAATGTGTATTGGCCGAGCCCATCCTTGTCCAGTCTAGTGGCAAACTCGGCCTTTAGCTCCACAATCTTCTTCACAAAGTCGGTTTGCCCAACACTGGCTGCAATGTGCAAGACAGTCTGATGGTATACAGTTCCTAAACCTCTGTCAAGAATGAACCAGTCCACTTCAATCAACCTTTTCAATTCATCGACGTTTCCTCCTCGTGCTGCCTCCAACAGCCTGGGATCCATTTCCTTTAAGTGGTAGGAAGATGGTCTAAAACTTATGATAACATAGAGCATGAATGTGGAAGAACGATAGCAAAGAGAGCTAGAAATTCTTCACCCGAAACAAAGGCACCCTGCGCCCTATCTCACAAAGATATCTGTATGGAAAGTGAAGTACGAGAGAAATAGAACCAGTATGGTGACATGGCCGATTCCCAGCAAACGTTGATATTGAATATTTTTACAAAACTGAGACACTAAGCGTTGCGTTGAACAAAGGATTTGTTGTTAGATAATCATCAATATTATTATTCACAAAAGGAAAATTATAAATATTGAAATTTGATTTATGTTTTATGTTATTAATATGTTGATCAAATATATCCAATTGAAATTCAGGCATTGTTTTCTATTTTGCGCTTAGATATGCTCGGCAGATGTTAAAGCCAGAGCATGATGGTAAGAGTTGATCTAGCGAATAGTCACAATTCTCAGCTATCACATTCAGAAAGACTAATAGCAGAATTTCACTTAATTAAATAAACTATACCTTCACTCAAATTGTTAAATTTGCATGTCATTCTTGACAATTGTCCTTTTAAAAGATAGGCTTTCAAATGGTTGCTAGACAGTAAATTGTTCTTTTGCAAATAAATTGTCCTTTTGAAAATGACAACTAATATGATCAATTACAAAATCTGGCCAGTCATTACATTCTAAGCTTCTAAATACAAAAAGAAAAAGAAAAGAGCAATAGAAACAGGAATTTATACAAGGAGCAAGGAATAAGTCTTAAACTTCTGATCTAAAAGACTAAAAAGATCTTAATTAAGCTTCTTAACTTCAAGTTGGGAAAAGCAAATATAAGTACATGATGATTTTGATTATCCTTTTTTTCTTAACAATTTCAAACTTTTCTTTTTAATTAATTTTTTTCCTCTTTATCTTTCTTTTTGATAAAGTTAAAACAACTTATCTTTTGATGACACCTACACATTACTAGGATTTACTTGACAAGACAAATGTCTATGCTTGAATACTCAACAATTTCTCCACAATAGAAATTTTACCCAAAAAAAAAAAAAGGTTTAAGAAATTAACCCACCTTTTGTGCTTTTTTTTAACCACTTTTTCTAACAAAACAATAATGTTATACCAATTCAATCCAAAATATTTAACATGCAACTTAAAGAAGTAGATTTAATAATTTCTTTTCCAAGACCAATATGTAAATTTTCTAATAAGATGATAGAGAAATTATACGCATCCATTGTTATAAAAAAAAGTAAGCTCAAAGCACAATCAAGATTACAGCTAACAACCAGAAGCTTATATATAACACTAAAAGCCACGGCACTCTCATTCCTTACATGAACTTAGTTCTTCAACACAAGTTTTAACACACGAAAGAAAACAAGAGATGCCTAGCCAGAGTTAGAATATTACTTGTGAGACAAAAAAGCAAGATAAAGGTATCAATTTCAACTCAAACTAGTCCTCCTTCATCCAAGAAGAATAAGGTGAGTCGAGGAGTTGCATCAGATCCGTCATCACAGTAATCTTGCCGACTTTCACCAAAACTCATCCGCGGAGTCGTTCACATTATTTTTTTTTCCATAGCTTAACTCCTCACTCCAGAACATACACCTAAACCCAATCGTACGAGGCACCTGATGGCACAGAGATACGCATTTTATGTTGCAGAATCAAGTTTGCTTCCTGGAGCCAACTTTATTTTTTTGCTATATTGACGCCCGGGCAGTAACTTGACGCCAAAGAACACCGTGGAAAAGGGGAAACAGTAGGAAAGAGTAGCCGCACAAAGGTAGAGACGCTACACAAAAGCATGATGCGCAAAAGCTCTACCCAGCAAATGATCAAGAGTAGGAGAGAAGCTACAGAGTCGTCAAAATTAAGGACCAACTTGCACAAAGTCCATTACTTCTGTAACAAGGGCGTGGTTTTTTTAAAATCTGTGTTTTTTAATGTGTCAATGTGATAGTGTGTTACACCCGCTAGATATAGAGGGGTTCCCTTTGTCTTTAAATCAGTCATGAGTTTGATAAATTTTTTTATATTTAAATATTAGCCAAAGGTTAATTTTTTGTGTGTATGTTTGTGTTCAATACTTCCTTAATATACATTGAGCTCAAGATTAAATTGGATGGATTGGATACTCCATTACACAATGAATATACTTAAAGGAGTCAAAGTTAAATGAGAATTAAAGTATATTAACTAAGATTCTAAATCCATACTAAAATATTAGAAATTAATTCATTAGTTGATTGACATTTTTTTACATTTAAGCATTTGTTGATAAATTAGTTTATTATGCTTCTTATTTGAGGAAGGTGTTTCCACTTTTACGAACCAATCTTTAAGAGATGAAGCAAGTATTCTAACATATACAAACTTAAGCTATGGAAGAGTCAATTGTTATATTCAATACAAAATTATAATTTATCAACATATTATGGTTAAGAAAAAACTTGCATACATTCACATTTGAGGTGTATCTGATTTTTTGCAGTTCTACTCCTTTGAGGTTGTGTTGGTGTGTCAAACTACAGCTCCACAAGGTAGCTAGTTGCCTTCTTCGTCCATGTAAGGAGTGACCAGTCATTTTCATTTTCTGGACATTGTTTTGGAATTGGTTCTCTGCCTGAGGATATTACAATGCTCAATCTCTTCCCACATACTTCTCAAAGATTTACAGGACACTGATTAGCAACTCTTGGCTAAAATTGAATGTTTTCCTTATGCAATCGTTGGGATGGTCTCAGCACCATCCCACCTTAAGTCTTATCAGTCCCGGGCCAACAATAGCATCCCCCGTATCCCCCCACAATGGTGGATGTTGACTTGTAAAGGCACCTTTTTTTTTTTTTAATAACACTTGTGACCCGTTTAGAAATAATAAGACGCACATAAGCAGCTTTAGGCTGATTAACTTGAAATGGTGCAACAGAGTTTGAAAGTTAAGAATATGTAAAAGTGTGATCTTTGATTTATCACGAAAATGTTGTTGACACAAATTTTTAAGAAAATGTCAAACTTCTTTTCTTTCTTTCCTTTTGGTGTTATATGTAATTTAATAATTCATAAAATTATATTTGGAGGGATATTTTTCTCTGTACTCGAGTCTAGGGGAAAGAACAGATTCTACAGTTTGCCCGGGGAGGCAAAAGAGCCTATATTGATCTCAATCAAATCAAGAAACAGAAAACCTCATATGCCCCTTTTCCTCAAACGAATCCCTGTAGACCAGAACCAATTCAACAAACCATGATCCAAATCTACACCAATAACCAAGGAAAACATACATCCAGGCAATTCGACAAGCGACACATAAATCTTCCCATATTAGACTAATCCAAATCCACCAGATTACAAGCCCATCGTCCTTTCTCAAAAATAAATCTTTTCTGTTACAATTCACACTTGCAAGATCGAAGATCTTGAGCATCTTTTCTTTTCTTATGTTAAAAACAAACTATCAAGAAAATCAAAAAGAAGACCAGAAACCAAGAGTTGAAATACCTTTTGAGCCGTGGCGTGTCATGAGTGTCGGAGCTGCTCGTTCTGATTTTGGCGACCAGTCGAAGCACACTATTTTCACACTCAATCAGTGCTTAGTGTGATGTGATTTCTTCTCTCCTAAAGTGCTCACTTATTTCCCATCGACATTTAATATGGACATTGAATTTGCATTGAGTGCATTCAAAGGTCAGGCCAACAAGGAAAGGTTTGTCACAAGCATAGCAAGGCGGGGAGGAGTCAACCCTTATTCGAACAAAAGTGAGAGGATGTTCATGACTATTATCCTCATAAGTACTTCCAACCTTAATATATGGATATTCTCCATGAACACATTTAATATGAGTAGAAAAATTACAATATAAACAATAATAAAACCAATTTTTTGAATCTCTATTTTCTTCATAAATTAGGCAATAATATTCTCTACATCTGTCTTCAACATTATAGGTAAGTATAAGGGGATGTTCATCATGTTCATATCTAACTTGAAGTGGAAGAGTTATGCAATGATAGCATAATGAATAATCACAATCATTGCATAGAAAGGAGCTCCTACCACCGCAAGCATCGCAACGTTTTTCAGACTTCATGGCAAGGAAGAGAGAGTGTTGGTGACTGGGATGTGTCAGGGTTTGCGGAATTGAACAACAATGAACATCGAGGTAAAACCGACATTGTCCACATCCGTAGGTGAAGGAATTGCACTCACGGTAACAAACACGACAATCGAATAAACCATTATCCCCTGGTGCCCGAGAGAGGAGAATGAGAGTGTGAGGGTGTGCTGGGTGTCGCCTCTCTCTTGGCAATCTAGCACATGCAGAATGAAGAAAAAAATTGCATTGTGCACAATGGTAAAATGGTGGAGCCCAGATGAACTGCATACAGACATCACAAATCTTATCATCTTTGAGTTGCTCATTACTGATAATTAGTGTCACAAGTTGGAGAAAACTTTGTGTGTATTAGCTTAAGTGAAAACTTTACATATGGTGTCCTTATATAATGAGAGGATCAACCATGAAAGGAAATATACAAGAGAATTAAAAGAAAATAATTCTACCTAACACAATTATATTTTCCCAAATAATGTAATATATATGGAAATAATAATCCTAAATAAGGAACGTATAATCCTATTAAGCACGCGTATCTCCAACACTCCCCCTCAAGCTGGTGGTTTTGGAGGTCTATAGACATCGAACTCGCCAAACTTGTTAAGTAGATACGTGTGTTGTCGTTGACAAAGAGCCTTTGTGAATATGTCGGCAGGTTGTTTTGTAGTGTTTATTTCACGCGTCTTGATAACTCCTTCTTGAATCTTGTCTCTCGTGAAGTGGCAATCTACTTCAATATGTTTGGTCCTTTCATGAACTATAGGGTTTGCTGAAAGTTTCAAGGCTGCATCGTTGTCACAAAATAATAAGGTGGGACCTTTCAATCGTATACCAAGATCATGCAATAGTCCTCTTAACCATATGACCTCACAAGTAGTTTTTGCCATTGCTCGATATTCTGATTCAGCAGATGATAGGGAAACAGTAGATTGCTTCTTTGTCTTCCAAGAAAGGAGGGAATTACCTAACTTAATGCAGAAACCTGTAGTCGATTGACGGCTCATAGGACATGTGGCATAGTCAGTATCACAATATGCCTTCATTTCCATGCTGCAATTTCGAGATAATAGAAGTCCAAGACCGGGGCATCCCTTTAAGTACTTAACAACTTTGAGGGCGGCATTCATGTGAGATTGCTTCGGTGCATGCATGAACTGACTGAGGATGTGGACTGCATAACAGATATATGGCCTTGTCATGGTGAGGTAGATGAACTTTCCTACTAAGCGTTGATACTTAGAAGGATCCTTAAGTAACTGGTCCTTATCAGGGGATGATGTCCCGGTATCATATTCCGGTGTAGTGAGGCTCAAATTCTGTTCAAAGGGAATGACAGCTGGCTTGCAACCGGATAGGCCAGCATCAGAGAGGATTTCTAGAACAAATTTTCGTTGACTGAGACAAATCCCCTTTTCTGATCGTGCAATCTCAATACCCAAATAGTATTTAGGGGGTCCAAGGTCCTTGATGTGAAAGGTGGAGTGAAGATAAGACTTAAACCGATCAATAGCCAAAAGATTGTTGCCCATGATTAAGATGTCATCCACGTATATGAGTAAATAGATAGAGGAATTACCCTATCTCCAAGTGAAAAGAGCATAATCATGGCGAGATTGTCGGAAGTTCGCCGAGAGTAGAGCAGCTGTGAACTTTGCATACCACTATCTGGAAGCTTGCTTGAGACCATATAGGGATTTACGGAGACGACAAACTCTAGACTCCCCCTGTCTGCGTAATCCCGGAGGAAGATCCATGTAGATTTCCTCATCTAAGTCACCATGGAGAAAAGCGTTGTTGACGTCCATCTGATGTAGAGACCAGTCACGGAGGGCAGCAATGGCCAGAAGGGAGCGAACAGTACTGGCTTTGGCGACAGGAGAGAAGGTATCATGATAATCAAAACCTTCTTTCTGAGTGTAGCCCTTAGCAACCAGGCGGGCCTTGTAGCGCTCAACAGATCCATCAGCACGGTGCTTGATCTTGTAGACCCACTTGCAACCAATAGGACGACGATGAGGAGGACGAGGGACAACATCCCAAGTGCGATTGTCCGCAAGTGCATGAAGTTCAGCCTCCATGGCCTGCTGCCAGCGAAGGTCAGAGGCAGCCTCATGGTAAGAGGAAGGTTCCACCTCAGCAGAAATCCGACTGATGCAACAAAGGTGATCCGGAGAGAGGTGAGCAAAACTGACATAGGAGGAGATGGGGTAGTGAGAGCCAGGAGTAAAGGAGGTGGAGCAAATGTAGTCCTGGGTCCAGGTAGGAGGATGGGTGGCCCGGCCAGATCGCCGAGGAGCGGGGTGGGGGGTAGACACGGGAGGGTCCGGGGGGGGTATATAAGGGACAATGGCCAAGGAATCATCAGAAACAGGATCTAGAACAGAGGAAAGGAGAGAGGAGTCCGAGGAGATATGGTTAGGAAGAGGGCTAGGGAGGATAGGAGAGGAGGGAGGGGTCGGAAGGGCATTAGGAAAGGGCGCAGGGATGAGAGGTGCAGCAGGAAGGGGGGCAGGGGTGGGATGGGTAGTAGGAGAGGGAGAGCCGGGGGGCCCTAAAAGGAGGATTGGGTGAGGCATGGGAACTGGGTCATCAGCCAAAAATTACGGAGAGGGTACTGGCGGTGTGGCGGAAGAACCAGCTGGAGAGTCATCCTGAAAGGGAAAAATAGCTTCGTGGAAAATAACATCTCTGCTAATGAAAAAAGTACCTGAGGTAGGATCATAGACACGGTATCCCTTCTGGAGAGAGGGATAGCCCAGGAAGATACCCCGAGTGGCACGGGGAGCAAACTTGTCACGATGCCAAACAGTAGTTGCAAAACAAAGGCAACCAAAAACCCAAAGATGGTCAAGATCCGGGGGCCGTCCAAAGAGGAGCTCAAAAGGTGTCTTCCCATTAAGAATCCGAGAAGGCATGCGATTGATCAAGTAAGCAGCAGTGACCACACAATCGCCCCAAAATTTTTCAGGAATAGAGGCTTGATATTTTAGAGCCCGAGCAACCTCAAGAAGATGACGATGTTTTCGTTCAACAACGCCATTTTGTTGAGGAGTGTAGGGACAAGAGCTCTCATGGAGGATGCCACGGTCAGAGAAGAAAGAGGAGCAAGCATGATTGAAGAAATCACGGGCATTATCGGTGCGGACACGCTGAACAGAAGCATGAAATTGAGTGTGTATGAGAGTAAAGAACCGGGTGAGGTGGAAAAGGACTTGGGTTTTGGATTGCATGAGGAAAACCCAAGTGCCACGGGAAAAATCATCAACAATGGTAAGGAAAAACTGGGATCCATCACGGTGGGGTAAGTGATAGGGGCCCCAAATGTCAAGGTGGAGAAGTGAAAAAATAGAGGAAGCACGAGAGGAGCTGACGGGAAAAGGAGAGCGAGGTTGTTTGGCGATGGGGCAAACGGGGCAAGAGGGATGAGGGAAAGAGGCGCTATGACCCAAACGTTGGTGGGAAAGCAAAAGATTATTATTATGAGAATTTGCATTACAAAAGGTGCCCAAAATGGGAGTAGTATATAAGGGAAAATGTGATTTTGAAATAGATGTGCAAAAATAAAGGCCTTGTCGAACTTTACCCAAGCCCATCAGTTTGCCAGTCGAACGGGCCTGAAAAAAACAAGAATGAGAATCAAAAAAAGCTCGACAAGAATTGTTGGCACAAGCTTTGGAAACGGAGATAAGATTAAAGCGGAAGTGGGGAACATAAAGAACATTTTTGAGAATAAATGTGGGAGTGAGGTGGACATCACCAATTTTGGTGACAGATGTGACATCTCCAGTGGGGAGACGCACAGTCATGGAAGAATGAGTGGTGTGGATGGTAGAAAAAAATTGTGGATTATAAATAATGTGATCACTGGCACCTGAATCAATAAGCCAATCAGTGGATAAAATGGAACTCATAAAGCAAAAAGAAGTACCTCCAAAGCTAGCTATTTTATCAGGTTGGCCCATCTGCTGGAAAGCCTGAATAATCTGAGAAATCTGTGCCTCGTTAAGAGGTTGGGTGGATTTATCTCGGGAAATAACGGCATTGGACGCAAAATCAACGTCATGGGAGTCACGTTCACTGGGACGTCCATGTAATTTCCAACATGTGGCCTTAGTGTGATTGGTGCGCTTGCAATGCTCACAAAATAAATGATTGGACCGGACCCGAGAAGAATTTGGGCCGCTGGGCCCGTTGAACCCGTTGGGCCCATTGGGCCCGTTCGGCCCATTGGAGCGACGCGCGCACGCATTATTCAGCCCGCGTGATCCCCTGTGCGCTGGTGCACTGACAGCATGCTGCGGGCCATCGATCTGTGATCCGGGCGAGATGAGGTGATAGCTGTCGGATGGAGGCGTGCTTATGAGCCCCTGGGAGCCGTTGGATGGAGCTGAAGGCGCGATGAAATGAGGACCGTCGGATCTAGGTAAATGCCGAGAGCCGTCGGATCCAAATAGAGAGGGGGTGCCCTCAAGAAACCCTAGAGAGCCCGCTGAGGCAGCAAAGCCGCCGCTGAGTCCGCGGGCAGCGATGGCTTTCTGAGAGGCGGTGGCGCGAGCGGCGATGGCTTTCTGAGAGGCGGTGGCGCGAGCGGCGAGGATGACAGAGTCGCCAACCCGGAGGTATTCTGCCGAGGCCAATCGGTGGTTTTCCTCCTGCACGGCGAGGAAGAGGAGACGGCGGAGCGACGGCGGCGGTTCCATGGCGAGAACTTGATAGCGGAACGATGCGAAGGAATCGTTCAAGATAAGGAGGAACCGCATGATGCGTTGTTCCTCCTTGAGCCGCTGTGATTGCTGGAGGGTCGAATCGGGGCCGATGAGCGATTCCGTGGTCTGATCGAGTTCGTGGCAGAGAGCCACGAATCGGTTGTAGATCACGGAAACAGCAAGGTTTCCTTGGCGGAGGTCGGCGAGACGCTGTTCGATCTGAAAAATACGGACCTGATCGGAGCGGCCGTAGAGCTCCCGGAGATTTTCCCAAAGAGTGTGAGCGGCTTCGGTGGGCGGAAGGGCGGCGGCGACATCGGGAGCGAGGGTGTTCCCGATCCAAGAACAAACAAGCTGAGCACATTTCCGCCACTGGCGGAGGAGGCGCTCGGTGGTCGGGAGAGGAACAACGCCGTCGATAAAGCCGTCTTTATCCTTCGTGACGAGAGCACGACGGAATTCGCGGAACCACAGGGAGTAGTTCTCGGCGCCGGTGAGAACATGCGAGATGAGGCGAATTTCGGGGCCGTCGAAGGAGGCCGTGAAAAGAGGATCGCCGGGTTCAGGGCGGCCGGCGGGGGAGTACGGCAGCAAAATTGGGGAAGAATTCGGGTAGGGATTTGGTCCCCAACCCGGAAAACCCGGGTAGGGATCCGAACCCGAATTCGGACCCATGGGAGCAGGCGGAGCAGTGCGGGTTGGGTCATCGGAGGCGCTCTGGGAGGGATCCGAACCCGAAGGGCCGAGTGAGAGGGACCCGGGAGCAGCGGGGGCCGGGTAGAGGTAGGGGGCCCAGGGGATGGGTTGGGCCAGGGAGGGGGGCCAAGGTTGGCTAGAGGGGCCCAAGTGGGGCTCAGAGGAGCCGGAGGGCCCAGAACCAACTAAGGGTTCATGGGCCAAGGCAGAGTCCGTGCTGGAGGGGACCTAGGGAGAGGAGTGGGAGACATTTGTGAGGTCCTCCACCAAGATAGGGGCATTGGGGTCAGTAGGAGAGGTCGACATGAGGGAAACAGGGAGAGAAGGAAGCGGTCAAGGGAGGGCACGGAAAAAAGGGAAGGTGCGGAAGCGAGAGGCCAGGAAAGAAAAAAAAATTTAGCCTACGCTCGTGATACCATGTCACAAGTTGGAGAAAACTTTGTGTGTATTAGCTTAAGTGAAAACTTTACATATGGTGTCCTTATATAATGAGAGGATCAACCATGAAAGGAAATATACAAGAGAATTAAAAGAAAATAATTCTACCTAACACAATTATATTTTCCCAAATAATGCAATATATATGGAAATAATAATCCTAAATAAGGAACGTATAATCCTATTAAGCACGCGTATCTCCAACAATTAGATCATGTGGATGGATCTCCGGTAGGGGCATCTCTTCCACATCATGGGTTACCAAAGCCAAAGACTCTTCAGTTTCATCTCTAAGCCAAAATTGGTCTGTGCAGTGCAAATGTGCGACAAAATCACATACCTTACAACAGTAGGCTGCATACTCGGCATTCACCTTTCCCGCACAAATGTTACTGGAAAGATTGTGGGAATCCTTGAGTTGGCGAAGAGGAAAGGTGAGAGCGAGGGAGTGTTCGTGGCGTGAAATTCTGATGGCGCGTGAAAACTCACCACATTTGCCGTGGATGAAGAGTCAACAAGTGGTACATTGAGAGGCAAGGTCCTGGCCTTTGGTACCACATATTTGGCAAGTGAAGGGAAAGTTCCCTATGAAAGGGATGAACTTGTGTGGTTGGCAGTTGTAAATATTGTTAACTCGCCAGCCATTAGCACATGTGACGTCAAGGACGAATTCATCTCCAATAGTGTTACTGTAATAGATGCGATTGATGCACCTTTTACCGCACATGTTACAACGACGGAACCTTGAGACACCTTCTTTTCGATTGTATTCCCTCAGAGGCAGTTGCATAACAAGGGCGTCGTGATTTGATAGTGGATGCTGTGTGAGACGAGGGAAGTGGGCGCATGATTTGTGGAAGAACAAAGGGCAGTGAGAGGCAGAGCACTTGTATGCGGGACCCATTAACAGTGGCTCATTGCACGCGAAGCACACAACTTGCTTTTTCTCATCATCATCATACTGCACCTTTTCTTCTTCTTTTTCTTCTTCTTCGATGATCAGCCCATGTCCAGGGCCACAATGGACAATAAGGGTTTGGACGTATTCATCCATATTTAGGAGGACTCTTTTGTTTGGGTCCCACATATATTCTACCTGGAGGCATGATATGTGAATGAGAAAGCCGCAATCATCAATGTACTGGCATTTGAAAGCGGGAGGAAGTAATATCGGCTTCTGGCACACTGGACATGCAACTTCCTCTCTCCCATCATTTTCCACGTTTTCTACCATTCTTGTTATTCTGTGACTGCATCCTGTTGAACGTGGGCTTTGATACCACTTGTTGAAGCTTAGGTAGGCCCAAGAGTTACACACAAATGGAAGACAAAAGTGCCATACTTCTTATTTATACAACTACAAATTTTTTACAAGATAAATGACAAGAACACTTAGATGGGGCACCAGGAGGTGTGCCCAGAGCATGCACCAGATGAGACACCAGGAGGTGTGTCGACAGAAGGCATCAGGAGGTGCGTCGACAAAAGGCACCAAAAGGCACACAGGAGGTGTGTCGAGTGAAGGCACCAGGAGGTGTTCCAAAAGGAGTAAGCACATAAGAGGTGTGCCGAGTGAAGGCATCAGGAGGTGTGCCAAGTGAAGGCACCAAGAAGCGTAGCAGCGTGTGTTGCTACTTAGCACTGTAGCAGTCCGACCAACACAGGTCCGATAGTGATTTTGTAATTTGTAACGTACTCCAAATATTTCTAATGAGAAGGAGAAGGGGCCGTCGCAAAATCGGTGATAGTGGACGTAGGCATGCTTTGGCCGAACCACTCTAAATATTGTGTCTTCTTGTGTGATGTATGCTTATTTAGATTCTAGTTCCGATGTTTAATAAGATCCTGACAAGCACTATCGGAGTTCCAACAAATGGTACCCCGAATTCCCAACAAGTGGTAACGGAACACCAACAAGTGGTATCAAAGCCCACGTTCAACAAGTGGTATCAGAGCCCAGGTTGATGGGTTCGGAGCTAGATCAAGCAAGATCAAGTTGGATCGGCACATATTAAGAGCTTGACACGGTGAAAAGAAGCTGTTTTGAAGCAAAGAAGGCCAGATCGGGAATCAAGGCGTCGAGTCGTAGAAGGCAGAATTGGCGCCGGCAACGCCAACATCGGTGAAGAGTAGAACTGGGTGATGCTACCTGGTTCTGGACGCAAAGAAAGACGCAGATCCAAGTCTGGAGCAAACAGATTGGGTGTGCAGGTGATCTAGTGTGAAAACGGATCAGGCACGTGAGCACACGCACGGAGCAAGTTGCAGGTCGATTCGAGTATGGATCCAGTATGGTGAATCGAGTTAAGTCCAAGTCAACGGGTCAGGAGGATTCGGTACGGGCTCAAGAGATGCAAAAGTCAAGTTGGTTAGGCCTAAGCGATTGAAGATAGGCCAAGATAGCAAGCCAGAATGTCAGGCCAGGTACAGGCCAAGTTTGCTGGAGGAAGAATAGTGAACGGTGGCGACGTGTCGTCAGAAATGCTGATTCAGGTTGCGGATGTCGTGATAGCAATGAACATCAAGCATGCAGTGGCAGATTTTGAAATCCAAGGGGCAGAGAAGATGCAGTAGTCGAGTAGAAGGTGATTGATAGCAAAAATCAGTATACACGCAGGAGGCGTGTGAAACCCATGTGCAGATAGAGAATTTGGCACGTGAATCTAAATGCGGGCCAGAAAATTCCCAAGTTACGCGAACTCAAGTTGCTGAAGATACAATCTCTCTTGAAGGCAACATGCGTGAAATGCAAGTGCATGTAGATGGACCAACAGAGAGAAAGTCAGCATTGAGGGGGAGTGTTGGAAAATCAATGCTGACAAGGTCCCACGAAAGATGTGAAAAGAGAAATAAAGAAGTCAAGGTTGCAGGACCCATAATAAAAGGACAAAACGTGAAGAATTCTTAAGCCGTGAAGTTAGTGGAATTATCCAGAATTATGCATGAAGAAAAGTAATGTTGGGTCCCACACAAGAATTGTCTAGCAGCCGTGATTGTTGACTTCCGGTATCCTCTAGAGAATGCTTAACGATAAATCAAATGTGGAGGCGCCGAATTCATGAAGAAACTGGAAACATGGAGAAGCCGATTTTCAGGCAGTACGCGGTAGACAAAGTCGGTTAAGCACTCTATAAAATGAGGATGAGTTACACCGAGAAGGTGTGCCTAATGTAGGTACAAAAAGGGGTGCTAAGAGCAAGCACCAAGAAGGGTGCCAATTGCAGGCACCAGATGGGGCACCAGGAGGTGTGCCCAGAGCAGACACCAGATGAGACACCAAGAGGTGTGTCGACAGAAGGCATCAGGAGGTGCGTCGACAGAAGGCACCAAAAGGCACACAGGAGGTGTGTCAAGTGAAGGCACCAGGAGGTGTTCCAAAAGGAGTAAGCATATAGGAGGTGTGCCGAGTGGAGGCACCAAGAGGGTGCCAAGAGGAGGCACCAGGAGGGTGCCAAGTGGAGGCACCATGAGGGGTGTCGAGAGGAGACACCAGGATACGCCGAGAAAAGGCGCTAAGAAAAGCGCTAATAGAGGTGCCATAGGCACCACGCTAAGGCGTCTAGAGAAGGTGTCAGGAGGGCCCCAGGAGAGCGCCAAGAGAGAGCGTCTAAAGAGGGCGTCCAAAGGAGCATGGTCGTGGGAGCTGCTGGGAGAGAGCAGTCTAACCACCTAAGGTTCGGCGATGCAGTCTCGTGACATGTAACACTTCACATGATTCGGTGAAGGAATGTGCGTCCAGTAAATGAGTAAGATAAGTGTTCTTGTCATTTATCTTGTAAAGAATTTGTAGTTGTATAAATAAGAAGTATTGCACTTTTGTCTTCCATTTGTGTGTAACTCTTGGGCCCACCTGAGCTTCAACAAGTGTGATACCAGAAGTCAACAATCACGGCTGCTAGACAATTCTTGTGTGGGACCCAACATTACTTTTCTTCATGCATAATTCTGGATAATTCCACTAACTTCACGGCTTAAGAATTCTTCACGTTTCGTCCTTTTATTATGGGTCCTGCAACCTTGACTTCTTTATTTCTCTTTTCACATCTTTCGTGGGACCTTGTCAGCATTGATTTTCCAACACATCCTTGGGACTCTATTCGCTTGTTGTAGAAATACATCTTTTTGAATGTCTCTCTGATAACAAGCTCAATCTCCATCTTCTCTCTCTCTCTCTCTCTCTATTTCTCTCAAGGACACGCGCACACAAGGGAGAATAGGGTGGTATTGTGCAAACTCTTTGGGAGCACACTCCTTCTTAGGTACCAACAAATTCCAGAAACCTTATCCTCTAAGCCAACCACATTGTCTTTTTATTCTTCTGCCACACGCTACACTTGTTCTTCCACTTCATCCCAACTAAGTTGAAGGAGAACAAAGCAAAAGGCTTGCACTTTGCCCAATTGTTCTACTTTGTCGCAAGAACCTTCAAGTAGAAAAAAGCAAAACACCATACTCTTTGCCCAATTTTATTGCTTCGTACTAAGTAGCTTCAAGGATACAAAAATAAATAAAAAAATAAAAAGAGAAGACAACCGCTTTTGTGATGGACAAATTCCACTTCCTTCTCCCAAGCAACTTGAAGAAGAAAAAAGGAAACCTCAATTTCACTGCTTTGTGCTTACCAACTTTGAAAAGGGACAAAAAAAAATTACCAAAATGTCATTTTTTTGGCTATTTCAAACATTCACAATTCATCCAAAATTTTAATGTTCAAACCATCTCAAATAAAATAATATATTAACAAAGGACTTTCTCAGATGAATAAAACACCTTAAATTTTTCTATATAAAAGAAGCTCTCACTTATGAGGTGCGTTATTCATAAAATTCTCACGTATCAAGTGAAAATTGTGAGCTGCCATTTACTTTAAGAAAGTCTTTTGCACAATGTGGACCTTTGTTGAAAGGGCTTCTAAACCTCGGGATGATTTAGGCACTTTGAAATGGAATGGGGGGTTCTTTGCAAAAAATGCTAGACAATGAGATATGCTTTTTGGATGGTGGAAATATCCTAAGCTTTGTGGATACAAAAGAGAAAAGACAATCGTTTTGCAATGCCAAATTCCACTCCTCCCTCTCAAGCAACTTGAAGAATAAAAAACACACTCGCTTACACTTTCTCAACTCCACTGGTTCGTGCTTAGCAACTTTAAAGAACAAAAGGCCAAAGATTTGCAGTTGTGCAAGAAGCTTCACACCAAGAAAAAAGAAAAAAAAATAGATTTGCCGTGATTAACTTGTACTATTTTATGCCAAGTAACTTCTAGTAGATAAAAAAAAAAACAAAAAGCATAAGTTTTGTCATTGATGTATTTTCACTCTTTGTATAAACAATATCGAGGAGAAAAGTACACAATATTTATTTGTCGAACTTCATTACTTCATACACAATATCTTGGTGTATTATTCTTTTTATATGTTCAAGTATTCTCTCTATATGATTAATTTTGAAGAAGTAGATTAAATTATTTCAAGAACTCTCCAACACGATCGGGAATGCACGATGACAAAAACACTTCCAACTAAAATGAGGCGACTCGACGGCCTCATATTTTTCTAATGTGATATTTTTGTTCTTAATAGTTTCATACACGTCAAAATACTCTGGACTTAATATTGAACACGGTAAAATAAACGTTTCTCTATTAAGCATATCTAAAAGGCTTAAAATTAAAAGTGCTGAAATGGATTAACTACCACTTTGATGCCATACAAAAAATTTAGAGTCTAATACAAAAACTAACTTATAAGTTGAGATAAAAATTTTACTTTTAAATATTATTAATTTATTATACTTTTTCTTTGCAAGGGATACATCCCTTTTTACAAATTAATTGTTAAGAGATGAAGTAGGTATTCCAACACGTATGTCTATATTTAAAAAAACAATTATGCACAATTTAAGTAATATATAACTATTTATGTTACTTTTAACATATCTTGTCACAATTAAGATATAAAATATATATAACAAGTGATGCATTCTCTTACAAACCACTATGGGCTTTGTGCATACAAGTGGTCTTTTAAACTTTAATAGTGTGAGCAATGCTAAAATTTCCTAGGTTCTTTGTAAAACCAAATTTACAAGAAATGCACTTAGTTTTAAGGAAAAATATCCAACATGTTTGCCACTCTTTCTGCATCACAGTAACGAAAATTTAAAGTTTAATTCAAAAATTAAATCATAAGTTGATAAACATTTTTTTCATCTAAACAATTTTTAAGATAAACAATTGTTTTAGATAATTTGGAAATATTCCCTCCTCTAAAGACAATTTTTAAGAGATAAATTATGTATTCTAATATGTTTATAGATTTTTAGGTAGAATTTAGGTAGTATATAACAAATTATATTATTTTTAATATTATCCCAACACAATGAACATAAATTATAAACTCCATGTCATCTCCTAAATCTCAATAATATAAAAAGATGTTAAAAATTTATAAAATTAACTTACAAATGTGTATTTTATTTTAAACAAAGTTCTCTAGATTTGGATTCTATAATGTTAAATAATCTACAATGTTTCATAGGAGGGTTCATCTGTAGAAGTTTCTCCTGGCTTGTTTCTTCATCATGTTTTGCCACCCTTTCTCGCACATGATCACATATTATATAATTTCCGCCATCTTCGTCCCTCGTACTCTTTCTCCATATTCATATAAAATGGAAACCCCAGAAACAGAGCTTTCTGGAAGGATTTGAATATGGTGGACAGCTTTTTCAAGCAATCACAAGGACGCGCCACCGCCGTCACACCCCAACGGTCACTTCAACGCGGAGTAGATTTGGGCCCACGCTCTCTAGAAACCAGGAGGGCACTTGAGTTTGGTCAATGCGGCTTGCCTACTATCCTTGTCCTGGCTCGTTTGATCGTATTCTGATTCTTCATCCATTTTTAATAGCTCTATCAAAAGCTTTTTCAGCTCCTCAACCTTTAGTTGAAAAAAGCCCTGTCATTCATACACCTTTTCTTACAAATTAGACCAAATATAGTATGTGTTCCTTCAAAGTTGAATCTTTGAGAAATGAAGAATCAAACTTTAGCTATGGATGAGTAAGTTGTTACATTCAATCCTAAATTATAATTCATCAAGGCGTAATGGTTGAGAAGAAGCTTGCACACCTTGGCATTAGAGCTGTATACGGTACATCGCAAGTTCTGCTCCTGTGAGGTTGTGTTTGTGTGTCAAATGTTGAAAAGAAAGACAAATTGGACAAATTCAAATGTTTAGGCCGAGCAACATAGTTAACATTGTTTGACTGATTCAATTTTAAGGCCTTGTTGTTTAAGTTTTGATTATAAAACTGTGCAGTTCAAACGTGTAGTTAAACTAACAATTCTTGTACCAGTGTCCCTGTACATCTTGCTTCTTCCTCTTCTCTTGTTTCTTAGTTAGGTGTATACTTGTGTTAGAAGATGTTGGAAGACAGAAGAAAGCACAGAGACAATGAGCTGTAATTGGGCTTTGGAGGTGGAGAGGATTCAAAGGGGCCATTTTCTTCTTTGTCTAGTAAGAGTTGACAGAGACAAACTAATGTAATGATTTGGTAATTGTTGTTGAATGTAACTAAACGGGGCTGCTTCCTAATGGCCATTATTTATATTTTGAAATATCATAGCATCACAAAAGAGGACATTGATAAATGGTCCTTGGAATCCAACGGTTATGAAGCACAGCTGTAACTTTAATATATTACTCCCATCTTCAGTCTACTGCTTCACAAGCTGGTAGCTAGCTGCCTTCTTAGTCCTTACGGGGAGTTACTAGAGCCTCCCTCCCCTTCTCCTTGCTCTGCAGTTTCAAGCCACATCCACACTGGAAAAACAAGAGAGGAAGGTTTGAATTTATAACTCCATACTCATTTTGGATGTACTCTTTTCCCTATTTAGTTTTATTCATTATGCATTCATGGGATTGGCGGAAAATGGAATTCTCCTTCTTGTTGCTGGTGTTCTATCCAGTCCATAACCAGACATTTTCATGTTCTGGGCATTGTTTTGAAGTTGGTTTTCTGCCTGAAGATAATATAATGCTCTATCTTCCCATATAATTCCTAAAGATTTAGAGGACAATGAGCAGCACTCCTGGCTATACTTGAATTTTTCCTTATGCAATCAGCGGGATACATTTTCCGCCCCTGTGGATGCAGCTGGAGAGCTTCAAAAATAATGTAGCTTTGCTGATGCAGAGAAAACACTAATTTCTCTTTGGGCTAGGTGAAGAATAATTTTCAGAGAAGTGAGAAATCTTATATTGGCTAGAGGCTTCTTCAAAATTTATATCTTTTTGTTGATATTTTGGGAAAACTTGTGTAAAAATAATGTTGTAATTCTGATCAGTTCATTACTTCTGTTATACTGACTGAAACAGCAGAATGAAAGTATCCACTGGAGTGGTTGAAGCTACAGAAGTAGATATTAGGCCAAGAAACCCTGAGCCTGTTTCTGAGGTAGAAATGCCTAGGTCACCGGAGCAAAAGAATGTTGACTACTTAGTAGAAAGGAAGAAGTCACTGCAAGCCCGTTATTCATATGGAATCATCTTCTTGGTCACAAATCTTATTGCTTGGTTTGTCCGTGATTATGGGCAAAGGCTCTTACCTCAGCTTCAGTGTAAGAGAATGTTCTTCCTCTTCTAATCCTCCCTCCCCCTCAATGCTATAGTTATATTGTGAAACGAGATTTAATGATTCTATGCTTGTTTTTGTTTTGCAGATCCAAGAGTTTGTGGAACTAAGGGGCATGATTGTTTTCAAACACTAGGAGTTCTTCGTGTGAGCTTAGGATGTTTTGTATCTTTTTCTGAACTATACTTACCTGCTTAATTATGAATTTTACTACATTTGAATGATTATAACTGGAGCATAAAACAAGTATATTTCAGCTAACATTGATTGCTAGGTTGAGAGCTCTCTTGAACACAGTATCCGTATGAAGTCTAGATTCAGTTTGGTTTGCTCGTAACTAATAGTTCTAGTTCAGAATTAGTCTAACCTCGACATGATTCTCTATATCAATCACCTTCCAAATCGCAGGCCTCAAAATTCTGACATCAGAGTTGCGCCCCTCCATTTTTCTGATTCAAATCTAACCAGAAACAGAGACTGTTAGCCGCTCAAATGCTATTTTAACATATCATGTGAAATGCTGAACGATCACATGTAGGGTATTAAGATTGATGTCTGATTATATACATTAAATTGTTAGTATACTTTTCCATCTTGATGAATTAGCATCCTTGACACTGAATCTCAGATATTTTTCTTTATAATGTTTCTTACTACATGTAAAACAAAGAAATTGTTTGAAACTCGCAATACTTGGCATTCAAGATGGTGGGAATCCAAGTTTTTCCTATTCGTTGTATCCATTGCGGCTCCATTCTTCTTGTCTTCAGGCTTTATCCAATTATACGGTGAGTAGAATATTCTGTTTTAGTCAGCAGAAATCATTTTGTGTTGATCTCGAGTTTCAGTCAGGAGTCATGTAGATAGGAGTTTAATTCATTCTGTTACTCTCTCATTCCTCAAAGTAACAATGGTGAAAGAAAGAGAGGGATCCATTGTACAGTTGAATGTTCATCTTTTTCTTTCAGATTGTATCTCCAAATAGATACCAGAACTTAGCAAGCTTGTTCCGATTTTCTTGCAGGTGAATTTGCTCGTGTTGGTGCAGGGTAATCTTCTCCAGTTCCTTCTGAAATGCTTCTGTATTAGAAATGAAAGTATAGTTGCCAGAAACTTTTGCTACAAGGGAAAAGCAGCTTTTTGATATCCCATAAATTTCTGATATGATACGGAATACAATACTGCAGCCAAGAGAGAGCTAGTGATTGAAACATATTAAAAGAGAACTCATGTTGTTGGCATATGTTTCCCTTTTTCTCATGTTCTCTACAATTAAGCAGAGTCATACAGAATAAAAAGACCTCTTAGCTAACTTGTGTACTCCACATTCTCTAATTGTTGATTTTTTCTAAAGTACAGTATCATTAACATCAAGTAGTGATTTTACATGTTACAGGGTTTTTCTCCTTCTCCAGCTAGTAAGTGTTATACAGTTCATCAATTGGTGGAACAATTACTGGATGCCTGATATGGAAATAAAGCAAAGGTATAAGCTCTTTCACACAGCTTATTTGATACAGCTGTCACTGTTAGGCACTGAGAGAGTCCATATCATTGGTATGAAAACCTTAAAATGCTAGGCCCAAACTCTAGACGATGTAAATGCCTTCAAAATATGAATCTCGCTCAGACACTAAAGCAAGGGTCCAACTCTTGATTAAGAAATTAAGGGCAGGTTGAAATAGTAACTTATATGCTATAACCTTATTCTAGTTTCTTTGTAACGTAAATAAAGTTTAATCTGTGTTTAGATTGTCTAAGACGTGTTTTGTGCAGCAAAATTGACCTCAAGTAAGAGATGACAAATGGTACCCATACTTTTTATATTGGAAAAAAGAATATGACTTCCAAAAGCATACACTACGCTGATGAACTCAATATACTAATGTCTAGGATACTTATTACTTTCTATTATCTGGATACTTGAAGGTCTGATTGAAATTGCTCTTGGTATCTTCTTCTATACATGACAGCTGCTCCCTTGGATTATTCATGTCAACTCTTTTCTACATTGCTTCCATCTGTGGGATAGTGATAATGTACCCATTGTATGCCCAAAGACCATCATGCGCACTCAACATATTTTTCATCACATGGACTGCGGTTCTGCTAATTGTGATGATGATTATATCATTGCACTCAAAGGTAAGGCCTTTAGGAATTTCTTTCTAAATTGTCTTTTAAAACTTCCACTATTTCAGTTGAAAGTGATCAAATATTGTGGGATTTCAAGTCTGTTCTTGTATCATATAATCATGAGGATATGGTGCCTTTTCAAGCAACACCAGATTGATGGACAAAATTGCTATGACATGGATGCTTATTGCAGGTTAACCGAGGTCTTTTATCTTCAGGGATTATGGCTTCTTATGTTGTTTTTCTCTGTTGGTCTGCAATTAGAAGGTTAGGACTAAATTCCCACCTTATGACTCGCTGACTTCAATAGTTTGTTTTCCATTTTTTCAGGGAGTCATAGATTGTATCTCTTTGCTGTTCTCTATATCATAGTATGGTTAGTTGGACCTTTTGGGTGTGGGCCATTTTCTGGTGTAGTTCAGTCTAATTAGACCAGACACTTCTCTATCTAACTTCAGCCTAATTCACGCATGGCATTTCAGTGAACCTGCCACTGCAGAATGCAACAAAAAGAAGCAAGTGAATGGAAATAGTGATTGGACCACCATACTTGTAAGTGATGACCAGGGTGCTTTTAAGAGTTGACAACTTTTTCATAAATATTCAGGGTTCACTGATTAATTCGCAACATATGTCATAGAAACTCATGCTTAGGTATTCTTCTTGACAGTGGTTATGAGAAATTATAACCTTTATGATCATTTTTCATGACTGAATATAATGCAATCGAGGCCATCCTCTTAGAAAGAACACGATGTCTTTCATGCAGATCACAGAAACCACAACTAATCCCCTCTTGCCATTGTGAGGAAGTATATCTTGAAATATGCTGGAAAATTATAACTGGTTTGTAACATAATTAAACACAAATATATTAGTTCAGTTTTTTGGTTAAGTTATATTTTCCTTTTTATCAAATAGACTTTTTAATGAATCAGCCTATAATGGTAAGTTTTGCCAGAACTAGTATTGTATGCCAGATTTGTAAGGTGGGCCCGCATAACGTTCCTGAACCTTTCTTATCTATGGTAGAGTGGACTGAAAACATTTGGTGTTGAAGAGTAAATGGGCAAGAAGAGTAGATGCATTATTGAAAAGATTTGTACTCTTGCATTAGAATGGGCAAGAAGAGCACATGGTCTACATATATGGTGGTGTTAGAGCCCACAATTACGTATTAATGTTGAGTATTAATGTTGAGTACACGTTTTTATAGAGGATTAACTTGAGATTCTTAATACTTTATTATCCATGGAAGAGTGGATGAAAGAAGCAAATTATTTGTGTGCATAATTGTAAACATTGTACTATTAGGTAGGATAGTGAATGTTAGGATAATGTCTAAATATGTTATATTTTATCCTCATTTTGTATTGTGAAAACTTTCTAATTAAATAAATCCATTTTCACTCTAAGAATAAATAAATTTTTGTCATGCTATTTATCTTGTCATGGATGCAGCAAATTCTTCCACAAAGTAGGAAATATTTCACAAAAGAAATTGGAGTGTGAATTCACTAAAAACTGTTGCTTTCCTTGCATGGGTGTCTTGATCGTCCAGAGCTTCCTGATGGCAATATGTGCAATTGTTATGGCAACCTTTTCAACTGGGATTGATTCACAATCATTTCAGGTGAGTTCCTACTTTTATCATAACTTCTACTCTTATTAGATACCAGAGTATTTTTGTGAAATACACGAGGACATCCTTGGGGCAATCTACCTAGTCCTTTATGTGTGAGCATTATTGCAATTATGCTCATATGCCAAGTTACCATAAGAATTACTTGTGCTTTCCAGTTTCGCAAAGATGAAGTTCAACAGGAGGATGATATTCCTTACAAATATGGATTCTTCCACCTGGTATTCGCCTTTGGAGCCATGTACTTCGCCATGTTATTTATCAGTTGGAACCTAAACAACTCAGCCAGGAAGTAAAGAATCTAACCACTCGTAGCTTCTGTCACTTAAATCTTTGCTTCTACCATCTTTCCTATCATATATTTGTATATAGGTATATGCTTATGCACTTCAGAACAATCAGGTGGAGCATAGATATTGGCTGGGCAAGTACGTGGGTGAAAATTATCAACGAGTGGTTTGCAGCCACATTATATTGTAAGTTATCAGAGTGTCCCACATTACCTGTAACTTGCTTTAAAAATCTTTATGCATGAAACATTTGTTCCTCTCCTTATGAGCTGGTTTTAACGAGGAAATAAGCTTTTTAGCATGGTATTAGAACCCATAGCTCAGGTGAATAAGATCCTCATATGATCCATCGGTTAAGTGCAGGGCCTTTTCATCATATTACTCATGATTAAACTCATAACTTTATCTCATGATGACAACTTCGAAGGTTTTGCAGTATCTTACAGTACTTGCAGCCTGATGTAAAATTCTCTATATATGAAAAATTTGCCCCTTGCTTTTAGGAGGATATTGACTTTCAGATGTGAGTCAATCAATGTGTAAGCAACCCTTTACTACTTTACACAAAGGTTTTGCTTCGATCTTTATTATCTAAGGTACCTTTCTCTTGCTGCAATTACGTGGGAAACTTGATTTACGTCTAAGCACAGAGAAATAATTGAGTCAATAAGAAGTACTCAATGACATGCACTAGAATTTGATATAACTTTCAGCTGTAGAAAATATATAGATATAAAATTTGGAGCCAGAACCAGGTTTTGGAACATTTTTGTTGAGACCATCATACTTTTCTTTCCTCTTATTTGCCTAGTTACTAATCCATGATATTTATGCAGTATGGACTTTGATTTCACCGGTTGTGATGCAGAACAAAGTTACGGATCATGATGAGCCTGTGCAACAGACAGATGAGTCGGCCATGCCATGATTGGCAATGGAATATTTAGCTTGCTTCAGCTTTTCTTCCTTGTTATATTGTAATCATTCTTTCTGGTTTCAACCAATACAAGCACAAATAAGAGTTGTTCATAATGAAAAAAAACATGGATCCACAGAATTCCTCAAACGAAGATTGAATCTACAGAACTGTTCAGAATGAAGAAACTTAAATGGCTAGAGCTGTTCAAATAACATGGATTTGAGGATCTGTAAAATAGGGAAACAAGAATAAACTAATGCCCAATCTGCTGCACTTGAAGATATATACAAAATAACATCACAAATTGAACCTTCATACTATACATCCTTTCAACCATATCTCAGTATTAGCTCTAGGGTCATGTAGTTTTGGAGTTGGAGTTTATCTATGAGTAGGGTAATCCTCGACAGAGGGCTGGGTCAACACATTTATACGCGCGAACACGATTCTGTCATAGGGGTTGAGATTGCCCCCTTAAATACACATAGGCAAAGTGCAAGATAATTAATTGATGCATCAGCCAATTTAATTATTGTCTGTTGGGAGGGTTGCCTGGATCATGCAGCAAACACATATATAATGAGCACAATTGAATATTAAGGTTTTTGATAGTTGGGTAGAATCATTTTTTTTTCCTTACGCAAGAAAGTATAAGAATGAATGTCGAACCTGAAACCTTATACTCAAAGAAGCAGCAATTTACACTCTATCTGAGGGTTTTATGAACACAAAGGGTTTTGACTTCATATTTGTTTACCTTGCAAAATATCTCTACCCTTATTATTACATTTCTCTTGGTGTTCATCTCAAATTATGTGTTATGAAATGGTTTTGGTTTAGTTGTACCCACTGCACTCAGATCACTCTTCAGCTCGCATCTTTGCGGCCACCATGATAGACATGGTAAAAGCTGGATGGTTCCTGCAGAATCATCAATTATGCTCACCCAAGAAAAGAATATGTTATAAGAAGCCTGAAAATGGAATGGTTCACATTCTAACCAACGCAAATCCAACGACTACACCACTTCATTATCATCATCATCATCCCAACTCCATCTTCATCTTCCTCTGACTTCTCCATCTTCATATAAATACCATGGTTAATAGCCTTCTCATATTCATCCTGAAACACATAACCTTCTTGATCTTAGAAGAACCAAAGCACTTTTCAATATACAAGTCAAGATGTCGAAAGGATCATCAGCTCCCGTTTTCCTTATGATGGTTATTGCGCTTTCGCATATGGGCGTGATCACGGCAGTTGTTGATCCCGTACAAGCCACCGGAAAAGAACCAGTTCTTGAGTTTTTCATGCACGACATCCTCGGCGGCAGCAGCCCTACAGCTCGGCCGATCACCGGCTTGCTAGGGAACATCTACAACGGTCAAGTCCCCTTCGCACGGCCGATAGGCTTCATTCCCCCTCAAAACGGGGTCGTCATTCCCAACGCCAACGGTGCCATTCCCACCGTCAATGGCCTCAACGGAATCCCCTTGGGGACTGGGTTAGGCGGCGCCGGAAACTCAAACAACCAGAACCAACCTCAGACCCAACTGGGACCAGATGGATTGGGACTGGGATTCGGAACCATCACCGTCATCGATGATGTCCTGACCTCCTCGCCGGAGTTGGGATCCCAGATAATCGGTCAGGCTCAGGGAGTTTACGTGGCGAGCTCGGCGGACGGAACTTCACAGATGATGACATTTACTGCCATGGTTGAAGGAGGAGAATACGGGGATAGCATCAACTTCTATGGCGTGTACAAGATCGGAAGCAGCATGTCATACTTGTCGGTCACCGGCGGTACCGGGAAGTTCAAGAATGCGAGTGGTTTTGCGGAGGTCCGATCACTCATTGCACCCGGTCAACATGTCAGAGATGGCGCAGAGACATTGCTGAGGATCACAGTGCATCTGAGCTACTAAATATGATACGAAAATCTACAAGCAAATGCGAAGTTTTCCTTGAACATGAATCCGGTCATGGTTTTTCTTTTTTTTTTTTTTTTATCAATTTGTCGATTTGGTTGAAGTTTGTAAGAATTAGTGTTCAAGTTTCTTCAGTTCTTCATATGTAATGTTTTCCAAGAAAATGAAAAGGAAGTTGTTTTGCTAAGATATAGTGATGATACGTGGATAATTATCTGTTAAAAGTTCAATTCCATCTAAATATCCATAAGATTTTCTTAAAGAGAAGTCAAACTCCCTTAGGAGATGCACTTCTACTTTTTAAATTGTTAGTAGTTGACAAATCAATGAATTTTGAGCCGATGACTTCATTTGTTATCTCATTTCTAATGCTTTTAATGAAAATTTAGGAAAATTTTAAAATTATTTATAGGTTAAAATCAGCTCTTCAAAAAGGAGGAAGTATATGGAATATAGGGAATTTCCATGACATTTAAATACATAGGATATTCAAAGAGATGAAACTGTATATTTTTAAAGTAATATCATAAGAGAGATAATGCATTGCAACTGTAAGGTTTAATATTACGATAAAAACTTCATTTTTTTTCTAAAATTGTGTTACAGAAAAATGATAATTATTTGTATAAAAAATATTTTATAATATGTTATAAACAATTGCTAGGCAAAAAACTTAACATATCAACTTTGAACAAACTATATCCTATCAAGTTGTAACTATCAGTAATCAAAAGTGAACATGTGGAGAGATTAATGTAGATTATGTGACGAACATATATACATATATGCATTAATTAGAAATGAATAATATGAATTTATATATTCTTTTCTTTTATAACTCACACTCTTGATATATTAAACCTGAGACTAAAAGATCTTAGATAATACATACTCACTATTAAGCTAGATATTTGTCAATAAAAAAATTATAAAAACCCTAAGAGAATCTTTTCTTTTTAATGATTCTTTCTCTTTGATTATTATGATGGCTTCCTAAAAAACTTAAACATGTAAGGAATTTGGAAACCTCGCACTGCAAATTAAGTTAACCCCTTATAAAAATATTATCATTTTACACCTACCCCAAATTAGCTGCTAGGGAAACACTCCTAACTTATATTCTAAACTGTGTGGTGTGGAATGCAACATAGATGACAGCTGTATTCTTTTTTCCCTCCTAAATGGTGAATAACCCATACCTAAAACAAATCCAAATGATTACATAATCAGTAGCTAATACACCTAAAGCAAACATAACTTCCCGTAACTAATTTAGCTTCAACAACTCCACCACCTTCTTGCAACAACTCCTCCTTAAGCTGTATATGCCCTCTCTATATATATAAGAACAAGGATCTATTTGCCACTCGCATAACCATCCATAACTCACGTTCTAATCCTCAAACATCCTAATTGCAAGGCTGTTTGGATCAGGCATTAAGATGTTCAAGCTATCGTCATCCTGTCTTTTCATAACAATTCTGATTGCAACTCTGCAGATTGCAAGAGCTGTTGCTGCAGTCGATCCTGCAGCAGCCGGCAAAGAAGAACCAGTGCTTGAGTTGTACTTGCATGACATTCTTGGAGGCAGTAACCCTACGGCCAGGCCGATCACCGGCTTGTTGGGTAACGTCTACAACGGTGCAGTGCCCTTTGCAAAGCAAATAGGGTTCAACCCTCCACAGGGCGTTGCCATCCCCAATGCCAACGGTGCCATCCCAACCGTTAATGGCGTCACTGGTCTTCCACTGGGAACTGGCTTGGCTGGTACTGCTTTTGCAGGAACCCCAAATAACCAGAACCCACCTCAGATCCCTTTGGGACCTGATGGGTTGGGACTAGGATTTGGAACCATCACCGTAATCGATGACATACTGACCTCCAGTCCCGATTTGGGTTCACAGATTCTGGGAAAAGCTCAGGGAGTTTATGTGGCAAGTTCTGCAGATGGGAGCACCCAGATGATGACGTTCACGGCCATGATGGAAGGAGGTGAATACAATGACAACCTGAACTTCTATGGAGTCTACAAGATTGGGAGTCCTCTTTCATATTTGTCAGTGACCGGAGGGACAGGGAAGTTTAAGAATGCAAATGGCATTGCAGAAATACGACCACTGATTCCTCCAGGCCAACCTGTCGCTGATGGTGCAGAGGCATTGTTGAGGATCATTGTGCATCTGAAGTACTAAAAACGTGTGGAAAACCCAAGAATGTATGATAAAAATGTGTGCTGGTTTGTTTGTGTGGAAGTGAATGTGGAGATGGTATCTATCTATAGATGTAACCACTGAAAATCAAGGTGTAGTTTAATCCTGTCTTTACTTTTGTAAGTGTTCTGCTTATGGTTGGTTTTGGTGTTGGGCCCCGGGGGGGCGGGGGTGGTTGTGTTGGGGAGGGCGAATTGGACCAGAGCTTGTTGCCAGTGTAACACCATGAAAACTGACTCAGTTACCACAAACAATCAGAACCAAACTTAGGCCTTAATCCAAGTATCTATATCCATTTAAACACTCATCAGGTCAAGAAAAGTGAGTCATAGCACTTCACAACTGAAACACAAACCAGTCTCCAGGGTTTACTTGGTTCAGACAGATGATTCTTACGTTCAAAGAAACAGTAATCTAGCACTAGTTGGAACATCAGAGTATTCTTCCTCCTCCTCTCCCATGTAAGGTTCCTAAAACCTCATGGCTATAAGCAATTTGGGAAAAATATGATCGACAAACTCATCATTTTGACACTGTTCATAATTTTGACTTCATACTTTACTATACAAATAAAAGCTGCCTCCAATTGTCATGAACAAAAATAATTTCAGCAGCTTTATTTCCGAACAAAAATGTGTAGTCAACACAAGCAGAAAAATTTATATGCTGCCTTCACGCTCAAAACAAGGCGCTGTACACAAGTCTAACAGGTATAGTGACAGTCAACATACCATATGCACAGCTCCAACGTATCATGACAAGCAGGATATGTTAACGCGAGAAAGAACATCACCCTCATCAAGCCCATAGAGTGAATCTATCAAATGCATTCGCAATGAGGCCGGACCCTTGGCCATGGTCATTCCCATTTCACCGGCAACCCCAAATACGGACAAGGCCGACGCCGTTGCTTCAAGAGCATGCACGGGATCAACGGCGACAAAGGCAGCAATAAGAGCGGTGACTGAGCATCCCGTTGCGGTAATCTTTTGCATCATGGCCACCCCATTGTGAGCACCAACAACTCTCACGCCGTCCGTCACGATGTCAACAGCTCCGGTCACTGCAACTACTGCTCCGCTTCCTTCAGCCAATGACTTTGCCGCTTCCACAGCATCAGTTGACTCGTGGGAACTGTCGACACCCTTGATCACGAAACTAAGTTACGAAGTCAATTTAACACCATAGATGAGCTCTCGTAGGTTCCTCTAACGAGACAGAAAACATGAACGAAGAAAGATTGATGCTTCATCGCTTTTGAATTTAACATAGCTTGTTAGGAAAGAAGAACATCGCTGTAGATGCTTAGATTATTGCTTGGAAAACTTATTTCTTAAGTTCTAATCTCTATGAATTGTTTTATCATATCAATTTCTAATTTTATCTCCTGTTTTAATTTTATTTTGAGAGCATAAGCGAAGATTAAAAACTTCTGCATGCAAAACCAAGCTGAATTTCCAACCAGACAAAGCAAAATCATCGTAATCTTGAACGGGATTACCTTACTGGCTCCGACGGACGCCTTGGAGAGCGCGATGATCTCGGAGGCATTTCCTCGTATAACTCTAGGCTTCAGCTCCACGAGCTCCAGACAAGCCCTCAACCGGAAACTGGATGCTCCGGCAGCAACAGGATCGAGAACCCACGGCCTACCGGACTTGCACGCCAGCTCGGCGGCAGCCTTCATGGCCGGTAGCCAGTTGGCTGAGAGTGTACCCACGTTGATGCAGAGGGCGTGCGTGTGAGGGGTAAATTCCGGGATCTCCTCCACGGAGTGGATCATGGCCGGCGATGCCCCCGCAGATAGGAGCGTGTTGGCCATCAGATCCATGGAGACGAAGTTGGTGATGCATTGGATGAGCGGTGATTGGCTTCGGACCGCGCAGAGGAGGGCCCACGCTCGCGGAGCCCACCTTATTTGATCAGGTTTCTCTCCGGTATCGGCTTCCATGTTCGCCGATTGAGATGGATTTTGACGTCGCGGCGAAGGAGACTTAAGCTTCAATTCACTCAAATAGGTAATTAATTATTTTTCTAAAAGTAGATGGTTAAAAACTGCTCTATTAGCATTTATCTTAAAATATCAAACCAAGAAATAACAAATGTTAAAATCAATGACAATCTAAAAATAAAAAATGACAAAAATAATGGTTATCTTGGGTCGATAATATCTTACATAATATATTTTTTACATTCTCAAATATCTCTCTCTTTTAATAATAGGTTTTAATAAAGGAAGTTTAATCCAATCTCATATTTAAGTGTTACAAATTTATTTTAAAGATTGAAGTTTCATGATTTTTTCATATTTGGACATTAAAGATAATGATTATCTTGTATCACTTTTATGATATAATGATATTGTCTTACATTTTCTTTTAAATCAATATTAAAAAAAGAAACTAGACAAATAGATTTATGTTGTGGTAGAGGCATTTGAGAGAGAGCCTTCTTGACCACAGGTTTTCTACTCCTTAGAGAGATATGGTAGGCTAACTTGTAAAAAGTTAGGAAGCTGAGAAGTGATTGAAATGATGGTGTTGGTAGGACAAAGTTAATGATATAATGATCTCTTTAGAAATGTTAGTTGATGCTTTAAATATTACATTTCAAATTGCTTCTCTCTGTGTATTAGGGCAAAGGTATTACTTCATTAAGGATCTTTATGTTCTAATTTATCATAAGTCTCAACTATTGTATTAAAAGACTTATGCTTAAGTGCTAGTCTTGTATATTTCATTTGAATATAATCATTTACTTAAGTTGCTATCAGTAGTTGCACTCTAATCTAACTTAATTACCTCATTTTCATAGAATGCTTCTTTCACGATTTGACCTAGAGATATGAAATTAACTCTAATATCAATTATTATTGATAATTATAATATATAACTGAGCTTTAAAGGGATAAATTCATATTTGTGTGAGATAATTTTAGGAGTATTTTAGATGATCTAAGATTTTTACATCATTAGAAGAACATAAAAACCTCAAAGGGACAGTACACTTGTTTTCATTGACCAAAAAAATAGACCTTTAAATTTCTTATTGTTTAAGATCCCAATTAGTTAATTATTCCAAGGATTACAAGAGCCTCCCCCACTCAAAGCTTAGCCCAGGTAAGGACGTTCATAATTAGGCAAGTCAAGTGTCTTCTTGCAATAAATGTATTCTTAGGCTAATTAATTCCTTAACTCTCTTTGGTGCATGACAACTAATATATTGCATTTTTTTAAACAATTTTGTTTTAAGTATATAAGAGGGAATTTTTTTCTTATAAGAAAAAGTACACCCTAATCACTAATAAGAAAATTATTTAGCCGCATTTTGTGAATTAGTTCTTCTAATCTTTTCATTATAAGATCAACTACTCTAATATTATTTAAAGATTTAATTTTGATAAATTTTATTTAACAATCATCTCTTATTTAATCTTCATAAACTATAAGTTTTATTAGTTTTGTTGTAATTAATAAAATTTGTCGAACAAAACAAAACAAAACAAAACACCTGAACCAGCGTAGAGACATAGTACTCTTAGCACACACCTCCATAGTTGAACACCGAAGCTGTGTACAAAAATCCATCTTCCGGTCCCCATCCATAGCCACCCCAAGGAAGGAATCACAGAGACGAACGATGCAAAATCCGTCGTCGCCGCTGCCTGCGACTGCACAGACGCACTTCTTTTCCACCGGCACAAACGCCGCTCACAAGGACCCCAAAACCACACTCTACATTATGTTAGCGGTTTTCCTGTTGTTCGTTTTCTTCTTCCTTTCTCTCTCCTCCTCCTCCTCCAACTCTACCGTCCAACCCGGACCTGACCCATTTCTCTTTCCGACTCGTCAAGCCGACCACGTCGTCGTTCCGGAAACCAACCCTTCCTCTGATCCTACTCCTCCCTCCATTGCGTATCTCATCTCCGGATCCGCCGGCGATTTGGCTCGGATCTTCCGCCTCCTCTTGGCCATCTACCACCCCAAGAATCACTACCTCCTCCACCTCGACCTTTCCGCCCCACAGGCCGACCGTGATGCACTGGCTCTCATTGTTCAGTCCGTGGCCGTTTTCAATGCTGCCCAAAATGTCGATGTCATTGGGAAGGCGGATTTCGTGTACCCAAAGGGCTCGTCTACTATCTCCTCCACCCTTCACGGTGCTTCCATACTGCTACGCCTGTCGTCGAGTTGGGATTGGTTTATTAGTCTTCATGCCGCGGATTATCCACTTGTCACGCAAGATGGTAAGTGTGGCTGGAATTTTTGGTAGCATTTTTTTCTCCGGAATTATATTGGTCTGCTTGGTGGGTGTGTTGTGCTTTTGATTTGCCTTCTAATGTGGGTTTTTGTGGGTTTCAGATTTTCTCCATATTTTGTCATTTCTGCCCAAGGATTTGAACTTTCTGAATCATTCAAGTTACATTGGCTGGAAAGAGTATGATACACAGAGTTTCCAGATTTTTGGAATTTTTTTTCTTGAGAAATTTGTCGGGTTGTGTAAATGCTAAGGTGTTGTTATTGTGTTTTCGGTGCTTTACAGGTCTAAGAGGTTGAGACCAATAATTGTTGATCCGGGGCTTTATCTTTCGGAGAAATCTGGCATGTTTTATGCTACTCAGAAAAGGGATTTGCCTAATGCCTTCCGGCTGTTTACAGGTGGGCCTTTATATGTTTACCTTTCTAAGTTTATGGATACTTTCAGTCATCCAGCTTAACGATTGCCTGGAGCAATGGTCTTATGTTTTGAACTCTCGTGATTGTCAAATCCCACTAGCAAGTTTGAGAGAGTACGGCTGTACAAGAAAATGATATCTAAATTAGTTCGACAGCTATTCTAGAAAGACCTTCGCTGATCGAGTTTTTCATCGCTTAGTAGTATCATTCTGGCAGGGTATAAAGTTTTAGCTAATGGAACCATGTAGTAAATTGATCAACATAGAATGTTTCTTAGAGAATGACATGTTAAAAGGTAAGAGGTAATGGAGAGAGTAGGATTTAAGAGATCATAATCTGTTTGATTATAGATGTTTAATCATGGTGGTGTGGCAATTCCAAACTCGAGCTTGATTTGGTTGAGCATCAAGGAACTGATAACTTTGCTGAATTTTGTTGAGTACTGGTTCCATAACCACATCATTTTTTGAGCAGGTGATCTTGAAGTAGCTCTTAGCTCAATGGAGCCACATTACTGTTAAGCTTGAAATTTGGTTGTTAATCTGGTGATAGTATTTCCTCGAGGGAAAGGAAAGTGGAAAGTAGCTCGATTGGATCCTGTAGTTCTGGCTGAAAAGCAATCAGGGTGAAAAGAGAGAATAAAAAACCTTTAGGCCTTGGACAGGAGGTGAGGTGCTCGTTGGAGGGTGGTGATTCTGGTTAATAGAAGGTTGTTGCTTGATTTGAAGTGATGTTTGGAGAGCCTAGCGGCTTGTATGAAAACCAGTATTGCCCATTGTAACAGAGTAGTTTAAGTATATTGTTTTCATGCTTCTTTGTGAATGGGAAAGTGGAAGGCAATATAAACATAATTCCTGTTCTCAAGGAGGACTTAACTGGTGATCACTTTTGATAGACTGGATATTCCTTCTTGCCATAGTTGATTGTGCCAAAAAAGCATCACCTGGTGGTCTTCCCGCTCCCCCTCCTCTAAACTACCAGTTGAAGAGAGTGGGTTCTCTTGCTATGGTTTCCTTTTTAAAGATGTACGACTCTTTTTTTAAAGATATAAGACTCAGCAAGTGCCTTAAAATGCACAAACCGAAGGAGATCTCAGAAGAGGTGTGGAGAACTTATTTTGGAATTTGTGGAAACTTATTTGGAATTATGAGTGACAGATTCCAAACGTCTCTCTGATCTTAAATTGAAGTCATTGAATCAACGGCACTGACATGAGGAATTTTTATCAAGTAATCGTGATTCATATTATTTAGTAAGCTTTTGCCAGATTTAGGACTGACGAGTATGATGTGTATGTGACATACGGTTGTTTTGCATTGAGAAGTGCTGTCTAGGAATGTGTTGGTATGTACCCATTTAGGATGTCTTCAACTTTAAGCAACTGGTTTTACAATTACTCCTGGGTGATAGTTATTGGCAGGGCTGATATGTTTATTTCTATTGCCTTCTAATCAGAGATATCCCAATCTGCAGCATTGAAATGGTGAGATGAGCAGCCAAATAGCCCTAGCAATATCATGAATATTTTTTTCTTGTATGCCATAAGTTTGTCACTAAAATTCACAATACTGTGGCCCATTCTTATAACCAGTTGAAGTTCTTTTTGTGAATAACTACACCCAGCCCATTAAGTTGCTGATTATGTGTTATATAATGTAATGCATCAAGCTTATAGACAAAATTGGATATCTATGACAGATTCTTGTGCTCATAACTTTTGAGAGAGCCTTCAAATTCCGCAACTAACTGGTCTTATGTGTTCAGACCGGGTATCTACTGGGAAAAAAATTAGAAATTTTGATGATGAAAATCATTAGCCCACCCGAAATTATTCATCATTAATTGCTTATAGCATAGTGTGATCTGGAAGATGATACTTGAAACTTATTTCCATCTCCTAATGGCATGGACATTGCACGCTGTTAAAACTTCTTTTTTGGAGCATTATTTTATCTCATGACATTTACAAAAGATTTAAGAAAATGGTCAAACTGGCGCTTATGTTCCTTTTTTATGCAGGTTCATCTTTCTCCATTTTAAGCCGTAACTTCATTGAGTTCTGCATCCTGGGAGCAGACAACCTTCCGAGGACTCTACTTATGTATTTTGCAAACACTCAAGCATCCCTTTCCAACTACTTCCCTACCATTCTTTGTAATTCTAATAAGTTCAACAGAACTGTCATAAACCACAACTTGCTATATGCTACTTTTGGAAATCTCTCCAACCCCTCCAATGCAGAGCCCCGCCCACTCAGTTCCTCGGATTTTGAGGTAATGATTAAGAGTGGAGCAGCCTTCGGTACTCAATTCCGGCCAGATGATCCCGTGCTTGATCGCATTGACCGAGAGATTTTGGGGCGCAGACATGGCAATGTAGTACCTGGTGGCTGGTGCTTAGGTAAGTCTGGAAATGACACATGTTCAGTTTGGGGAAATGCTGATGTTCTGAGGCCTGGTCTAGGAGCAAGAAGACTTGAAAAGAGAATTGTTGAATTGCTTGCCAATGCCAATTTTCGATCTCATCAATGTATAGTTGAATGATCTGGTTCTAGATTCAACTTGTATAAACTATAACCCATCAAAAGAAAATGGGTTAAAAGATTGACTTTGATTTGCTTACCAAAAGAGAAACTTTAGCACAGATTTTAGTTTAGTCTGCTGATTGTTTTGTAAAAACTGAGCTTCTAGCTCATTCAAGATTGTGTAAATCATATTTTCCCAAATGAGATTGCCTTAAAGTTTAAAGTTGAAAATTCCGGTGTTCATTTTGTTTCTAAAGAAAGACCATGTTGGTTATTAGGATGACAGGTTGAGCATGGATTGCTAAGAAAGTTCGAGGGTAGGTGTTCTTGCAGAAAAGAACTGAACCTTTGGACTTTGAAACTATCAATCTTGCTGAAGTTCTAATGCTACTTGTGTAGTTTTATGATCGTTAGAAAAGCATTTTTCTCTGTTACGAACTTCTGCGTCGAAATGTCAATAGGCTAATAATTCAGTGATTTAATACTATCCTTCAAGTCTTGAGTTCGACACTTCAGTAATCCTCAATCCTCCTTTGATTTTTAATATATATATCCTTTAGCATTAAAATTTGCCATTACCTAGATGCAAACCAGGCAAATATAGGTTTATGTTAATTGCAAAGCATAAGGTTGCAACAATTGAGCAATTCTATTTTATTGTTGTTTCAATACAGTCTAAAAAGCAGCTTAATAACTTGGGTAGACAACATTTTTCTGTTCCCATCTACATATACAAGATAACTTTCACTTTGAAACCAAAAAGTAAGAGAAAGAAAACAAAATTATTATCTTCGATTGTGCTTTGAACCGAAATTTTCAGTTAAATGTGGGACAAAGTATTCATAGGTTGTTTACTTAATGAAGTCAAGATTTGTCACCATGAGACCATCTAAGATTCATGATCACAAGAATCCAGGGAACTTCAAGGTCTCTTCCCCCTCAGAAGGATCTTTCACATGAATAATATTTGATATTTTTGAAGCATTATGATTAGACCAAACTTGTAAGTTTAGTTGTGTAGTCAATATGAAACTTTACAAAAGACTACCTTTGGAACACATAATAATATCGACACGAATTCCACCCAGTTGTGTATCAAGCATCAGGACTAACCTACGCATGGTGACATGTGTTTTACGTGTATCTGTTTTTAGTTTTACTTGGCTTTGACGCATTATAAACGAGATAGCAAAACACCTGTTAATATTTACATGGTTTACACAAAGAGACAGAGTAATAGAGAGTGGCTCCGGATTCATTAGACTTGATTTTAAGTCTTAAAAGTTAGGGTCCTAAAAGAACCACAGTACAAAATCTTTTGATTTCTGACATGACCTGAATAGTCAAATGTCTGTCGTTTTATCAATCCCGTTGTCAATCATAACCTACTAGACATCAACCATGACCCTCGTGACATGAGAATAACAAACATCTCAAGGTCACTATGCCACCTCTTTGTTTGTGTGTGGCAGTCTTCCGTTGAGGTTGACCTCTCTATTCGTCTCTCCTGTTCTGTCCGATGGATTGAGAAGACCTCATTAGAAACCCCGGAAAATTTGGCCACAGCAAAAACTAAGAATAGAGTTCCTCCCAAATAGCCAACCTGATTGGGTTCTGAGTGATTTGCAAAGATATCTAAAATGCAATCCCCAGTGGTTAACAACAAGAACCAGTTTATAGCTCTTACCAGTTTCTCAGAAGTGCAGTTGGCGAGAAAAGCTCCTCCTAGGATAGCACTAGACGTTGCAAGTAGGTGGCCAGCAATGGCTCCACTTGCCACAACCCATGGGCACTGTGAAAAGAGACGGATAAGGAGCTATAGTACGTGTGCTAAAATATGGAGTAGTGGTATTTCAATTTGAAAATTTGGAAAATCATACCTGTGCAGCACCAAGAGCGATCGTCACAAGCATTGAGCGGTCTCCCCATTCCTAGAGGCAATCACAATGTACCAAGACTTTTGACATGTAGTTCAAGATGCAAAAAGTTATCAACACTAATGTACCCGAATGAAGTATCTTATTTTTCTATAATCTGTGTTTATATTAAGTTACCAACGGTCTTCTGCCATTTGGACAAAAAATGTGAAACACAAAATGTCTAATGAGATCCCCGTATAAAAGTGAATCTATTTGATGCCAAAGGTTGGCAATTGCACAAAGTATGAAGTCTAAGCTAATTAATTAAGTTTCCTGTGTCTGCAAACTGATCAAAAGTATCTCAAATCCCTCCACCCCCCCCCCCGCGCCCCCCCCCCCACACACACACACACACCCACCAAAAAAAAAAAAAAAAACTCCCAACCAAGATAAAAAGTGACTGCAAATAAGGACCAAAATGCTTACCACAAAGAATACGAGGCTGAATGACTTCCAGACAATTTCCAGTGGATTAGAGAGCCTTTTTGACACCTGAAGGGGAAAAGGGCTACATTGTAGGTATCGGCTATTTGAATAATTAGGCAACACACATTCTGCCAAAACAATTGGGAGAGCAATGAACTGTAGACTAAAGCCCACAATAACTGCAGGCTAAGATTACTTTTTCTTTGACAAGCTCCTCTGCTCCAACATATTCATCACCTCCTTGAACTACATTTGATAGAAGTTCCCATGCATCTTTTATAGATATAAGGCCAAAGAACACTAGAAGTGTTACAGCTGCATATCTTCCAATTGGTAACGCTGTTTGGATGACAACAGAATAAAATTTCCATGTGAGAAATAAATGATTGGTGATTGATAGCGACAAAAGTATGTGTTCGAATGAATCAAATTCAAACATGTGCAATTTGACTTATTTCATTTTATAGAAGAATGGAAAGTAAACAAAAAGATCCAGAATCCAGTTGGTGAGTGTGGGAGTGCAGCTACTACTCCTATGAAATTGAGGGCCACGTTGATCCCGCCAGGAATTAGTAGATGCACAAGAGGAGATCTGGGAATGGGCGAAAACAGAAACTAATGTGCAACGGAGACAATTATTGCACCAGCACAAAGGGGAAAGAACTCTCAGAAAATCTCATGACAAGAGGAGAAAATCCATCATGGAAATTAGTTGAAGACATTGAGAGAAAGATGACAGGTAATGGGTCCAATAAAGATACGGTGGAAGATGGGGCAAAAACGCAAAAGCAACAAAAATCCAACACAGTTGTGTGGATTATATATTTATGTGAAATATAGAATTGGAATACAATTCAATGGCCTTCCTGCCCAAATTGTTAGTTTTTCTTCTGACTAAAGAATATGATCAAGACGACAGATGCTCATAAATGTAACTTACTGGTATGAAATTGAGTAGACACGGAATGAAATATCCGTCCAATTACAACTGATAGAATAGTCATAACTGCAAGAGCACCAACGGACCCTAACAAAACCTGGTCAATCATTTAGTACCATGTGAGAAAACTGTCAAATTAAACTTCTACTGATCAATAGGCAATCTGCTTCTGGACATTATTGAACATTGTCCACAATATAATAACATTTATTTGATCTTAGAAGCTGATTTCAGAGATAGTACATTCACCTTATAGTACTAGGGCGCATGAAAGTCAAAACATTTGATACACAAATGCAGCCCTACTCCAGGTAATAATCATGGCGTTAAGAAATTAGCATAAGTCTTAAGAATTTAGACGTTATTCTTTGAGAAAAGCTGAATCATTATTGTTGCATACAGTCCAGAATTTGGTTCACTTTTTGAAATGATTGGTCCCTTGGCCTTGAGGGTTGCACATTTCAAGCTATTTAGGATCATATGAAGTCTAAGCTAATTAAGTTTCCTTTGTCTGCAAACTGATTAAGAGTATTTCAAACCCCAACATAACACCCCCCCCCCCCCCACCCCCCCCCCAACACCCAAAAAAAAAACCCACAAACCCCCATTTTTCAAAAAAAAAAAATAATCCCAACCGAGATAAAAAATGACTGCAAATAGGGACAAAAAAACTTACCGCAAAGAATATGAGGCTGAATGACTTCCAGACAATTTCTAGTGGATTGGAGAGCCTTCTTGACACCTGGAGGGGAAAAGGCTACACTATAGGTATCGGCTAATTGAATAATCAGGCCACTCACATTCTGCCGAAACATTTGGAAGAGCAATGAACTGTGGACTAAAGATCCATTAAATGCAGGCTAAGATCACCTTTTCTTTGACAAGCTCCTCAGCTTCAAAATATTCATCAAGTTTGGGGCTGCTCTTTTCAACTCCTTGAGCTACGTTTGATGGAAGGTTCCATGCATCTTTTATAGATTTAAGGCCAAAGAACAATAGAAGTGTTACAGCTGCATATTTTGCAATTGGTAAAGCTGTTTGGATGACAACAGAATAAAACTTCCACGTGAAAAATAAGTGATTGGTGACTCATAGGGACAAAAATATGTGTTCAAATGAATCAAATTCAAAGATGTGCGATTTGATTTATATTATTTTATAGAAGAATGGAAATCAAACAAAAAGATCTAGAATCCACATTGGTGGGTGTGTGAGTGAAGTACTTCCAGGAACTAGTAGATGCACAAGTGGTGCTCTGTGAATGGGCCAAAACGGAAACTAATGTGCAACGGAGACAATTATTGCACCAGCACAAAGGGGAAAGAACTCAAGAAAATTTCACGAGGAGAGGAGAAAGTCCATCATGGAAATTGGTTGAAGACATCGAAAGAAAGATGATGAGCAATGGTCCAATAAAGATACAGTGGAAGATGGGGCAAAAATGCAAGAGCAATAAAAATCAACACAGCCATGTGGATTACATATTTATGAGAAATATAGAATTAGGAATACAATTCAATGGCCTTCCTGCCCAAATTGTTAGTCTTTCTTCTGACTGAAGAATATAGTCAAGATGACAAGTGCTCATAAATATAACTTACTTGTCTGAAATTGAGCAGGCACAGAATGAAATATCCGTCCAATTACAACTGATAGAATAGTCATAAGTGCAAGAGCACCAATTGACCCTAACAAAACCTGGTCAATCATTCAGTACCATGTGAGAAAACTGTCAAATTAAACTTCTACTGATTAATAGACAATCTACTTCTGGACATGATTAAACATTGTCTACAATATAATAACATTTATTTGATCTTAGAAGCTGATTTCAGAGATAGTACATTCACCTTATAGTATTAGGGTGTATGAAAGTCACAACATTTGACACACATATGTAGCCCTATTCCAAGTAATAATCATGGCATTAAGAAATTAGTACAAATCTAAGAATTTAGGCGATATTCTTTGAGAACACCTGAATCATTATTGTTGCATACAGTCCAGAATTTGGCTCACACATTGAAATGGCTAGGTCCCCTAGCCCTGGAAGTTGCACATTTCAGGCTATTTAGGATTATAAGCTATATAAGCCCAATAAACCAATTTTTCAGGCAGGCACTTATGTTAGGCAAAGTAGCGACAAACCCCACAATCCTTGTCTTATTCTCTCAAAGTGTGCATATCACATGGGTTGCCAAGGAGGCAATATCTGACTTGACCTGACTTAGAGCTATGATAGTTACACACGATTAAAACTATGTTATATTTACAAGCCTTTTTCTATCGGAAATTCATGTTTTTATTGGAAACTATGAAATCTCACACTTGAACAGTCAATACATGTTTTTCTATTCTATGCTCTTTCTAAAAACTATTCTATTCTATATCCATAGTACATGGTCGACTGCAGAAATATTCAAATGCCCCTCACATAATTGCATGCTTGGTGACCTTGATCAATAACTCTTTCTATTTCTTTTGGAACAATAGGTAGAACTCTTCAATTTATGGATACTATTGAAGTTACATTCAAGTAAAACTTGAAAATAGACGTAAAAGTAGAGGATGAAGAAATATGCAGACTAATAAAAGAGCAAACGCTCAAGTGCACAACATTACAGGATGCTTGGGCACACAGGGTAATTTTAGAGATATATGCAGACAAACAGAAGTACAAACTAAATGGGACAAGCAGAGAGAGGACAGCTCAGAGAGATCGTACCAGTCCTTTTTCGTATTGCATGGCCAGGAGTGCAGCAATGAAAAATGTCTGAAAGATTGGCAACAAGTAAATTACGGCCTATTTTCTACTACAGAGTTATGCATCAAAAGAAATTGTAGAGTAGAAAAATAAATATATAGCCTCAAATCTAAATCTCATCTGATAATATTATTACCCAAATGATGTGATTCGTGGAGTCATTGAAAAGAGAATAAGCTATAGACTAAATACATGAAATCTGTGAAAGAGCAGTTACTTAAATAAATCTTAAGCCAACTCAATGCAGAAAACCCATCCCAAGCATTTGATATCAACTACTTGGTTTGTCTCACTATTCCGCTCTAAATGTTGTAGCAATTTTCCGATTGTAAAAACATCCCTAGCTTGAATGAGTGACAGAAACAAGGAAAAAGAAACGAAGTTTAAATGCTAAAAAAATACAGGTGCTTTTCCTGTTTCTTCTTTTGCTACAGAGACTTATGTAGTTTCAAATTATTATCATGAACCACATCCTTCAGAAATGCCTTTAGATATTCTTTGAGGAATTCTTTTAGATATTCTATAGAAATGCCTTATCCTGTGTACAATAAATTTACTATCCAATAGAAAGGACACATGCACACAGACCCATACCTAAATATATGTATTTTCCTAATGGCATGAATATGCAACTGAAAAAATGACATATCATCTAGGCTATCTTATTTTATTTACCTTGTCTCCAATTGCTAAGGGTGATGCAGGTCCTCCTCTCACAAAGGCTTCTAGTGAAAACACTAAAGCACATGCAAAGAGTACGAGTGCCATTGAAAACGGATGAGGGAGTCGATTAGGTTGCTTCTCACTGCAAATCAAGAAAGATATACACATGAGTATGATCTGAAGTGCAACAGCTAGTACGATCCTCTGGCAGTTGAACATATGACTTTCAAATGCATCGAAAGTGATGACTATAAGACTATTCAACAAGAAAAGGAAAATGCATATGATGTATGTGTGTGGGCACACACATGGGTATGTTTATATAAACAGGTTTTCAACCACCAGGGAGTTTTAAGACCACAAAGCAAGAATGGTTTTTTAAAATTAAAGCTTAAAATGGATCTTTTCCCACCAAAGCCAGAAAATGTTGAGAACAAGATATACACTGTTCATATTTCCAATGACAAGATGCGTGTGACATACACAGGAGAGAACAAGCAACAAGCAATTTTTTTTTTTTTTACTCATTCAAATAAATTCCAGTAAACAACTCCCAAAAAAGAAAACATATTAAAAGCAAGTTATAAATCAAAGAAAAATTACCAGCTTACATTCTGGACTTTGAAGTTGTTACATCTCAGGAACAAAAGATTTTATAGCAAAGTAACTTAAAAATAGCTGCTTTTAATTCTAACCTCCACCATATTCAACCATGTTTTATAAGATAGAAAGAATTCCTCAAAGCTTTGTCACAGCAACTAACACAAGAATATCCAGCACTGAATCACTTCAAAAAGTAGAAAACTGGCACCCAAGAGTAACAATAGCATCATCTGAATGGTAAATAAGAGAAAAACGTTTTAAAGGTAACTCACATATCTGACAGACTATCACTGGGTTGACCATTATCTTCTTCGCCCCAGCCTCCATAGCCCTCGGATCCGATACTGACCTTTGATGCTTGGGCTCTGACTCTGCTGGAAACCAAATTCGACCTCGATTTCTCTCTGCATCTTACTATCAATCACAGGCAATACGCTACTCAAACAAGAAAGGTTCAGTTATAACATTCACAGATGTTGGAATCAACTATGATAAAGATATTTTCCTCTAATCAACTTCAACACTATAAGCAATGATACACTCAACACTATGAGGAATAATACGCTAGTGGACAAGAACAGCAACTAGATTAACATGTATTGAAACTTTTTCTCCATAAAATTCCATTTCATACATAACAGGGTTTAAGTCCCCGTTTCAATAGACCCAACCACTGTAAAGACGTGCATCATGCTGCATTGAACTAAACGCTAAATCAATTGATCTAAATAAGTGAGAAACTTCCACAACCAGTTATTCATATCCAGTGATATCAAAACAAAGTTCATTCACTCCACGTAACATAGCACGTACAGTTTTACCAGAACTAAGTCAATTCATGGCCAAATTTCGTCCAAATTTTCCCAACCAAGAAGCTCAAACTCCGCCAAGTTTGCCAAACACTTTTTTTTAATTTTTTTTTTTAATGATTCCTCTGATTCTAAACTCTCAAAGCAAACAAAATGCAGGCGACAGAAAAGCTTGAAAAGAACTCACATGAAGCTGAGATGATCCTTCTAGACACACCAGCAGCGGAGAGGTAGGTGCTCTGCCAAAGACAACAAAGGAAGCTTCTTCCTCTGGCAATGACAGGCGAATGAAGCACCAATCCCGTCATTTTCCTTCTCTTTTCTTAAATTCTTCTAAATTTTCATGTCCATCCACTTCATAACCTCTCAGTCTACGCTTCTTTCTCGTTACCCAAATGGATTCTGGATTTTGCGAATCTGAAGAAGCTCTGGAACTCAGGCAATACCGTTGCACAGTCAAGCAGGTTGCCACGGGCTCAGAAAACTTCAAGTGCAGCATTTAGCACTTTCACTTTTGGAATGGCAAAGTCAGCCTAATTCCCACGCCAAGGTCAAAGAGGAGAAAGCTTACAGCAGAAGAAGGGAAGGGCTTTTAGGAAGGAACGTTTATGACACACATAGGCACTAGGCTTTTTCCACCTCAACGATCCTTTCCAGTCTCAGTCTCCTTGCTTGGTACTCACAAAGTTGCACAGATAACCTTAACAGAATACGGAAACGCAGGATGGGGCTTTACCACCGTCACATCCTAGCTTAGGTTCGGAACCCATTGCCAGGGAATGGGATTCTTTGAAAGGAGGAAAAATCAGCATAAATAAGCGTGGAACCATGAATATAAGGCAGGCATTTGTATATCCATTGCTCTGTAGAATGAAATTCTTTTCTTCTTCCATTACTGTGAGCGGGAGAGTGAGTGTGAGCAAGAAGGCTTGAAAAGAGAATTGTTGAATTGCTTGCCAGAGGCGCTTTTCGGTCTTACGAGTGTATATAGTTAAAGGATCTGATTCTATTTTTTTGTTTTTTCCTCTTTATTGACACCATGAATCCGTGGAACTTCAGGGATCTTCTCACCCCACAAGGATCCTTCACGTGAATAATATTTGATATTTTTGAAGCATTATGATTAGATCAAACTGGTAAGTTTAGTTGCATAATCAATATAAACTTTACAAAAGAGTATATTAAACCCAAGACCTAAGTTCTTAACAGTGGTAACACTATATTTCTCCTAAACGAATTACATTCTCCCCATATGAAGTTACCAACCACACTCATCTTTATTCAAAAGACATTTTCTCTCTTACACCAACTTTATCCAGCCTCTTTTATTTTTCCCTGGCTCTGGGCTTCATATTGCACTTCAAGCATTAGGACTAATCAATGCATGGTGACGTGTTTTCCATGTACCTGCTTTTAGTTTTACTTGGTTTTATAGCAAAACACTTGTTAATATCTATGTGGTTCAGAAATTTAGAGTAATTCACACAAATAGACAGAATAATAGAAAAAGTGGCTCCTGATTCATCAGACTTTATTGATTTCGAGTCTAAAAGTTTGGTTCCTAAAAGAATCACAGTACAAAATCTTTCTTTCTGACATGACCCTGAATGGTCAAATATCTGTCGTCTTACAAATCTCTGTGTCAATCATAACCTACTGGGTATCAACCATGAGCCTCGTGATATCAGAATACTCAAATACCTAAAGGTCATTATGCTACCTCTTTATGTTGTGTATGGCAGTCTTCCGTTGAGGTTGACCTCTCGTTTCTTTTCAGTTCACTCTGATGGCTTGAGAAGAGTTCATTAGAAAACTCCAAAAAAAGTGGCCACGGCAAAAACTAAGAACAGAGCTCCTCCCAAATAGCCAACCTGATTGGGGATTGAGTGAGTGGCAAAGATATCTAAAATGCAACCTCAAGTTGTTAACCACAAGGACCAGTTTCCAGCTCTTACCAGTTTCTCAGAAATGTAGTTGGCGAGAAAAGCTCCTCCCAGAATAGCAATAGACGTTGCAAGTAGGTGGCCAGCAATGGCTCCACTTGCCACACCCCATGGGGACTGGGGAAAAGAGACGGATGAGAAACTATGGTTTATGTATCCTAAAATATGGAATAGTGGTACTTCTGTCTGGAAATTTGGAAATTCATACCTGTGCAGCACCAAGAGCAATCGTTGCAAGCATTGAGCGGTCTCCCCATTCCTAGAGGCAATCAGAGTGTTCCAAAATTTGTGACATGTAGTTCAATATGTAAAAAGATATCAACACTAATTTTTAAGTTAAGCAACGGTCCTCCCCCTTTTGAACAAAAAAAATGAAACACAAAATGTCTGGTGAGATCCCCTGGTAAAGGGGATCATGCTGATTTGATGCTAAATGTCGGCAATTGCAGAGTATGATGCCTAAGCTATTCAATTGCGTTTACTGTGTCAGCAGATAAATCTCCCAACCGAGATAAAAAGTGCCTGCAAATAAGGACAAAAATGCTCACCGCAAAGAATATGAGGCTGAATGACTTCCAGACAATTTCTAGTGGATTGGAGAGCCTTTTTGACACCTGAAGGAGAAAAGGGTACACTGTAGGTATTGGCTATTTGAATAATCAGGCTACACACATTCTGCCAAAACAACCGGGAGAGCAATGAACAGTTGACTAAAGCCCCATTAGATGCAGGCTAAGATTACCTTTTTTTTGACAAGCTCCTCAGCTTCAACATATTCATCAAGTTCAGGGCTGCTCTTGTCACCTCCTTGAGCTACACTTGATGGAAGGTCCCATGCATCTTTTATAGATTTAAGGCCAAAGAACAACAGAAGTGTTACAGCTGCATACTCTCCAATTGGCAACGCTGTTTGGATGACAACAGAATAAAATTTCCAGGTGAAAAATGTGAAATTTGATTTATCTTATGTTATAGAAGAATGGAAAATAAACAAAAAGATCTAGAATCCATGTCTGTGGGTGTGTAAGTGAAGCTCTTCCACTTATGAAATTGATGGTCACATTGATCCTCCCAGGAATTAATTGATGCACAAGTGACGAACTAGGAATGGGCGAAAATAGAAACTAATGTGCAATAGAGACAATTATTGCATCAACATAAAGGGAAAGAACTGAAGAAAATTTCACAATAAGAGGAGAAAGCCCGTCATGGAAATTGGTTCAAGACATCAAGAGAAAGATAACAGGTCATGATCCAATAAAGATATGGTGGAAGATGGGGCAAAAATGCAAGAGAAATAAAAAATCAATGTAGTCACGTGTGGATTACAAATATATGTGAAATATGGAATTAGGAATCCAATTCAATACCTTCCTTCCCAAATTATCAGTTTTCTTTTTCTGACTGAAGAATATGGTCAAGATGACAGATGCTCATAAATATAACTTACTGGTCTGAAATTGAGCAGGCACAGAATGAAATATCCGTCCCATTAGAACTGAGAAAACAGTCATGAGTGCCAGAGCACCCATTGCCCCTAACAAAACCTGGTCAATTATTAAGTACCATGTGAGACAACTGTCAAATTAAACTTCAACTGATCAATAAAAAATCGGCTTCTGGACATTATTAAACATTATCTGCATTATAACAAACATTTATTTGATCTTAGATGCTGATTTCGAGATAGTATATTCAGCTTATAGTATTAGGGTGCATGAAACTCAACATTTGAGGCACAAATGCAGCCCTACTCCAAGTAATAATCATGGCATTAAGAAATTAGTATAAATGTAAGAATTTAGGTGTTATACTCTGAGAAAAACTGAATTATTATTTTTGCATAAAGCCAGAATTATAAATGTTTGGTTCACTCGTTGAAATGACTAGGTCCCCAGGCCCTAGGAAGTCCCACAGTTTCAAGCTATTTAGGATCATAAGCTACATATAAGCCCAATACACCAATTTTCTGGCAGGCACTTATGTTGGGCAAAGTGGCTAAAAACCCTACAATCGTTCTCTTATTCTCTCAAAGTGTGCATATCTCTTAGGTTGCCAAGGAGGCAATATCTGACTTGAACTGATTCAGAGATATGACAGTTACACAATTAAAACTATGTTAGATTTACAAGCCTTTTTTTAAATAAATAAAAATTGGAAATTCTTTTTTTAATTGGAAACTGTGTAATCTCACACCTGAACTGTCAATACATGTTTTTCTACTCTATGCTCTTTTTGTAAACTATTCTATTCTATATCCACAACACATGGTCGACTGCAGAGATATTCAAATGCCCCTCAAATAATTGCATGCTTGGTGACCTTGATCATTAACTCTTTATATTTCTTTTGGAACAATACGTACATCCCTTCAATTTATGGATATTATTTGAAGATACATTCAGGTAAAACTTGAAAATAGACGTAAAAGTAGAGGATAAAGAAATATGCAGATTAACAAAATAGCGAATGCTCAAGTGCACCCCATTGCAGTATCCTTGGACACATATAGGGTAAGTTTAGAGACATATACAGACAAACAGAAGTACAAACTGAATGAGACAAGGAGAGAGAGAAGACAGCTCAGAATGATCGTACCAGTCCTTTTTTATATTGCATGGCCAGGAGTGCAGCAATGAAAAATGTCTGAAAAATTGGCAACAAGTAAATTAAGGTCTCTCTTCTGCTACAGAATTAGGCATCAAAAGAAATTATAGAGAGAAGAAAAAAATAAATATATAGCCTCAAATCTAAATCCATCTGATAGTATTATTACCCAAATAACATGATTCATGAAGTCATTGAAAAGAAAATAAGATATAGACTAGATACATGAAATCTGTGAAAGGGAAGTAATTTAAACAAATCTTAAGCCAACTTAATGTAAAAAGCCCATCGCAAGCATTTGAGATCAACTACATGGTTTGTCTCACTATTCCGCTCTAAATGTAGTAGCAACTTTTCCAATTATGAAAACATCCCTTCCTTGAGAGAATGCCAGTAACAAGGAAAAGGAAACGAAGTTTAAATGCTAAAAAACACAGATGCTTTTCCCGTCTCTTCTTTTGCTATGCACCAAATACCTCGGAAGTTGGAATTAAATTTCTATAGATAATATATAGAAATGGCTTATCCTGTGTACAATAAATTTAGTACCCAATTGAAAGGACACATGCACACAAATGCATACCTAAATATATGTATTTTCCTACTAGCATGAATGTGCAACTGAAAAAATGACATATCATCTAGGCTATCTTATATTATTTACCTTGTCTCCAATTTCAGACACAAATATCAATGTAAATGCAGCCGTGAAGCCAGATTTTGCAAGTGCTGCTAAAAGTGACGCAGGTCCTCCTCTCACAAAGGCTACTAATGAAAACACTAAAGCACATGCAAAGAGTACAAGTGCTATTGAAAATGGATAAGGGAGTCGATTAGGTCGCTTCTCACTGCAAATCAAGAAAGATATACGTATGAGTATGAAATGCAGTGCAACAGCTAGTAAGATCCACTGGCAATTTAACATATGACTTTCAAATGCATCGAAATTGATGCCTATAAGACTATTCAACAAGACAGAAAAGGAATATGCATATAGTGTATGTGTGTGGGCACAAGCATGGCTATGTCCATATAAACAGGCTTTTATTCACCGCAAAGCAAGTATGTTTTTTTAAAATTCAAGCTTAAAATTGATTTTTCTTTTTCACCAAAGCGGAAAAATGTCAAGAACAAGATATATACTGTTTATATTTCGAATAAGAACATCCATATGACATACACAATAGAGAAAAAGCAACAAGCTACTTTTTTACTCATTCAAATAAATTCCAGTAAACAATTCCCAAAAAAAAGAAAACATACTAAGCAAGTTATATATGAAAGAAAAATTACTAGCTTAAAATCTTGACTTTGAAGTTGCTTCATCTCAGGGACAAAAGATATCATTGCAAGGTAAGTCAAAAATACCTCCTTTTAATTCTAGCCTCCACGTTAGTCAACCATGTTTTATAAGATACAAAGAATTCCTCAAAGTTTTGTCACAACCACTATCAGGAGAATATATAGCACTGAATCATTTCAAAAAGCAAAAAACTGACATCCAAGATTAACAGTAGCATCATCCCAAAAGTCAATAAGAGAAAAACACTTTTAAAGATAACTCACATATTTGATGAACTATCACTGTGCTGACCATTATTTTCTTCTCCCCGGCCTTCGTAGCCCTCGGATCCTATACTGACATTTGATGCTTGGACTCTGACTCCACTGGAAACCAAATTCGACCTCGATATTTCTTTACATCTCGCTATCAATCACAGGCCACAGGTTACTCAAACAAGAAAGGTTCAGTTATAACATTCACAGATGCTAGAATCAACTACCATAAATACATTTTCCTCTAATCAACTTCAACACCATAAGAACTGATACACTCAACTGAACCAAAATATTTGTTACACTAACTGCTACAGAACAAGAGCAGCAACTAGATTAACAGGAATTGAAAATTTCTCCATAAAATCCCATGTCATACACAACAAGATTTAAGTCCATGTGTAAACAGACTCAACCGCTGTAAATAGGCGCATCATGCAGCATCGAACTAAACACGTTTAATCAATGAGGAACTTCCACAACCAGTAATTCATATCCAGTAACATCAAAACAAAGTTCATTCACTCCACGTAACCATAACACTTAAGTTTTACCAGAACTAAGTCAATTCATGGCCAAATTTAGTCAAAATTTCCCGACCAAGAGAGCTCAAAAAAACAAAAAAAAGATTCCTCTGATTCTAGACACTAAAATCAAACAAAATACAGACGAAAAAAAAGCTAGAGAAGAACTCACATGAAGCTGAGATGATCCTTCTAGACAAACCGGCAGCGGGAGGTAGAGTATCTGCCAAAGACAACAAAGGAAGCTTCTTCCCTCTGGCAACGAAAGGCGAATGAAGCACCAAGCCCTTCATTTTCCCTCTCCCTTCTTAAACTCTTCTAAAATTTCATGTCCATCCACTTCATAACCTCTCAATCTACGCTTCTTTCTCCTTCCCCCGACGAATTCTGGGTTTCGCGAATCTGAAGAAGCTGTGGAACTCGGGAAATACCGTTGCCTAGTTAAGCAGCTGAGAACTTTGGAGCGCTCTTGCAGGCTGCCACGTGTGTAATTCCGGATATGAGGCAAAAGAAAGACGTACTGGGGAGTTCAAACTTATTACGTCGCCTTGTCGATGTAATTTGGGCCGAACCCTGGTGGACTAGCATTGAAGTTGGGTCAGATTGTTGTCATAACGGGCTGAAAAGCGGGTGCGACTTGTATGGACTTTTTTCCATCCTCGGCTTAAACGTCATCTTATTATACATACTATTGCACATTAACCATTATAAAATAAAATTTAATTTAAACTTTGATACCAAGTTAATAATCCCAAATGCTTGACCAAAAAAGTAAATAAATAAATTTAAGATTCTTTCTTTATTGAAATTTTATTACATAAATTTTATTATTTAATATAAAACTTCCGTACTACATATACTACGAATAACAATACCAAAAAACATGTGTTCTTTAATAACCTCCTCAAACATAATTATAACCACTTTTTTATTTATAGCTTTTCAATATTATGGTTAACCTGTAAAAGAAATAAACACATCACACACACATATATATATATAATGCAACATATTAATATATTAATAGTCATAAAAAATACTAACTCTCTCTCTCTCTCTCTCTCTCTCTCTCTCTCTCTCTCTCTCTCTCGTGAGAATCACCATTAATTATTGTTTGGATAATTATACATTGAATCTAAATCTGTCTTTCTAATTAAAGAATGTCTCATTTAATGATTTCTAAACATGATTTAGATATTATAAGTTAATTTTTTCTATTTATCCTTTTGTAATTATTTTCGTTGTATCTAATAAATAACTTTAACTTTGATACTATATTGAAAAAACTTCTTATTTATTTAAATTTGATTTACATATAGGGACCACGACAGTCTCATCCTGTTCCAAAAAGAAAAGAACAAAAAAAAGCATAAAAATCAAGATGCTAAAAGCAACCTCAATCCCTACAAAAACTATTTCACGACAAGATCAGGATATTAACAGTCCAAATCAGTTCAGTTCCAACACTAAAATCCCAAGAAACCGAGCTGGAAGCATCATTGCATTCTCAAATAATCGCTGGCCTGCTAAATATCACAGTCCAAGTGGCTTGGAAAGGGTCAAATGCCTTTTCATAACTACTATTTCGAATTTTGGAAGATAACTTATTTCGTAAATAAACAAATTCAAAAAGTAGCTTACGAAGGATAATCTTTCGTCATTTCTTAGACGTTAAGAAATTTAAAAATTATATTAGGCAAGGCTCGTGAGATGCACGTGCTGGAGAGAACGTGAAGCGTTGTCTTGTCCCAGTGTCTATCCAACCCACCTACTTCTACTCAATTGGAAACGTGGGTGGACCCCATGCACACATGCACGTACCGGGGCCCGCAGTTCGCCTGATTGGATCACAGCCGAGTAGAAAATGACGTACGGGGGTGGGCGATCAACACGATCACCGCCGCCACGTGCGGTGTCCGTGATGGGGGGTCAGCGAGTTTCAAATTCGAAAATCACGGTCTTTACGTGTCGCCTTCCCATTTGCTGTCCGACGTGTACCGTGGACGCCTATTGGGAAGGTGAGAAGGCCTCGTTTACGCCGTCCACGCAACCGCCCCCCCACTTTTGTTTTTATTAACTCGTACGCTTTCTCCCGGAAACGCCCTCGGTGCGGCCTTCTATTTACTTTCCGACATAAATATCAGAGTGGTCTTGATGAACATATAGACGGCCAAGGATGAATCTCGCGGTGGGGATGCACGCGAAGAGTCCGAGAGATGAGCGCAGAAGTTAAAATGCCCAGTGTCCGTTATAGGAAAGAGGAATAAAGAAAAGGAGGAAATTAATAAAAGAAAACGAAAAATCGACGTCCCTTCGTTCTCACCCAAAAACCCTCACCTTCGTGATAATAATAGCGAAAAGAAAGAGAGAGAAAAAGTTTCTGTTCTCTTCCTCTCTCTACCGCTCAGAAACGAAGGAAGAAAAGCACCTCTCGAGTCTGGATTCTCTCTATCTCTGTAGAAATGGAGGCTCCTGATGGGGTAGCCTGTTTCGTGGACGACCTGCTGGATTTCGGGTCCGACATAGGCGAGGGTGACGAAGAGGAAGACAAACCCAGAAGGCATATGGCTTCGAAACTGGCGGCGTCGTTGGACGTTTTGTGCCCGGGGGACCCCTGCCGTCCGCTTCCTGTAAGTTGTTTTATGGGTCTTTTTTGGGTGTTTCTTTTAGAGGGGTGGTTTGGGGATGACCCGGTGATGACTCGGTCATGGTTAGGCTTGGACCGAGTTGACTCGCGAGGTTTCATGGTGACCGGTGGGCGAGTCAAAGGTTGCTGGTTGTGATAAGACAATTCAGCCCCTTACAGCCCTAGACCGGGATACGCACATGTCACGTCGTTGGCGTGTAGTTGAGGGTATTCATGGCAATTTATGCTCCGGATGATGGCCTTAAAATATTCCGGGAAAGTCATAATATTCGGCGTCCACTTTGATATGCGTACCCACTTTTTTCTTAACATAGAACCACGTGAAAAGACAGAATTACCCATTTTCTACCGGAGATTCTTCCCTCCTTAATCCGGCCTTACATTTCTGAAACCCGTTTGTTATCGTTGTTAATGGTGTGTGTGGTGCACACAGGAGATACCGGAGGAAGAGCTAGAATGGATATCGAACAAAGACGCCTTTCCGGCGGTGGAAACATTCGTGGACATCCTCTCGGAGCACCCGGGAAGCCTATCAAAGCACCGGAGTCCGGTGTCGGTGCTCGAGAGCAGCACTACCAGCACGCACAGCAACACCAGCAACACCAGCAACAGCAACAGCAACAGTAACAGCAATTGCACGTCTCTAGTGAGCTGCTGCACCATCCTGAAGGTGCCGGTACGCGCGCGCACCAAGCACCGCCGCAAGCGCCGCCGCGACATGCCTTGCCAGCTCGATTCCTGGTTGACCCGCCAACAACCTACCAGGAAGGTCAAAGCGGCGTCGGCCGCCTCGCTCGGCCGGAAGTGTCAGCATTGCGGCGCGGAAAAGACCCCACAATGGCGAGCAGGACCCGCCGGGCCAAAAACGCTCTGTAACGCCTGCGGAGTGCGGTTCAAGTCCGGTCGGCTCGTGCCCGAGTACCGCCCAGCCAGCAGCCCCACGTTCTCCGCCGAGGTCCATTCGAACTCCCACCGGAAGATACTGGAGATGAGGAAGCAGAAGCCCGTGGGAATAGCGATGATGGGGATGGTAGTGAAGCCTGTGGATAAAGGGTAGTGATAGGACGGCAGTGAAAGTTGCTGTTAACTTGTCTTTTGTTTGTGACATTTTAGCACAGGTAGGAGCTAGGATTTTGCTGTAATGGGGAAAATGGGGGTTAGAAGATTAGAGAAAGTTCTTTGTTTTTAGGGGAATTTTGGGGTTTAGTGTGTTTGGTTAATGCAGTAGTAGACTAGAAAACGAAAAGATAGTGTTCTTTGGTTTTGCCCGATTTAATTCTTTTTGCTCTGTTTCTTGGTTTGGAGACGATGATGGAGCTTGGGGTGTGATGTTGCAGAAGTAGGCTGTGCCTCTGCCGAAGGCTCTGCTGGGTTTCTCGCGTGAGGGATGAAGTGGGTTCTTCCGCTTGATTAGATTGAACTAACTTGCTATGGTGGACAGAAAGTTGATGGGTTGGTTGTAACTCCAGGAAGATGAAACATGGTGTTTTGTATGTTTTGGTATTGTTCTTCACTGTTTTCTTCTGTTTTCTTCCTGGGTTTTGAAGCATAGTGTTAAGACTGTTCGGACCCTTTCTTGAAACTCACCTATCTATATTTGAGTAGCATAACAACCTTAAAATACTAACAATAAAACGTCATCTATATATTAAGAGTACGTAAAGGGTATAATATGTTTAAATATTGACCACGTAACAAGTAGAATAGGGTTTATTTTTATATATACGAATACACACAATAAAAGGTTAAAAAAATTTCTTCGTTGAATTCACTTCTTAGAAATGATAATATATTTACATATAAAAATATAGTAAACACAAATATGAACGAATGCTTCTTTTGTTTTTGTATTTTTATATATAAGGAGAATAATAAGTTAGGATATTTATTTTCTTCAAACCAATTTATAAGAGATGTGAATATCTCTATATATATAACAAATAAAACAAATAACATATATTTTTTTTAAAACTAATTTATAAAAGATGATAATATCTTTGTGTAGTAGATAATTACATATTAATATAAATTTCATTATATACATGAGATTTTTTTTTTTTTTAGGTGTATAAACAGATCGACTTCAATCGCTTTAGGGCACGGGCCACCCACCCATGAGTTCAGTCATGGGCTTCCCGCCAAGAAAGGTGTGATTCTCGTGCTCCAATCTGCTAAGAGCCATGGAACCCGACAGGATTCCTGCCATGAAATCGCAGGTCTCAAGTAGATTTTAACTGATGAACTCCATAGGAGTCCAGAAACTAGACCTGTAGGCAGCTAACTTTCCAGTGAGACGTTGGAAAAGTGAATATCTTTCAGTGATAAAGGCATCATGTGCTTCGTATTTTAAGTAGCACACTCATTGGCCAACGTTGCAGATTGACTCATTCTGTCTGCTTTCCAACTCGGTTCCGTCGGAGTAAAGTGGGTGCTTTTCCGATTGGTTGGCCTGCGCTTCGTCAGCGTTGTACGTGTCTTCCACTTTCCAGCGGCGGAGTAGTGGGTGGCCCTGGTCACGCCTTGCCACAACAACAACGTGTGGATATCTTCGTTCCTTTTGGGGATGGTTTTTCATGTCAAATCTTGCTTTATCGTTGTTTCCCATTACCTGTTTCAGTCTTGATCTTATTCACACTTTGCGAGAAAGTCACGAGTAAGACACCTACTGGATTCCAACAATGTATTCAGACTGAGTATATCATGTTGAGAAATAAAATTTCCCAAGAAAAAGATACGACTATATTGATAATGTCTAAGATATGCATTGAGTTATGAGTTTACGTTAGATTTATGAGAGTTTAGTAGATGATGATATATAAAAATAATTAAATTTGTTAAATTAATAAGTTATAATCTTTTAGTTTAATGGTTAGGTTCATTACAATTGGTATTAGAGCCAAATTCCATGTCTCAAGTTTGAATCACCTAAGGGTGATCTGTAAAAAAGACTACAGAAAATATATGATATTTAGATAATATTTAAATATAAAAATAATGATACCTCAATTCACAAATTAGCTTTTAATTTGTGGATCTAACTATAGAAACTTCATAATGACGAGATTCTTAGGTTTTCTTGTCAAAAGATTGATTTCCTACCATGTAGAGGTACATAATAAAAACGAGATTCTCAAGTTTTGCTATGATAAAGAGTTTTCCTTTTATATAAAGACATATCATAATAAAAAGATTCACAATAACTCTGTGGACTCCATGAAATGATCTGCTTTGGTGGGTGTGATGGGTTCCTGGTTTGTGATCTTTGTTATTTGCTGATGTTTGGGTTGATAAAGTTAACATACTTTTTCTTTCATTAGATTACTATTTTCAGATTGATAAGTTTTCTAAGTAATAATGATCTCATTCTAGATCTGTAGAGGACGGGCCAGCTTTAGGCAGGGTCCATGAGAGTGCTCTCGTGATCCTCTTTCTTTGTTGTTTAGTGGAGCTTTTGGCTTTGCTGTCTTCGTCAATGAAGATAAGTGATGAGGGACTTGCAGGAGGAACAGACACCATTGATTTTTAAAGCCAGTTGCCTTTGTCTTTTATGTTCGAAAGGATACTATTTGTGGAACGATGACTCGTACAGTAATTCATCCATATCACAAAATGTTACATGCACCCAACCAAGGGGATAGATCACATCAAAGTCAACAACAGGAAGAACAAATATTTAAGGAAAATAAAAACAATTAGGACGTCGGTTAGAAGACGACTTTACTATTAACATTCAAAAGTAGGACACGTGGTTAAGTATGTTTGTTTAGGTTGCTAACATAGTTATGTTTTTGTTAGACAATTTGGTAATACCTAAAGGCCTTATCACTATGTGTGTTGCCTTTGAATTCAAATCCCACAAACTTCGAAAGCATTATATTATGGCTTCTACAGAAAGATGATCATCTTTTAAAAGACACTTCCTTTTTAAAGGTTTTTATCTCCAGACGTTCTTTCATCCCTAAGAGATTGAAGACTTCCCTTTCATTACTTGGACTTCTCATTATAAAAAAGTCTAAGAGGTTCAACTTTTGAATTGATTCATATTGTTATGTTCAATCTCAAAGGCCCATTACCAAATCAAATGGTTTGATACTCCAAACTCTCCTTTATTAACAAAAAAAAAAAAACATTGTATCTCATTTGTTAGAAATGATGTAACTTAATCTTTTATAATCGTCTATTAAAAGAAGAAAACACATAAATAAATAAGGAAGATACTATACCAAGATATTAAAAATACAAATAATTATTTTTTAAAACACATCTCATCATCTCAAATGTGAAAAAAACAAGTAATAAGCAATACAAGTAATAGTTTCAAACAATGTGGTGAAATCACATTGATATAGTTATAAGCAAAGGGATGGCATTCTTAAACATGAGCTTTGATATCATATGAAAAGTTGTCTAATATTTTTCACTTATAGCCAAAATATCCAAAAAAAGAACACCTAGACATATACAAACAATCTTAAGTTAAAATATTAATAACATAAAAACCATTATTTTTAACGTAATCACCGCACGTCAACTTATGCAACCATGCAATGTGCGACAAGAAACCCTAGGATTTTCTCCTTTGGATCCGCACATGCACAAGCGAAAATCACTGGCAGAGTTAAGCTTGAAGCATTGAATGCTTAACGCGAAAGAAAAGGCAGCAATAACGTTAGACTAGGGTTCAATGTGAGACCGAACAACAAGAAAACTAGATCGTGTTATCCTAGATGGATCAACACGGCAAATTAACGTTTTATCATATTTATAGAGAATTATCGTGCAAAAAATATTAGAAGATTTTATTCATATACCAAAAGATGTTGCTTGACTTCTCTCATTTTATCATTAATGTACCACAAATATCTTGACTACATTTATTTTTTTTCATATGAGTGGATATCTTTTCGATATATGATTTTTGTCTTCAACACTCTCTTAAGATGAAATTGACAATCTCAAACATATTGAGCATATCATAAGAGTTTAAAGTTTCACTTAAAAAATTAATTAATGAATTACAAACATTTTTTTTACTTCTAAGCATTATCTAAAGATTATATTTCTCTAATATAAAATAAGTGGGTGTCTCATTTAGGAGCAAAAATTATCTGTTCTTATTTGATTTGACCCTTGTATTTATCGGTTTGCAAGCATTCACTGAACTGGATCCTTGAAAGAAGCCATGCACATTTCGAAGCCTGCAGGCAAACAATGGGCTACTTCTTAGCCTCCCTCCCCTCAAACAGTTCCTGGTTCTTTACCCCACCATGAAAGACTTGATTAAGAGGGAAGGTAGGTGGAGAAACCTGGCACACGAATTCCCATTCAGGGATGTGTGGTCCAACTGGATCCATGTCTTTCTCGTAGTGCCATTTGTACAAGTTCCACTAACACCTTTCCATCATAGTCTGTGCACCAACCTTTATGCCTGTAAAGCTCTTTCTTCTTGTCCATTTAGCTTAGTCAAAATCCTATCGAAATGGAGCATGGTGTTACAGTCCATGCCTATTGATTTTACAGGTTTGCTCACATGGGGGATTAGGCAGGCGACAGAGCTTTCTAGATTACCCATTTCGTCAACTTCTTGTATGGAAGATAATTCATGATTTGGACAGCAGGTGGGTTCTGCCTACTTGGATGGCTCAGGCTTCCCCGACTTTCCAAATAATTCTGTGTCAAATAGTCCTCGTTGTACTGAGATGGAGACTTGGGTCCTCAAGAATTCAGCAACACACCTACCCATTATTGACTCTCTATCTTTGCTTTCACACATGCTATTTTTTCTTTCCAAATATCGATTTCAAAGAAGAATTTGCAAGTTTAAAGGTGATTTCCGTGATTCATGGACAGGGTCCTTATAATTTCACTGATAAAAGAAAGCATGTTGAAATATTTGTTGTTTCATATCATTAATTTTTTATATGTTTAGATGTACTCATTTCTAGATACTAATTTTAAGCAAAGAAGTTGAACTCTTTCTAACAAAGTATCTAAATCTCTATAACTTTGTTCTCTTACTTATAAGTTGAGTACTTAATCTCTCCACAGTTAAGGTAAGATAGTATGCATTTCACATAATTAGTATTTTTATATGTTAACTTTTGTATATTTTCAAGTACCTTTAACTCTAAATATGAGTATCAAGGAAAGATGTTAGAACTTTCTTTAACAAAATATCATAGTTTCAAATTTAAATACAACAACTCTTGACAATTGATTTTAATAAAGAAGATCCTTAATCGATTTAAGGGTTAAAGTTGCATAGATCTTATTTCTTGTTATCCCTTTCTAAGAAAAGAAGTTATAACTCTTTTTATTTTTTTAATAAAGGATCATAGATCAAATTTAAGTATAACATCTCTTCAACAGTTCGTGTTAATGAGGATGTTACACCTTCTTCTTTTTTTGTCGTTAACCATCGATCAAAGATCCTTAAATGATGTGAGAGTTATGGTCGGTCTCAAGTTGCAGAGATCTTCTTCCTCAACCATCATGACCCAACATGGAAAGATAATCAACCTATGCTCAGATTCTCCGTGAATTGTGAATAGAAAAGAATTCAAAGTAATAATTAACACACAAGATGTTCAAAACCTAACTTGTTCAGAACTCCATACCCACTTTTCCACCGCCATGCCTAAGAACCCAAGAAGGACGCAGCCTCCATTTATTGCGAGCTGCAAGGGGTTCAGATAAGCAGGTGAAGAAATCAATGTCATCTCTGCTTGAATTTCGCAACGGGATGAGCTCCGAAATTACTGTCACGTGAAAGTCCCAGGACCCACGAGATTGTGGTCACCACTATCACGGAGCTTCCCGACAGGTTTGACGAAAGAAGGAAAGGGAGGGCTTTATCTTAACACACCCAAAATGAGTTGTCCTGATGGACCTTTCGTCCTCCTCCACCACCTTTTCTGATCTCTCTCCCCCACCCCACGTCGGTGCATGTACCCAGATTTTATCCGCGTAAGGGAGGCTCGAATCCTAATCTGCCATGTAATAAAGCCTCTAAACTGTCAAGACTCGAGCACAAGAATTCATGAACTTAATACTTGTAAAACAACATATTTTAATGTTTATAGGTAACTTGAAGTATTTAGGGACAAGTATTTTTTTTTTAATCACATTTGTGGACAGCAACAAGTAGGTGCTGGTACGTATGGTACTTTTTGAAGTATGCAACTCAACTACATGCAAGAAATACATGACTATTTTGTAGTGAAATCTTTCGTGTTAGGTTGTAATCATGATAGACACTGAAAAGGTCGACAAAAATGGAGCATTTTATGAGTAAAATAGCATATCTTTCGTTATTCTAATTATTTTAATCCTTGCTATAGTTTTGCAGTACAAGAGAAGCATTTGTAAGATAATTAAGTACATCAAGTCCAAAATACTTTAATGTATGGGTTATGAAATTCAAATTCTTAAAGAACCCAAGAATAAAAAGTATCTCAATGGAGGCAGTAATTATTGTTTGTTGTAATCGCAAGCAAGGCGAGGAACATAGTATGCGCTAGAACAATGATTAAGGAATAATGCTTACACTTCTTTTCATCCACTATGCGTATTACATCATTTTTGCTTTCTCTTGTACACGTCCCGTGTCTCTTCAATAGTGATGCATGAATTTAAACTTTTTAATATCTTCATAAAAATATTTTTTTTTAATTAGGCAAAAGGGGTGCAGAAAATGAGTGTCAAATTAATATCATCTCAAAATATATTCTTCATGGGTTTAGCATTTCCAAAACAAGTTTTGCAAAAAATTTTAATTATCTCAAAGAACTAATTTAATTTTTAAAATAAAATGTCTCATCATAACTTCCAAAAGCAAGACTTAAAATGCAAGCCACTGAACACCATCATCAATAACCTAGATATTTATTTAGCATTATGTGCATCTACTATTTTATTACTATGTTGTGATGATTTAATAAATCCTCACAAGATTTCACAAGATTACTATTGGGTTAACAAGGATGCTTAATGATATGATTCAAAAGGACATAATCTTTTATCAATCGACCTTTTCCCAGCTTTTCAATCCTCGGATGGTGAAAAGATAACATGGTCTAAAGCATGCGTTATCCTTCGAAGCAAAACACTCAATCCAACATGAAAATAACGTGAACCAAAAAGTTTAAGGACTATAGATATGCTTTTCTAATGCAAAGATTGTAGACACTTTAAAGTAAGAACTTGACATAGAATCGTTTTTAATAATTATATCTTATTTAATTATGTTGATTGATTGGATATTCTTCCATATAGAGACGTGACTATGGCCCTTATCTTAGAGAAAAGGAACAACATCAACTTCATCAGCAAATACAGAATAAATCTCTTTGGGTTCCACCACTAAAGATTTAGATTTAAAAAAACTTTACTTCAAATTGAAAGCTTCATTTGGAAAATCTAGTTTAAAGGCCTTTTTTTTTTTTTTTTGTCTTCATATACAAGAAAACATTGTATTGTTAATATATTGATATGTTGTGTTCTTTATATATAAAATTGTTTCTGATAAGGTGATTTTAAAGAAATAAATAAATTTTCTGATAATAACAAAAACTGTTAATCAATTCACATTTGCTTGGAAGTTAAGCTGAATGTTAATAATTGCACAATATTTATTGATTCCGTACAAGATAAGATCCTGGCATTGTTCAAAATTATAAATACAAATAGATTACTCTATTAAAATCCCTCCAACCACCAATGTTGACTGAGAAAGGAATCTACATCCTTACGCGTTGCCAGCTCCAACAAAAAGGATTTTGAATGTAAACGCCTTGACACATGAGTCAAGCCTTGAGATCTAACTCTTAATCCAAGGGGTCAAACCAAATTTATTAAGTCACTTAAGATAATTTTATTTTCCCAATCAAGAATCAATGGTTGCACTGAAATCGATGCAAAAGAAACGTGTAACCGAGTCAAATACAATGTTACTTGCTTCTAGACGAATTGTTTAATCACATAAGGTATTTACTAGTTTTTAAAAAATGATGATTATTTTATCATTGTAGTTGATTGATATAGAGTTAGTATTTTTTTTCTTTCATAAACATATACGTACATACTCGATATCAAACTTAAGACTAAAAAATTTCAAGTAACACTTACTCCCAACTAAGTCAATGCTTACTAGATAATACGAAGTTAGTACCTTACAATCAGCTTATTAGGGGTTGAAATAGTTGTTAACATGTTCTTTTTGTAAGCTTGTATTAAATTTTTTATAATCTATTTTTAATTTATTGTTCATACATTTTTAAGACAATTTTTTGAGTCATGAATAATCATATTTTACAAAATAAACCAAAAATATTAAATCATACATGTGATCTATAAATTATAGGGTTGCATACTATGACTTTTTGAAAAGATGAAATAATCATTGGATACTGGTTAAAGATGACATTCAAGTTCAACGTTTTAACCATTTTTTAAATCATCCTTTCTTAGAGAGATTTTTTTTCCCCGTGTTACAAAAGTTTTGGTAAAATGGCACTAAACAATGGGCTGTGAGTCATCCTACAAGTTCCAATTGTTAATTATAACGACGCTTTATGAGAAGGGACAAAGTAGGCAAAAGTAGGATAAGGATTATGAGACTAAAGGATACTTTCCATCTCGACTGAATTGTATGCCAAGAAATATGATACTATTAATGAAATGTAGAGCTATAAGTACGTTTTATTTGCCTTGAAAACTAAAAAATTGATATTGTGCGAGAGTTTTGGTTGAATCTCATTCAATGATAAAGGGACTTGACCTCTAAAGGATTTTGTTCGAATTTCATTTGGCTGACATAAAAATGGGAAATTTTTTTGACTAGTTCAAAAATCTAAAAATATCATAAATAATGTGGGCAATAAGTTTAATATTGGTCAAGAATTTTTTTAGATTTTTATTTATAAGATAATGTGTTCTACTACTCTTAAGTTGATTTTTAAACTAAATAATAAATTTCTTAACATAATATCAAAGTTAAGATTTCCTTTAGCATCCTTATAAGCTATTATTAATTTGAGCCCAAGTATTGTTCAAGTAATCTAATATTATAATGGTCTAATAATTTGACTATCATGATGAAATGACATAATAGCATAAGATAATAGATTCTATAATTGTTTAGTTGACTTTTAAACTGCATAATTATTCTCTTGACAAATATCATAAGAATTTATAAAACCCAAAATTTGGTCTCAAAGGTTTAAAAAAAAAGAAGGAGTGTGGTTACTCTTAAAATCTAACATTTTGAATCCTAAAAAATCGTAAAGAAGCTAACTTTTATCTTTTGAGAAAATGTTGAATTTGTGGCTTTCCTTGGTCTTCTTGTAGTCCTTTCAGCCTTTATTTTCTTTCTTTCTTACTTTCTTCCTCTACATGATCACGATTTCCAAAGGTGACAGGAAGTTTTTGGTTGGACATGAAAACTTGTTATCTATAATATCTATAATATCTCCTCTTTCTTTATCCTATACATATACGGTGAATCTTTAGGTAAGGAGACAAGTTGGTATTTTCTATTTTTTGTACTCTAATGAATAATCTAAGGGATCATGAAAAACTTAACGTGGTTTTGAATTATCAAACTCGATAAAATCAGTATAAATAAAAAGAAATCGCCATAAGATCGATTTGGGACCCTCAGATATCAAACTCGTGACTTCATTGTTAATCTCACTTCACTTTTGTTAAGTAAAGAATTATATTCAAGACAAGGACACTAGGTGGTCCAACTCTATGAAGTGATTTTCTAGGCATATCGAACAACAAAAGCTCGTGGTTCACTCGAGTGCGACATGGGTAGGCAATACCCACCTCAAATATTGTTAACTTAATGACAAACAAACTTTACTTTATTATAGTTTTTAAGATCTTTGGATGTATTCACTACACCAAAATAACTTATGTTAAATCCCTCAATCCATCAATAGAAACATCTATAAGCTTGTAACTATTAGATAAAAAATCTCATATTAAATAAAAGAGCACTTGCAATAAGTACTTGTCAATCACTTACTAGTTCAATAAAAAGTTAATAGAGTCTGAAATCTCTTGATCTTAATTTTGACTGAGTTTAGTTGCGTGTGAAAAAAAAATTAATATTATTTAAAATAATGACAAAATTTAAATAAATAAATAAATTATAAAATATTAAATGTAATAATTTGCTTTTTGAAAAAAAAATAAAGGGCAAATGAAGTGGGTTAATACCCAATTCCAAATCCTGCCGAAAAAGATAGTTATCATAGTGGAGAGGAGCCAACCTGAAAGAGAAAAAGGGCATTCACATTCTCACGTCAACGGCAGTACACTCATTCTAATGGAGGCCTAACATGTGCGCCAACAGTTCTCCACATTCTCCTAAATTTCCACAATCTCTCGTGGGGCCTGGGATTCGCCTTTCAAGCTTGCATGATTAGTCACCGGACTGGTAATCCACAATGTGGACCGGTTGACAGGGACGTCAAGCAAGTGGTTGGCCAGCTCCGGGAGGCACCGGGAGTTTCACCGGTCCAAACTGTGACGGCTGGTGGGGACAACACATCCACTTGCCTCATCATGTTGTTCCGGCAAGGCCTATCCTAAGACCCAAGACCTTGTTCACTATCTCGGTTCATCGGCTTCCAGTCGCTTCGGCTTGAAGTAAACCTTGTTTATCGCGAATATGAAGCATAAAAGTAGTATTTTTTGGGAGATTTCTTAGCATAAAGTAGTGTACACACTATAGAGATATATTTAACAAGCAAAGTGGCCCAGAATTCGCAGAAAGATGATTGATTTGGTTAGTTTTCACGAGGGAATAAATGGGAAAGTGGTCAGAAAATTTAATGGTTTTCGGTTGTACCAAAGGGAATAGATCTCCTCTTTTAGCAATCGTTCAAGCCATACATCTCTCCCATCTTCTGAAAAAAGTAATGGGAAAACAGTTCTGATGAATATTTTAAGACCATTTGAGGAGGAAATGTATGATGAAATGCATGCGAACATGAAGGTGTAGAATCTAAAATTATTGTTTGACTACTTGGCGGCAAGATTAGAAGGGATGAGTGGGCAGAACCAGAGAGGGTGTTTTGCTTGTAAACAAATTCCACTGGCCCCTCACCAAACTGAAGCAGCCATCATCTTGGTCAAGAAAATCCCAAAATTTTTCTCTTGGGAAGGAAATTACTTCATACACTCTCTCTCTCTTTCTCCTTCTCTCTAAAAAGCTCACAGTTTATCTTTACTTTTTTCAAGCACTAAAAAAGAGAGAGAGAAACTTATACATAGCCCCTCCACTCAGAGGAGGAGAGACACAGACACAGACTCAGCCATAGCCTGAACAAATGTCACGTTGGAGTGAGAGAGTGAGAGAGGCAGAGAAAGCATGCCTTGTCGGCCATTAGAGCTTCAACGGGGAGCTCTCGCCCGTCCCTTCTAGCCCGCCTAAAGATCATTCATAAGTCACGACGCCAATTGAGACTGTAGCACAAAGCCTCGGCTTTGAAACTTTTCTCAATAGAATAATACTGGGGAAATCTCTCTCGGATTCATTGCACTTTGAGTTCCCTGGTTGAAAAGCCACAAAAAGGGTGGAAGATTTTTCAGATTCTTTTTGCAACTTTTAGTTTTTCTTTTTTATAATATTTGAATCAAAATCCTTGCCTGCGGATCGAGTATCCCCACCACTTGTGAGAAAAAGTTGAACTGGGATTGTTGGTGTTCTCCCTTTGATTCATGAATTCCACGTTTCTCTGTTTGTCATCTCAAGATGGAGTATGTTATGGACGGGCTGCTTTTATCATCTTTTCTTGGATGAGTGATCATGGGCTCTGAGTGGTATGCTTAATTCTCTCGTCATCTTTGTTGGGATTTTTCAATTTTGAGAACTGTGGAGTTCTTTGTGATGATTTGTCTATGGTTTTGTAATAAGCTGGCTCGTTTGGATGATTGGATTTGTGGGCTTTTGTTGGAAACCGTTTTTTGATTTGTCAAGTTTCTGGATTCTCACTTCTTGCGTACTTTCACTTTATCGGATAATCAATGTTTCGTCTCTGTCGTTTAATTGCTCTGGGGTGTTCTTTTGGATTATTAGCTGAACTTATACCTTCAATTCTCAATTGTCCATTTTAGTCTCTGGGGTTATTTGAATACATAATTTGGGTACATTCCGTACGATTGATTAATCAATTTTTGTCTTTTTACGTTAATTTTGTAGCCGGGGGCTGGCTTATCAAAGGCTGGTTCCAAGGTCCTTATTGAACTTGTGTGTCGTTTTAGGAATCCAATTACCTTTTTATAGTTTTGAAATGTGTTTTTTTCTGGTTAATGCTATGAAATGCAATCTGAACCAGTTGTGCTTGTGCAGGTGTTCTGTTATCTAATTATGTCATTACTTTGATCGAGTGGAGGACCACAAAATGTCAGGGAATTTCAATTCAAAAAGCATTCTGGGATTGAGGTTGGTTGGGTTCCTTTTTGTTACTTCTTTACTTGTTTGTACTTCAGAGGGGTTGAATTTGGAGGGGCACTACCTCCTAGAGGTGAAAAGTAGTCTTGTTGATCAATTTAACTCTTTGTCAAGCTGGAATCCCAATGATCAAACACCGTGTAGATGGGCTGGTGTGAATTGCTCTTCTGACGCTGAGCCAGTTGTCTTGGGGCTTTTCTTGAATTCAATGAATCTTTCTGGAATCCTAAGCCCAAGCATTGGTGGTTTGGTTCATCTGACTCAGCTTAATCTTTCTCATAATCAGATAACTGGAGACATACCTCCGGAGATTGGAAACTGCTCCCAGTTGGAATCTCTTTATTTGAATGATAATAACTTTGAAGGGCAAATTCCTCCAGAGTTGGGGAAGCTATCTTCTTTAAGAAGGTTGAATATATGCAACAATAAAATCTCTGGTGCTATTCCAGAGGAGTTTGGAAACTTGTCCTCGTTAGTTGATTTTGTGGCATATACCAACAACCTAACAGGCTCTTTGCCTCGTTCCATTGGGAATCTTTGGAATCTAACTACATTCAGGGCTGGGCAAAACAAAATTTCTGGTAGCTTACCAGCCGAGATTGGGAGATGTGAGAACTTAGTCTATCTTGGTCTTGCTGAAAATAGTTTACTAGGGGAAATACCAAAGGAGATAGGGATGCTTGGGAAGTTGACAGATTTGATTCTGCGGACAAACCATCTTTCAGGGTTTATCCCAAAGGAACTCGGTAACTGTACGAGCCTTCTGACCCTTGCTTTGTATGATAATGAACTGGTGGGAAATATTCCTAAGGAGATTGGGAACCTCAACTCTTTGACTGATCTTTACCTCTACAGGAATAAGTTGAATGGAACCATTCCGAGGGAGATAGGGAACCTTTCTTCAGCATTAGAAATTGATTTCTCGGAGAACTGTTTGACAGGTGAGATTCCCCCTGAGTTCAGCAAGATAACAACCCTTAGCTTGTTATACCTTTTTGAGAACCAGCTTACAGGTGTTATCCCAAATGAGCTCACTACCTTGAGGAACTTGACAGGGCTTGACCTCTCAATTAATTCTCTTAGCGGTCCTATTCCTCTTGGCTTTCAGTATTTGAGAAACTTGACCCAGTTACAGCTTTTTGATAACTCTCTGTCGGGTTACATTCCCCAGCAACTTGGTCTATATAGCCGTCTTTGGGTGGTAGATTTGTCAGTTAACCAGTTAACAGGTAGAATACCTCCTTATATTTGCCAACATTCTAAACTAATTTTGTTGAATTTGGAATCTAATAATCTGCATGGGGAGATACCAACTGGGGTCTTGAATTGCCGATCGTTGGTCCAACTTGGGCTGGTTGGAAACAGGTTTTCTGGCAGTTTTCCATCAGAATTGTGCAAATTGGCAAACCTTACTGCTGTGGAGTTGGATCAGAACAGGTTCAGCGGTCCAATTCCTCCAGAAATTGGAAGCTGCCAAAAGCTACAAAGGCTTCATCTTGCAGGCAATTACTTTACATCAGAGTTGCCTAAAGAAATAGGAAATCTGTCTCAATTGGTGACATTTAATATTTCATCAAATTTGCTCAAGGGACAGATTCCACCTGAAATTGTTAACTGCACTATGCTTCAACGGCTTGATCTGAGTGGAAATAACTTTACTGATGCATTGCCAGTTGAGCTTGGGACCCTTTCCCATTTGGAGATTCTCAGATTATCAGAAAATAATTTCTCTGGACAAATACCTTCTACCTTGGGAAAACTCTCCCATTTGACAGAGTTGCAGATGGGTGGCAACACATTTTCCGGTGAAATACCTTCTGAGTTAGGTTTCCTTTCAAGCTTGCAGATAGCATTGAATCTCAGTAGTAATAATCTTGTCGGGAACATACCGGCAACGCTTGGCAATCTTAATTTACTGGAGTTCCTCCTCCTCAATAATAATCAATTGAGTGGTTTAATTCCCACTACATTTGAAAACTTGTCGAGTTTATTGGGGTGCAATTTCTCATACAATAACCTTACTGGACCTATACCTTCTGTAGCAATATTTCAGAACATGGCCATCAGCAGCTTCATTGGAAATGAAGGGCTTTGTGGTGGTCGCCTGAAAGCTTGTGGAAATTCACCTTCTCCTTCTGTTCCGTCCTTAGAAAGTGCTGCTGCTCCTCAGGGTAAAATCATTACAATAGTTGCAGCTGCGGTTGGTGGGGTTTCTCTTGTTCTGATTGCGGTTATTTTATATTTCATGAGACGGCCAGCAGAGACAGTTCCTGCCTTGGAGGATAAGGAGATTCAATCTCCAGATTCAGATATCTACTTTCCTCCAAAAGAGGGGTTCACTTTCCAAGATCTGGTTGAGGCCACAAACAATTTTCATGAAAGCTATGTCGTTGGAAGGGGAGCTTGTGGAACAGTTTATAAATCTGTTATGCATAATGGGCAGACTGTTGCTGTGAAGAAGCTAGCATCTAACAGGGAGGGGAACAACATTGAGAACAGTTTTCGTGCTGAGATTTCTACTCTTGGTAAGATTAGGCATCGCAATATTGTGAAACTTTATGGGTTTTGCTACCATCAGGGCTCCAATCTGCTTCTCTATGAGTATATGGCTAAGGGAAGCTTGGGTGAAATGCTTCATGGGGCTTCTAGTAGTTTGGAATGGCTAACTCGGTTCAAAATTGCTCTTGGAGCAGCTGAAGGTCTTGCTTATTTACATCATGATTGCAAACCAAGGATCATTCACCGGGATATAAAGTCCAATAATATTCTACTTGATGATAACTTTGAAGCGCATGTTGGTGACTTTGGTTTGGCAAAAGTTATTGACATGCCTCAATCTAAGTCAGTGTCAGCAGTTGCAGGATCATATGGCTATATCGCTCCTGGTAAATTTCCTTTCAAGCCCCTAAGACTTACCAAAAATACGTTCGAATGTTGTTAGTCTGTGAGAATGTGTCTGATACAATAAGCTTTAGTGAGTTCAGAAAAACTTATCTGTCATAGCTATTGTAGGACATCTTTGATTCACTTAAATAGCACTTTAGTGCTGACGTGTAGAAAAACCTGTACTCACCAAGTTTAGCTCTAAGACAATCTCCTCCTCTCTCATGTATTACTTAATATTAGGTTGTGCTTTTTAGGTATTACAACGGATTTGGTCACTTCTTAATGATTGAAGTATTTACTTTTCTTCATGCAGAGTATGCATACACTATGAAGGTTACAGAAAAGTGTGACATCTACAGCTATGGGGTTGTTCTATTGGAATTGTTGACTGGGAAAACTCCTGTACAACCACTAGAACATGGAGGTGATCTTGTCACCTTGGTCAGAAACTATGTCAGGGAACATTCATTGACAATTGGGATACTTGACCCCAGATTAAATCATGAAGACAAAAGTACAGTGGATAGCATGCTTTCTGTCTTAAAAATTGCTTTGATGTGCACAAGTATGTCACCTACGGAGCGACCATCAATGCGACAAGTTGTTGTAATGCTGATGGAGTCTAGTGCATGAAAAGGGAGCTTTGTTATCTTGCACTTTATGACCTCCCCTGGAAGTTGATTCCTCCTGTAAGTATGTGACCATTCCAAAGCGTCTATTAACAGAAATTGATTTTTTAGTCCTGATTCTTGTACGTTTCAAAATGGAAAAAATGATACTCTCTTGTACATTTTTTCACGAAAGATATCATTACTGGGTTTCTGCTTTTAGTTTATGAGATATTTATGTCCTTTTTCAAATACTGTATTTTAATTTTGCAATTGATACAGAATGATCATTTTGGTGTACAGTTGTTATACTATTCTATGTGTATCTTAAAGGTTCTCAAGTTAATTTGTCTATTGAAAGATGACTATCTTTATTTTTAATCATATAATGCTTCTAAGGAGATGAATAATTTCTTTCTAATTATGGTGAAAAACATTTTTAGCTTCTAAAATGACCTGTGTATATTTCTGAAATCTGATGGGGAAATGAGCATGACTTGATACAAAAAATAAGTAAAACCTTTTGGCCTAGTCCTCAACTGTATACAAGATTGACGACATAGTTTTTCAATTTTGATAATTGCAAGTCAAAATAGGAGTTAAAATTTTTAATAAATTTGTGAAGATGTCCTTTAAAGCACCTCAAGTTAAAATAATTTTTGGATCTTTAGTTATAATATGCCTTCTCCTCACCATTGCAGTGTGTGAGATAATTTGTAAGTGATGCAGGTTGGAGCATTATCTTTGAAATTTGAGCACTAGTAACTGGACGTTTGGGATTCATTTTGTTCTAGATTGAGAATGAAAGATTAGCTGTAAATTGCTTGTATGTTTGATGTTCAGATACAACCTATGATACACGTTGTCACTCAGCATGCATTTTTCCCAGTTGCAGTGTGGTTGCTTCTTCCTAAACCACATATTTGGCTTTTAAATGAGCCAAGATATTTGAGCCTGGTTCAAGATTGGATTGGTTCATACAATACAGTACTTAGCTTTTCAAGATGTAACAAAATCTTGATTATGAACCAGCTGCTTGAGTCAGCTTCATTTTGCTTTTTTCAAAGCCACTTGAGCTTGGCTGCAACAAGATGTTTATCCAGGAATGTTTGTAAAAAAGATGAATCAAGATTGAGTAATCCACTACTCAGCTTAATACTTCTTGTTTAGAGGCATCATAAATCAAGTGCAGTGGTCACCTGCATAATAGCTCGGTTAGAACAAGAGGATTTCCACCTAAAAAATGGGGATTGGAGACAATCCCAAACCCCCTTTTACTTAACTACAAAAAAAGAAAAAAAATCAAAAGCGGTGGATTCAGAAATGATTGGATTGGGTGGATCTTAGGTAAACGAAACCCAAATAATACTTATCTTCAAAGATGGCCATTAAACGCTGCAAAACATGATACAACATGTTTTGGTTGTACTCTGAAAACTGTTTCACTAACTCTCTGAGCAGATAAAAGTCCACAAGTTTTGAGGATCATTCAAACTGATACAACCCAACAAGAAGATAAACAAGCAACAGAGAATAAAAGAGACTAAAAGCACCCATTGTGTATTTATGAAGCCCACGGGTAACAAAAGATGTCATACCGAGGTGTATCTCCTTTGAACATGCATTGAGTTTCCTGCTTTATGCTCCACAAAGAAGTGTAACCACATCGGCGATGACCTCTCATCGCCACGTCCATACTGAACCCATCGAATTCACCAGGCCATTTCTTGCTACAGAAGAACTCCTTTATCTGAATGTGAACTGAAATTAACCTTTACAACAATGGAGTCTGTAAAGATTCAAGCAGCGAAACACGTTACAACAATGGAGTCATTTTTGTGAAACTATAACGGTTCAAAGTATTTTCTTTGATTAGGTACTTATAACAAATTAATTGATTAGATGAAGTAGTTAGAATCTTATAATAGTTTTTTGGATCAACGAAGTTGTACTTAAAGGAGATGTTTTTCCTTTTACAAGGAACTTTTGAATCTTGGTGAATATATATGAATTGTTTCAATTACTGTGAGATGAAGTCTTTCTCAATGCTTTTAGCGATGAGAAGCCGAACACGATGAACTTGTATTCTGAATTGAAACGATCACCCTGGTTCTCGATCTCCAGTGACTCGACAAAATAATGAAGAGATCGTGAGGGAGCTTGATCGTCGACTAAAATAAGAGAGAAATGAAAAGTGGTCTTCGACTTCCAGTTGACCATGTTGATCTACCACTGCCTGCCACCCATTGTTGTCGGTCTGTCTCAGAACCAAACATTTTGCTCATAATCGAGCGTGGTGGATCACCACGTCTGGATACCCACTTCTTCTTGCTCATCCTTCACTCTACTCTTCAACGAATGAAAGTATTTCTTTTCTGTATTTCCCAAAAAAAAAGAAACCATTCATACTCCTTCTACACAGCACAAAGAAATATTACTGATGGATAAATGAAAAGGCACCTTTGAAGGGAAGAGAAAACCACCACTTATAAGGCTCAAGTTTACATTCTCTACACGCCTCCTTGCCACTGTAGAAAGAAATATCACTAGCAAACAATGTTAAAGGAATCACATCAGAAAAGGGGTTCCATAGTTTTGATATGTTAAAGGCAACTCGAATTCTCAAAAGAATTCCACATAATTTGAGAATTTATGTTCTATATGAATAAGGAAATGAAAGAATCCTTGTCCTAGACAGATTAAAAGAAAAGAACTGTTTGTCCTACATTGGTTAGAGAACCAACCTGTAAGAGTTAGAAGGCTTATAATTTTTTTTTTAATATATAATCTTTAAAGAGATATAAGAGAACTTAAGTGGTAATACTAATAACCAAGTGTTAGGTTATTTGTAGAGTATTACAACATTAAGGTTCAAAGTCTTAGGCATGACCGTTTCTACAAACACGTTTCTTTCCTCTTATTGCTTCTTGTTTATTTGTATATATATTCAAAGAGGGAGGCCTTGATCCCAAATGTTCATGTAGCTACGAAGAGCAACTTGGACGGGGTCTCGACCTCGAATTACACTGCAGGTTGAAGGACGACGACCTCGGCGTTCCTACGCTTCCCTCCGGAGGATACTTCCAATTCATTTTCACCATGGGATGGCAAGGCTAGAGAGGTACATTCAATATCTACTAAGCGGAAAGGGACGATCCACTATATGACCCTTGCTTGTGGAGCATAAAACAGCAACACCCCTTGTGTTCATTAAAGTTTCTCGTCACTTTGATAACTACTACGACTGGGATTCATAGCTTTGAAGAGGAAGTGTTCTGCAATTTTTTGTTTATAACTAAGTAATATAGTGCCGTCAGAAATGTGCGGGAGTAATGTGTCGAACGTAGAACATAGATGGATCTTGTTGTGTTATTATTTGTGCCTTAGCATTACCTACTTAGAATCCTATTATTGACGAACACTTCATAAGTTATGAACCCAAGTGGTAGCAGTCTTTTCACTGTTCATACCAGGGTGACCCTGTTTTGTGCTCCACTTGCAAAGGGAGCGGCCAGATACAGTATTGTCCCTTTCCCTCCGAAGATTTTAAACCTTCGACCTGCAGTGTACTACGAGCTGGAGATCACCGTCCAAGTTCATCACACGTACAGAAGCTTTTGGGAACAAACGTACAAGAGTTTTGGGGACCAAGGCATCGCTCTCGAAAGAGATATGCAGCTGTTGAGGATATGTATCCTTCATTGGAAGTGTAAATATGTAATCCTGACCTTATTAATTATTTTATTCTCTACTGCTTATGAATTTTAGGATGAGCCTCCCTACTTTAACAGCAGCAAAAGATGAAGCAAGAAAATGATCATGTTTGAAGCTTTCTTCTCTACGTCTTTAAACGTGCAAAAGAGGAAGAGTTCGTGGATGAAACAATGTACTTCATGCGGCGGCCATGGAATCTCCATATACTAGTGTTGAATGCTTGATGCGCCAGGAAAAACAATGCAAAGTATTTTCTAATTTAACATTAACTTTGTTTCTTTCCCATAAACGCCATGGCATGTGATGGCAAAGAGGGAAGGAGACTGATGTCTGCCATGTGGTTAAATATGGTGTCTCAATAACTTATATTTTTGAAAGCTTGATTTGGATGATCCCTTCTGGCGGCTAGGCATTGGTTTTGTGCTTGAGTCTGCCTATAGAAATCCTAGGCTCACTTGTATTCTTTCCTTTTGTAGTATCCTTGCTCCTCTGACACAATCAACACGCACAATACTCAAGTTTTATAAAATGTCCAAAGGTTTAAGTCAAAAATTAATCCAAGAGTAGAATGATCATTCTTTGATTTAAACTTCACTTCAAAAAAGATTTATGTTTTACATCTAATTTTTTCCGATGCTATAATATAAGATAATATAATTTAAAATCTCTAGCATTAAGCAATACACAATGATATAAGTTCTACTATATGTATTACTTTTTTCTTGAGTCTTTGGACATCAAAATGAGATGATAAACTTAAGAATATGTTGCTGCACAAATAATCAAATTTATCAAGTACTTTTGGACAAATGATATAAGATAAGCACACAAAGATAGAAGATGTTTCTTTAACAATGTGAAGGAATATAAGATGTAGTTTGACAAGCTATTAGTGCAAATCAACTCACAAAGCACATATGGGGATTACTAAGAATGAAAGTTAGGTATGTAATCTGAGTAATCACAATAAATATGTTTTCAAATATGTGAGTTTCAAATGATATTAAATCAAAAACAAATGCTCACAACTTTCTCTATCAATCATGTGCCAACGTAAGCACACTAGAAATGCTTAATAAGGTGCAAAGATATATAATTTAAGTTGACATGTAGATTAAATCATAAACACTCTTTTAATATTTTTTTCAAGAGAATATAAAATGTGTTAATTACAAGATTCACTCATAGTTCTCACACAACTATTCTTAGTACTCATAACAATATACTGGATTCTCTTTTGGCTAATGATTACTATACAAAGTTGTGCTCTTTAGTTACCACCCACAAGAAGGGCTAGTTGCAGCCCTCATGAGAGGTGGGTTACCCTTCATAAGGTGTAACCTTCTTTTTTCCACTCTCTTCAACTTTCTAGATTTTCCTATAATTTTTACTTTTTATATTAATACCAAAGGGTGTCATAGTTTGTTATATTAGAAATCCTAACCAAATACAACTAAAAATTTAAATTAAATACCACAAGAAATACTAATTAAATACCATTAGGAATACATACCAATATGAAGGAGAATAACTTTTATAATATTCCTGTAATACACATGAAATATATCTAGGCCTATTAATTTTTATTCCAATATTAACAAAAACAAGTGTCCAACACTTGGTATGCTTGCATTGACACACGTCTTTTAGAGCATGGATTTAAGAAATGCTTATATGAGCATGTACTGTATATTACGTCAAATATTCACAATGATATATTAATTATGTGTCTTTATGTTGATGACTTGATAGTTAAAGAAAATTTTGAAAAGGTGTTTGTAGAATTCAAGGAAGCTATGAGTAGTCTATTTGAGATGACATATTTAAGATTAATATCTTATTTTCTTGGTCTTGAAGTGCAACAAATTGAAAATATGTCAATGATATTTTAAAGCACTGGAAGATGAAGTCACATAAACCAATTTAGACTCCTGTAGCAAAATGGTTGGAGCTAAAGGAGGAAGGAATTGGTGAGCTAGTAAATCCAACTTATTTCAAAAGTAGTGTTGGCAGTTTAAGATATTTGACTTCCATTAATGATAATTATTAGTTGATTTATGAAATAACCTTACCAATCACATTTGTAAGTAGCAAAAAGAATTTTACAATATGTGAGTGATATTCGTGGTTATATAATTTTATATTTTTATATTGACAAATTTGGATTACTAGGGTAAATAAATAGTGATTGTTGGATATGCTTTCTTTCATGGATTAGGAGTAATTTCAAGGTCCTCAAAAAATTGCAAGTTATTGCACTTTTAATAACTGAAGTAGAATACATTGCAATAACCACAACAGCATGTCAAGCAATATGGCTCCAAAGGATGCTTTTGGAATTGAAGCATGAACAAAGTGGTCTTACCCAAATAATGTGTGACAAACAACGAGTCAACAATTGCATTAACCAAGAATCTTCTTTTTCATGAGAGGACTAAATATATCAAAATCAAGTATCATTACATCTGGAAGTTGATTAAGGATGGTGAGATTGAGCTTAGTTTTTGCAGATCGGAAGATCAAATTGCAAATTTGTTGACAAAAGCCGATGAAGTTAAAAGTGATGCTCGAAGTTGTCAAATTTCAAAACTAAATTTAAGGAAGACTCTTCGAATATGCAAATTTGGTCTGTTGAAATGTTGAGATTTGCTTCTACAACTTCAAGCCGCGGAAGAATTCTGGAAGTAACAAATGTTTTTGACATGGAGATTTCACCGCCACACGGCCACACTATCATTTGAAGGAAGAACCAAGAATAGTGTAGAAATTTTTTTTTTTTTTAATTTGAAAAAAGGTAAAGCATCGGCTTGTGTCTAGTGTAAAAGGTAGTGACCTTTCGTTGCAGAAAAAAAAAAAGGGGGAAGAAAAAAGAAGAAAAAGAATGAATAAGCTATCGCAATAGTTTAGTAAGAGAGAGAGAGAGAGAGAGAGAGAGAGAGAGAGAGATTCTTCCTCCTTTGTTGTATTTTTTGTTTATTAAAGCAAGACTATCTTCAATTTCTTTCTTTTAGTTCCAGCAATTTGATGTACGAAATAATGCTGCCTTCCCTCTACTACAGCTTTGAGCACTGTATGAAAAGGAGAAGTTGGGAGAAGAAGCCAAAGTAAGCAACGTGATTTTATTGTATTCGCTTGTCTAAATTATACAATGTGATTGTTACATTTATAGAACATAAAACTAATCATTGAAAGGAAACAATATATACAAAATGATTGCATTATATTGAGCCTAATTTTAAGATGTAATATGACAATATAATTGGTAGGATTTCTATACGTTAACAAGCGCATTGATTCATAGTATGCACAAAGCAGAGCATGTAGGCGCCGCGGCCTCACACGAAGTCCACCCAGTCAACCCTGCAATTGGAGCCAGCCACTCAAGGATCAACCTCGGCTATCCATCTGCCACCCCAGCCTCTTCATGACAACCGCACCAAATGCGGAAGAAAAGAAAACAACGCCAACCCGCTTTGATAAAGTTCCCGCTGGTCGACTGCAGGGTCTTCCACCGGGATGCCGAATTTCATGGATAGAGAATCAGAAGCCGCATTGACAATAGCCCAAGATGAAGAAGACCGCAGTTCAACTTTACAGAGCAAGCAGCGAGGGGGCACCTTCTCACCGGCGAAAGCTTTAACTTTAGTCAACACGTAACTTTCTGAAAAAACTTGGGGGTATCGTAGGGCAAAATACAATATTATGCTTAAAATCTCAACATAAAAGAAGCCCTGTTTTTGTCTATCCTTGTCTCATTTCCAAATTGTGCTTTTCTTCTTTGCCAATCGCAGCTCCAAACACCTTGTTTGTTGGGTTCTTTGGACAAGTTATGGAAGTATAAATGAAATTAATATTTAAAAAAAAGGATAAAAAAAAAACCATTAAAAAGAGTAGAGTGAATTCCATGAAGCAGGCGATGCCCTACTTCAACTATACAAAGTTAAACATAACTTTTGTGTTGAGTTTGATTGAATTGAATTTTGGTTGATTTACAATGTTACATATCTAACTTTTCTATACGAAAAGTTGAGTTACCACTTATAGCTAAAGGAGATTTGTGGGTTCCTCAATAGATTCTTACTTTAAATTGAAGATTTTCTTTTAGAGTGTTGATTAGACACAAATCAATTTCCACGAGTCATAACCTTCATTTACTTCATATCAACTTCCAAGTATTTTCATTTGAATGTTGATTGGGCACAACCCATCTTCCACTAGTCATGCACCTTCACATGAGCTTTCATGGCAATTCTTGCAAAGACCAATAACTTTAACAAAGATTATATCTTCATACAAACATAAACATTTCTATGATTTTGCATGTATCTCCTCGGATAAGGTTTACATGCTTATCGAGCATCCATGTCCGAAAGTGTTACTGTAGCTAAAGAATAATGTTGTTCTCCCTTCGTCACCGATCTTTCACCACAAAATGCTATCTGTTTTGGTGGGGGCAATGGCCCCGTTTCGTTAGCAAGCATAGAAATAATATTGGACATTGCGGGTCTATCAATTGCCAACTCTTCAACACACAAGAGAGCCACATGAACGCATCTGAGAATTTGGGCTGAAAAATTGGCGTCAACTAAAGTCGAATCTTTCATCTCCAAACTTCTGCCACCTTTCCATAATTCCCAAGCCTGCAATCAACCCATCCTGCAATATTTATTTTCTAGTCCAATTTGTTGAAGCCAAGCATGATAGTTTATAGAAGTACAAAGAAAAAGAAATTGAGATTGAATCTACTCACATATCCAACTAAGCTCATGGGGCGTTCCTCAGTATAAAAGGCACTATTCTTTTGGCCACTTACAACTTCCAACACTAGAACTCCAAAACTGTATATATCTGATTTCTCTGAAAAATTCCCTCCCATGGCATACTCTGGTGACATATAACCGCTACAAATAATAATATAAGTAAGATTTTAGCTTTTGAGAGTAAAGTAGAAAAAGATGAAGTGTTTGTTTACTTACTAGGTTCCTACAATTCTCCTAGTATTTGCTTCAAGTTCATTGCATCTGAAAACTTTGGCTGTACCAAAGTCTGATATCTTAGGATTAAAGTCTAGGTCAAGCAAAATGTTACTAACTTTTAAATCCCTATGAATTATTTTTAATCTGGAATACTTGTGTAAGTATAAAAGTCCTTGGGCAATTCCTTGGATGATCTTGTATCTCACCGTCCAATTCAAAAGCACCTTTCTATTTGAATCTACAAGTTAAGAGAAAGTTAGTAATTGCTTCAAATACAATCATAGGCAACAATTTGAACCAAATAAAAATATAAAGCGTGGCATACCAAACAGGAAAAAGTCCAGGCTTTTGTTTGGCATATATTCGTAGATCAAAATCTTTTCATCTCCTTTGGCAGAGCAGCCAAGAAGCGTAATCAGGTTGGTGTGTTGGAGCTTGGAAATAAGTAAAACTTCGTTCTTAAACTCCAAAAATCCTTGTCCGGAACTTACAGATAATCTCTTGACTGCTATGTCTTGTCCTTCAGGTAATTTTCCCTAAAGCAATGATATAAGGATAAGCTTTAAACATATTAAGAAAAACACAATCAAAGTTGTTGTAAAAAATGGCTCTTAATTTACAACTGAATTGGCAAAAGTAGTATGTAGTATGCTGCTAACTTTGTAATGTACAGAGAGTTCTTCCAGAAAAGATTTAGGAATTATTGTGTCAAAAAGTCTCGTTATTTAGAGTAAAAGTCTGTTGCATACTATTTTTCTGCTCGCTATGCTTTTGTTAACTCATTTAAGCCCAAGTGCAATAATGTTAACAGAACATAAGAAGCCATGTCTTATCTTTTTTGTTAGAATATTTGACCAAACCATACCTTATAGACAGAACCAAAACCACCTTGTCCAAGTTTATTTTCTTCAGAAAAGTTATCAGTTGCTTCCGCAATTGATGTAAAACTAAATACTTTAAAATCATGACCCTTCTTTCCATCAACGCCAATCTCATTTGCATTCCCGTCTATCCTTGAATCTAGCGATGCGAGTAATATAGCTTCCTCATCTTCTTCATCTCCTGTTGCAAAAAATATATCCTTGGTAAATGCTTTATAAATTAATTGATATTGTATTCTGTATTTAAAAACTTACCAACACATTTTTTCCTCAATAAGTGTAATAATCCGAAGATCCCCACCAAAGCAATAATTGTTGCTAATATAAGCCATATCCACCATCTCTTTGCTTTGCTGGTTTCTCCTAGTCCTTGGTGCTTAACAGTTTCAACTAGAACATAGATTACATTCCCACCGATATTATCTTCTACAAATTTACCATCGTAGAACCGGCATCCCAGTGCATTAACTATAAGCGTACGATCTTCAATTAGTGTCTCGAAACCAAGAGCCGCAAATTGATCTTTTGCATACGCTTTAAAGCCAGTACAAGAACAGTTATTCCAACACCGAGCCAGGCAGTCGGGATGACTAATACTCAAATTTGCATCTACTACTGATGGATTCCAGAAAGAGCCCCTTTTTTTTCTCGAATTTTTGATTCTCGTTCCTGCAACCTGCTTTTTGCACCGCACATCCGGACTCTGAAAAAGGACCATGCTCAGAGAAAACACCAAAACAAGTTTCGTCTCCCACTTCAAGTCCTAGTTCAACTTCAAGACTTCCCCATTGCCCCAAGTTCCAGCGTGGCATTTTCTCATTAAGAATTGAATAACTAAAGGAACTCTCGTCCTCATTGGAGATATAAGTGAAGTTGTAATAATCACTACCATGTATAGTCTTCGTACGAAAATTCTTGAAGTTAGAACTAGTTCCAACCCCACTAACCCAATATATTTCCCCTCGATGTCTAATAACCAGCTGACCTGTTCCATTTTTTTCAGGGCTCCATTCAAGAGAAAAGCCTCCAACCGTAGGGTTTCGATAAGTTAGCCATGAAGTAAGCATCCATTTCTTTTGAGTTTTGAAGTTTATACCAAGTTTCATTCCCGGAAGGAGCACGTTTGTTGGGTAGTCAAAGCTTTGCCATAATATGCACTTTGTAGATCCATCAGAATTCAACTCTTCTACCTTGAAGTTGCCTGTATTATCAAGAGTTGCGATAGAGTTTGGAGTTGTTCTATCAACATTCAACGGAATTGGGGGCCCTCCATCATGCATAACTTTCAATTTGCCTTTTGCATCCATTGTCAGGTTTCCTTTACCACCATACACAGCTATCTCTCGGTTTGCAAGCCACATCGGGGTGTTTAGTGGATCATCGACATAGGTTATTGCCAGATACGCATGATCCATACTTGTCACATTCACAAAGCCTAATTGAATTCTCCCATCGGGTGAAACCAACTTCTGGGAGTAACCTAGCACTTCACCTGGTTTGATGGAGTCTGTGATGTGAGCATAAGAAAGTTGTGGCCCTCCATTTCCTAGGAACCAACACGACAAAAAGAAGAGGAATGCAGGACTTGGAACGGATTTAAGGCTACTGCTCATATCTAGGAAATAATTTTGGTTACAATTAGAAGGAATTTTAGGCTACAGGATTTAAAAGAACTATTGTTTTTTTTTGTAGGATTCTGATTTGTTTTCCCTACAAAACGAACCTACTCGGTATGTTTGGTTCTACAATAAAGCATCCCCGAACTTTACAACTTTGTCCTCCATCTTATATCCAAAAGGTCGTCCTTACCAGATCTGGTGTACTCCTTGAGAGGCAAAAACATACAATCAACCATCATCTCTATAATAGATAGAAAATCAAAGGAATAAAACAAGCAACTAAAAAAAACAATTTTCTCAAGAAGATGTTATGATGTGAGACTCTTGTCCTGTATATATATACTTCAAAATAGAGCAATGATTTACAAAAAAGACCTAATTAGAGCAATTTAACATGTATCTAATATTAAATAGAAAATCTAAAATTCAATTTAAAAGTCAACTCAAGAATGGAAAATATTTTTTTTATTTAAACGTTATTATAAGGATCTTATGTTATTATATAGAACTCTTATCATTTACACAAATTTAAATCAAAGATGTTGATCATTCTTCCTAGACGTCCTGGAAAGAGTTTATCAATAGCATGAGCTTTTCTATTTTTAATGCCATTCATTATAACGTCCTGCAATGACACTATTTCAGAAAGTTTATTCCAAAATGCCTTCTTATTTCTATAAACAAGTATAATCGGCCAAAGAAAAAAAAAAAAAAAACAATCTAGCTAAGGCTTATCAGCAGCAAAGCAAAGAAAATAATTGACGCCTTTGTAACAACAATTGGAAGGGAAAACCCATCCCACATACTTTACACAATGAAAAAAAAAAAATCATGCACTACCATACCAAAAACTTTTAGAGCTTCAAGTTTCAAGCTCAAACCCAGGTGTTAATAATTTATATACAAAGAACAGGAGGTCTCATAAACGTAAAGCATCAAAGCCAAAACATCCGAGTGTTCAATAGGTATAGAAATCGAGAAGGAGATATAGAGAACGAGACCCACCCACAGGTGGTCCACTTGGTAAGGGTTGGGCTTGGGATCCTTGAGGTCCCAGGTTCAACTCCCCATGGGGAGCATTTGTGATTTAAGTGGGGGTCATGGCGGTGGGTTGCTGTGCTAGCCTTCCCCAAGGATTAGTCGAGGTGCGCGCAAGCTGGCCCGGACACCAAAAAAAAAAAAAAAAAAAAAAAAAAAAAAAAAAAAAAAAAAAAACGAGAAGAGAGAATGGCCAGATTTATGTGGAAGTGAGAACCCAAGTCAGAGAGTTGCCGACGGAAAATTTCTCTGAGATAGCCGGCGACGAGAGGAGTGCCGGAAAGTAAGACAAACTAAACGGGAAAACAAAAAAAGAAACACAACAGAGGAAGGATCGAAGCTTGCGCAAACCAACTGATACCTGACTTCCGTGATGTCGAGGGATTTTCTGTAAAGGAAGTGTGTAATAGGGAATGGGTTGTCTGCAACTAGGTAAGGACGGAAGGAGGAAACGGTCTAACAGGGGGGGGACCTCTTTTGTTGGAAATCACATGCACTCCACTTCAATGTGCAATACCTTAAGTGCTTGAAGTCCCATTGATTGACATGGAAAAAGTAGAAAATTAAAATTAAGTTCAGTCTTAATATAAGAGGGTGTATCAAGACTTACGCAGAATTTTGAGTGCCAGTCCTCTTTCACGTTCCTTTTAAGGAAACAAAAGTCAGTCAATCTGTTCCCCATTCTCACAAGCTTTGACAAAGAAGCCTAGTGGGGCTGATCCAATGAGGGAATGGGAAACACTAGCATGTTCTCATATAAAGGCTCGGGTCCGTAGTTAGGCTGTTCTCAGAGAAAGGTTAGGTTGGCAGTGATAAATTGGTCCCTCCTCTGCAACCCTCTTAAGAAAACAAAGAAATAACCAAAAGCCATCCTAGTATCCAGAAACGGGAGGCTTATCTATCCCAAAGAGGAAAAAGGAAAATGTAGACGGAGGATTTTGAAGAGATGGGTTGATTCCCAATATAGTTTTGGTATTGACTTGAGAAAACACAGTACGGAAGGTGCAGCAGTGGGAATGTCCGGCAGAGAGAGAAGGAATATGATGCGGGACAACCGGATCGGCGGCTCTCCGAACAGCGTGTGAAGGTGCCTCTTAGTCTCCCCACGTTAGTGGGAGAGAACAAGAGTTGGTTTTGGCGGGATTCCTATTGACTGCAGTTGACGTGCTTAATCAGCTGCATAATACTTTGACTTACTTACCTGACTTATATTTTTTAAAAATACCCTTTTTAATATTATAACACACACACCCAACTCATACACGAGATAACAAATATCATACATTATTATTAGAGTTATTATTAGTTCATTATTGAGTTAGTTGGCGACTCCCTATCTTGTTAGAGTGATTTGCATCAAGATGCAAAGGACCGTGTAGTTGATGCGCTTAGTCAGCTGCATAATACTTTCATTTACTTACCTGACTTATATTTTAAAAAAATTATTTTTCAATATTATAACACACACACCCAACTCATACAAGAGATAACAAATATCATACATTATTATTAAAGTTCTTATTAGTTCATTATTGAGTTAGTTGGTGACTACCTGCCTTATTAGAGAGTGATTTGCATCAGGATGCAAAGGACAGTGCAATCTTTCATGCAGTGGACGACTTTTCATGCAATGAGTTCACGGTATGACAGCCCAGTGCATAAATGGGTGAATTTTCATCTTCCATGCAATGCGTTTGATTGCAATATGCTTTTCTAATATGGCTGCAGACTGTTGAGTGGTATAAGAGATGGAAAGGCCTAGAGGCACTAGTTGTGATACCGGGAAAAAGCGCTACGAAGTACTGGAGGCTAGCGGAAGATGAGAAGATCCGAAACCTCATTGAACATTATGGAGTGAAGAATTGAAATAAACTAACGTTGTCTTTGTATGGACAAGTTATAGATCGAGGTGATACCACCCATTTGATCCCAATATTAACAAGAATCCATTCACGGAAGAAGGGGAACCCAAGCTTCTTGCCAACCATCGTACTTACGGGGGCAACATGGGACTCAATCATAACGTGGCTGCGTTCTGGAACTCCAAACAAATGGTTTCTTAAATACAAGGAAATAAATCACCCGATTCCGAGGTTGTTTGCCTTCATAAATTTTCTTGAAGCGGGAAGCTCTTAGTTGTGGGAGCTCATCTCAACTGGTTTTTGTAGAGTTATAATCCTAGAATAATCGTAAAAACCTAGCTTGATACACCCTTTTATATCAAGACTGAACTTAGTTTTAAATTAATTACACTGTATTTTCTACTTTTTCCATGTCAATCAATGGGGCTTCAAGCTCTTAAGTATTGCACATTGAACTGCAGTTCACGTAATGTCCAACAGAAGAGTTTTTTTCTTTTTTCTTTTTCTTTTTCTTTTTTTCCTGTTAGTGATTGATTTTATTGGTCTAGACCTTTGTTAATTTCAAATCCCTCAGTTTCACGTGCATGATCTTTCAGTTTAACGTAAATCTTACTTGCCAATGTTTTCTGTGGTCTAATGGTGCCCGATCTACCGATCGACAGTGTTGCTTTCCCGGAAAACGCTGTGGGACAGGCGGAAAGAGCACTGTTTCGGACTCGGTTTGATCCGATCCAGCACTGTGTTTTCTCAAGTCAATGTCAAAACTGTATCGGGAACCAACCCATCTCAATCAAAGTCTTCGGTCTACATTTTCATTTTTTCTCTTTTGGGTAGATAAAGGTCCCGTTTCTGGACACTAGGACGGCTTTTGGTTATTTCTTTATTTTCTGAAGAGGGTTACAGGGGAGGGGTCAATTTCTCACGACCACCCTAACCTTCCTCAGAGAACAGCCTGTGCCTACCCCGAAAACGAAGACCCTTGCTCACTTATCTTCTCGCTGCCTGTGGGACTCATTTCCTAATTCATAAACATGTATGCGTACACAAAGAGCATTCTTAAACCTTTTTCAGAAAATTCATTAGAAATATGTGAAGAGTGAAAACTATTCTTTATAACATATTCAGGTTCAACCCACTTTTTCTTGCGGCATTTCTCTCCACATCTTGAGCAACCGATTTGCAAAGGTTGACCAGGATTGTTTTGGCCTCATTAATGGAAATTTTGTTTCTTCAAAGAACAATATGTAGCCACTGACTAAGGAGCTTTGAGGGAAAGTGGAAGAAAATTAGCAGTCATTCACATCTATTCTGGGAACCTAAGACTTCAATAGTAACCCATCTAAATACAAATTGTTTTGCATTAAAGAATTTGCACTTGAATTATTTCAGTGCACTCTTTGTCTTTTGATGGTTCTAAACAAATAAAGCTCAACATATCAACAAGTAATCTCTCCGTGTATTATCAGGAATTTGGGAGTGGTTACCAAGATGAATTTTTTACCATGTGAAAGCAGGTAACACATGATGAATAAGCATCATATTTAGATGCCAGACTTTGCACAGAAGATAAATCTGCTTCTCTAAAATCACTAAATCCAAGTTCCGTTGCATGGATTCCACCACTGATAAAAGCTGATTGAATTACAGCCTCATTTGCACCCTTAATACCATGGTCGTGAGAGTCACCTATGGCAGTAGAATCAGGAGCATCTATACCAGTCATTACCGTTGCTGCTTCATAAATTATCTTATCAGGCTTGCTCATGCATTTCACTTCACCCCCAAGTTTCTCATATTTGGCTGCCAAATTGCGAGGCATTTCATGTAAAGCTCAACCATTAAGCCAAAGGTCATGACCTATCGATTTGACAAACTTAATTACTCTTGTATTTCATTACCCATTAAGTTCCCATAAGCCCATAACAATTTAGTATTTAATTCTTTTCCTAAGAACACCACAGTTGTTGATGGCAAAGTGGGTAAGTAACAAATGTCCGTTGTGTGGCTAAAGGTTGTGTCAAATAAACAAGAGTTTTTAACAATTATTCAAAAATAGCCTAGCACAGCACCAAATGAAAAACTCAGAAGAAAAAGATTAGAGAGAGTTCCCTTCTATTGAAGCCCACCTAAAGACATATTTTATGTTATTATTTGTGCACTGCTTTACTTAGCTATACATCTAACCATACACGTAGGTGTTGAAGAACCTGAAACTAAGAAGTCGTAAGCCTCCTTGACAGACCATTAGGCCAAGGCATCTTGAAAGTTATTAAGTCCAGTTGTCAAACTGCATGTTAGTTCCATTGTGCATACATGGTTTATCCTTTTTCATGCGACACATTACTTCGTCCCTTTTCGATCTGTAGATATCAACGTTATGGCTTTCATCTTGCCATCCCATGATGCAGGTGAACCGCGTTTTTTCAAGAAAGTCGGCTCTGAACTTGAATAAATAGTCACCTCCAAGGGCAAGCGTATGCACGCCATGTCGTTGTCCTTCATCATGCAGTGCACATCGAGGTCCAAATCACCCTCTAATCTGTTCATTCTAAAAACCAAGGCTGCAAGGAAAGAAACATGTTTGGGAAAAGGGTCATGTCTGAGTTTTCTTTTCCATCTCTTTGAACTTGTAAAACTGGAATGTTTAAGAGGATGAAGCAATGTATTTCATGAGTGTCATGGGTGTCATGGGTGTCATAGGCAGCACACATGAATACAACAATGGCAATTAAAGAAACATTGTGAAACGAAAGGATAGCAAACTTATAAATTTAGAGAATTAATCATAAATCTAAATTTGTAATCCTTATTTTTGAAACTTGATTAAATGAAATTTAGACTTCTGAATTGTTTTGCAATACATATCATGTATTTAGCAGTAACTTTATTTCTTCCTAGCAAAATCATGTTTAATCAATTCATTGATAATTCAGTGAAGTTATATATCTATTTTCCCCACCCCCTATATGGCAAAGTGGGAAGGTGACTAATGTCCGCCATATGTTTAACTAAAAACTTGATTGAGGGTTAGGCTGCCATTATGCTTCATGGTTGAGTCTGGCTTCCCTTTTCACAGTCTTACTTGACATCCTTGAGTTTTGAAAAGACGAAACCAAAACTCAAACCAAGTTTTTTAAAACATTTGACTATGTTGAACCCTAGTTCCTCTAAGAAAGTTTTTTTTTTTTTTTAACCTTGTAAATAAAAAATATATACTTAATTTGAAGAAAATTTTAAATAATATTTGTATATGTATAACAATGGTAGAGAGAGAGAGAGAGAGAGAGAGGCTCTGTCTCACAGATGACTTGTCTGTCTCTGAATATTCACCGAAAGGGGCCCCTATATCTGCCGTAGATGATGAAGTAGCATATGATCGGCTCTTACTCTTAATAACCTACGAGATAGACAGAGAAGCAGGCGAGAAGACAATCTCTACGACATAGAAATTCCTGGCATGTTTCGGATTCTGACTTCGCCATGTGAAGGAGGGTGTTTGGTGGGGAAGCATGTCGGTCCTTCACTCTGATCTGCTTTTCTGTCGCTGCACATCATCTTCTTTTGTTTCTTTTCTCTGTTCCCTGCCTGTGACTCTCTGCCGCTTCTCCCCACTCCCGTGATGACACTTCTTCCCACAACCACAAAACTGGTTCCAACCTCGTTTTTCGCTCCATATGTTCCTTTCCAATGCTTAATCCGTTCTGTATAAAACGCCGAATGCAGCCACCTAAATCCTCAGTTTCTGCCGTGATGAAAATGCAGAGGCAGTCTCCGTCCAAGCTTCTCTTTGCTCTCCTTCCTCTCTTCACATTCTCCTGTCTCTTGTACCATGGTCTGTCTCTTTCTCTCTCTCTCTCTCTCTCTCTCTCTCTCTCTCTCTCTCTCATCCCTTACCTGTTAAAGTTTCCCAAATCTGATTTAGGAACTTTTTCAAAAAAAATTAAATTCCGTATTAACCTCTTTACAAATAGAATAAATGGCAACTAACCTTAAATTTATTTAAGAAAAAAATTTAATATAATATCTTATTCTACACTCAAGGAGCAACAACTTCTATGCATGAAGCTTCCAACCCAAAGTCACTTGTTAGGCAATGTGGCAAAATTTTTTTTTTTTTTTTGGGTTAGTCAAATGGGATTTTGGATCCAGTAACTAATCATTAAATTACTAGTTTATTGAAAATTATATATTACCTAAGATCTTATTTGAAAATTCCTTTTACAAGGACAACAAACTGCTTAATATAACCAAGTTTTGGATGAAACTGAGTTTTTTAGCGTTTCCACAAGCACAAGCATACACAATCGCACGGGATTTGTCTAAAACAGATGAACAAATTACCTGTGATTTCTTTGCTTGAAGCTAACCAGGTGATGAAACAAATTGCAGGGATGGGAGAAAACTGTGTAGCCAATTCGCCGACGGTGCAGCAGACTCAGGTGGGATTCGGAGAGCCTCCAAAGTTCATGGTGCAGGTGCGGAACAACTGCCCGATGTGCCCAGTTATCAACATCCATTTGAACTGCGGAAAGTTTCCTCAGCAACTGGTCAATCCCGTGCAGCTCAGAGTGCTTGCCTACGACGACTGTGTCATCAACAGGGGGTTGCCATTGGCACCCTTGCAAGAGCTGTCCTTCAACTATTCTCATTACAAGTTTGAAATGCACCCCACGACCTGGTCTTTCCAGTGCGAGTGAGCTGTGTCAACACTTGTTCTTGAATTCCCATTTGTGTTTGCCTGCTGGTCTCTTTCCTTTCCTGTTCTTATTTTTGTTTTTGGTGACACTTCTCCAGTTTTTCCCTAGAAAGAGAATTATCTTGCAACAAATGCAATGTAATTCATTCACTCAATCATAAACCATTTACATCATTGGATATCTTGTTTATATATTTTAGAAGGGTAACAAAATCCGTGCTTTATTTCTTCTTTTGTTTGTTTTTTTTAAGCTAATAGCAAATTATTCTGACAAAAATGAGTCAGCCCTATGATTTCTAAGAGCCGCTCATTAGTTTCAAGCGAATTCCCTGTAATGTTTTGCGATACGTCAAATGGCCTAGAAGGCTGCTGTGCTGTTCATCCAAACAGATCCATTTCCAATTGATTAAGGTCCCTTGAATCCTCAATCTCGAATTGCTTTTACGACCACTTTCGTATTAAATTACCATCAACTATCCGCGGAGTTTAATATTCACTTCGCTTTTATAATAAAACGTTTGAGGCTTTGTCGAAAAATGTCAATCTGGAATTGTTGGCCCAAGAACACGAAGTCCTTTTCTGTAAGAGGGATAAGAAGCGAAACTTATCATTTAGATGGCAGAATCTCTATTGGTCTTTCTGTTAACCTTTCTACTATTAACGTTTAGTGGACGTCAATTTGACAAAGTTTTACAACTAAACATTAGGTAATTAACTCGACTACCATACAAATTAGGTTGCCCGAATCTCAGTAGAATAGATCTTTAGTATCAAAATGAAAATCTACAAGTGGCTTGAGTCATAGTTAAATTTTGATATCAAGTAGCACAATTACTTAAACTTCTACCGAGGTTTCGAGGCCGACACAACGGTTTTACAGATCAATCCATCTAATCTTACATTCATAAATTGGAGGCAGTATCGTATATTATAACAAAACCCAAGCTTCCAAGTTCAAATAATATGTGCTCTAAAAGCTAAAAGCTGCTGACTCTAAGCTTTCATAAATTTCCATGTATTCACAATGGGTAGAAAAATTTAACCCATAGCGAAGCATTGGTACAATGAGTAATCCTAGTTTCTTTCCATATCAGGTATGAAGATGAGTACACAACTGAGAGAGGTATTTGGAGCACAATCTTATCAACAATGTCATGTTTTCCTACTTATGATCAGCTTTTCTGAATTTTTTTATCTTGACCGTTAGTACTTTGTATTAGCTGAAGACTAGCAGCATTCAGTAAAAATATTGTGCAGAAGAAGAATTAAGAACAACAAAAGTATAGACCATCGAGTATTCAAACTGCAGGCAGAAGAAATATGGTGGGGACCTACTAGATGTACTGTTCCAGATTGTTCATCCTGCAGTTTAATGCTTGAAGAACCTGAAATCAGATGAACGATAATAATAATGTGAGACTTTCAATTTGATTGCAACAGTTTTTATTAATTTCCACTTCATAGTTAAAGCTATTTAACTTCTCAATCAATGAGTTGGAAGTCAAACCAAGGTTAAGCAAGTTTGGAAGCTAAAATCCAACCTAACACCATTCCTCCTCCCTTTCAGCTTAGGAGAAAGAATTGTAGCAAGGGCTGTCTAAATTCACATCAAAATGGCATGTATCATATGCAATTTATTATATGGACGAAAACTTCAAGGACCTCGACAAAAAAGAGTAAGTGGGCCTGACTATACGCATAGCTGGGGCTCTTAGGTCAAACAAATTCCAAGAAACTAAAATAAAACGTAACGAAAAAGCAAAACTAGAATAAAGGAAAGATACATGATACATACAGTTGTATTCTCTCCATCCAATGGTTTGATTCTCAAGATCATACAAGACTAGCTTATTAGAAAGGACCAGATCTGCAAAACAGAAGGGTTAAATTTTCAATGACAAGGACCATGGAATTATAACAAATTTATACTCAAAAATTCTTGACAGATTACAGTTGGAATGAGGAAAGAAAAAGACTTTCTGCCAATATTAATATAAGGCTTCTAGAAAAGGTCAAGTCCAAACCTAGTGGGGCTCTCAAAGCTAACTCTATTACAAGTGAAGAGAATCTTTTGGTAGTTCTAAACAACCAGTACAAGACAGCTTGATCAAAACCAACCCTAACAGAACAAATAGCATTCTGAGGTTCTTGTACTATTTTGATACAAAGAGATAAAAAGACTTTTAATATCCACAAACTTCTACTGGGAGCTCAGAGGCTTGGATGCTTCATAGTGTTGAGGTTAGAAGTGCCCCAGAAGAGGAAAGGATGAACAAAATGAATATAGTAGGAAATGATAGTTAAGACGAGATCCTGAAGCAGGCTATATGCAGGTTAGAGTTTCTGGGGTTTCCTCAGAAGAACATCGGATGTACAAAGGTCCCTTTGAAATTTCCTTTTTGCATAGACAACAGCTTTGGAAGAATTCTAACTAATGCGTAACCTTAGTAAGGAAGATTAATTTTTGACCACAGATGATAGCTTCAGGCAGACTAAGCAGTATTGAATGTAACACACCCCCGTTATCACTACCTTCCAACTCTCTTAAGGGCATCCTGACTCACCAGTTCTCTTTCATCAAGTAACAGCTCCAATTTTTATCAAACCAGGGACAATTTCACAACAACGTGACCTTCCAGAGAAGTGTGAAATCTTTTGACACTTACGATTATCAGAGATCTCGATTTAGAGAGTCAAACCCTAAGACTTGAAAAATGGGAAACAACATATTCAGATAATATGCTAAAAAGTTCGTCTCAGATCCAACCCTCCAATGTATAGTAATTACTCAACAACATAAGTAATAAGCCCCAAGGCAATCGTGAAATAAAAATAAAAATAAAAAATTGGGCACACACCTCCTAAAAGGGTCAAGTTCATCCTATCCCTGGATTGCATCCCGCTGTTTTGCCATCCAAGACACCACAAACCTTCCTGCAAAGATCCACAAAAATTAATTGACTGACTGATGAAGAAACACAACGTAACATAGTTTAAGGAAATGGCAAGTCTGCAAGAAAGAAATGCTGCAAGGCAAGAATATATCCATATAGAAGATTGGATAGAGCAATGACAAGAATGCAAGAAATCCACCAAGGATATAGATTATGTAATATTTCAAGCAACACCAGTTGGAAAATGCTCAAGAAATCCAGAGTAAACCAGATAAGAGTGATGCCACGTAAAAACTGATGATTCATTGACTTGAACAACCCCTTTCCCCAACTGTCAAGATTTGAAAAACCTTGTACTGGACAATGGCGATCCCTTGCCACTAATATTTTCTATATTACCATCCAAAATCTAGTTATCCTTGGGCAAAAGCCCATATGTCGGAGAGATAATTCTTTGGAAGACCTGCTTAATATATGCTTGATTTTGTGACAAGAATAAAGAATTTGCAATTCCCAGGGCTCCTAATTCATAGGGGCTCACTAGTCCTATGTCGACTTACTGGAGATTATTTGGGTGAGCCCCTGATGGATGCAAACACAAGTATTCAGCTCCAAAAATTCTGAACTGTAGCTAGTTGAAGGAAGAGCTACAGGTAGATAAGACCAAAGGTGCTTGGGTTTGGTCTTTGATGTAAGATGAGGAAACGCATAGCTACTGCTTGCAAGAAATTTAAAAGAGCTCATGGAGTTATAGACAGAAGATTAAGAAAATGGAGAGAAACAGAGGAGATAGAGAGAAAATACCAAACAAATTTTTCTTAATACTAACATAATTACATCATAATTGCATCATAAGAATAAAGAATTTGCAATTCCCAGGCTCTTATTTCATAGGGGCTCACTAGTCCTATATCGACTTACTGGAGATTATTTGGGTGAGCCCTTAATGGATACAAACACAAGAAATTTAAGAATTCGGCTCCAAAAATTCTGAACTGTAGCTAGTCGAAGGAATAGCTATTGGTGGATAATACCAGAGGTACTTAGGTTTGGGCTTTGATGGAAGATGAGGAAACGCACAGCTACTGCTTGCAAAGAAATTTAAAAGAGCTCATGGAGTTTTAGAGAGAAGATTAAGAAAATGGAGAGAAACAGAGGAGATAGAGAGAAAATACCAAACAAATTTTTCTTCATACTAACATAATTACATCATAAAAAATGAAACAATTTGATTAAACGGGAGAACTATACCAGGTAACATTGCCTAGATTCTCAAGACACTCCAATCATCAGAGTCTTGATATCTGTTGACTATAAAAAGCTGAAGCCCTAAAGCTTTACGATACTACCTCTAAAATTGCATAAACCTCTAAACCCTCTGAAGTCACAAGTGGACACCCACTATACTATACTTTTTATAAAAGTGAAATTATGTAAAAAGTCATGATACAAACTACTCCTCCATGGCTGCATTATCAGGTCATTAGAATATAAGAAAATTGCTAGAATAAGAATAAGAAACATTATCAAGGAGCAGAAATTGCTTCCCTTGCAGGCTATTTGTAGTTAGAATGCCTAACAAATCTGAAATTGTTTTTTCATTATTTGTGAGTTACAAGCCTAAGGAAAAGATGGTTGCAGTAACGCCATAAAGTAGGAGGCAAGTTGGACACTTTGACGAATATCAATTTTTCTGGCCACCCACGGCATACAGCAAGTTATGCACAAAAGTTTAGCATGTTTTACATTGCCAAGACATTCATATTAGGCAAAAATAAAATGATTAGTACAAAAACTAAGTGTGCACTTTTTACGCATGATGATCGCTGTTAGGATATGGTTGGCACAGTTCCTAAATGTTTAAGCTTTACAGTATCTCACATCCCTTTTTTTATTTCTTGCGTTTCACATATGCCAGGCCAAAATCTGATTCACAGTTATTAACGGAGGTTGCAAGTGAAGGTTATCAACTAGGAAGAACAAATATTTCAAATACATATCAAGAAAAGAGTTCGTTCAGATGTACACCTGATTTTTGCTATTTATTTTTGAAGTAAAACCTAGAATAATGCATCAGTTTAACACACCTTTAATGCATTTACCAATTATTGTTTCTCCATCATAACAAATCCTATATTGTCAAGAATTTATATCGATGTGCTTGTAGCATATAATATCAGTAGCTCATATCTACATCAGTGCTTCATAGGGTATTCATGAGGCGATTAATATCCATTTTGCCCAATTCCCAGATACTTCTTAACAATTCCTATTGAAAAGAGTGATTGATATGAAACTTCCTTGCAGAAAAATTTTGAGCAGCATAAATTGAATAGATGCAGGGGCTCTGAATGTACGTGCATTTACCACAAGAACAACTTAAGCACTACACACTGGCACTGGAAAAGAATCTGAGAAGCTTAGACTTAAAACTTCTATAAAAACACCAGTGATTGTTGCAATTACTATGATATTTGTATTGACCATAGAAACAAATGAACAACCAGGAGAACTAATCGACATGACATCAAAACTAAAACCATCACGTTGATGTTGTAGGCAAAACTGCATTAGTCAATGCCCATAATCTTCCAACTTCAGCATAAGAATCAAATGCAACATAGAAACAGAAGACCAAAACAAAAGCAAGTAAATTTTTTTGAAAGAAACATATCCAAAGAGCTCCTTAGATGGCTTGCTAGATAAACTTACAAAGGGGAACAGATAATCATGTGGATAAACCTTCAAAGAAAGAGAGTTCTCAAAATGAAAGATGACAGGTGGAAATCCATCGTCAACACTGCAATTGAAAGCAAAACTTGTTAAATCAAAGAAAGATCCTCAACACATTATTTTAAATATGCCAGAATCATATAGCATCTATAATTATACACTATATATATCAAGCCAGAAGAAAATGGCACACTTGAGTGACAAAGAGTCTTTGGATGATTAATGAAACTAACTAGTGTCGTCAAGAAAACAAGATACGGGACATTTGTAAGAATAATATAGATGGGAAGTATTCAAAACAGAGTTACCTATTTTTCCAGAAGACTACTAAAAAAACACCTGTTCAAAATGAATATGTCAAAAGTAATGAATAAAATGGTCTTCATTTGAACTACTTGAAAGTTACAAATATATTTTTCTTAATCAGATCAAAAGCTAAGGCTTTCTTGTTGGATTTATGAAAATCTCCAATTTCAATGTGTATTTTACCTCATACATCCAGGTTATTCATCAAGCACCAAAAGGTTGCGGAAGCACTGGTGATAACTTAAAATGAACCCACTCAGAAACCAAGATTTACATTTTAAGTTACTAATTCCAGCTTTTACTGATGATTACATATCATCTTAGCTAAGAAACTTACTGAGTCATTTTTTGAGATTTGAGCAAGTACCTATACTGAGGTCCAAACAGGTAAAGCAGTTGACCTTTTTTGAAGACTCAATCAGTGCTTGGCCCGGAGGTTAGTAGACTTGACACAACAGTGATACTGCCTTTTCTAGCACCATCTAGCTCCTAGGTCATTTACTCAAGGGCCTCAGCTCACATGACTAGCATCACTAGAATGGCCACTGTAGATTTTAACTAAAGCATATATTTATCAATCAAATGTCGACAGCAGTACTTTTTGTGTTCTCTCTTATACATCTTTACCCATTTAGAACCATGATCTTTCAACCCATACTTTTGATTTGCATCTTCTCACTCAGAAAGTCAAGTGAAGTCTTAACTTGATCCATAACATCCTATTTATCTTCTTCCATCCCTCAATATCATGAGACAAGGAAACTAAGTGACATCTATTGAAAAATAAATGGAACTTGGTTAGCCAAAAGCCTACCAAAATATCACAATCATATTGAGAGATGAAAACAAAAACGAAAATTGCTTCTTCATATCGCAAGTCTTTTGATCACTTGGGAGATATATCCATAAACGCCCTCCATAAGGTTTACAATTACAATCTCTATACTCTTCCGCGTTTTCCTATATATACATGCATGTGCAGATAACTTAGAAAAAATCCTTCAGGGTTGAGATCCAATATCTTTCTATATTTCCTTCTCTTTCTCTCTAGGCATCAAAACCACATCTAGCTACTACCATTTGTTAAAATTAAAGTCTCAGTATATTGTGCAACATACCTTTTGGAGTACTGAAAGCATGTATACTCATTGTGAACAGTCTGAACTTTCAAATCTGGCTGTTGAGAGATTATCTGCCAAAGATATTGAAATATGTAAATAGGAAACTTCAAACTAGCAAGTCAACAAGATAGAGCTGCTATATATCAATCACTTCACTAATGGCTCATATAAATAACATACGTTGCTCACTAATGGCTCATAAACCATTTCTGGAAGATAGGCCAAGGTTGTACCACTGTCTATTATCGTTCCTTTTCTGTCCCCAACCTCAAACACCTCTCTTGAAAGATTTAGAAAGTAGCGACCAACTTGAACAGCTGTCATATTCACATTGTAATGTGGCCTAAAAAATTTAACAAGAAGAAATAGCTTAGTAAATTAAACTCCATACAATAATACATAACACATGTGAGAAGAAAAATTCCAAATAATTAGTAATGAAGGACTCATGAATGCAGAAAGCAAAAGGAAAAACATATTAGATGAGCATATACATTGAAAGAAATACCATTAAACAGAACAACACTATTAAGTAACTGCATTCAATTGTGAAATATTCAAATTTGGTCCATAGATTGCACGTGATTGCTTATTGAATGCATTGTAATAAACATAGAACTTATAGACTATTTCTTTTATATAACAGGCCTATCAACTCAGCTTTTCCATATGTTTTCCTTTCAGATCCTATGTTTTTAAAACACGTCCACAAATATACCATTTCTGCTTGATTAGATGTGACTGCTATCTTCTTAGTTTCAAACGGCTCAGTTCCTTTGCAGTTAAGAAATCCAAACTGCCAGATTCTTTTAACTCTTTCCTCCTTGTCAGAGATCTTCAGAGTACCAAAACCAATCCATAAACTTTAGCAACTTGTATCTTAGTTATCATATCTGCACACTTGCAGATAATTGCTTCACAGCACATGGCTCTTCAAGCGCATAAATAATGGAGCAAAATACTAAAAGTAGCACAAACATATCCCACTTACTAAAGTTTGAGTTCTAGAATTTGCTTTAAGCCTTGTATATGAGTATCCTTATTTGGAACAAATGACTGCAAGCTAAACTGGATATCAAATCAGCAAATTTTTCCAATTGATAAAAATAAAGACAGCAATGACATCTCTTCCAAAGCCATGTAGCTCCATCTAAATCAAAAATTAGCTTATTATAATATTCTGGTGTTACAAGCAAAACAAACACAAATAACTGCAGAGATTCTATGTAAGACACACAACAGACAACAATTAAGCCCAAGGACATTACATACTGGTCCGGTACCAAAGGAGTTGTGTTCACTTTCGGTTGCACAACATGCCCAATAGCAAAGATACCTCCCCCTTTTACTCCATCTAAGCAGTGAGCAAACATCTTTTTCACTCTTCCAGATGAAGCTAGCTGTGAAATTACCGACGAGTTTGATTTTCCAAAACCAAGTATTCCATCAAGTGCCTCTTCATTAGATGAATCTAGACCTCCAGATTGTCTAGCACCACACCTACACCAAAAACATCAGAGCCCTCACATAAACATTCCCCAAAAGAGAGAAAGAGAAAAATAACACCCAGTTAACAAGAAAAGAACAAGTTTATATCACTGAGTTAGTCATTAACAAGTTTATATCATTGGAAAATTAGAAAGAAGTACAAGGCATCAAGGGGAACTTCATGAGATTCGCGAAACTTCCATGAGAAAATAAAGAAAGAAAAAATACAGCAAAGCACAAGATATCAAATAATAAAAAGACCTTTGATTCACAATGAACTTAAGTTACTATACACATTCCATGGATGGTCAAATCCAGACTATCACCGCCTAAGAAATATAAAAATAGAAAAGAAAAAAAGTGATTAGCCTGCCATAAAGTACATATTTGTTATTTTACCAACAAACCTACATAATGCACGTCTTAATGGTTAAGGATACCTTCCCACTGAAAGTCCCCCCATCCAAAACTTAAGGTACTATACACATTCCATGATGAAGTCTACAAACACTTCAGGTTCAGCAGCTATATGTCTACATCTAAAGTGGCAATGACAAAATTGTCAGCTAGCAGCAGACAAAGCACAAAGTTAATGATACATATTACTGAAACCTTTGTATTAACTAAAAGAACTAGTTTGTAAAAAAATTGTTTAGATAATTTTTCAAGCGTAACTGCTCTTAGTTCTCAACTCAAGCTGGAGTATAATTCACATACCCCCTCATCAAGGAAGGGAACACGCATACAACAAATAACAGTCAGTAGTCACACTTCATTTGTCAAGAATCAGGAAAGTTAAAATAAAATAACTGTCCTACCCCCAAAAACACTAAAATCCATTGTAGCCCTAGTGTGGCATTGGACTAAACCACAAAACGTTTCACCTACCTCAATTTATGAAAGGCTCCAAGTAAAGCTTTCAATATAACAACACAGCACACACTATCACACACACACACACAAACACACAGATAGATGTACGAGCACTTTCAAAACATAATAGATGGAGGAAATGGTAGGGATTTCTAATTATGTTGATGAAATAAGTTGAACCAATTCAGTGCCTTTCATCTATATCAGTCCACAGAAGTCTCTAGCTTCCACCTCTAGCAATCATATTCTCAAAAGAAAAATGACCTCTGGTAATCATCGTAAGTGGTCATACTCAAGGCTTCTTTTGTCAATACAAATCAAACTGTAGACTGTGACACCAGCTCTCAAAATCTGGCCCGTCAGAGATCAAGTAGATAATAATCGAATTACATAAAACAAGCACTAAACATGGTTCATGTAAGCCTACATACATCTGCTGATTAGAGAAAACCATTATAAGTGCAGATAGTTATGACAAGATGAGAACTTGGGACAACAGAAATTGACAACTTACATCAAGCCTAAAACCAACCACTAGCTGCTTTACATGTCATGTCCTAAGTAATTGAATGAAGACTTGATCCCATGTTTCGTGAGTACTCCCCCAATCTTCCTCTTAAGCCCATTCACCGTAATATTGGTTTTATGAAGCAAAATGAAGACAAAATAGAACAGCCACCATATTGGTGATTAGGAGACTTCACTCATTTTGCCACTTCCATGGGAATGCTAACGTAGGAAGCTAACTTTTAGAGCAGAAAAGCAGAATCTGAAAGCAAAAACTTAAATCAATACCACTTTTGGGTATTCAATGAGAACCTCAAAACTCCACCAAAGCCATACAAAGACTTTTTTATGAAGAAAGCAAATTCAGATGATCAACACAAACCTGAACTGCCAACAAGGAATTACCATTAAGAACGTCCAGATTCTAGGTCTTGGGGAAGGGATGAGGAGAAAGCTAGAGAACATTTTGAATTGCAATACATATTCACACTCACAAAGATCATCTTTGGTGATAAATAACCCTCAAGTCCATTATCTCTTAACCATATGAAATCTCACTCTCACTATAACCTGATGAGGTGCCTAAAAATCTAAATGTAGAAGTATCAAATAGTTTTATATCAACAAACCAATCATGAACACGTGAACAGGCAAATTTCACAAGAGTAGCATACATCAGATTGCATTAAGAGTACAATGAGAAATCATAATCATACATACAAATGCCCAAATGAAGTGGTCCATTAACAAAAGAAGTACGGATTATAAACTTACCCAAATATAACACTTCCATTACCAGAGGTAGTTTGTAAGTCTCCAGACACTCGATTATACAGCACGACATCCTTTACGAAGTATCCGGCGGTGGAACTGCCATCTCCATATATCTGAAGATACGGACAGGACTTATTAGATGTGCAGCCAGATAATGGACCGCCATTTATCTCTAAGCAAAACTGTTGATTGCAAGGAACCAATTTCCCAGTGGTTGAGTCATCTATGTCGTATAGCGTCAGGTCAATCTGTTGGAAGAAGAATGCAGAATCAGAAAGAAGCAATCAAACGCGTATTTACAATCAATAGGAGGAGAAAAGGCAAGGAATTGAGATAGATAAGGGAAGGTAGCATACACCAAGGTTGCTCCTTCTGGGGCATTGGGTGCATTGAATGCAGTTGATCCACATAATGTCACTTCCTGTATCTACTTGCACGTAGTAGTCCTTTGGAGGTGTTCCAATCCCTATTTTAGCATAGTAAAGCCTATAACATACCCAAAAACACAGTAAATCTATCGGTACCTCCTTGTGATAGGAATAATTCCAAAAGAACAACTAACATGCCTAAGAATAAGAAAGCCGTTGGCAATTTTCACAAAATTACGACAACGCTATCCTACTTGCTATGATAACAATTAAATTCGCAAACTCCAAGTCGTCAGAACAAAAGGATTGAGAACGTAACTCTACGCGTTCGTGCATAAAAATCAAAACCAGTAATGGACGGAAATGGAAACAAAGAGAAGAATCAAGAAACGGCCAAAAGAAAGTGTAGGACCAACCCGACGGCATCTGGACGACCGGAGCCGCCCAGGGGGAGATCGACGCCGGCAAGAATCCGTAGCTGGCGACGGCTATCGTGAGCTTTGAGTTGAGTAAGCGAGCGCTCTTGTCCGGCGTATTTGTACTTAACGCTGAGCACGCCGTTGTTTGCAAAAACACCAGCGACGCCGGTGCTCGCAGCAATCAGAAGTGACAAAACCAGCATGACCGACGCGCAGGAGCTGAACCGCCCTCCGGTTATGGCCATCATGGTCCTCGTCGTCGTGGTCGGAAATTCAACCAAGTCTTTCAAAGCGAGTTACATGTGTTCCTGAAAGGCGAACCCAACGCCATTGGTCGATTAGGTGGAGTCAAGCCCCTCCACTTTTACCCACAGGCTAGCGGTGGGCCACGCCCGGCCATTGTTTTCCCTGCGCTCAAACGTGAATATCATGCGCCACGCGACAGGAGGATTTTGAACCTGTTTTTGACACTTATCCACTAAAAATATTCTGATCTTGAACAAGGCCGGCCTCCACTTTCTCGGGCCCCTGAATGCAACCTGATCTTGATAGGCTTTTGTTGAAGACCCATGTTGAGCTGGAGCTCAAACAGTATCGCTCTGAAATTCTTTACAATTCGTACCACAGCCTGGACTTAACCTTTTCGTTTGAAACAGATTGCTAAAATCACATAAGGATCTAATTCATGATCAAGCATTATAATTAAACTTAAGCCTTAATATGGTGTTAGAAATGACTTAACTTTTTCGTTTGAAACAGATTGTTTAAAAAAGAAAATAACAAACATATAAAGAACATACTAAACCAAAATAATTACTATTTCTGATAAACAAGTTGCAAAAATCAGTTTTATGATGAGAGCAAACAAGATATTCATATATGTCGAGATCCGCATCTAGAGAGGTGTTCCGGCATATACTGAAGTGCAAGTTGTCAGTGTCAGTGTAGAACAACAAGCAAATGGTTGCGTATTGGGGTGGTTTCTTCATGTGGATCCCAGAGCGGTAGTTATTTGGCAGATTCAATGACATAAGGGTGAGCCTTTCATTCAAAAGAAGATAGGTCAAATTGTAACCCCTTATTACTAAGAAACCAAACATGCTTTATGATGTCTGCCTTAGATCATTTTCTCAAAAGAAGCACGCAAAAAGGTTCCACTTCCTTCACCAGAACCTGCAGTAAGAGGAATACGGGAACCATTTCCTGTTGAAACAATTACTGCAATTAATTTTGGTCCCCAAAAATGTTTGTCCAATTTTGGCATGGGAAATTCAAATCCTCTCGGAATTTAAATTCAAAACCTAACGTAAAGCAGCTTCCCTACGCAATTGATTAGCTTAAAAACCAGAGACAGGTAAAAACTGAGACAGGTCCCTGCATGCTTCAATAATGAATAATTACTTTGTAACATTCTAATTGCATTTTTACAAAATTCTAATGCCATCGCACAATCGTTTGTATGCTCATGGTAGAAGTCAAGGTAAACCGAAGCACCTTTTCCACAAGGGAAAATTAAAATTCTGTTAATTTTTTGACATCATTCTCAAGTAAGTTCAGAACCAAATAAGCTTGAACCAAGCCAATTTTGGATCAGCTTTGGGGTAACGGAGCCGACCAGAGGAAAGCATTAAATCTGCGAAGATCAATGCACCAATTGCGACCGCTCACAGAAGAAGCTTCACTCAATTGTGTTGTGAGAAAGAGAAAAATCAGAGCTCTACAAACCCATCTGCCCTGGTAAAATCCAGATGATGAGCAGATTGCTGAGAGGAAAGATCTGTCTTCAGAAGGATCTCAGATGAGCCTATTTTTACAATGAGAAACTTCTGCAAAAGAACATGGAAGACTCATCATTACAGAAGAACATGCAGAATTAGTCGTGAGATATCAGACAAGAAGAACAAGCCATGATTAGGGGAAAAAATGGCAGTTTAATGACATTAAACCAAAGTTTCTCATGGTGGAATAGATGCAGTCCCAACACATCCAGAGTTTCACTGCATGGAGTCAATTACAGGTTCAAAAAACATGCAAATATTGCTTCAAAACAAACTTCAACTAGGAAAGAAATATTTTTCCTTTATTTCAGAGTTTCTCCAGTTTACAAAATTTTGACTTGACACTTGCGAAGTTGATAAATTTTCGTTATGGTTTCCTTGAACTCAGCATTTGAGCAACTGATAACTCCTCAACTTTTTAACCACATTAATTCAATGTTTTAAGTCATTGCCTGAAGATGTAAATGCATAGTTTACCGAGCGCAGTCACAAATGGACAAAATGCATATCTGACAACATCCAAAAGTTCTCACATCCAGATCAATTCAAGTCCCTAGACCATTTAAACTGACCACAAAGGAACTTATTCTTCTCTCAAAAAAATATCAGAGACAGAAATAATTAATGCTTTCCTATAAGAGTTTTAGGAGATTTGTTCAGAATCCAGGACAACGCCTGTCTCCAAAATAAACAAAAATGTCTGAACTACAGGTAGTCAGCATTCTATTCTTATAGCTCAACCAAATACTCAGTTTAGGGATTTTGTATTAAACCATGAGTTTGACGAAACTCTCCATAACAAATCAGTTTAAAAAACCAATGTGACAGTTTTCACTGTTTTAAACTCTGAATGGAATTAATCACCACAGAGATATGATGACGCATGAAAACTAAGAACACTAAACAAAGGTAATAGAGAAGGAGAAATCTAGAAGAGAAGAAGAAAAAGTATAGGTAAATGGAGGGAGAAGAAACAGAAGGTAAGAGATATCTCTTCCCCAGTTTGGATGATCCACGATACTAGAAAGATGAAATGAGACTGAAAGTAGTTCACATCGATTGCATAGCTGAAGTAGCTAACCATTGCAAGCAAAAAGTGAGCTCGAATATTAGAACAGCCTAGTTATGTACTTGCTAACGGTGGCTGAGCGAACACAACCAGAAGTGCAACCAGTTTTAACAAGCTACTTGAATGCTACTTCGACTTTTAGTAACTTCACTAGATAAGTTGCACAATTTAGCATCTTAAGTTGAGTTAGCTTTGAGGTAAGTCTTGACTCAGAAACAGCCTACAAGAGATGAACTAACAGGTAGCACCCACATTATTGCGTCATTCAAGTAAGCATAGTGCACAGAGATGTAAGGTCAGCTTCTTCTAGAAGTTGAAGTTTCCATATCAACAAAAGTTGAGAAGCTTGCTAAAGTTGGTTATTCCCAGCACTCCCATCTGTTATCTCAATGTCGATGCCATCTTTCCATAATCTCCGAGTTCTACTTTCTAATCTTAGGCTAGTCTCTAGTTTTGAGAGAACCTTCTAGCTATCAACACTAGAGTCGCCAAAGGGCCCAGAAAACAACAAACGCCACTATTTATCTTCACCTCTCCTCAAACAAAGGGGCCCCGAAAGATCAGATCAGTTTGATTTTGCATATCCATCAAGAACTTATAATCCTTTACTCCTTGCAAAAGGGCCCCTTTATCAAAGAATCCTGAACCTGCACTGCATCCGAAATTTTACCATCTCTTATTTCATAATCAATAAGAAATAATAACATTTGCAAGAAAAAGAAAAGAATCTCTATGTCGTTCGTGACATAAAAAAGTGCATCAATGACAGCCCCTTGCTTTCTTCCCAAGTCCTTCCCTTTTTAGCATGTGTGGGTGGGTGGGGGAAGGTGGCCAAAAGGCTATTCCTCCCAGTTTCAGCTCACCGTGAGGAACTGTACCTGTGCTTTTCCTCCCCTCCTTCAAATTAATTATGGGCTTCACTTTGTGCCTAAAGGGTGCACGGGCAGAACCTTGTAAAAATATACAGGCTCTAACATGAAAGTTGATGCGTCTGTTTCCCACATGAACCATAAGCAATGGATATCCCTTCAACCTAATTTCTCCAATACGCATTTGTAATGTATGGGTCATTTTATGGCCCATACAAGGGAACAAAAGGACAATGCATAGGCTTTGTACACTGACACTTTATATACCAAGTGGTGATTCAATTTTTAAAAACAGATAAAAATCGGAATCTACAGACCGTGTACATGACATGCAGACTAACCCTGTTCCTAATAGAGAAATACAAGTTTCTTACCAAGAGACTTGAACCAAATTATTCAATGCTCATTTTGGTTTCTCCGGAAAAACAAGTGGCGACAGCCAATTCTCATTTCATCCCGCATTTGATGCACCTATGACAATTTCCACATGTCATTGCACAGGTATCACACCACTTCACCACATTTTCCCTTCCAGATATTTAACAAGAATTTCTTCTAATGAAACAAAATATGGTCAACAAAATCCTTTTTTTCCTTCCACCCTATTTTATGTGCACTTTAATTATGGGATTCATAATTAATGTTCCTGACTCTGGGACTAAGAATTACAACATAACATAGAAGTCCACACCGTATGACCTATAACCATGACTGCAGGAGAGAGTTGTGAGTCTTCATCATACACCAAAGAATGTAGTTTTCCTTAACAGCCATATCTCTTTCCGCACAATGATTTTGGTTTCAATTAATAAACAAACTAGTTGCCACATAAAAAATTACAATCATGCCTACCACACAACACCTGAAACAAGAAATGCCAAGGACGTTCCATAAACAGAGACATGATAGGGCTAAGATATCTGATATATTGCTTAGTTACCTCTCTCATTCTCCTCTCCAATCTATTAGTTCACTGCGACGTGCATATAGCTTTGCTGCTCTCTCTTCCGATTCAATGTCATTAACTACACCTCGGCATCTCGGGAAGCCACAGTAACATGCTAGTTGTTCATCAATTGAAAAAAATCTGTAATAAAAAGACTAGAGTTTAGAACCAAAAGAGAATACAAAAGGAAACTGCATACTTTTGGAATCGAAAAATACCTATAATCATATGTGAGTTCCTCCCATCTCTTAATGTCTCTCTTTGCAAATATAATTATATGCTCATCACCATTGACACTTATAACTCTTGAATAGCAATTTGGCTGCACATAAGAAAACATACAACAGGTAAGCAATCAATACCAATCTAAAATCCAGACCCAATAACTGTGAGGGGAACAAAAAAAAATAGCAATACAAAATTCTTCATGCCATATGAGTTGCTGCACAACAGTCCCAGAGCAGGGATTTATCTTATTATTATTATTGGATCCTAACAGTCAGTGTAACTGTCTGGCAAGATTCAGTTATCAGAGTACTGGCCAAATCCTACCATTACCCCTGCCTAAACAGGGCCCTAGATCGTTAAAAAGTTCTAACAGCCAACATGACTTTATGGAAAAATTGTCATCAGAGTCAGTAGCCCAATACCCAGCATTTCTCAGGCCCTGCAGGTTCCCAAGAGTAAGACCTAGATATAGTCCCAACCATCAGTACTTTTGCACAAGTAGGCCATAGATTGTTAATAAATTCTAACAGCCAGTACATTGTCCCAAATATTTTGTTATCGGAGACAGTAGGCCAATCCCTGGCACTACTCCCACCCATGGAGACCTCTAGGAGGAGAGATCCGGATGCAGTCCCAACCATAAATATTTTTTTCACAACAGATCACATATAAGTAGTATATAAGTGATTGTTGTGCTTGGTATCATGTCAATATTTATATGGATTATCAGAAATATATAAGGACTTCTAGAAGTGAAAATTCATTGGCAGAACAACAAACTGCACAAACAAAGCAGGGCTTGATGATACGCACTTCACAAGAATGGTTAATCAGATGAGCAATGCTTCCAGCCCTCGTAGCATCGATGACTCGCTCATCATCAATCCTAAACATGTAAGTGCCAGCACCCTGCATGAGGAAAGGTACCCAAATTTTTTAGAGCTGCTTTTTGTCATTTCATATGCCAGCAATGCAAGAATTACCAAAACAAAGAAACACATACAGAAACAAAACAAATCTCTAGTGGAAACAAAACACTTGATCGCAGAAAAGATTGATAAATACCATGACATAAGCCTAAGCCACAAAATAAATCCTAAATATGTTGTGAGTTTCAATGAAATTTGAGAAACGGTCAATTCAAACAATGCATACATAAATGCAGAAAAGATTGATAAATACCATGACATAAGCCTAAGCCACAAAAGGAAGAAACAATTAAAAGTGGGATTTCTTCTTTTGATATTATATTTATTCCCAACTCGAACTTGATCATCCATAATCCTCCTCACGTTCTTCTTCAGAATTATAATCTTCAGTAAGAGGTCTTCATTTCAAGCTATCTTCCACTATTGCTATGCCACATCCCTCCTCAAAATTGGAAACTAGAAAAGGCTCAAACCTCTTGTACCCAATCAACTCCATGAGAGGTAGCTAATACTAACAGAGAAATGTCAATATGTATATCAACACTATCAAAACACTTACCACCAATGAATTGTATATAAAACGCTCCCTTCTGTCAGCTATAGGAGGTCTAACAAGTTCACCAGTGTATTCAATCACCTAAAGAAATAGATGTTAGTCCCTCATTTCACATCCATCATGATTTATACAGAATTGTCAAATAATAATAAGCAAATTACTTTACCATGTCTCCCGCTCTATGTGGATGCTTAGTAAAGATGCCAAATCCATGGATTCCAGATTTGCCTACAGTTAAAAAACAGCAAATCAGAAAAGCCAAAATCAGGCAAATATAAACATACCCATTTGCCTATTGTTTGTCCCATACACCTCTCTTCAAATGATTCATGAAAGTACATATGAAAGCAGATATCATTAGATCAATGCACAGAGCTGAAGACACTGGAGCAAACAAGAATGTACACTAAATTCAAATGTGTAAAACTAAGATGACATGAAATTAGCGAAATTCAAATGTGGCTAATGGAGCAATACATGCGAAAGAATGGGGCCAACTAGAGCTAGAACTCCATAAAAAAATTAATACTTGTATGAATAACAAAGGAATCTATTGACTGCCAGTTTTCCAATATTTTTACATGGTATTGGAGCATGATTGGTTATGAACCCTACTCCATCACACAACTATGATAAGACACCACCTGCTAAGCTCAGCAGAATTCGAAAAATTGATTAAGTAGCATCTTCAGTAATAATATTTGCATTTTCAGTATCACCCAATCACCACAACGGCTGAAGTGTCATTCATAGTATATTCTCAAACAGTTTATAATCTATGCTGAATGGAAACCTGAAGATCTTGAAAGAGGACAAATTCAGAAAGAATATAAATGCCATTTCCAAAAGCGCAAAGAGTTACTAGATTGCTCACGAATGAGCAAGGTCACAAGGTTATGTACCACTTGTTCCAAACCACAAGGGAGAATAACGTTAAAAAAAAAAATGGACATTAACATTGCAAAAGTGAGTCAGTGGATGGAAGATACGTTATCAGTAAAAATAAGAAAAAATGAAATAAAAGTGATAATCAATTAGGAAATATTATTAAGTACAGAAGCAAGAAAAGACAAGCAAGACAGAAGATTGCAAGAAATAAGAATTGAAACAAAACTGATTCTGTGAAATTACATTAAAGACAGCCAATTCTTACCAAATGCTAGTCTCTTTCGGAATGTCTCCCTCATGTACCTATACTTCTCGGCCATAGAAAGGATGTTGTTAGGAGCATCAAGCTGAGAACTTTTCAGCCTCTGAAGGGTAGAGGAGAACTTCGAGCCAGTGACTCCATTAGAAGGTAGCAAATTTCCTGAAAATGCATGCTGGCCGTAACCACCAACTAAGTAAGGCTGGTTCTGTACAAACAAGCGCTTCAAGGAGGCTGCAGCAAGGGCTTCAGGCTCTTTCCGTCCTCTTCTACCAAAGTAATTGTAAGGCTCTGCCGAAGGATGGGAAAGAAAAATTAACAAACCAAAAATGAAGGGACTTAAACTAACAAATCCCAACAACCTAAATAACTAACAAAAATTCATCAACCACAGATATAAGGACCTAATTTACAGAAGAACTTTATAGAAAATATGGAAGTCAAACAGTGAGTTCATGTGGAATAGAGGCAGCAGCAGTAGGGGCCACAGGTGGAGGAAGAATCGAAGTGCTAAATAGAAGAAGCAAAAATGATTCCATCAGCTAACTGATGGCTGACTGTGAAGAGGATAACCTAACCTCCATTTAATCACCATTCTAGCATCAGAATAATGAGCAGGGCCACCAGTTCACGCAGTGAAGATGTATGCTCTTAATGAACAGCAAAATTTACCATAAGACAACCGTAGTGATCACTATTCCAGGAAAATCTCCCAGAAACGTGGAAAGTCACACAAAAAAACATAGATACATATATATATATATATAGAGAGAGAGAGAGAGAGAGAGAAGAGGGTGGTGTTTTGTTTTTGTTTTTTTGGGTGTGTGTGTTGTTTTTTTTTTTTTTTTTTGGGTGGGGGGGAGAGTGTGGGGGTGGGTGGGTTAAGGTGAGCAGAAGGATGCTATTTAATATAAGTGCACTTACAACAGCAATATTACAGCAATTACACAGACAGACAGAAGAAGGAAGGAAGACGGGAGAGAAGTGAAACACAATTTTCAAAGTGTATGTAGCAACAACGATACAAAATACACATTGGCACCAAATGTCTAATAACATACCACTACGGGCACAGCCAGATGGATTCGATGGGGGGGTATAATCTGAACACTGTCGAGCAACTTGTGCAAGACGTTCATCAGCAGCTGGACGTTCATTAGAGGGCTGCCTATGTTTCTTGCAAAAGGAAAGTAGACGAATACACTGATCTTCTTCATCATCATCTACAGCAAGCAGATATAGTCTGTCCTCATCTTCAAGCTATGCAATCATAAAAAATAATTAAATGTATATATAAAGAATATGCAGATGAAACATATGATAAGCATCACTGAAGACATGTGATAAGGAGAGGAAAAATACCTCAACACACAAACCAGCAGCGCGTGCACAAAGTGGATGATATGCTGCATAACAAGTATTGTTTGAGCACTGTAGAATTTCCATTGGAAAGAATTTATTATCAGAAATAAGGAAGAAAGACCATAATCTAAAATAAGATTTTGAAAATAAATAGATTCTTTTTCACAATGAAACAGCCCAATACAGATCATTGTCAAGGTGTGTTCACGCTTTAAGTAGAATAGAAAATGAACATTGGTTAGGCCTACTTTATTTGAGATCCTACATTCTTCATTCTAGGGAAACTATCATTCTTAGAAAGCTGGGGGGAAATCTTCAGGAAATATATTTCTTCTTTACAGGTAACTTCTGAGCATGTGTTAAACAAAACTTTCTGAAGTAGGTCACAGTTTTCTCTCTTGTGCGAAATCGTTATTCTAACTAAAGCAAGCTGACAAACAAAAGAAGAACGTGAATACAGCAGACATACAACAATCAAGTCATTAATCTATTTTCCAAAGGTGAACAAAAAATAAAATTCCAGTGCCATAGAGGATAAATCCAGATCCTGTTAATGGGAAATTTTCTCAATTAACCTAATGAGCAATGACGACTACTTCACCAAAAAATATCAAAGGGTTCAGGTTTTGCCTAGAGAATTGTTAAAAATACGGTCTAAGAAAGAAACAGTAGATGAATCAGATCCTGGAAGACACTGTTCGGCATGGTCTTTTCTTTTTTCCTTAAATTTTAGCTTCATACTTCATAGTTTCTTTTACTGCCCCAGTTACATGTTTTACAACATATCTACATAATCTGTGCATTCAAGAAAGCAGATAAATTTGATAGTGCAGGCTAATGGCTCGAAGTTCTTTGCTCCCTCGTGAAAAGATTTCAAGAAAAGAAGGGCCACCTGATTAAATTACTAAAACAAGAAAAACTGGAAAGTAAGAATAATTTATATGAGGGACTTGACACTTAAGTTACAGGTTAAGGCTGCTAATTTAGAGTGGATGAGTTACCAAGACAGCTGCCACTAAACGTGAAATAGAGACCATTGAAATTAACATTAACTAATATAAGAGGAATGAACCTACTTGTATGCAAGCTCCATAAGACACACCGCAGATGCTACATAACAGCTTCCAGCGGTCCTGTCAAACAAATAAATACAAAAAGAGACAAGTAAACAAACAAAGGACTAGCAAAAGCAAAAACATTTGGCTGAATGTTAAAGAGTAGACCGTTATAATTTTTAAGGTTCATTGCAAACACTTGAAGACTTGATCATAGCAATTTACTTGATTCTCAGGATGAGCAGATCACAAAGGTCACTGTCTTAACTGAGAACATTAAACGCATGCAGTATGACAAAAGAGATACCTTGTTGATTCTACCGAGCCCATCAATAGGCTCCATTCTTTTGACATCAGATAAGCAAGTTTCTGCAGCACATTCAGCGAGTTAAAACTCACACAAAGTAAAAAATTTGAATATCCAAATATCTTAACTGTACACTCACGAACCAGGTATCCATATTGCACATGCCAGATGAGCCCATCGCCCATCAGTTGTAGGCTTCATTGCACCCCCTAGAGGAAAGGCATTTCACAATTCAATATTAAATGATCCATAGTTTGCATAAAAAAATTTCTAATGATATCAAGGTACCTATGACAGGACAAAGACAGCAAGGTGGCAGAGGGTTGGGAGCCCCTGGTCGACATAAGTTGCACAACCATAGCACACCATCAACAGGTTCTAATTCTCCATAGCATCTTGCATGGACCTACGCAAATAGTACAGGAAATATAAGTTGCATGGATTCGCATTTATAGTGAAAATATCAAAACATGAAAGCAATATAAGAAAGGTAGATAGGAAGGAACAAATGACGCTCCAGAAATGAATAGACTAATAAACCAAGGCAAGACTCATTGAAGACCACAGTACAGAATAAGCAGCTTGTTTGAGCAACTGCAAATATAATACATTGATAGATAAATCAACTCCTACTCTTCTATGGGATTGCAACTGTGAATTCCTCCAGCGCTCCTTGTTTATGAGGGAGGAGAAGCCATTTGGTATAAAGACCACTAGCACTAACAGATAAGATCATGAACAGTCCCCAGTACTTAGACCAACTACTCCACTTGCAAGATCCTAATATAGCACGAAAATGACATCATAGAAACAATTAAAGAAGACCTTACCATCATTCTGCACTTATCACACTGCAGGAACAGATTGTTTTCATACTCCTATTAACAAAAAAAGCTCAATCAGTGAACCATGCCCCATACGGCATCCTCAATCAACTCAAAAAGGAAAAGAAAATGATAGTGGGGACAAAGGAATGAGTAATCCCCAACCAAGAATAAGCAAATATGTCAGCTCCGAGAGAGAGGACAATGCTTCCAAAGTCACGAACCCGTTTTTCAATCTTCTATTAAACTTAATAAAATAAAGCGGACAGTAAACACAATCAAAAGAAATTTTATACAGGTGTTGATGGAAATCATGCAAAAGAGGTTGCTTTTACCTCATCCATGTGGCAAACACTGCACTTGTCAAGGTCTTTCCAGTCAACACGAACTGGCCTGTACCCAACAGGTGGGTCTTGATATCTTTTAGAGGCTAACTTGCATGCAGAGAATTTTGAAGAAAGTCTAGATCTTGATAACCCCTATCAAAGTCATGGACAATCATTTTAGGTTACAAATTAGAGCATGTGTCATATAAATTAGACTATGACTTCAAATGAAACCTTAACTTCCATGTAATTTGCAGCACAACAAACTAATTTCAGAAGAAAAGGGAGAATAACCAAAATAAGGTAACCCTTATTGAGTTGACTTATTTCTAGACAGGAACATAGCATATATTACAACTGAGAAGAGAAGTGCAAATGGAGATGCACACTAAAAGTTGAGTGGAAATTCTATTTAAAATACCTGTATAAGCTTCACAACTTCGGGATTGGAGAAGCCAAACATATAGGAACCAGATTTACACATCCTTTCACCACCTTCAGAGCCTGAACAATCAGAGCTACTCCTTTGTATTTTTCTGATCCTTCTGTATATTTTATCCCAGCACTCGGATGGAGTGGATCCTTTAAACTATAAGAAGAGAAAAGAGTAGATGAATACAAAGAACAGACATAAACAATGTCATACGTAAATGTTTACAAATCAAATTTACAGTAATGCCAGGGGCAAGGATACACGTAAATGAAAAAGAAACAAATTTTCTACTTTTGCCTAATACAAAGAAACATAATCCACTAATCTATTCAAGAACACATCGTTGCAAAATGTCAAAAGAAATGGAGGAGAAAACGACATTTTAAATGGAACCAAAATGACAGAAGTTATCAAACATTTCATTGAAGCTTTCCAGTTATTTTCTACCAAGTCTAATGTCTATACTTTCTCCTAAACACGACCCAAAACAAGAACATACGACAAAGTGATTGTCTTATTAAACATGCGATGATGCAGAGACAAACGCAAATGATCAAATATCTACTTCTAGATTAAAAGGATCACCCTAAATTTCTGAAACACCTCATACAGTGATGCTATAGCATATACACAGCCATCATTCATTCATGATGAGCAAACTTGCACTATAATAATGGATAAACACACAAAAAAAAAAATCAAAAATCAACACAGATGGTGTAAATTGCAAAAGTAGACAAAAGAGTGACTGTGAATTCATATATACAGGACCATTTCATCACATTATACACTAACCTGCTCTCCATTTTCAATTGTCACTCTAAATAGAGGTCGAATATTTGATTCCGTATCTCTCAACACTTCCATCGTATACATTGCAAAGGCATTGGGATCTGAACCCCACAGCATCAAAAGCAAAAATGTTATGAAAATGATATCATAATTGATGAAGGTAATCAAAAAAATTGATTATTTATGGCAACTGTGATGCTCCACCTGTTATTGAAGTAAACTTCCTCACAGCTGTGTACCCTTCTGGCCATACAAATCTTTCATCCTGAAAATACTCTGAGTCTTTGACTATCTTTCCTGTAAGAAAATTAAATATGCCAAGAATTTCTGAGCCCAATCAACCAACTAATTCAAACACTATTCTCAAAATGTGGGCTGCCAATTTATGGTTGAACTACTATACATCAGAAAGGGTGACAAATAACCCAAACAGTATGGTTTTTCTTGTCTGCACATGTCAAAACAAAAAAGGAAAAGAATTATGATGAAGCTATGTCCTCAGTTCAACTCCTAAAGTAGAGTTCTCAACACTAGGATTATTGTCACCAATGTGTCATGAAGATTGAGAAATCCATGAGAAAAGCATGTTTTACAATGTCTTGGCATGTAGGAAGAAGAAGATAAAATATATTGAGAATTACCAAGGCTCATAATTTGCAAATCCCCAATTACATAGGGAGAAGTTCCAAGGCCGTCCAGTGCTCCCCGAATCCCGACATCTTCTATGCAATCTTCACCTGTATCTGTACTTCCTCCATCAGATTCACTTGCACTTACATTATTTGTAGTAATTCCATTTCGCAGCTGAAGCATTCTTCTTGGAAGCTTTTGTTCACTCAAATACCTGATTAAAGCAACACAATTGCAATAACAGCCATCTAAAGTGTGCAAGAAAGAGAGTACAGTAAACCCTTTCAATTCAAATGACATACAGATGGTAGCCACAAATGCTTAACAAAGAACTTTTAATTAAAACCACATATAAACAACAAGGCAAAGGTCAAATGGCCAAGACCAAGGAACATCCACAGCAAACACAACCAGAGTATCTTAAAAACCATATGAAGTAACTAATATAGCCAGCTTATCCAGATTTTATAGCCCACAAGTCTCTTCCAAGTCATAAAAAATTGTCGCAAGATACAAGGCAAGCTGATAAACATGGTCATTAATAGGGACAAAATTTAGCTCATGGAAACTTGCTACCAGGATTAAGTACACATCGCGTGATTTTATTCAAACTGCATTTGCGAAGTATATCTTATAAGAAAACACACACAATGATCTAAAATGACCATAGTTATCTCAAAAATCATTTCCAAGATAAGCATGCCTGCCTATATTGAACATATTACCTTATGAATTTAACAAGGTTTGGTAATGTACTAAGATATGCATAGGACACACAAACACAGATTGGTTTATGTCCTGAAACCTCCACAAAAGACATCAAGATTTGAGTAAGATAAAAAAGATGGTGGCTTTTGCGAAAGAAAACAGTGAGACTCTATAACATACTTCTCCAGCTGAAAAGGAATTCTCACATATCAACTTACGTTTTTGCTTCTTCCAACCCCCGAATAAAACGAGGTTTCTTGCACTTCAAGTGGAAAGAAGAAAGGAGTCCCTTGAGAAATGAGATAACCCGTTTGACTTTAATTCTGAATAATGCCAAGAAAATAGCTATGATGTCAGCTTAGAAAATAAAGGTTCAAAAAATGCATTTAGTGAACTTTTAAATACACATTACAGAGATATTTTCTTTTCAGACTTAAAGAATTACGAACCTTGCAAAATCATGTGTACCAAAAAACTGCACAGGAACTGATCTTCCTCCCGAAATTCTGCATAAACCTTTATGTTCACCAATGAGTGACTCATCCACAACAATTGCCGGCCACATAGCATGACCTGCACTAAAACAATTGAAAGAAGTTGGAGTGGAAATTAAACACTTAAAGGGTGAATGTACAAGAACAGTAGTAAAGTTCATATTCTTATGGTGAACTGCAATGTTACTTTCTAAAACACTTAAAAGTGTACATAAGCCAAAGAATGCTCATAAACCATACAAATTAGATATAGTAAGAGCCAGATACAATATAGTGAGGCATGACAATGGACTCTACATAGCAAATATCAATGATCCAAAGTTGCACTGGACTTTTAGCTTAAGCAAATACCAATGCACCAACTGTTACAAACCGCTTCTGCTATTAATCACACATATGCTAGAATCGAAATCAAAAGACAGCATTAAGTAGTTACACCACAGAATTGTGAGGCACAACTTACATGTTAGTCAAAAAAAAAAAAAAAAAATTGTCAATGACTAATTAACTTCTAGCTATCTGACATCCAACTAATTCATAGGTATCAAAATGCAATAGTTCATATACTCAATGACAGAAAATTATATCATCTTTAATAGTATATGATACAAAAGGAGTCATCTATTATCTCCCAGCTATCTATTTTCTTTGGTTATTCCTAGAACAATTATGATCCAGGCAAGTATCAAGATTTATCACGCATAGCCACCATGTGCTTAATTTCCGTGTCAAAATAAAGTCCCTGGAAATTTTTTTTTTCTTTTTCCATCTTTGGTCAAATATTATCCCTAAGTTGCCCCAGAAAAGATCAAGATATTCCAAAAGAGAGAACACAGAGAAAGCACAGACCAGTAAGCTTGGCCCATATGATATCCCCGGGCTCAAGCTCTTGGCAATCATCCAAGCTTGCAGCCAACACAACCATCTCATTATAATCATAGGCGTCACTGTCCATACTCTTTACAATGCAGCTCAAGTTCAAACTCTGCATCTCTTCATGAGAAATATAGAATTTAATTTTTTCTTCTGCAAGCTTCAGATCTTCTTTATCACCATCTTCATATTCTACCTGCATTGGCTCAAATGAATATGAAGCTGCCAAGGTGCAAACTTCCAACAATTGAAATGATCAAACAAGAAAATGAATAGATGCAATAACCCATACACGATGTCGATCAGCTTCAGGATTGAAACCCACAACTCGACCAGAATACCAATCAGCATCCAATGGCCAGTAAACCTGCACTCCGTACACTTAGTTACATCCCTTAACAAATTGCAAGACTATGACACAATTCAATGAGACAAGGCCTTGACTTGAAAGATATACGTATGAACTAAAGCTTACAAAGTTCTTGCCTTGCATTCTAATCCAATAAAAGTTTTCGGATCAACGCTATCAAAACTCAACCTGCTAGAGGCCAATAAACATTGTCCCGCATTAATCAAGATCTCCACAAGTTCTAAAGAAGGAAATAAAACCTTCACCGAGAAAAACAGAGAATATTTTGATAGAGAAAGAAGAAAGAGGGCTGATGCTTCCGACACTCACCTGACCCATCTCTTGGTGGAAGGTGAATCAGGCAAGATGTTCTCGCAATTCTGCGAAGAATTGCGCTTCCTTTTCCGCAAATTACTATTACTAACTTTACTGTTATTTTGACTTCGCGAATCCCTCAATCGCGGCCCATCCAGGCTCCGCAAGACGCTGGAGTCCACGCCCAGCTTAACCAGTTCACTGCTCCCAAATCTCCTCTTCTTCTTTTCGTTCAACAATATCCCTCCAACCTTCTCGTCCTGGTCCTCAACCTCGCCCTCGGGCGCGCCGTCGTCGAATTCACAAGTCCCGTCGACTCGAGAGATTAAAGAATCATAAAAGGAGGAACGATGGAATCTCTTGGGGCGGCGCGAGTACACATGGATGAGAGGGGGTCTACAGATGAAGGGGGATGGTTTGCCAGTGGGATCGTTCTCAAAATCATCGACGATAAGTTTCCGGGCTTTCACTTTCTTCGACATCACGTTGGAGGAGCCGCTGGCACTCACGCTAACGCTAACGCAGCAAGGCGAGGTGGCAGAGTAAACGTGGTCGAGGGGAAGGTACCGAATGGGAGTACCGGTGGCTGTGTGCACGTCGATAGTGGTGTCGTCTTCGTGATGCTTCAGCGCCAATGCCATGGATTTTCGGGGCCAGGGAAGCGAGGAGGAGAGAGCAAAAGCTCGAGTTCCTGCCCTTACTCTTGCTCCCCCTCTCTCTCTCTCTCTTTCTCTCTCTCAAACACGCTGCCAATGGAGAACGAAATGCAGTGACTCGATTCCAAAGTCTGCAAAAGGACGATGGATTAGGGATTTAACAGGCGAAGAAGGACGATGAGCGATCGGTTTTGGAGGGAGGGTTTTCACCAAATTATCGGTTTCCCGCCGTGTGGGACGATGGGAGAGAAGAGAGACGCCCAAGGGGCCAGTGAAAACACACTCCGCTTCGTTTACATAATTCCTTGATATCAGTGCCTCCAATTCCCTCATAATATCGCTTTCTCATTTTTGTTTTCAAGGAAGTCGCACCTGATTATTCCTCTTTATAAGAAATTTTTCATATTTTTAACGACATTTTTCACTTACAAAAAACACTCTTTGTAGAAATTGGGCGAACAAAAAGGTGACTTTAATGTCACGTGTAAATAAATTGGATAATAAAGTCTAGCATTAAAAAGGATAGCATTTATAATATACTTTAGATATTAGAGTTTCAAGCTCCGACATGTAACAAACCTTAAAGACTCTTTCTTATAAAAAAACACTTTTTACAAATGAAAAAATAGACAATACCGTCTTATGACATTGAGAATAATATTTTTAATAAATCTTTTAAATTATAACAAACCTTCGTATTAAGGATAATATTAGTCAACAGTTTTACACGTTTGCCATATTCACAAACAAGACATAAAACGAACTTCAACAAACCTTTCCTCTTATAGAATAACACTTTTATAATAACTCACGTCACAAACAACGAGGTAACTTTAAAGATAATTGCACTTATAATGTATTTTATAAATTATCATTAACCTTCCTCGTCCACAAGCATTTTGAGGAAATATAGACATGGGTCTTTCGCATAATACCAAATCCAATATTTATTCATGTAATCCAACAAAATCATAAAAGTTTGACTGCTATGAAATAATAGACAATATAATCTCTCATTTGATAATAAAGTATTTAAAAGGTGTTTTATAAACTTAAACAACTCATTTCATTAATCATACTTTTTGATAAAAGACAAACATAAATTTTATTGCATGATATTAACGTCAAAGTTAATTTTACTTCATCTTATATGACTTTAATTTCACTACAGTACAAGAATCACGTGTAATATTGGATTTCTACATCCAAAAATAAGATAATGGAGATGGAGTTTAGATATAAAATAAAAATGTTGAAATCCCTTAATTATCTTTTGAGCTAGGTTTATGATCAAATTCTATTATACTCCTTTAAAATCAGTTAATAGTATAAAAACATTTCTTCAATTGTAAACCTTAATTTGATTTACAATTATTCCTTAAAAACATATAAAAATATCATTACGTGTAAGAAAGGGAATATACTAATATAAGAAATAAAAAGAGGGAAAACACTATCATATTTAATGGGGATGAGAAAATATTTTAATCTTCGACCTAAAAAGCAAGTGACACGTTGGCAGTTACTTTGGCGTTGAGCCTCCTCACCAATTCCCCCTTATTCCCGGACCAAACAACACGCCACCGCAAATCTCCGGTCACATGGAAACTGGGCCACTGGGGCCCCCGGGATCTTTCGCCACATATCAATCTCCCTCTTCCCGGCCTTCCACGACTCCATCCTTTCAAAGATCGATGGCGATGGACGATCAGGCACCGCTCGCTTCTCCAGGCCCCAGCGATTAAGTTCTCTACCCAATGAGGCCGACATCATTGCGTCATTGATCATTGCCATGTCGTGATGGAACCTCCGATGATCTTCTCGATAACGACACGGGATTCGGCGATGGAGTGTGTATAATTAAGCTGGGACCAATTGTTTTAAGCGATAATCTAAACTTTTTTGATAAAAAAATTAAAGTACTTATGTATAAGAATTTTATCCCACGCTAGTAAGTATCATTTATGAATTTTGTCAGAATTAAATCTATATACTATGTTGCAATGTGTTAAAATATGATATTAACAAAGTGTCGTGTGATTAGAAACAATCATTTGTCGCTTATGGAATTATTTTGTTGTCATAATCATAATACGGGATCGTATTATGAAGTATTTCATAATTGTGCCCGTGATTATTTCAACATTGTGAGGGAACTTTTGCTTTTCTTTGATAAGGACTCGTAGTAAGGGTCGTTGTAAGTGATACTAGAATAAGGTACGGATTTGATCCTTATTGACATGGCTTCTTGGTATATAATGGAAATGGACAGGCTCAAGTGACATGATCAACAATTTATAAATACCAATTATCAATCAATAAGGCATGTACTTTGACTAATCTTAGCCTTTTAACTCAATGCTAATTAATGCTCATAATGTCAACAAGCAAATAGTTTAATTAAAAGTAAGTGCCATCTAAAACTTTTTAATATTAAGTTTAACACTAGGATGTATGAGTTTAAGTACACATATAATATATATATAACTTTAAACATAGTCAAGCATTTGATTTAGTTAGAAATGGACATTGCTTGAAATTTCCTAGACTTAGGTTTGATATCAAACTCGTGTGTTTAAAAATAAATGGATCTCAAAATGTCAAAATTTCAAAATGCAATAGTTTCCACCAACTCGCTATAAATCTAATTTTTTGTCGATAAGTATTTGGTTTAATTGTAAATGGGTGTTACTTTGAACCTCTTTGTTACAAGTTTGAATATATCTCAATTTTAGCATATGTGAAACAAATTATAACATTCATTAAGAGTAAAGAAATGTGTTAAAAATTATATAAATCTTATATTAATTAAAAACAACGTGTCCAACAAGCTTGGAAGCCCTGAAGTTACTAGTAAATAAAATATACACTTTAGCTACAGCTAAGTTAGCTGTACGGTGTATATTATCAACAATTTCCATAAATGTTGACAAGATGACGATAAAGTATTTATTGTCAAAGTGGGATAATCTCTTGCTTACTTTTGTTACCCCACTTTCCTTTATTTATCCCACTCGTTGGGATAAAATAGAAACACGCGATAACATACGTGGTTATAAACTATTTCCAAAATTAGCGTCCGCTTGTTTTTGGGATTGAAAAAGTAACTTAAATTCAGTATTTCTTTAAATAGATAGTATACGATGATCATTTAAAAGTAACTTTATCACAAAATATTATTAAATCCCACCATAGCGCGTCCTCCTTGTTAATTTTCTATTTCTTCGAAAGATAAGATCTTTTTGTGCAGCTTGACAAAGTAGAACCGAGAAACAAAAGGCAAAGCAGAGAGAATCCAGGACTTTCCAATTGTCTGCTCCCCGTTCGTTCTCGGAATGCTAAAATTAACACGCATTCGCTTCCTCTGATTGCCTTTGTTCTTTAATCTCTCTTCGAATTTGGCGACTGGGACTACGATCACGCGCGGGGTGGTTAGACGAAGACAGCGCAGTTAAGCGCTCGTCCAAGATGGCAAATAATTGTTGGGACGACAGTATATGGCAACGACGTTAGTTTGGACAATGTATTTTTTTTTGTCTACTTTTACAATTTTTTTATGCATATTGAGCTGTTTCTTTTTTGTCTTTTGCCTACTTTTACTGATTTTTTATGCACCTTGAGCTGTTTTGATCTATATTGTATAAGGAAAAGGACTGACTTGCTTTTTAAAAAAAGTAGGAGTTAGTTACATTTCAGGACATCTAGAATTATTCGTGTTTTTTTTGGCAGTTCCGATGTTAACATGGGAGGGATGGATATGAAATTGTTAGAGAACATATATAACCCAAAAATGAGTGGGGAAATAATGTTTACCTTTAAATATTGTTTTAATTTTTTGTTGATGAAATTTAAATAAATAAAGCATTAAATTAGTTAAGCTAGTTTTTAATTTTGACACTTGACAGAGTATAGGTTGAATATATTTCATCATGTACAACATTGAGTTTATGTTATTCAGTATATGGAAGCATGTATGCAAGAAGAAAGTAAATAATTTATCGTAACAATACTTAAATGAAAGAAATAATTATTAAAATAAATTTTGAATTAGACTTTGACTTTATGACATATACTAAATTGTTATTTATTTATTTTATACTCATGCATTCGGGAAGGGGACCACTAAATTGTTTTAAATTTAAAGTAAAACAAGATAAAATAAATGCTCATACATATAAAGGATACAAGAGTAACTTAAAGTTAAATAAAATTAAAAATAATTAACTTAAGTTATGATATTATTTTAGAAATACACCTAAAACTTAATTTAAAAATTAAGTCATAAGTTGTGAAGATAATTTTAATATTTAAAAATTATTTTAATAATTTTATTTTCTTGATGAATAATACTATTATTTAGTGCATCTCAACAATTAACACGAATTATGAATTTTGTGTAAAAAGGACTACATACTATAACAAGATTATTCACTGCGATACTACATTATAAACTAGTATTATATTAAAAAATATGTTAATAGATAAATAATACGAGACTTTTACTATGTCATCTTTAATATTTCTTTTTACTTTATTTACACATTATTCTTCAAATGCAAATACAATATGGATTAAAAAAAGGTATACTTTGACGGCCTTTCCGTGACAGCATTTAGGAGGAACGTGCGATGGATACCTACGTAACACGAATATAAAAATCAGAAGGGCCTCGAGGAAGAGCGTGCGGCAGATACCTTGGGACGCTGACGTATCATACTTTGAGACGTCGTCGTCTTGTACATGAGCAAAATGCCCCGGCCGTAACGTCAGTGATTCACCGCGGTCGAGGCGACTCGGTAATTCTGAACCGGCGTGGGCTGGGTCCCGTTTCCTAGTAGCCGCAGAGGCCGAGTCGGGCAGTGAGTCGGGCAGCGAGTCGACGTAGAGTTAATTTAAGTTAATTCACGAGTAAACCCTAGAGCTTTAAATAGCCCCCATCGCCATAGCTGTCTCTCTCCGCAACCTGAGCACACTATATCGGCTGTATTCTCTCGGGTTGTGTTTAAACCCTATAAAGACAATCGCAGGGGGTTTAGATTGGGATCGGTTTCTTTGGTCGAATTTTATTGATCCGAATTTGGTATTCCCGTTATGGACCTTCCTGGCCTTGCAGTCATCCTCCAGGCTGCTCTTAGTCCCAATCCCGAGGAGCGGAAGGCGGCGGAGCAGAGCCTCAATCAGGTCCCTCAATCTCTGATTCCTTTGTGCAATTCATGCTGTCTTGTGTGTGAGGTTTTTGGGCAATAATTGGCCTCGTGATTATTGTTACTCATTTCAAGCCTGAGATATTACGGATGATTGCCACTTGGATGAGAATTTGGGTCTCCCTAATTAAGTAGAATGATCAATGGAATAAAATAAAGATAGGTCTTAGAATTGAAAGTGAATTGTAGATCAATGCCTGCTACGTTGATTTTGATTGGGTTGTATTTTTCGAAATGGCAGTTCCAGTACACGCCTCAGCATTTGGTGAGGCTCTTGCAAATAATTGTGGATAATAACTGCGATATGGCCGTGCGCCAAGTTGCCAGCATCCATTTCAAGAACTTCATCGCCAAGAACTGGTCTCCTCACGAGCCCGGTACGTTGTCTTACTAGTGCGAGATTTCGTGTCCCAGTCAGGTTGTAAGTCTTGATTTTTAGTTTGATCAACTTGGGGATGATGTAGATGAGCAGCAGAAGATTTTGCAAAGTGATAAAGACATGGTGAGGGATCATATTCTAGTTTTTGTACCCCAACTTCCCCCTCTGCTGAGGTGAGGTTTTTGACTATGATTGCTTTAGCTTTTCTTAGTCTTTTATTATTTGTATTTTGAAATGTGTTTCTAATGATTGGCTCCACTTAATTACGCATACGTGCTTCTTTTTACACACTTTCCAATGTTTCTTGTCATGATTTTTTGATGGATGTTCTTTCTGATATGAGAACTTTTTCTATTAATTCTTCCGACTGTTCTTTCTCTTCCCTATCTGTGGGTGTTGTTTTTGCTGGACATGTAAAGAACTTTAGGATGATCCCAATAACTGGTGACCAACATTTTCATCCCTAAAACTTTTTGTACAGGGTTCAGCTGGGTGAGTGCCTCAAGACTATCATCCATGCTGACTACCCAGAACAATGGCCGCGCCTTTTGGACTGGGTGAAGCATAACTTACAGGATCAACAGGTCTATGGAGCTTTGTATGTGTTGCGGATTCTTGCTAGGAAATACGAGTAAGTTATCTTTCGTCCTATTATTGGTCATAATGTTTTCCTTCCTCATATTTCAGAATTTCTCAAGTCGGAGTTTGTTCAATCTCCAAAATTTCTCAAATTTAATACAATCAATTAATGTTCTGTCAAAAATTATCTGATCGCTTGTTTTCTTTAAGCATTTGTCTAGTTTTGAAGTTGCTGTTTTATTCCATTTCTTTTTTCATTTGATCCACATAGGAATAGGCATCGTGTAATAATTTTTTACAAGTAGAATTTGATTGCCTTTCTAGTATAGGTCTAGATTTTACTAGAATTGTCTGTAGATATTTTATGGCTTTCTTTTCTGGCATATTTTTGTATTGTATGCTGGTAGCCATATTTATCCATCTATGCTGATTAATGATTTTATGGCTTTCTTTTCTGGCATATTTTGGTACTATATGCTGGTAGCCATATTTATCCATTTATGCTGATTAATGTTTGACATGCAAACAACTGAGTGGCACTATTGTGTATATCTCTGCATATGTTGACATCGTTTATTTTGTTTTCCATTTTCTTTTGCTCTTTCTTATTATTTCTTATTCAACATGATTAAAGTATTGATCCCTGTAAATATGGCTTGAAACACTGTTTGTTCTAATAACTTTATTTTGTTTGTCTTTTGCTTTTTCCCTTTTTCAATGAGAACGTTAACTTGTCATATTACATGTCTTGAACTTTTAAACTTAGTAAAGAAATGAAACCTACTTTGCATTAAAAGGTGTTTGAAAGCATTACCATTGGTCATCCTTTCAACTTCATTGTTTCAGCTCCATTGAATCTGCCTGCTGATTCAACCTGCCTGGAATATGTAAAGTCATTTTGCTCCTTCGTCATCAGTTCTTTCTCTCTCTTTTCTTTTCTGTATTGGGAGAATACAGAAAATCCCTACTTGTGGTTCTGTACATGTTTGCAAACATAGAGTGACACCTTTTGGGTGGTATTAGTGATATCTGCAAATGAACTACATGTGTAGATTGCTAAAACCTTCTTATCCTGTCTTCTTGTGTATGCGGATGTCTTGAGCAATCCTAGTTAGTGATAGATATTATTGAGGATGAAATTTTTTTTGTTATATTGAATCCTTCCTTTTCTGAAACTTGTTACAAGGTATATTTATATTCATGTCAACGTTTCATTTTTCTGAAACTTGTTCCATTTGTTTCATGTACTTAGGTTCAAGTCTGATGAGGAGAGAACCCCGGTTCATCGGATTGTTGAGGAGACATTCCCTCATCTGCTCAATATTTTTAACAGGCTCGTCCAAATTGCCAACCCATCGCTGGATATAGCAGATCTTATCAAGCTTATTTGTAAAATATTTTGGTCATCCATATATGTAAGTCATAGGCACACTTTTTCACTCTGCCTTCTGTACATAGACTTTCAGTCTAGGTAGTATTCTTATGGGTTCAATGTGCACATATTATATAAAGCATGAACTAATTTGTTCTTTTGTTGTATATATGTTGGGATCACAATGGTGTGATTAAGGCTTGTTGATTGTGACAATTTTCTTTCTGATTGTAGTCTTGATTTGTTTGCATATAATGCTGTTGGATGCCCGCACACTGGCTTTTGTATATATTTGGAGTTATCTTGTTAATTCTCTTTCAACACCTTAACATGGAGAAGCAGATTAGATGACTATATCCCTTTTTATTTATTTATTTATAAATCTAGCACCTAAGGCGTTTTTTGTGGACACCTGCCTGGGGGGAATGCATGTCTTTAGGATAAAGTTGATTTCAACAAGGAGCCTTCTCACTTTTTAAACTAGCCTTGGACCACAGGGTCTTCTGGTTCTTAGTCTTCGTTTCTTGTTTTTATCTTTCGTCTTTTATGTCTCCAATGAAATTTAACTTCGTTTAGTTTTTTATATGACATTTACATCTACTTTTGTTGTGTTTCTTCTTTTCAGTTGGAGATTCCAAAGCAGTTATTTGATCCAAATATGTTCAGTGCTTGGATGATGCTTTTCCTAAATATATTGGAGAGGCCTGTTCCCCCCGAAGGGCAGCCTACTGATCCTGAGCTTAGGAAATCGTGGGGGTGGTGGAAGGTCAAGAAATGGACAATTCATATTTTAAACAGGCTATACACTCGGTAAGTTCCTTGACTTGAAACATGTTACAAACCAAGGATGATACTTGTGGAATGAGGTTGACTTGTCATAGCCATTTAAACTATTGTTTTGCACAGGTTTGGTGATTTGAAACTTCAAAACCCAGAAAACAAAGCTTTTGCCCAAATGTTTCAGAAGAATTATGCTGGAAAGATTTTGGAGTGTCACTTAACTCTGCTGAATGTAATCCGTGTTGGTGGCTACTTACCAGATAGAGTCATCAACCTTATTCTTCAATACCTAAGCAACAGGTTATTTTGCATTTCGTTTTTTTTTTTCCTTTAGATTGACATTGCATTTTTTGTACAATATGGTTATTGATTAATAATTGTTCCTTATGACCTCTTCATGTTACATTGTACTTTTAAGTTACAAGTTTTGGGACAACTAAGCTGAACTCAACTAACTGTTCACACAACTTACATCAAAGTTTGTATTTGAAACTGTTGCGTAGAGGCAGTTTAAGAACTTTGCCTATGATGTGAAGAATCATAATTTCTTGCTTTTATTGATTGCCTATGTTACGCAGGATTGAGTATACTGGGTAATAGATGACAAAGTAGGCTACTTAAGTTCAGCAATATGAGAAAGGGAAATTTGCTTTTAATTTTGAGTGTCTCCTGAAAGTGTTGGTTCCTAATTGTGCTGTTTGGCTTTCATTGTGCTTTGGCTCCATGGCCCTGGGAAAAGAATTATATTGTGTTGGGCTTGTCTGCCTAATTTATACCAAGATCATGAATCTTTTAATAGATGGCTTCGTTACTGTATTCATTCTGATGATAAAGGTTTGTTGTGGCAAGAGTCTGTATAAGTTCCTCATTTATCTATGTATCTGCAGTATCTCGAAGAACAGTATGTATAATCTGCTCCAACCTCAACTTGATACTCTACTTTTTGAGATAATTTTTCCCCTTATGTGCTTCAATGACAATGATCAAAAGCTTTGGGATGAAGACCCGCATGAGTATGTGAGGAAGGGTTATGGTATGGCCTCGACATATGAATTTATTTTTTCAAGGACCTTGGATTGTCATAGGTTACTTAGCATTTCTCTTGATTTGCTGCAGATATTATTGAAGATTTGTACAGCCCGAGGACTGCTGCCATGGATTTCGTTAGCGAGTTGGTTAGAAAACGTGGAAAGAAAATCTTCAAAAGTTTATTCAATTCATAGTGGAAATTTTTAAGCGGTAAATATGCTTTTTTCATTTATGTTTGTGTCTCAAAGAATTGAGTTGAATTAAGTGCTTTGGTGGTCATGGTTTTGTTTCTTTTGTTGTTTCCTCTTCCAGCTATGGTGAAGCTTCAGTAGAGTACAAACCCTACAGACAGAAAGATGGTGCTCTTCTTGCCATTGGAGCTCTTTGTGATAAATTGAAGCAAACTGAACCTTACAAATCCCAACTTGAGCCTATGTTAGTGCAACATGTCTTCCCTGAGTTCAGTAGTCCGGTTGGGCATCTTAGAGCCAAGGTTTGTTGGTCAAAAATTTCACTTCTGTGTATGTAGTGTGTAGCTTGTTACTTATCATTTTTCATGCTGTGGTATGTGGTGATATTCTAATTGTCTACTTTGACCGTTACTGTCAATTGATTCCTTGTTTTGCTGTCTCCTTGAATCAGAGAATTCTGTATAGGTTCGAATTTCTTTTTCTGTGCTATTGAATTTAAGTGGGCTTTCTTTTCAGCACATTGTGATTTTGCTGTCTTCTCTGACAATAGCTTATTCTGGATATTAGGCAGCATGGGTTGCAGGACAGTATGCCCATATAAACTTCTCTGATCAGGATAATTTCCGTAAAGCATTACAGAGTGTGGTTTCTGGGATGCGGGATCCTGAACTTCCTGTTCGTGTTGATTCTGTTTTTGCATTGCGCTCTTTTGTTGAAGCTTGCAGAGGTATACATAAATGCTCCAATTGTTTCTTATACATAGTTTTCCATTAATTTGGATTTTGGCTGGTTGTTAGTAAGTCTGATCATGCTTGCTATGCAGATCTGAATGAAATCCGCCCAATTCTTCCTCAACTCCTTGATGGTATGTTGTTATTTAACTTTGTAAAGTACCATCAACAACTTCATTTTCAATAAGAGATATAATTATCTTTTCCTTCAATCCAGAGTTCTTTAAACTTATGAATGAGGTTGAGAATGAAGACCTTGTCTTCACTTTGGAGACTATAGTGGACAAGTTTGGGGAGGAGATGGCGCCTTATGCTCTTGGTTTATGCCAGAATTTGGTAATTTGTGTTTTCATTTTCATTTGATTTTGTGTTTTGTCGGGAGTCCCTTAATAGTGCCTTTTGTTTTGACAATATTTCCAAAAAATTCAGGCAGCTGCATTTTGGAGGTGTATGAATACTGCTGAGGCTGATGATGAAGCTGATGATCCTGGTGCTTTGGCTGCAGTTGGTTGTTTACGTGCTATTAGCACAATACTTGAGTCTGTGAGCAGGCTTCCTGACCTTTTCGTCCAAATTGAGCCAACTCTACTTCCGATAATGCGTAGAATGTTGACAAGTGATGGTCAAGGTGTGTATTTTATGGTTTAATTTGGCTTCTTTGTTGACATTATGGTTTTATTTTTTCAATATGTAGTTCAATATTCCATTCAACACTCAACTATCCTTTTTTGATATATCTGTGCAGAGGTTTTTGAAGAAGTTCTGGAAATTGTGTCCTATATGACTTTCTTCTCTCCAACAATATCTCTAGATATGTGGAGTCTTTGGCCATTGATGATGGAATCATTGGCGGATTTTGCAATTGACTACTTTCCAAGTATGAGACTCTTTGCTGTTTTTACACTTGCAAGATATTCAACGGAAATTTTGTTTGCTCTAGCGTCATTTGTCTTTGTAGAAATGTGCTATCTATGTAGAGTTCCTTATATTTGCAAAATTATGTAATCGGAATTTTTGTCTGCTAAATGTTAAAAAAGATTCGTGCTATAACATCCATAGCCATTACTTCAAGTATGGCTTAAGTGAAAAATCACCTTAACTATCCTTGAAAGTTGATAATTTATTGAGTAATTCTTTTAAAGGAAAATTTTCATCTGCCCTTATTCACCTATCAAATCACTATCATGGTACAACTGAAAATGGGAAAATGGACCAACATTGTGATGGAAGGAGTACTGAATTTTGTTGAAAAAGGGGGTTGATTTTTGTGATTAAAGTGTGGAAATCCAGTTTTTGATAGTGGATAGTTTAGGGTAAATATAGAGTTTGTATATTAAGAGCCAAATTTCTTTCTCACTACTTATGAATTTTTTCTTAATACATATTATTTTGCTTTTTCTGAAGTGTGGGGCAAAGATAGGGTTTAGCTACCGGAAATATTCTCTTCTGGGAACCAGTAACGGGTAAATCATGTAATTTTCCCATAGGGTTTAGAGTTTGTGACAATGCTATATCAGGTGCAAACTAAAATAGCACAATATGAGTGTCTGAAGGAGAGTATTTTATGATGCAAGTACATTATCTCCTCTGTGCAGATTCATCGTTAAATGATGATACTTACTGATTCATCTTCTACTCCCATTCTCCCAAATAATAATTATGTTAAAAAATTTACAGCATTTGATGAACTTCGTTCCCAAGTTCCTTGGAGCCATGACCCTAGACAGGGTTATAGACAGGCCCAAGTTTAAAACTGAACCAGATAGAACTACTGGCTTCCAAGAAATGGAAAATGAATAAGTTCACATTTAATTGCCAGGAGTATTGCTTGTGATTCTGCATATGGTCAAACTGTGTATTTAAGCCATCTAAGCTATTTTTTCTCTCTATAGCACTTTCCATGTACTTCTCCCCTGTTTTTATTCTCACAAGTTCTTTTTGATGCAGACATTCTGGTTCCTTTGGACAACTACATATCCAGGGGAACTGGTCATTTCCTCACTTGTAAAGAACCTGACTACCAGCAAAGTCTTTGGAATATGGTTTCATCTGTAAGTTTATTTTTAATTAATATATTTTATTTTCGCACCTAGCTGTTCAATTGACCAACAAGGATTGAGTGATGTTTTGGCTATGCAGATCATGGCAGATAAAAATATGGAGGACAATGATATTGAGCCAGCGCCAAAGCTCATTCAAGTTTTGTTTCAGAACTGCAAGGGGCAGGTGGATCAATGGGTTGAGCCATATCTGAGGATCACAGTTGAGCGGTTGTTTCGGGCTGAGAAGTCATACTTGAAATGTCTTCTCATGCAAGTGGTAGGGAGCGGATATAAATTTCCTCATCTATTTACAATATCATTCGAATACCTTATCCTTGTAGCCTGGTCATGTTTAATTCATATCACAAACAACATAATTACTGGATCTGTCTAATCATAAGGGATTAAGTGTTTGTTTTGATTCCCGATTGTTACTTGTCTGTACTGACTTTTCTCTTTGTTTTCTTTTGCTGGCACTTAGGAGGGGAGGGGGGGAGGGGTGTTATGAACCTTATTTTGATTTTTGGTATAGAAATGGTATTCATGACGTGGAACTAGTTCACCTCCCTTGTAATAATTGAAATTATTTAGTGGTTCTTAGAGGTTGGCATTATTGTTAAACAAAACAAGTAGGCTATGGAATCTGTGTTAATGGAAGCATTGTTGTAGATAAGTGTGTTAGGTGCCTTATGAAGGATGGATGGTATGTCTTAACTTGCCCCTGAACCAACAGCAATGGTGTTAAATCTATAATATTGACAGCTGTTGTAGGCCTGATGGCTTGTAAGGTATCATTCTCACGCTGAAAGGAAAATTTTGTTTTAAAGGTATTGAAAGTGGGAGTTTTAATGTTTGCTAGCCATGTGCTTCGAAATTGCTTGTGACATACTTAAGCGTCTTTTGAGGTAAAATCTTCTGATAGAGAAAAATACATTTTCATTGCAGGTTGCAGATGCTCTTTACTACAATGCAGCTTTGACACTTGGCATCTTGCAAAAGCTAGGCGTGGCAACTGAAATCTTTAACCTTTGGTTCCAGATGCTGCAACAAGTTAAGAAGAGTGGTGAACGTGCAAATTTTAAAAGGTGAACATTTAATCTTGATTACCAGTGCTAGTAGCCCAAAAACTTTTTCCCTTCCAAGATGGGGAAAAACGCAAACTTCCTTAATTCCAACACAACCAGTCTGTTTAAATTTTAACCTACTTATTTACCTTTTTGGAGTTTTTTTGTGTATAATGAGAATTTTTTATTATACAGAGAACATGATAAGAAAGTTTGCTGCTTGGGACTGACATCGCTTCTGACACTTCCGGCTGATCAATTGCCTGGGGAAGCCTTGGGGCGTGTTTTCAGGGCTACACTTGACCTCCTAGTTGCATATAAAGATCAAGTTGCAGGTCACTCCCTCCCCTCCCTCTTAACATGTCTTTATCATTTGTGTGAATTGTTTCTTAACTTTTGTACGTAATTGGCAGAAGCTGCAAAGGAAGAGGAGGCTGAAGATGATGACGATATGGATGGTTTTCAGACTGATGACGATGAAGATGATGGTGATGGATCTGACAAGGAAATGGGAATTGATGCCGAGGATGGTGATGAAGCTGATAGCGTTAGACTCCAGAAGTTGGCCGAACAGGTTGTGTGTTTGAATCAGATTTCTAAAATAAATCTATTCTATATTGAATGAAAGAACAGCATTGCTGTTTTTGAGTAGAAATCCTATGTACGGAAAATAACTAATAGATTTCATTGGTTTATACACCACTCATATTGATAGTGAAATCTTGAACAGAAATCCGATCTTTGAGCAAGCTCTATGTACAGAAAATATCCCTCCAAGCAGCATGCCTAAATTATCCATGCTGGGCTTGCATAAGAGACACTGAATAGGCATGGAATGGATATATCTTTTAGGCAGTTTATGGCATACTATAGGTTCCTTCTCCTCTCCCCCCCTCTCTTCTTCTCCCCCACTTTCCTCTCTTAAAAAAGTTACACATGGTGCTAGAAGGTTATGAACCAATTATCCAACTCCACATCACAATCCTGTTTGGACATATGAGTCATTTTAACGTATCAAAACATTCTTGCCTTTTGTTATGCTGTGTGTTGGTTTTATCAATTGGTAACTTCTATTTTCAATTTATGTACCTTGCATTACTTGACTCGGGGGTTCATTTAGGCAAAAGCTTTCCGCCCACATGATGACGACGACGATGACTCAGATGATGACTACAGTGATGATGAAGAGTTGCAATCACCCATTGATGAGGTGGACCCGTTTGTTTTCTTTGTGGACACGGTCAAAGGTAAAAGAAACTCTCCCCTTCTAGTCATGTTTATAATGATCTCCTGGAGCATTATTTATGTCGTCTGATCTGTCTTCTTCTCCACTCCCTCTTCACAAAACCCTGGTTTTTCATCTCACTTTCTTTAAAATCCAGCATTACAAGCATCAGATCCTCTGAGGTTCCAGAACCTTAGTCAGACACTTGACTTCCATTACCAAGCCCTTGCGAATGGTGTTGCCCAGCATGCTGAACAGAGGAGAGCAGAGATTGAGAAGGAAAGAATGGAGAAGGCAGCAGTTACGGTTACTTCTTAAGCTTTGATGTCGAGCTGTGGCTAAAATTTTGGCTTGCGTATCACCATTTGATTCATAAAGATTTGCCGAGACAGAGAGTTGTTGGCAGTCCCTTTGGAGCATTGGTTGGTTCAATGATCATAGAGGTCACTGAGCACCAAAGGGTTCCCCGGTTGAAGTGTTGGAGCTTTGCTCGTCCAAGTCCTCACTCATACACAGTGTGCGATGTTGAACACTGGAGCCACTCCTTTGTTCGAGTCAGGGTCGAGTCATAGTCCTTGTCGGTTGAGTCTGGCAATTTTACGCAGAAATTTGCCATTCTGAACCAGTCTGTCTTGTCCTTCCCTCTGGTCTCTGTTGTCCTTTGTCACCATTTCTCTGGGTCAAATGTCCCCCTTGCAGTATTTGTCTTAGAACCCTAGGATCTGCTTTCTTTGGCTTGAAAGTAGTAAGGGTTTTCATGCATTCAAGTCTGTAATATTTCTTTCTAGTTCATACGGATGAGTATTATTTGGGGTCGGGTGATGGGTGTATTGATAATTTTTGCTGCTCGGTGACCTACAAAATTTTCTTCCGACTTCCCTTTTATTTGGTATATAGTCTAGGGGTTCGAAATTGGTTTATTTGGCTCTGGGAGTTTTGCTGATTGCAGAGAGCTTCTAATCTAGCTTGCTGCCGGTTGTAAAACAGCTACGTCTATTCTTTACATAATGTAGATTCATGAGAAGATATCTGCTTGATCTACAATGTTTGTCTCTTTGGAGTTATTCTCTTGGTCTCTAGTTTCTACCACAAACTTTAATTCTTGACCAAAGTTCTATGAGATGGCTTGGTTAATGTTATGTATGTATTCAATATTGTGAATTTGTAATTTTGTACCAAAGGAGAGGAGGATTGGATATTCGATTGCTTGATATCTTCGGGGAATTATAAATAGAGCTCCAAATTATAGGTGGAACATGTGGAATTGGGAAGTTAGAAGATTGCTTTGGACCTGCAAGGTTAGGCTGAGCATTGGCGATTATGGCACACTCTGGATTCGATGAATGTCAACCCTGTAATAACAATTATTACAGCCAGAAACTTTATCATTAGCACCAATGAAGCCTATAATAATTCCGTTGTTAGTTTTACTGCCTATGTTATTATTTTCAATTATTCGGTTCCTTTGTTGGATCAAGTGCGTAATGATATTTAAATAAAATGTGACCAAATTAGCTTTTAAACTGGAGTTTTTCAGTTAAATGTTTGAGACATAAATTAATTAATATAAGAACCATTTTTGCATTTTGAGTTTAAATTATGGAAGGACTACCTGAGTTGGGCCAAAGTGAGAGCTCAATTAATTAATGATTTAGTAATGATATTAAAATGAAACACGATGGATTAATTTTCAGATATCATTAAATTTTTGGGCAAAATTTGTATCGTTAAGAGGAAATGCTGCCTAATGTGTTCGTAGATTCACGAACAAGGCACACGTCGAGGACGAGAAAATCTTGGCCGCACAATGTGCCAGGTCAGAAAAACTATGCGTTTTGCCGCTTGTACAGAAACTGGCGTTGGTCTGGCGGGGCTTTTCCAGTGTTTAAATAAAACCCTGGACTAGGGTTTTTCGGGTACCAAATTAGAGGATGGGAACCCGGTCGACGTTGGCCGGCGTGGAAGTTCCGATCATCGGCAGCGACTCCATCAAATGGGTTGAGGTGTCCGTCCCTTCCTCTTCCGACTTTCTTGATTCAAGGCCGAACGCCCCGCTGTCCAAGGATTACGCCTCTTTCTCCGCCGTGAAAGATCCTCCTACCCATATCATCTGGTATTTTTTCTCTTTCCCTCTTTGTTTTCTAGTTTCCGAAATTGCATTTCCATTGCTCAGAGCCTCCGCCAGAGTTTTCTATTGACTCCTGCAACCGTGACAGGAGAATTCACGAGACCCTCCCTCAAGCCCTTGAATTACTTGAGCTCTCTGCTGATAAAGAGTTTCCTGTGGTCGGTCTGAGGCTCACCTTTCCTGAACCGCTATCTCCCTTCGCTTTTGTCTGCCAAAATCAGGTTAAGTTGCCTCTTCACGCATATTCAATTTCTCTTTGTGAATACCATTTGGTAGTCTTGCGTTTTCGGTCAAATTGTTTGTGTTAGTATTAACTCCACTCCATTTCGTCGACATGCAGATTGTTTACTCCCCAGAGCATCCCTACTTGCTGTATGCATTGACCGTCTCGGGAGTCGCTTATCTTCTCAAACTCAGAGACAATTCTGCTTACGCTTCCAGCTCCGTTTTCCCGTCAGATGATCTTATAGAGATTGGCATTCACACTTATGCCAATCACGGAGAGATAACGGCTATAGCAGCGGCTGCAGGATTGCTTGTAGTTGGGTTCAACGATGGATCTGTTAATTGCTTCCAACTTGGCAAAGTTGATCATAAGGATCCTGGTATTATCAAGACTTCCTTACTTATGATACTGCCTCTATATCTGCTACATATTTTTGCCTTTTTTTTTTTTCTCTCTCCCTGTTCTCTGAAAAAATAGGTTATGCTGTTTTCTTGCTTACTGAATGTTTACGGGTTTGCCTGGCTAAAGCTAGATGATTGAGGTTATATTCATTTTTGAGTGTTTTGTAAGTCACAGCAATCAGTAGTGGTCTCTGAACTCCAAAAGAAATTATGATTTGTGATCGAAATATCTTCTCTTATTTTCTTGTCTGGCCTGGTAATTGTAATATATTATGCTTGATTTCAGCCTAATGGCTGTGGATGTTTTCTTTGAAAATATCTTGTTTCTGTTCATAACTCTAGTTTTGGTAAATTCCCGATGTTAGTCTGAAATATTTCATAATTCCTAACTTTTTTTCCCCAGTACATTTTATGTGTGAGCTTCGGGATGATTCAGGAATCGGTCGTTTGTGGGGTATTCTCTCAAGGTACTGATCTTCAATACTAATTTTTGGTATTAATCAAAATAATTTCTCGTCCTGCATATATTTCCATATTGATTGCTGATTAGTTGTTATTGCTAGGGTGAGAAATAATTTATATGCTGTAAAATTTCACATATAGTTGTGGTAATCTGAGTTTTTTTAAATAAATATATGCAAATTTGTATTTGTTTGTTAAATTATTTACTGATTAGCTGATAATATTTCTCATGAAGGGGTAGGATTGTAGGGGGCGTACAGGACTTACTGATATATGAGGTGCGCGGAAAACAACTAATATTTGTTCTCCATTCTGATGGTATCTTACGAGTATGGGATTGTACGAGTCATAGCAGGATCTTTAGTCATGCACTAAGCAGTTCAGAGTTGGCAGGCAATTTCTTTTACTTCCATGTTTATCTTATTTTCTTTTCTTTCTAAATTTTGGGATTATTGTGTAATTGTAGGGTTGTTTCTGTACGTCCCATCATCGAGTGATCCTCAGAATATTTTGTTGGCTAGAAAATCTGATCGTATCTTGTTTGTGAACACCCTAAATATTGCACTAGTCTTTGATCATAACTTATGCTTTTCTTTATTTTCTCATTAAAACTCTAGCATTTCCTTCCTTCTAAAGAGAGGAAAAACAGTGCATATCACTATCCTGAGAAGCATACCATGATCCCATTACCATTAACTGGTGTCAAAATTGTGGATTTGGGCTTTGGTCTGCTTTTCTGATCTTTGCTGTGCAAGGAAAATATGAGAAAAAAGGTGTTTAGCAGTGAATTATATGTACAGAGTTTCTGCTTTTCTATTTGCGAAACGTTCTCACTAAGGCAGTGGGCAAGTGGATAAAAATAGAAATAATAAGCAAGTGAAGTAACACTGTGAGGGTGTTTGCCTTCAAGCAGATTCTTCGGACTGAAAGTTGTTTAGATGGATGTACTGAAGATTTGATAGTTGCATACAATGAAGAGATTTGTCTTTTTCCTAGAAAAATTTTGTTGCCGAACCTATCAATTGTTGGTGCGAAACATGGACAGTGTTGATAAACTGCCATTCAACATGTCAAAAAAAATTTCATTGATAGAATTTGTTTTTGCCAGAAAAGAATAAAAATAATTGGGGACTTCATTTTATTAACCATGCGGTGAATAGTATATAAGGAATAATGGTTTTTTTTTTTTACCATCTATAATGTCATCTTGAGGTGACTAACTCATGAAAACCATCTGCATATGTTTCTCTTTTCTGAGCTTTGGACCAACATTTTTGCTTCTGTTGTCAAAGAGAATACTTTTTTGTTATTTTTTGTTACCATCTATAGTTTCGTCTTGAATTGACTGACTTATGAAAACTATTTGCGTATGTTTCTCTTTTCTGAGCCTTGGACCAACATTTTTGCTTCTGTTATCAAAGAGAATACTTTTGTTGCTTAAAACTGTTGAAGTATTCCTGTATCACTATAAGTAAAATGTTTTCTTCTATATTTTACTTTCAGGAGCTAGTTTTAAAAGGTTGTGGGTGTGCCAAGCTGAAGATGATTCAAGTGTCATTCCACTGGCAATCTTGTGCAGTCAAACTTTGGTATGGATTTCTGATTTTTCCGAAGCCAAAAATTTGCTGCTGTTGAAAATCATTCATCTGAAAAGCTTAAGCTATTAGAAACGAGCCATCCACATCAAGTACACCATACATTCTGGTGACTAAATTGACTGATCTGGCCATGGTAGCAAAACTACACTTCATGGCAATTGGTTGATTTTTTTATGAATTGATTAATTTGGGTTAGGTTTTCACCTTTGCTTGACTTGTTTACACTGCCATGTTTTTGTATCCCAAAATTTTCACTCTTGAGTTGGCCTGTGGAAGAAAGTACCAAGTCTAGTTTCCATGATTTTGCTGAAAACGTCTTCACACTATTTACTATCATAGTTAAAACTATCTATTAAGCCCACATTGCTTTTGACACTGATGGATTTCGTTCCCAAATTATGTAGGAAGTTAGCATGGAGATTATCCATGTATATGGTTTGCATTGTAATTTTAGTGAGAGGACTGTTTTGTCGCTGGAGCATTCTGTTCAAAATCTGCCTTTGGAGGAGGTAAACAATTGGTCTGTCCATGTATCTCTCTTTTTTTTTTTTTTCCTTTTTTTCTTTCTCCTATCGAACAAGAAAAATCACTCGTCTATTCTGATTTTGACAAGGGGAGATGCATTGATGTCAAACTTACCTTTGACAAGATATGGATACTGAAAGATAACGGATTGGTGTTTCACAACTTGTTGCATCCTCCTGTCACTGTGTAAGGCCTTTTTATGGGTGCTTCTTTCTATGGCTAAGTTATAACATGGATGTGCTTATCATTCACGCTATCTTGATCCTTTGGACAAAAGTATATCCCATGCGAAAATTGAGAAAAACACATTTATGCTACTCTTTGGCATGAATATATTCTTATCAAGTGAAGTTTTTGAAATATTTGCAGAAAGTATAGTTAGTTAACTTATTTCATCATTTTCACTTGTTTTTGCACATTTCTTGTTAACCGTATCTTTCCTCCTGTGGTGATATTTCAGTCTCACATGCATGTGTTTTGAATTTTTTTCAATGAGGAACTGAGCATATTCTTTGTTCCCTTAACTGTCGTAAAGTGATGATTTAAGCTTGAGTTTCTTGAGGTTCCATAGGCGGCATTCTGTAAATTTTATGTACATACATATTTGTAAACTTTCATTTTTTGCTCGTCAAATGTTGTATTTGCTTTTTTTTTTTTTTTGGTACCTTATTTATTCATAGATATTGACTGTTCAAGCTTAATTTATTATGAAACATTTATTGTTAGGGAAGAACCACAATGTTATGCAATGCAGGAAGAGGTTGTTGCTGATCAGCTATTTCAAAGTTCTGAAAATTCTTCAGATGACCTTCTTTGTATTGCACATTCAGTACTTTCATCTGGAAAGGTATTGTGACCATTTGCAGTCTTATGTTGCATAATTTTCAAGTTCCTACTGAAATTAACTTTTCTTGGCATTTTTTTTTTTGGTATGAGCTCATGCGATGGGCTATTGTACATGAATGTGCAAACATCTGAAGTGCTGGTTTTATTTCTCACAAAATTCCAACTTCACGGAAATTTCTTGATTTTTGATTCCCTTTTCTTGTTTTGGTTTTCGTGCATAGCTTTATGATTTTATTTGGATAACTATAAGTTTCAAGTTTTTCATGTAGCGTGTTTGATAAAGTTGTTCAATTGTCATTTTGAGTCTTGGGCTCAAATACCTAAAAAGTTTACAATGGCAAAGGTTTCAGAAATCTGAACATCTTCCTTTTCTCTTATTCTCTTTCACTTTCTGTTAAGATTTCAACTGGACCAGGAAAAAAGAGCTTCCCTTATTCTTCTGTAAGCAAGTTATTAACTTCTAGTTGTTCCGACATTTCTGCCTTACTCCTTAACAACCACCCTCACCCCCCAACTGCCCACACGGCGACCAAAGAAAAGGAAAAATGTTGCTTCACAAATAAAAAATGGAATCTTGCTCGACTGTATTATTTCAGCTGTATTGTACATGTTATATGGTCGCCATTGCCTTGAAGGAAGGCTCATATGTCAAAAATTTTGCTGACAGTGCTTTCCTCTATGTAAACTTTTGCAGGATCATATAGTGCCTTTCGTGTCTTCAATTTTCTTACACAAGTTGCTCTGTCCTGGGGTCCATCATAATATTGCTTTGCGAGCAACTCTGCTGGACTATAATAGACACTGGACTGATTCTGAATACCAGTCCTTAACTGCTGATGGACTGGAAAAGGAGATCCTTTCTCTAATTGAACATGAGGTTCTATTTGCTTTAATCCTTTTGCATTTCCAAAATTCTTTCTATTTTATTTATGTATTTATTTATCGTATTTGGATGTAATTTATTGCTCTCCGTCTGTTTTTACTTCAGACTTTGTGCTTTTTTTGGAGGGGAGAGGGTTTTGGGGTTGTAACCAAACTGATAAACTGTGTAATTTTTGCTAGGGTTCCACTGAGAATTCATCAATATCTTACTGCTGGAAAATTTTCTGTGCACGATACTTCCATAACTGGTGCAAGAACAATGCCCCATGTGGTTTGGTTGTTGATTCTTCATCTGGTGCTGTTGGTTTAATTAGAAAGAACTCATTATCATTTTTTCGATGTCTGGAGGATATTGAACGGCTGGTCCTTGGTATGTTGGAGATCCTTGCCTTATAGTAATCGAATTTACTCCTATTTTTTTGGACAATCTATTGCTCCCCCCTCCCTGTGGTTCTCTGTGCTGTTCTAAACTCTCTTCATGTCTGTATTGTGGAAGGTTCTTCTGATGAAAATATTGATCTTGGAAGCTTTGGGTTGGGTATATTTAATGATGATCTTGAATGCGAGATTCTTATTGAAATGCTCAGATGTGTTATTAGCATTACCCAACAATTGGGCAAAGCAGCTTCGGCCATATTTTATGAGTCACTTGTTAGTCCATCAATTGTCCCTTCTGAAGAAGTTATTCAATGCATTCTGAAGATTCTGTTGACTGGATATAGTTCATCAGCAGCGATGCTTCATATCTCAGATAGTGGAGCTGATATGGCTTGGGAGAAGAAGCTTGCAGATCACAAAAATATACGGAAATGCTCTATTGACATGCTATTATCTCTTCATGCGTTGCGTGAAAAAGCTGTCACGTGGGGCAGAGTTTTGAATATCATAGAGAGTTTCCTAAAGTTTCTTGTACCTCGCAAAATCATACATAACTTCGGTGCTGAATTGTTATCTAGTATCAATGCCTCCATCGTGGTCCAGGCTACTTCTCAAATTTCAAAGTTGATGTTCGAGTCTGCTTTGGATATGCTTTTGTTTCTTAACTACCTGGTGAAAATCAGTGGGCAGGTCAGTAATTTCTTTTTTCTTTTTCAAGTTTTGTTCAGCAAATTTTTCTTTTGATTCTAAAACAACATGCTTAGGTATTGAATGATATGTAACAGCCATTTGGAACTTCTTATAATCTGCTAGCTATCGGTTTCTATATCAGGTTAAGAAATTTGTCAAATTCTATGATACAGGCTATGCCTTATAGTAGAACATAGACATCTGCCTGGAAGCCCAAAAGCAAAATTCTTTTATCTTCTGGCTGTAGTGTTGCTTTGATCAACATTTGCTTTATATAAAAAGCATAATTGCTTTTTCATCATGTTCGCTGAGACCATACGGTAAATAATGCCTAAGCGTGTTATCTCATTCTGCACCACCCCAGTAAAAATCAGAAGAAAAACAATTAGTAAAAGCCCACTTCATTTGGTACCAGGGTTATGTGCAAGAAAGTGTCTTCCTTGTAAATTGATTATTTGGATGGCCATACAATGTGGTTATCTGTTTCTGATCATGTGTACATTCAGTAAATACTTATTTTGGTTGTCCCAAATTAGTTATTTTGATTTGTGACTATCTGTTTACTAGCTTAGATTCTGTACTTGCCTTCATAGAAATGTACCGGAATTCAATAAGAATATCTTTTAATATAGTACGGGAAATGGATCTGAATTTCTACATATAAAAAGTGACCAAAGTGAACACTTCTTGTGCACTTCTGATAAAGGATTTGGGTAAGAGGGTAATATAAATCGGTGACATTTTTCGTTTTCATTTTTCCTGGAACAGTAATTAATAGGAAAAAGTACTTAAATTGGGTAGCAGATTTGAGCCTGTGACTTACAGAGCATATTTTATACTGGCAAATCATTATGAAACAGCCGTATTTTGTGGCTTAATTTCTGTATATTGTGCTATAATTCTGTATCTTTGAATGCAGCGACAATATGAAGTCATAGTTTTAAATTGGGACTTTAAGTTGTGTCATTGAGTGATCCACTTTTTAAAACTTTGGTTCTTCTGAAGATGATGTGGAAATATGTATGATTTGAAGTCGGACTTACAATCTATGGGGGAGATCTAGAAAATGGGTTGGGGTAGAGGTAATTTTCTTGCTTATTGTCATCTTTTGGTTTCTTCCTGTTGCTCCCAGTGTTCTTTCAATCAGATAGCATTCTCTTCCTCTACTCCAACCCGAATCTATGAGGAAAAAAGAAAAAAAAAGAAAAAAGAAAAAAGAAAAGACAAAAGGTGGGATTGCAGGTTCAATTACCTGCAGTCTAATTTGCAGATTAACCAGCCATTATTAATTTTGTTTAATGACAAGGAATAAGTTCCTTCTGGAATTAGGGGAACTTATGTCGTGTTTCTGTTTCTGTTTCTGTCGTGGGAGAACTTCTTACAACCATAAACATAATTTAACAACTCTATTAATGTTCTTGAATGTTACCTGTTATTTTTGCCTGCATTTTGTTTTTGAACATTTAGAAATAGTCTATAATTCTTATTCCCATGATAAGGATTTTGTTCTAACGAATTTTGGCTCCATAAATTAAATTTCTTTCCTATATGTAGAATTTCATTTAATGTTGGATGCAGATTCATATGTTGCATGAAGATATATCTAGAATACAACTTGAGTTGGTCCCCATGATTGAGGAAATCGTTTGTGATTGGCTCATCATTCATTTCTTTTCCACTACACCATCTCAACCTGCCGCAATTGAAGATTTCAGTTCTCAGCTTTCATCGTTACAAATTGGTAAGTTTATGCTACAGTTTCTTTTAATCTGCTGTTGCTATTCAGTTCTCGAATAAACAGATAAATAAAACTTCTTTTGTTGCTTTCACAAAATGGTAATGCTTACTTAAGTACTTGAGATTTAGTTGTAATAGCTGCGTGAGATATAGTCTGAAATTGAAATCTTCAGCAAAATGCATGTCTCTTTTTAATGCGAGCCATGAAGCAGGTAATCTAACGTTCTTTGTACTGTTGATACTTCTTTGTAAATGGTCAGCTGATACATACTTTCCCATTTTTCCATAGCAATAGAACCTTTGGGTTCAGTGAATTTGGATCCTATGTGGATCATGTTGTTTAATGCATTACCGATGATGTAATCATTCCATTTTTTTCTGTTGTCCAGACAGCAATATGTGTAAAAGATCATGGAATGAGAAGCTTGGCAAATGCCACTTCACACTGGCTTTTATTCTCTTATTTAATTTTCAACGTTCTTCTGGAGAGCACAGCCTCCTTTCTTCAAGACATCTCCCTAGTTCACATGATATCATTAATTCAACACGGGACTTCACCAGCTGGATTATTTGGGGAAAGTCTGAAGAATCTTCTGCTTTCTTGAGCCATTCTACTGAGCTTGCATCGATCCTGCTTAGGCATGGACAGTATGATGCTGTTGAGGTAATATTTTGCCTTTTCTACTGTAAACCTTTGTCTACGTTTTTGGAAATTTGGCTGACACCTTTTCCGTTTCCTCCCGTGATTTTTATGAAGTACCTACTCACAACAGTGGAGGCACATTTACGAAAGGAGAAGACATCACAAAGTGCTCAAGAGACTGATGGTCAATGGTGCATAGTTCATCATCTGCTTGGATGTTGCCTCCTTGCACAGGCACGTTATGCTTCACATGGAATGTTGAAAGAGAAGAAAGTCAATGAAGCTGTTCGCTGTTTCTTCAGGTATCAATATTCTATGCAATTCCATGATGCCATCAAATATAATTGAAATTCTACTTGCAATGAGCATTTTGTTAGCGAAGGTGAAATCTCATGTACATCACGTTTGAATATTGCAAGATTTTTGGGTTTTAAGTGCTTGTTTGCTTATGCCTCTTGTGATGGTTTGCTCATTACTGGGGTACTGTTCAGATCTTCATCTGGAAAAGGAGCTTCCCTGGCTCTGCACAATTTGTCTCATGAAGTGGGATTTCCACATCTTGGTTTCCGTGAGTTTCTCTGAAATAGTTGCAATTATTTACAGTTGTCTTAATTATATGACATGCAGATGTTCTCTCTTGTTTAAATGTTTTCCTTTTTAGTTTTATTTTAAAGTTTATTCCTTTGCATTTTCTTCTTTTCTGTCCCAGCTGATTGTGTATCAGATGCCGCATGGAGGCTACAATATTATCAGTGGGCAATGCAGATATTTGAGCAATATAATGTTAGTGAAGGTGCTTGCCAGTTTGCACTTGCTGCACTTGAGCAAGTTGATGAAGCTCTAAGTCCTAAAGGTCACGACTATGGTAGAGATCCATTCAATGAATCTACTGCTACCATCAAAGGACGACTTTGGGCAAATGTATTCAAGTTTACTTTAGATCTGAATCGCTTTTATGATGCATACTGTGCGATAATTACAAACCCAGATGAAGAGAGCAAATACATTTGCTTAAGGCGTTTCATCATTGTTCTTTATGAACGTGGTGTCATGAAGGTTATCCATGAACTCATAATTTTTCCCTTTCTCCTTGCTGCTTTTTCGATTTTTCATTTTTGCTTTATGCCTTCAGTAGTTGGCAGAGAGAGATCTTCTATGTGATTTTCAGGTACCATTTAGGAGAGATGAATAACATTATGACTTGGATTGACTTTGACTCGGAAGGTTGCTAAAATTTGTCAATCCCTATATCTCATTTAAGCCTGATATTAAATACAATACTTGGATTGTTATGGTCCTTGGGTATTTTCTGGGAGAAAAGCCATGACTACCACTGATTCTTCATAGCATCCACTGTACTTCAATCTGATACATATGCGATATGAAAATTCTGGGATGAAACAAAATTTTTAGTCAGTAGGATATGGCCTGGATACTACATAATATGGAATAAATTTGGCTTAAATATGGTATACGTCTGGCAGGGATGCAATAGGAGTCAAAAAAAAAAAAAAAAGATCTGGAGGAAACATGGGAGCTCAGATCTATCTCAAGGGGATATATTATAGTACAAAAAGCATCATAATGCTTGGAAGAAAGGGATACCTGCTTACTGGTTCGGATTGTTTGAAGTTCTGGTTCACAATCCTTTGTTTCTTTTATACTAACATTTTATCATCTTTTAACGTGGGATTAGAGTTGCTTGTCATAGTATGTGGTAGGAAAATGATCTGTTGTTTTGAAGGTGGGTGGATAACTACCTTGTGCAGGTGCTAATTTCTTATGAAGCTGTTAATAAAGAGTTCCATTCATTTTTTGTTGATTGCAGATTCTTTGTGGTGGTCAACTACCCTTCATTGGCTTAACCGATAAAGTGGAACAAGAGCTTGCTTGGAAGGTGTGTCCTAGTTGCCAACTGACTGTCTTTATTCCTGATGTAGTTTCCTTAACAATAGTTTTTGTGACATTTTGCGCTACATGTAGGCAGAGCGTTCTGATATTTTGGCCAAGCCAAACTTATACAAGTTGCTATATGCATTTGAAATGCACCAGCATAACTGGCGAAGAGCAGCTGGTTACATATATCTATATTCAGCTCGATTGAGAACTGAATCAGCTCTGAAAGATTATCTTAACACTTCATTAGTGCTGCAAGAGAGGCTTAATGGGCTCTCTGCTGCCATCAATGCTCTGCATCTTGTACATCCTGCATATGCTTGGATCGATCCTTTGCTTGAGGGAAATTCTCTTCGCAATGAGCATTATCCTCATAAAAAGGCTAGAACAACGGAGGAACAAAGTAAGTAACACAACCAAAGATTCCTCCCCCCCCCCCCCCCTTGGCCCTCCCCTCTCATTCTCCTATTAAGTTTCACATATTTTTCTTCCATCCTTCCTACTTGTCCTTTTGTCAGATATATGGGTGATTAATATGTGCATTATACTGCATCATTTAAGTCAATAATATGTTTGTTTTTGCTGCAGCAGATGGCAATGATGTTGAGCCTCAAAGGTGCCAGTCTTATATCGATATTGAGAGGCTTGAGAATGAGTTTGTGCTAACTTCAGCAGAATATTTGCTTTCATTGGCGAGCGTTAAATGGACATTTACTGGTAACAGTTTGTGATTTCTAGTCCAATACAACAATTGCTGGTAAAATCATACGATTTTTTGTTTGTATAATCTTTTCAAAGCAGTTGACAATCTATTGATATCTCAAGGAATCTTGTTATCAGGTTTCTGATATGAAATTGGATTTTTAGTCCTTGTATTTATTTGCTTGGCCCTAAAACTCCAAAAGTTGATTCCTTTCCCTGTTAATGAAGGTTCATTTAGTTTAGGCAATAATGTTTAAACACACTTAGATGTTATGAGGTATTGATCAATCTTTGTGGAGTGTACACCTTACAATCTGGTTTAAGTAGTTTTTAGTGTTTGCTTTCTTCTTTATTTATCTTTCTCCTTTTGTCTTCTTTATTTGATAATTTATTATTTGCACTTCCTTTTCTCTTTCAGAAATTCACAAAGTCCCGTCAAATTTGGTGGATCTTCTCGTCCAGAAAAATTTATATGACATGGCCTTTACAGTTCTTCTAAGATTCTTCAAGGGTTCAGAATTAAAAAGGTGTTGTTAATGCTCTTATGCTGCCATTTCATAGCATTACACTCGTCAATTCTTCCCTTGGCATGCCTATGTGTTTGACTTACAACCATTCTTTCTCAGGGAACTAGAAACGGTTTTCTGCGCGATGTCACTGAAATGCTGCCAGAATAAAATAGATCCCTCATGCATACGGTAAAATTTTATCTTCTGTGTTACTATGTACTTTGCTTTGCTTTGCCTTTTTTTTCCCCGCCTCTCTAACTTTTGAATCGCAACATATCTAAAATGCAGTAGACTTCTATGTTCAATCTGGAGCTAGCCTGCTTGGATTTCATAGTGAAATCACTTTATGTTATTTATGATTTTCAGGGAAGATGTCAGAACACGCGGTCTTTTGTTGATGTCATCAAATACTGAAATGGTAGTTCATGGTTCACCTGATGTGATTCCTGCAACTCAACAATCAAAGGGGAATAGTCAATGGGAAACTCTTGAGCTTTACCTGGTTCGTATCTTCTGAATCTCTCGAGTTTTCTATTCAGCTTCCGGTTGCCCTCCAAAGATGTTTCTCTCTTTTATTTGCAACCTTCTTATTACAAGTATAACAAGTTTAAATGGTCCTCAAGGTGCTCTGGAGGTGAGTGCCTTATGCAACTTATAAGTAGAGTTGTTTATAATGTCCCATTTGATAAACAATTGGGAGCAAGACACCTGCAACTTAGTTGCTTATACATAGATAGTAATTGACTGTTCCCTTATCAAAAACGTTTCCAAAGTATGTCATATATACGCTACCTATATACATATTGAAAGAGGAAAGACATTGCCTTCTCTATTCAGGGTGTAAATCAGGCCTTTCTGGGAGATAGAAAGTGGGCTGGGACCCGTAAGAAGCTTAATCCTATAGATAATTAATCATCATGTTACATAATTGGTGGCTAATACATTTGTCTCGGACATTTGAAGTGTCTTCTATTCTTTCTGCAGGGATCTACCTTTCTGGGCTGTTTTTGCTTGGGTCAGCTTACCAATCGTATAAGAAAATAAAGACTGTTTTAGACCTCAAATTTGTACTTAACTGACTGAAATCCATTGATATTCTGGGTCCCCCCACCCCCAACAAAAAAAAAAAAAAAAAAAGAAGCATGAAACAAAGGGAAGCAGTACGCATTGTATTTGCAATAGGATCATGTGATGTCAACCTGAATTTGGTTCAAGCAAGCCAGTGATAAATGTTGGTCATTCTTTCCATTATCTAAGATATCATAAATCTTGACTCTGGTATGATAATGGAATATTGTGCTTTCCTTTATGGGTGTGACCTGGTCCTGCCACTGACCACCTTCCCTATTCCCTTTTCTGCCCTAAATTATATCTCTACCTTATTTTACCTTGTGAATGTTTATAAATTGCAGGAAAAGTATAGGCGTCATCATGCCAAATTACCATTAATTGTTGCTGAAACTTTTCTTTATGCGGATCCTCAGATTGAATTGCCTCTTTGGTTGGTTCAAATGTTTAAGGTACTTTTTTCTTGACGGAAACTGAATAGCGTGTGTGAATCTTTTAATCATAATGTGCTGAGCCTAGTGGCTTTGAATCTGGGGTACCTTTCCCATGAAATAACCTGCGTAGGGGCATCTTTAGTCCCATAAATTTTGATGCATAGCTGCTATTTTATATGTGTGTACATATATGCTGTGTTGATGGTTGAGATTCTGTGGCTGGATTGGGTTTGAAGTTATGCACCACCACCTAATATATGTTTACATGATTTGTGCAGGATGGTCCAAAGGAAAGGATGTGGGGGATGACTGGTAAAGAATCAAATCCTGCATCCTTGTTTCGCCTCTATGTTCATTACAGCCGATTTACAGAAGCTACCAATCTGTTGCTTGATTACATAGAATCATTTGCATCAGCGGTAAAATACAATTTCTTTCCTTTGCTTGTTTAGGCCTCTTACAGCTAAACTATTTTTGCACGATATGCCTGCTAGTCTATGTTTCTGTGCAAGTAATGGTAATTACTAAATAAAACTTTTGAACGTGCAAATTGGTTATTTTCCTTATTTTGCTTGAATATATAACTGAAATTAAATTAGTACATTCATTCTTTCAAGTTCAGAAGAATAATATTCTGCTTATACACACACAACCACATACACGCACAACTTTACATGATGAAGGTGAAAATCTAAGCACAGTCTAAAGACACTAGACATAAGCATTGCAGTCTAAAATGTCAAAAGATTTAAAAAAGAAAAAGAAAAATGCAAAAAGCATGGAATGTCGTCCATCCAAAGCATTCATTCAATGATGTAAAAGTATGACTTAAATGGCATACTTATGAGGGTTGACAGCATCAGAAGTCTGACTATTCCTCCCTCCAAATTGACCACATTATACACAAAGGTGCTTTCATTCCGGATTTTTATCCTTGTTAGAAAACCAAAACTTTCTTACCAACTTTCAGGCAACTTAATCACATTTTTTGGCATCGCTGATAAGATTCCAAATAGGGAGAACACAAATGACTGAACCTTTCTTATCCCGGATCAGCAGAATGCCTTTCTCGGCCTTCTGCTAGTTTTATGCCTATGATGTTACTAATGACGACCTTCTGTCCTTCTCCAGAGGCCAGCTGACATAATAAAGCGGAAAAGGCCTTTGGCTGTTTGGTTACCCTACACAGCAATCGAACTCCTATGTTGCAAGCTTGATGAATTCATCAGCTGCGGTCGCATGGTAGACCATTGTGATAAGCTCAGAAGGCGACTCCATGCAGCTTTGCAGAAGCATCTTCAGCTGGTATGCTCAATAAAGTCTCTGTTTGTCTCAACTCTGCTTTTACATCTGCATTGCCAATCACTTCTTTTCGTTTGCCTATTTTTCAGTTAAGGGTGGACTCAGATGATGCAACTTCAGCTGTTCATTAAAAGATTGCAGTACATATTTGTTGAGTGCATAAATTGGCACCAGTATCTTTAATAGAGGGTAATTATCTTGTGGATTTATCTATTACTCTCTATTGTTCCCTAGTTCGGCATCTTTTTGACAGAATCAGTAGAGAAGGCATAAATATGCGAGTACTGTGAAATAGTTGGGAGCATCACTCCCTTATGTTTGTGAGATCAACTGTGCAAGGAAACATCTACTTTTGGGTGCATACGTTTTGATTACACTTCTGGGTGACTTCAAGATTGGAAAAGCCATGGCTTCCAACAAATGCAAAAAGCACTGACTCTCTGAGCCGAATTACGAAGACATAATATTTCTTACTGCTTGGGAGAGAAGAGTCTTCATTGTGCTAATGTTCAGCAGCCTTAAATTTTTTTCTTCTTTTGTGTCTGTAAATAACATCTTGAAAGTGTTGATGCCTTCTCAAAGATGTCATTAGTTCACTCTCTTCTATGTAGGACTTTCATTCGATTTTTGTTTATGAAATCTCTCAAAAGTTGGAGCCCCTTGGTAAAAATTGGTTAGTCTTTAGTTTATGAAAATCTTAGTTTATTATCAAGGGTCGTCTATGAGATTTTTGATTTGCAAATTGTAATGACTTTCAATTTCTGCTTTACCTCTTCATATAATGGCGAAAGATTCGTTTTTGTTTAGACCATTGTTCATGGTAATACGTGTATAGGATTGAAAGGAAGTGAAGAAGCCACGTAATTGGAGAAAAAGCAAGGAACAAGTTGGTTTGAAATGAATTAGATCTAAAAGGATCTTATTCTTAAAAAGATTCGAGGAGAACTATTAATATATACATGTAATTCAAAAAACTTCAAATTGAATAACTTTTGAAAAGGACTTTTTTTCTACAAAACTAGCTAAAGAATAATTAATTAGGCAAAGCAAGCAAATATGAAGTCTCTATTGCTCATAATTTGTTCATTAGGATTGTATTTACTTTTCTCATCTTTAAAAAAATTTGTTTTTAATTTTTTTTAATTCATGCTTTCATTAAATATTGAACATAAGACTAAAAGATTTCAAGTTATTTTGGCCTATCATTATGTTAAGACATCCTGACTTCTTGAGTTGAGTGTTTTGGGTAAAAATTAAGTATTTTTAAATGTTATAAAATGAATTTTAGAAAAAAGAGTAATTATAAGAAAGCTTTATCTCATCTAGATTGATGAGAAATATAAATTTCACACATTAACTTGAATTTTCACTCATAAAAAGTCATATACAATAAGCATAGAATTCTTACCAACAAAAATGACAAGAATAATGATACCAACAGCATAATTAACATTTATGTATATATACATTTTAAAATATCTGATTTTACATGTTTATAGTAATCTAGAAGCAATTTTTGGTTAACTGAATTTTCTAAATTTGGACTGACTCAATCTTTTATTTTTCGTTTGTTTCGAGAGAGAGAGAGATATATGGGATCTTGGAGTCCCACGTCACTCGCCCACCCTGTGGTCTGTGCACTTTGCGGTTGCGAAGCTACGTCCTTCTCCTCTTCGTTTCTTCCTTCTCCCGCCGCTTGGCCCCGTTATCGAACAGTTCCTTGCTGCCGCCGGCGGGTAAGGAGCTCTCTGTGTCAGACCGTAACTCATGTGCTGCCATGTCATGGCGCTTATGTGGCCGAGGATTAGGCTGTAAACCCATTTGTGATTTTTTGAAATGTTACTGTTTATGCATTGAATGCAATGGCGTTATGTTGGAACTGTTCGTGAATGTAACACTACTCTGTCAGTTTCGTTTGCTTCCGCTTTGGGTTTTTCTGTTACGGCTTGAATATTTTACGATTCTTGTGCTACTCGGAACTTGGAACTAGGATAAAGAAGAGGATTTTGAAACGGAAAATGGTTACGCGCTTGAGATCAGCTTTCTTTATTGACAGATTGGAGTGTTTATAGTTCAATTTGTGCCCTCATTGGATAGCTTGTTCTCTGCTGTTGGATAGAGCCTTATCCTCTTTTGTTCAAGTTGCTCTTTTGGTTTATTTTTTGTTGTCAAATTTTCGTGTGGACAATATTATATTGCTGTTTATACTTTTTCCTTTTTAAATGAGGCAATTTCTTAATTTCAGTGAACTTTCCTTGCTTTCCATGTTTATTTACTTTGATCCAGATGGAAGCAACAATCAACAAGTTCTCTTATGCACTAAAAACAAAGAAAATTCAAACATCTGGTGTCTCTAAATATAAATGGAACGAAAAAATGGCTATTTTTTTTTTTTGGCTAATTGACTTAATTGAGAAGATCATTGCTTCGGTTGTATTCAATAACTTCTGAAAGCAGAGAGCTACCTTGGACTTCAAAAGTTCATAGTGGTTGTGAAGTACTCATAACAGTCACGAGTGGTCGCCTAAGTGCTCCTTCTTTTACCAAGTGGAGCATCTCTATTAGTTTCTCAACAGAATCACACAGGAGTTAGAACTCGTATTTGCAGATTAGAGAATTATATGAAAAATGCAATTTGCACTTTTGCGTATAGAGTGAAATTGTTCCTTTCTTTTTTTTTTGCGGGTAACTGGGGATTAATTGAATATTCAAGTGCATGGTACAAGAATCAGACTGCCTTCTTCTTCTTCTTCTTCTTTTTCTTCCTTTTTTAATGCTATGTTTTTTCCGGATTTATAGTATGCTGCATCCTCGTATTATGTTATCCCATACTTGGTAACTTGCATTAGATCATCGCTCTTTCTAATTCAGTAATGAGACAGCAAAGTTGAGCTAAATCCTTTAAAAGGAAGCAAATATCTAACGTATGTCTTGGTTGTCTGTAGATTCTTTTCACACGATTCCTCTCGTAAGTGGTTAACCGATATCCAGGTTCATGTTGTTGCATCCAGGGATGATATCAATTGAATTTGCACATCAGCAGTAATGTTTAGAAGCAACAACATTGTTGCAAGGATTTTTCAGCGTCAAATCTACACTCCTGCTCCTGGAACTAGTGTACCTTCTTCTTATTCTGGCCATTAATCATTTTCATTATTTAATTTTGCCAACTTCTCCTACTTGATCATCTTGATCCTGAATGCAGTCGTACTTCACTGGGTTGTTGACGTTTCTGCTTAAGGATTTAGCTGTACAAGGAATGATTGAACATTATCTGCTGTAAACTTGCTGTTGTCTTTTCCTCTAGATGTGTATTTTCACACTTGAGTTTTCCTTGTCTCTCTTTCAATAGTAATCTTTACTTGTCTCCACTTGGTATAATGGACCTTTCATTTTCTTTATAGTTGGTGACCATCAACCTTAAAAGCTTACCGAGGCTTGATACTATCCTTGCGTGTAGGCCTGCCCAATTACACTGAACCAACTGAACTTCCATGTACAGAAAAGATGAAACTAACAGATAGGCCTTACCAGGCTTGAACTTAGAACCTCATATGCAAGGAACGCTGGATGCTATCCTCTCAACTTCAAGCCTAACAGAATTAAAGCCTGGCTGTAACATCAACCTAACTGAGACAACCACCCTATTAATCTAGCTCAAATGAAGACAATTTTGCCTGGAATCGATTCCAAAAATCAACGAAGCAGGCTCTACTCCCATGTTTAAGCATCCTAACAAAACTTTACGCCATTAGGAAATGGGCCAATATTGTATTTCAAGCTCACAGATAATATTTGTTTCTTCTTCTTGAGGAATTCCTCCTCTTTTCTTGTATTTTCCATCTTGCTCTCCTCTATTACACATTTGCTAACCATTACATACCCCCATTATAATTGAAGACTGAAAGATTAGTTGACAGAAAATATTTCTTATAATCCTGCATCTTGTGGCAGGAACTTATATGGCTCATCATTTTGTTGATATAAATTTTCACTAGACAATGTACCAGCTTGGTAGAAAATCATTAGAATTTTAGTGCTAGAAAACCCACTTAATTATTCTTTGCTTGCAGGTTCATTGTGCTAGGCGATTTTATGAGAATTTAGTCCCGAGTTTTACCATATATGATGTTGAGTGCCCTGACCATTTATTCCGCAAATTTACTGATGATGGTCGGTACCTCATAAGTTTCAGCAGAAATCACCAGGATCTGATTGTTTACAGACCAACATGGCTTACTTTTTCATGCAAAGAAGAGGATTGTGATGCTCATGATCTCCCTCCAAAATCAAAGAGATTTGAAAGCTTCTTCACACAGTTATATAGTGTACCACTTGCTTCCTGCAATGAACTCATATGCAAAGACTTCTTCCTTTATGTAGAGAGTAACCAATATGGAATATTTGCTACCTCTACCGCACCAGTTCATGAAGCAAGTGCAACTGGAGGAGCCATTCAGGGAGTCCCATGTATAGAAAAGATAACATTCCATCTATTGAGGTTTGTACTTTTGATTTTCATTGAGTTGGTTTTATGATCTTATTAAGGATTTACAGTTTTTTTTTTTTGGTGGAGGTTGTACTGTGCCCTGAGTTTTTATTTTTTGTTTTCTGCTATACATAGATTGGCAGATGGAGTCATACTGGACGATAAGGTCTTTAACAATGACTTTATCAATCTGACCCCTAACATGGGTGTCTTCTTGTACGATGATTTATTGGCAATTGTGTCACTGCGCAATCAAACAATACACATTCTCCAAATCAGGGACTCTGGAAATCTTGTGGATGTCCGAGCTATTGGGAGATTTTGTCACGAAGATGATGAACTTTTTCTCAATTCAAGTTCTCAGGCAAGTGACATTTATTTTTAAGCTTCTGAATGGCTTCACTAGAATTCTACAGGCATTCTCCAGATTAGTTTTGGCTTTACACTTCAACAATTGGTAGGGTGGAAAGGGAAAATCTCTATGTCCCGTTGTCTGCTTAATACTGTGGAAAAGGAAAGTATGTAGGGTTTTGTCTAATTGGATAGACCAAGATCTTTGACTAAAGAAAGAGGACAAAACAAAGTTTCATCTGCTAATCTTTATCCAAATTTGCTTAACATTGTTATAGGAGTTTTGCAAGGATGCAGAATCGATTAATATTCTCAAAATGTCACTAAATACTTCACACTGTCAACCTTTTGTAATTATTTTGAAGAAATACTAATTTATATTTGTTGAAGCATATAAAAGATGATTTTATGGTTGTCTTTGGGGCGGGGTGAGAGAATGATAGCTTTGCACAAGAATTCTTTTTTTTATGTTATGTATTTCCTTTTCATTGCTGTTCTACTGTGTCTTCATGGCTGTATTAGTGTCCAATGTGAATGGTATTGTTATGATAGCTTTGCACAAGAATTTTTGTTTATATGTGGTTCCTTCTCATTGCTGTTCTACCATGTCTTTATGGTTGTATTAGTGTCCAATGTGAATGGTATTGTTTAAATCTGTATTTATTGCTATATAGTTCCTTTTAACTTTTTCCTTTTCCCCATTCTTTCTGTGTCCAGGCAATTTGAAATGTTACTTATAGCAACTCATCTCTTCTGTGAAACTTAGAACCATAATCTTACTTCCCTTCCCAGTCCCAACACTCTTGTGCACTTTGCTTATTGGTTAGAACCAGTGGTTTGTAGTGTTGTGGAAACTTTAAACGGTTAAGGTTCCATGTGAGCATCAAATTCACTGGTGTTTTATGTATGGGCAATTTAGAACTACAGATTGAAAATTGTTGATCACCAAATGGCTTGTGTATTTATGATGATTTCTTGCTTTGTGCTAACCGTATGTTTAGCTGGAGTTACAGCAATTTAACTTTTCTGAGTATGTATCTTTATTCCACTTTTTGCTTAATGTGATTATCTTCATATTTCTTTGCTTTTTTTTTTCTGTAGTCTTTGGGTTGGTTTGATTGGTCTCTTTTCTGCTTTGGATTGAGTTTTAGATCATGATATTTAAGTGTTGTCAGACTTTAATAATTACTGAGTATTCTCCTCCAAATTTTTATCATTTCAATCAACACAGTTTGCTGAATATAAACTTTCTCTCCGCATTATGTGTGGAGCTCTGAAGTGACAATTCAGCTATTGATGGTAGTGCATTTCATTTCCTCAGTTGATTGCAAACCATGCACAGAATGGTTTACAACATGGTGAACGTAATATGGAAGATTCTTTTCTTACTGGCGTCAAACAACGCCTTCTTTCATTCATATACCGAGGAATTTGGAGTGAAGAGAAAGATCAGACCTTGGTTGGTTTTTTGACTCACCTATTTAAATTGTTGTCTCTCACTAATTTATTTGAATTATCCTATTGTAGGCATGTTTTCCATTTATCTCTTAACAGGACAAGCTGTCTTCAGAATCTTCTCCATGTCTACTTTCTTGCATCTGACCATGCAGTTTGAAATAGTCATAGCTGTATCCTTGAACCTCACAAAAATATAACAGTGAGGAATATGTGGAATTCAAACATCACAGTCTCCTCGGAATCTATTCCTGTTAGGAATTGTTGCCCAGCTCGAAGATCTGGTCGTTTCTCCCATCATTGTTTACTATGGAAGCTGAGTGTTACTCTAAATGCTACTGTGTTGGCTGGTTTAACTACGAAATGTGCAATGATTTCTCATAAATGTTGGCTTGGGTTCTCAATTGGCAAAAGTTATTGTGACAGGGTCTAGTATGATGGTTCCTTTGATTGAATGCCATGTGCTTTGAGGCTTACACCCGGAGTCAAACAGTAGGCAATAAATTTTAATTTGAGATGACTACCAAGAAAACCCAGCAGGTTTCATCCGGATTAGATGAGGGTATAACCTTGCAATGCCACAGGAACAAGCTGAAAAGCAACATTTTATGGACCAAAATAAAAAAAGGAAAAAGGGAAAAAAAAGTGAGACGATAAAGATTGAGTGTCTCCTTAAATCTAATCATTATGTTTTCCTGAGGACCGATAACTTGTCTGTTTGACGTGCGGGCTAGTGCTGAAACTCAAAACTGAGTTTGTGTGAGGTAAGTGGCTTGAGGTGGACTGGTGTGTCAATAATATAAAAGATCTGAAGAAAATTTATTCTGAAAGGAAGACAATGGTAGGGTATGCTGTCCAAGGTGTTCTAATTGGTATTCTGTTGTCATAATAAGTCTTGCTTTGAGTCCACTTGGTTAGTAATTACATTTATGGCGATTGGGATCACTATAATTCTGGAAAAGATTAATGGTTGGTGGTCTCATAGAAGGCTGGTCATGTTTTGGCACCTACATTTCTTCTAAAAGGCTGGGATTTTTGGCCTATTGTTAGGAGTTGACTATTTAAATTGTTATTATCTTCTACACAAGAAGCTTTTCAGCAAGGTCAAACAGTCTCTTTTTGCCATTCTCTCAGTAGCCTGCCAGAAAATGTCTTGAACTTTTAGTGCTTCATTTATTGTCCATGTTACATGCTTTGTTTGGCACATCCTGTTAACATGTGAGTATTTTACCGTTGAATTTGCTTAAGATACGACTTAAACAATTTTCAGTGTGCTGCTAACATTGATGAAATCAAGCTTGGTGACCCAAAGTTTTGGAGTTAATTTCTATTTCATCACTGTAATTGCATTGTCTTTTGGCTTCCGCAGAGGGTCCAGTGCTTGAAGAAGAAATTTTATTTCCATTTTCAAGATTATGTGGACTTGATGATCGGGAAGGTAAGTACTCAACTACTATTGTATGTATGTATACGTGGGTTGCCTTGCAACATTAAGTAAATGCAAACACTATCATATCTTGTTATACATCTTTCCACAGCCATGTTGAACAAATTTGATTATGCATATCAAATATGGCCTGTAACAGGTTTAAACACAATTCTGGACAGGTACAGTTCTTGGACCGGCATCACCTCCTAATCAAGTTGGGTAGTGTGGATGCAGGGGTGAGCCTTTCTTCTTTTGTCCAGTTTCTGGTTTGTATCTTATAAACTACTGCCATTGGCTGCAGTTCTCAAAATAATGTGGTAACTATAGGACTGGCCAAGGGAACATGCCTTTCTTAACAGTAGTTGGACTTTGCTTTGGTCTAGATAGATCTGATTACGTCTTGTACTTGTCAGGTGTGTGTCTATAATGGTAATCTACACCATTTTTCCATTATATGCGGTAGGGAATAGTCAGTTCTGCCTCTGTCCATTTTCAAATACTTTATAGGCCTTCAGTCATTAATACCGTGACCTTATCTTACCCCAAGCCCTCGTTTACACGATGCCAGAAAATCATGGTACTTCTGTTTTAGCTCCCTGCACCTCAAAACCTACCAAGATTGAAGTTGAGTTCAAATCAATATTTCCAAATCGATGATCTGTTGGTCCGGTTTTCAAAACCCTCTGTACATTTGTTGTGAGAAAATCGATTAAGAGAGTTCACATTTGTTCATCTAGTCACATCTCTTGAAACTGGACTTCCCTTTCTGTGTAGAAAGCCATAATTGCTTCTCATAAGGTGATTTTTGGTACCTGCGACTATTAGATTTTATTAGAAGGTGTATGCTAAACCTTACTGGCGTGTATAATTTTTTGTTGACATTTCAGCATGAATTTCTCAATCCCAAATCTTTTTTAATTAGTTCTTTGTATGCGTACAATGCTTTTTGGACCAGATATAGTATAGAAAGATATCCTCCCTTGTTTTGCTTGGTACCGGTTTTTGTATTGTCACTTTCATTATAAATTTTTTAGTTCAAGCTTCTCATTCTGTGTTTTTAATCTGTCACTGCTTGTGGGCGCTTTAGTCATCATGAATTACATAGCAATTGATCACTTGCACATGTCTCCTAAGAAGTTTTGGGTTTTGTCAAAAGTAGATATTGATCCAATGAATGCTGATCAGTTCCCTTTTGCTTCTCAACTGATCTAGTTTTAGGCTAATCACTATGGAGTTCAGCTTGTCTGTTCATGGTTGCTCTTGGAACTTTCAGGTGATAACCACATTGTGATTGTGCTTGTTTCAACCTTCAGGTATCACGAAATGTAGATCATCATTTACCGGCTTTTTTTGCTGTATATAACATGGAGACAACCGAAATTGTTGCATTTTATCAGGTAAAACAATGACAGATGTATGTTCATCAAGTAGAATTTTGCTTTATCCTCTGGCATTTTCTTTTTCTTTTTGCAGAATGCTGCGGAGGACCTCTATCTCTTGTTTGAGCAATTCTCTGACTACTTTCACGGGACACCGAGGAATTCTTTGTACATGAATTTCATATCGTCTCCCTCAAATAATATTCATGCTCTGGAGCAACTAAAATGCAACAACTCTTCCCAGGCGAGTTTCATCATTAGAACTTATAACTATTGTTGATATCTTTATATTTTTTATTTTTTATCTTTTATTGTTGACATCTCACTTGGCTGAGTAGGGGAAACCCTTTTTTTCTTTTTCTTTTTTCTTTCAGTATGGAGGATGAAATCTATGACTCTTTTGATCACGTAGTCTAGTTTTGTCATAACCTCTCATCTCATCACCTAATGAATTCTGCAGTTTGTGAAGAAGATGCTGAGTTCTTTGCCGTTCTGTTGTCAGTCACAGAGCCCCTCTCCCTATTTTGATTTATCTCTCTTTCGGTATGATGAAAAGGTTTGGCCATAAACTCTTGAATCTTTCCCCCTTAATCCATTCTATGAGTAACCCTTTACCTGTTCTGTAATGGCATGTTGGCAATGATCTTTATGGCCTGCCTTATGACAAGCTAAATAGAGACCGTGACTGTAGAGCTAACCTGCAAATTTTATGTTTTTCTCTTCCTAATTGCTGCTATGATTCAATTTCTGACAAGGGCATCTAAACCTATTTATCCTGGTTTTTCTCAATTTTGATTAACCTGCTGTTGCAGTTGATTTCTGCAACCGACCGGCATAGACAGTCTACGGATCATCCTATCAGATTCCTTCTAAGAAGACCTCCAGGTTCCCTCAAATTTAAGATCAAAACAGGTAAATGTCCTTACCTTCTAATGGCTTCATAAATTGAAATGGTTTAGACAATTCCAGTGTACACATTTCTTGGAAGTAATAGTTGAATCGACAGTAAGCTTTTCCCCTTTTTTTCTTCCTTTTGATCTTTTTATTTCTATTTTAGTGATTGGCTAGAATCTTTTTAAGGGAAATTGATCCTGTTAAGAGGTCTAATAACTAATCTTAAAGCTGACTTGAGAATTAGTAGAATCACTTATTATGTAAGTAAGAAACTTTAATACATACCTTGGCAATATAAGATTATTACCCACGTCATAACATGTTCTAAATGCTTTCATCATGATGGTCAAATCATGGAACTATTGTGGTGACATATAACATAGACAACATGTAAACTCAAATTAACTTATAGAAGTACTAAAGAGAAACTGGACTTTGATATCATGTTAAGAGTTTTATTTTCCAATCTAAAAACCGACTTTAAAGTTGGTAAAACTCATTGTTATATAAGTATGAATCATAATATTTTCTTTAGTAATACAAAATTAGTACTCACATTGTAACAAATCCCACCATATTCAGATTTTACCTTCAGTACTGAAGTTGACATGTAACCCCCTTGATGGATTTGATTTAGCTTTGTAATGGCTTTTCAATCAGGTCCCGAAGCCGGAAGCACAGATGGTCGTCCAAGAAAGATCTCCTCTTTCCTCTTCCATCCATTTTTACCTCTGGCTATCTCCATTCAGCAGACTTTGTTCGTGCAGTCATCTGTTGTGAATATTCACTTCCGGAGGTGAAGCTCCGGTTCATCTTCCCGGCTGTCTGTTACCAGTTGTAGGTTTAAACGAAGAGAAGTTTTGTATAATTATCTGGAATTGTACAGTAATTCACACGAGTATGTTGTTGTACACGTTGTAGCATTCTCCCCCAACATTAATGAGGATTCACAAAGGCTTCGCCAACAAGGTAAAGTGGTTCTTCCACTGGTATTCTCAAAAGCACAAAAAATTAGAAAATGGACACAATTCCAAAGGTAGATCTCGTTGTATCTCTGATTGAATCCAATTCATTTTCTTCCGTGAATTCAATGTGAACTCTCTCCATGGTGTATTTTATCATCTTAGAAGGTAGATTTTCATTCCTAATATTAGAAAAAATGCATGTCTTTTTTTAATGTTAAAAGAAGATTTTCAGACCAGTTTTAACAACTAAAACTGGACTGTAGATTTCGAGCATGGAGAGTGTCATCTCTTAAATAAAATCTAATATGATATTAAAAAACTTATCTTTTATATAATATAAGACAAAAAAGCAAGTGGTAACTCAGTTAAGGGATCTCAACTAAATAATAAGAGTTTCAATAAATCTTAATTCATAGTATCCCTTATAGCTGATACTAGTTATTGCGTTAGGTTATGAGTTTGTTTTAATACCACTTATTATGAGCTTGAATTTTATTCTAAAATATTATTCTAGTAAAAAGAGTAACAAAGTTAACTTTTGTGATCAGGATTTTTCACCCACCTTTTGAAGTTGGAGGAAACTGATTATGGCATCAAATATATTTTTCTGTGGATCATATTAGTTTAGTGATAAATTAACAAGGCATAATGAAACTCTTGGTATATGAAAAAAAAAAAAAAAGTCTTCCTTTACCCTACTTTAAAAATAAACTTAAAGCACGCCATCTGAACCATAATTCTTGTTCTTAAAGTCAGGATTGTGAGGACCGTCTAACCGTTCCTAATGCTTGTCTTATCAGTAAAGGTATTAAAAATAATAGAAAAGAAAAATCCAAAAAAGAAAAAAGAAAATGAAATTGCTCCTTCTGCGTATTCGTATGTTGATAGAATGATAAATCCATAAATCTTCCTTCCAACTCGAGCGGTAGCTACGTTGAACGGAGGAGGGAGGAGGAGCTATGGTGGCGATGCCATTTCCAGCAAACACGATTGCTTCTTCCGCAAACGTGCTGAAAGGAGGCCGAGCGCTGCTGGTCTGGTCCTTGTCAAAATGCACGCACTTTCGAGCTCATCCTCGTCCCTTCCAGTCCGTGCGCTCTTTTGCCCACTCGCCTTCCATTTTCTCCTCCAATTACCTTAGCGGCGGCAGCGGTAGGAGGAGGAGAAGCGTAGATTTGTTTCCCTCGTATTGCACGGAGACGGTGAGCGTCGCTACCGGTGGCGATGACGGTGTTGACGAAGACGACGGTGAGAAGAAGATGAGAATGGTAAAGGAAGCGGCGGGCGTGCTGGACATAAGAGTCGGCCGCGTGCTTAGGGCGTGGAGGCATGAGGAGGCTGATTCGCTTTACGTGGAAGAGGTGGATGTTGGTGAGCCTGAGCCCAGGATCATTTGCAGCGGTCTCGTCAAATATGTTCCCCTTGACTACCTTCAGGTATTTCTGTGTCTTCTCAGTTCCACTACCTTGTTTCTTTCCCAGGATTGCAATTTCAACTTCAAAATTTCAAGAATATTAGTTTTCACTAATGAGTAGATTCTGACTTCCTTATAGAAAAAAATGCGATTCTAAATCGGATTAAAGAATGAGAAGTATGAAATGCGGGCAGTTATGAACCAAATTACAAGGATAACTATCCTAAAGTGACGGACTCTTAATATCTCTTTCTTACGTATAACATGATATTCATTGTAAAACCTGTATCTTATTATATTAAACAATGGAAATGCTCAATCTATAGTAGCCACAAATTGGCTTAACAATTGTCCTTGGGGAGAAATGGCGAAGGGGGAAAAGGAAATGGAATCCTTTTCAAGGGGGAACTGTAAAGTACATCTACGAAGTTTATTCGCTCATCAAATTGAGATGTTCAAAGTTTTCTTCTTCTGTATAGATTTCCTTACCGTACCTATTGACAGTTTGTTTGAGCATATATGGCATAACTCTGAACATTTTGTAATGTTTTAAGGATCCTCATGATGATATTTCGCTGAGATAATGGTTTGTCACTTTTGTGATGATGGAATGAAACTGCACTTTCAGTTAAAATTTCACATCATATCTTCTTCTCATATTTATAAATACCTACATGCAGGAAGCAAAAGTAGTCGTTCTTGCTAATTTGAAGCCAAGGAACATGCGTGGTGTGAAGTCAAGTGGTATGCTTATGGCTGCTTCTGATGCATCACATGAGAATGTCGAGCTCCTTGTGCCTCCTGAGGATTCACTTCCTGGTGAGAGGATATGGTTTGGTTCAGAAACTGAAAAAGAAAGTCAACCTGAAGCTGCCTCACCCAATCAGGTTACGGATCCTTACTTTCTAGAATTCAAATATAAGCCCCTGGCAAGGTTGGCTTTATTTAGATAGAGTTTGGTGGAGTGGAGGGACAAAGGTCCGAGTATCCATGGGCATTATGTTTGGAGGATGGGACTTATACGCCTATTAATCCCTCTCCACCAGCTTCTCAGTGCTATGTCCTTAATGCTACTGAGACATGCTATAGCTTAATCTGTCTTGAGGAAACTTTTGTGGCTCCAATTGTCTAGGCCTTTCTTAACTGTATAACGGGTAAAGGTGCTGTTATTGTCATTTACGGGCAAAGAGTTCCAACTTCTAGACTCCTTCCCCGTCCTTTCCGTGGGAAAAACAAAAGAATTCCAGTATAGACTACCCAATTCAAACTAGAGAAAAGAAGAAAAAGAGAAAGAAAAGAAAGGAGTACCAGAAAGTTTTGTTTGCATACTTTCTAATGGATGCACGAGTATCACAACAAAAATCTTGGTAACTGCAACCCATTATTTGGATTTTTGTTATTTTCTAAACTCAAATTTACAATACAAAATAGTTAAGGCTCGGAGGATAACTCTCATACTTCTCACATTGTTCACATATTGGCCTGCCTGTGAATGCAGTAATGTGAGATGATTTGATTCACAGTCTCCAATATTTCACCCTCAATTTTTATGATGATAATAATGTTTTTGTTCTAGATATGGCATATTCTAGAGACCTGTCAAATTAGATATTGTGTTGCATTGTTGACAATGCCCCTTGATAGTTTTTGTATGTTCCTGTTCCCTGCGTGCTAGTTCCATTGGTTTGTCTCTGATTTTACAACAGACGGTGGCTGCTAGAGTTCTACATAATTGATTGTTGATAACTTTGTTTATGCTCGTTTGTATACTCCATTACTATGTTCAAAGACTATTTTTCTGTGTCTTACTTGTTTTCCGTTCGACAACCTGTAGATCCAAAAGAAAAAGACTTGGGAATTCCACATAAGTGATTCTTTTTGTTAGGTAAAAAGGGGGATTTGGATAACGGAGTTTCAAAACCAAAACTTACGCCCGGGCAGCCAATAACCAACTACTGATTTACTAGCCTATTGACCACATAAGTGATTGTTGATTACTAATTATACATTTTATATCTCGTTTCTATGTTCAAATAAACTAATTATCTGCATTTTGCTTGTTTTCTCTATGACCATCTGTAGATTCAAAAGAAAAAGATTTGGGAATTGGTGCAACCTCATCTGAAGACAGATGCTTCTTGTATTGCTATGCTTGGGGCGCATGTAATGCGAACATCTGCAGGTGCGGTGGTTTCTTCGTCTTTGAAGAATGCTAATATCTCCTGATCGGGTGGGCAACTTCAACGTCTAACTGTTGTACGGCTTCTTAATACTTAATAATCTGAACTGTCATATGATATTTTTGGCTATTTTGTAAACGGTCGATGTAATTCCATGTTCATAACTATAATTTCTGAAATTTTGAGTATTGAGTTCTGTTAGTTGTTTTAAACATGTCATAGTTTTATAATTGTTATATGGATTATATTATAAATTTTTAGGTTGGTAGTTTATTAGTTGTTTTAACTAGTTAGCTCAGTAATAAGTTAGTAAGAACTCCAATAATAAAGTTTTGGATTTAATCTCTATGTGTACATTATAAGATTAAAAAAGAAAAAAAGAAGTTAGTCATTTTTTGGTTATTATAAAAGTAATAATATTTAAATTTGGTTCTTGGAAAAATTATTTTCTAAATTAGTTAGTGAAAGAAAACTAATAGTATTTAGATTGGGTTGTTAGAAAAATCATTTGAAGGTGTTAATTCAAAGTTAGTTTTAAGTCTTCTCAAAAGGTGGAGATTTAAAAAAGTTTAGGTCTTTTCTCAAAAAGTCTAAATTTCATTTCTTAGTTTTAATTCTATTCTCTTTTGATATTCATCATCCTTAACATCGTTGGGAAGGAATGATATTATTAAGCGACTTCGATCAACCTGTCGAAACTATTAGACCAATTATTCATTCTATGACCCTAGCTTCTTGCAATCAAAACTTGTATTCCGTGAATGAGAAGCATAAAAGAGGTTTTGGGTCATACTATTGTCATTCCTTACCTACTTAATGAAAATTGTTTTAAGGGATTAAAACCAAGTATAAAGAGAAACAAAATTAAAATATGAATATCAGCAACCTCTTTTTACAAGTTTCCTTATATTAAGATAAAAGCTGATAGGAAAGTACATTAATTATAAAGATAATATAATGCTAAGAATAATAAATATAAAGTAATTATATAAAAATTTCTTGAATTTAACTTATGATAGCATGTCATGAAAGGTACAAGTAATGATTTTCAATAGTCACTATTTAACATTTCAACCATTGGAACACGTGCTTGGATACAAGGTGCTTGAATACAACTTTGATCAGCTCCTGCTGTGCCAGAGACACCATCAGCCTCAAAAGAATCTTAGTAAATATTTGCGTACGACCTCACTTATAATTTCACAAGAGATGGTAGAGCTCTGTTGGCATGAGAAGTGAAAGGTAATAAAGATGTTTAATTTGAAGTACGGAGAGAGGGAAGCATCAAAATTCCGGTGAATTATTACCACAAAGCGATAAGCTTATAATTAAGACACATCCCAACAACAACACAACTATATAATCCAAATGAGGAAAAGTGCCAATTTGAGTGGCTTATGTGGGGATTTCAGTAAGGAATGTAGCTGATCTCAGAGATCCGCAAAAACAGCGAAAAGATCACCATGGATGTAATCGTTATCCACCAAGCTGACCAAGAAATAACCGCTCTGGACCTGCAAAGAAGTTCAAAAGAAATTATTTGTAGAACCATATCTCACTGGAATGAATTAATTTGGCATTAATGAATACCACCGACCTCTTCAAGCAATTTTCTGGAAGGGTCACCCTCTGGGTACAAGAGAGCCCATCCCCTGGACCAGATCTCGAATGCCTCATCCTTCCACACCTGAAAGCTGGCAGGATCCACCACTGTTGGCTGGATGATCTCCTTCGCTGGGAAGACCCCCCATGTTACAGCATTCACATCAGCTTGGCCGACATTAGATACCCAATGTCCTTCCTTGTTCACTGACATGTAGGTCAGGGATGGGAAAGCCTTGCATTTCTCAACAAGTGCATCCAACTTCTCCTTTGAGCAGAAGAATTCTAAATAGGCCTTCTGATAAACGTATCCTCCAGGACCACCCCATCCTGAACCATGCACCAGTCGAGTCAAGATATATCAGAGGCATCAAATGTGGTTTGCATGGCAAATCATATATTTAAAGATTTGTTTGAGAGGAGACTACAAACAACTTAATCAGAATAAAACCCTAAACCCACCAAAATATTACTAGCATCTAATCTTCATGAATGAGGACAGAACAAAATGACTTAAGGATTTTCCCAGGCATCAAAGTTTAACATTAGCTTGTAGGACCAAAGAGCTCCATGCAAACTTTTTGATTCTTCAGCAATTTCTAGACCTCAAGTTAGATTCTTAACAGTAGGATTCAAAGGGAAGGTAAACCACTGACAACTATTATCAGTCTCATACAAAAGACATGAGATATAGACTGCATAAGTTTCAGTAATTTCTTAAAAATAGACAATAGTTTTTGCTCATCAACAGATGGGGGAGAAGATTTGTCTCACATATTCTTTAACATTGAATCCCCCATTCTATCTCTAAACTAAATGTGATGAAACCCATAACGAAAAGTAACTAGTATACAATCTTCTATAAATGGAGAAATAACAAAATCACCTTTGGAATTTCACAGGCATCAGAGTTTAATATCAGCTCATACCAATAAAGAGCATGATGAATTTTTTATTCTTCACCAGTATTTACACCTCAACTCAGACTCTTAGCAGTTAAAAAAAAGGGAAATCAATCCGGTCAACTACTATCAGTTTCACATGGACGGCATAAGTTATAAAATGGGTTACGTTTGATAATCTCCTGATATTACACAAACAACAGTTTATACTCACCAACAGATGGGGAAGATGACTTCTCCCCGTTGACTGCTGGTTGGCTGTTGATGGTAAGGAAACCCCTCGTATTTATCTTTCCCAACTGTTCATTTATGATTCGTGTTTCTGGCTGAAGCCCATCCAACTCTGACCAAGGGTTGGTTCTCAATTTTCCAAGGCAATATTTCTTAAATTTCTGAAAAACAAAGCCAGCACACAAATTAATAAAACACGCTAACAACAAATAAAGAATAATACACTTGAAAAAAAAAATTATACCTCATGAATGTCATCAACATTTCTTAGAGGTGTGGCCCATTCTTCAACTAGTTTCTTGTTCCGTGAACGTGGGCGCATGAACTGTACAGGAAATTATGACTTTAAATCATAGATGGCCAATACTTAAGAAAAAATATAAATCAGGTCATACCTCTTATAGAAATCACAGTTAATTCCAGCCATCAAAACTATGTTAATTGAGGAATATCAACTACATAAGGAAGATCAGTAAAAGTGCCAGGCACGTAGAAATCTATATCCCATAGTTGCTTAAAGAAACTATTAGAAGGATGAAACAACAAAGTAAAGACCATAAAGAGGACAGAGGCTGCTGATTTGCATTCTCCCTGGGATCAATGTTCTGTTACTATATATATATATATATATATATATAGACACCGTACTAATAACAACCCAGATGACTTCCCACTGCTGAAAGAATCTTACTTATTGGTTCAACCAAGAAGCTTCACAAGGCTGAACTTTATCTTAAAGTGAAGCACACCTTTCCTACCCCTATTGGCACGAGGTAACATTGTTCAATGCCCATAAAAACATAGTATTACCTCTGTTCTAAAAACTAATGACACCATACTTAACATGAATCTAAAACTAACAAAAATCAGTAGGATGACAATGGCATCGAAGAAATAACTACTTTTCATTAAAAGCCAGACCTTGTGTACACATGTGAGAAGAAATCATTAATTGCTGTCTTACTGAATGTTTCATTCTTTAAAAACAATATGTCAAGCATATGAGATAGCCAAAAATATTTTAAAAAATTATCAATGAACAAAATCTAGGGCAAGTAAACTTGCTGAATTAATGTAAATTTGATATGAAATTTATCCAAAAAAAAAAAGTTGGATGATTCCTACACACCTGATGGTCAGACAATGCTCCATATGATGGACTACGGGAATCACCCCAGCGCCCATGTGGGTACTGCTCCCAGCCTATAGTCCTTGTGATGTAGCTCTTTGGACGATTAGCCCTACCATCATTCGCTATGAATATAAGTTGTCTTGAAAATGTCACAATAATTTAACATAGTTCATGTTACCATGATTAAAATACAGAATTCAATCCAAAAGATAGCAGTCCCCGATGTTGCATTACCAGAAAATAGGACGGACGTCTTCCTTAACACGGAAAACATTTGCTGGGCGTCTCCAAGGCAAGGACCTTGAAACTTTGGTCTCTTCGATCAAACCAAGATTCTGCCAAATACTTCCATTATCAGAGATAAACTTTTATGATAAGTATTAATCATCTAAAGAATATAATACACATCCCTAGCCAGACCAATTGATGAGGATATGAGAAACAACCATTAGTATGGCTAATGCTGACTTCTCCATGTTTAGCGTATAAAGATGCAATGTCCTAATCCCATGAGCTAGAATTTTCTTGCACATTTCAGTCCCAAGATGAACTCCATATGCTCTGACAGCTTCTTCATTGTCCTTAATAGGCTCCAAGGCAGCAGTAATTTCAGCGGGGATCTGCAATATGTCAATAAATGAAAACATTATTCCATTCAGATATATACATATATACGATAACCACCAAATGTCACATATATTCAACAGAAAACACCATAACAACAAACAGATATGGAGCAATGGGGTGAAAGAGATCACATACCCTTGTTTTGCAAAAACCAGTCATGCGCAAGAAGCCCTTGTAGTTATTAATTGGCATAATTCCAGGAACAATGGGACAAGTTATTCCAACTTGGCGACAATCATTCACGAATTTAAGGAAAATATCAGTATCATAGAAAAGTTGAGTGATGATTAGATCTGCTCCAGCATCGACCTATAAACAGCAAATAATAAAACAAAACAGAACATCAGTAGAGGAGGACAAATTATGACCAAGATAAAGCAAACAAGATAGGCAGTCAATTTAGGAAGATCACTAGCATGATCGTCCAACGTACTGATTAGGGCAGATTGATAGAAGTGTAGCAGTAGTTCATTTTATGATTTACTCTGAGGCATGAATGAAAGAATAATTTTCCATCGCAAATTGTATTTCCTCTCCAAAGGGGAGAATCTTATAATAAACCATCCCCCACAATAACTGCGTCGATCCATAAAAGGTTGTTGGAACAAATAACAAGCAATTCCTTTGGCTGACAGCTTGCGTCAAAATTCAAGTCCGACATTTTCCATAGGTTGAAACAATCGCTTAGGTATCTTTCAATGCATTACTGAGATGAATCGTCTTATGGAGAAAATAAATGGCATTTTGAAGAATGTACGTAGCGGAAAAGGGAATGGAAGAATAGAAAGAGTTGTAATAGAATAGTAGCAACACCTTTCTCTTGAGATAAGCGAGATCGTTGTGATAAGCTTCAAGTGAGGCCACACCATTACTGCCGATTACGTCGGGATGCGCCTCTGAGCAGAGAAGTAAAAGATTACCAGAGAACATGGTGTAGCGTTCACATTAAGCAACAGACAAAAACACCGTATCTTGGGCTCAATGAAACTAGAAAGACAATAGCAACCTGGATAACCAGCAACTGTGATGCCGAAGTAGTCACCGTACTGGGCTCTGATATGCTTCACCTGCAGTATAATCAGAGAGACCACTATTACACCATTGAAACGTGCATAAGTGCTGAAAAAACCACAGATCAGATGTTGTTCCATGGAGCAATTGTCAAAAACAGAAAGGAATTAGCAATTAAACATCAACTAGAATCGAACGTGCTGGTTCCACTAGAAACAGAGAAAATGAGGGAGAATGAGAGTTACGAGATCGAGAGCGCAGGCGAAGCCGCCCTCGACCTGGACGAACTTGTCCTGGCCGTGAGGAGGATCTCCACGGAGAGCGAGAACGTTCTGGAGGCCATTGGACTTGATGGTGGATAGGGCGTGGTCGATCTTCTCAACAGGCATGTTGGTGCAGGTAAGATGCATCATACTCTCGACGCAGATGATGTTCTGCATCTTGTTAGCGATGTCAAGCGTGAGATCGGCAGTGGAGCCACCGGCGCCCCATGTAATGTCGCAGAATGCAGGGTTGTGAGCAACCATTCGCTCCATCCTCTCGAAGAGGTTGTCCACTCCATCCTCCGTCTTCGGCGGGAAGAACTCGAAGGAGAACACCACCTTCCCCTCCTCCGCAAGCCCGGCCTGGATCTTCTCTATCACCTTCATTTTCAACTACAAATCTCTCCCGCACCGATCTGTCTTCTCCGGCTTTATGATATTTGTTGCACTTTTTTATACAATCGGTGCTACCCCTTCAGATTATGATTCAGATCCAGATTTAGGCATAAGCACCGTTGTCCCGCACTTAGCTCTACTTAGCTCACCCCTAAGCTGCCAGTTTTATAGAGAAAGCTCTTCCCCCCCTCACTCAGATGGAGCCAACAACCCTGAGTCTGACATGCGGAACGAGAAAATGCAAGATCATATGAAAAGTAATCACACTAAGATAGGATATAGGATAAAGGATAATGACAACTATTTAAAAGCAAGTTTGGAAAATAATGCGAATTTATACATGATACTTAAAGATAGATTTTTGAGTAATGTTTAGAAATAAAAAATCTCTTTAAATTTATAACTTACCTTATAGATTAGATAATAAATATCTTTTTAATAGATTTTTGAGTAATGTTTAGAAATAAAAAAATCTGTTTAAATTTATAACTTACCTTATAGATTAGATAATAAATACTTTTTAATATAATATCAAAACAAGAATCTTTTTTAACATAGGGAATTTCATTGATTAAAGCTACATATTATCCATATAATGTAATATCATTATTAACCCAATGCATCAAGAGAACATGTTGTGATTTGGTTATATAAAATAGGGTTTTATTAATTTTTAAGTAGATTATTGAAATATAATTCATTTCTATACCGATTTAATTTTGAGCCATTTAAGTACATTATTTCTTATTTAATTTTAAACTTAATGTATATATGGTATATAAAGAGCATATAAAAAATATTTTTTCAATTAATTAACTAGTATTTAGGTTGAACTTTATTTCTCTTTTTCAACCTTTTTTTTTTTTGTCATGAATGAGAACTCGTGATTCACGATGGAAACTAAGCATAATTTCAATGTAGAGATATTTCTTTAATCTAATTGTGCATGTGATGGAGTAAACGAAAACTTGCAATGTTTTAATGGAATTATTCTAGTTCGAACGGAGTTGGTGGAGAGCGAAAAAGATCACAGATCCGGCGTTGAAAATCTGTGTCGGTTAAGCTACTGCTGTTCTCTAGCGGTGAAGGGTCATTGCCTTGTCAGCATCGTCTCCTACCCCAGCCGTCCCCACCCCCCACCAGCAACCGGAAGAACACAGTGCGACGACCGGGGTTGGGCAGATTTTGGTTGGTGGGTGGACCCATTATTTACCTACTTCCATCCATCATCTCGCACGATCCCAAATTCAACACACGCACTAAAATGAATCTAACACGTTTCCTATTCCAGGCACATGGGAAGGGAATGATTTAAGTTTGGTGAGACTGAAATATAAACGTTATTTAAACTTGATTTTAAATAATGAATAGGCCTTCTTTACCAATTTCTGACATCTTAACAAAAAAAAAAAAAAAAACGAATACAATACCTTTCAAGTTTTCACACAAAAAACGGCCCAGCTTGACTTTGAAACTGCCTTCTGGGACAAAAAGCTATTTATTGACTAAGTGCAAGTCATCAGCAAAGCAAACCCCTCAACCAGAGAGGTACAAAAATATCTTAAACATCAATGGATTCAGATTACATTATCCTTATTGGGAAATAAAAAAATGGTACAACATTGTTGGTGAACTCCGTGCAAGGAATGAGGAATGCTTATTTCATGAGGACCAGAGTTCATCATTTGGTATTGGATTTTTGTTAGTCTTGCGCAAGGCACATGGATCCTTGTTTGTCCTTGCTCTGAGCAGTGGTTGATACCTGAAATTCAATTAACAAATTGAGACCTGGGTTTGAATTCATTTCATTAAAAAACCAAGCCAGAAAAAGAGTATGCACATACAATGAAACATGGTACAATTGGTTACGAACTTCTGTTCGATCTTTGCTTCAACAAATCCTTCGTCCATGAAAGAAAAATCAAGATAAGACGGAAATCAAGAGGCACTGCATACCAACAGATCGTGGATAAAGAACAAACTGATCATCTGTCATTCTGTACACCTAGAAGCAAAAGCTATAATAATATGCAAGGCCATCATACAAATCGTGCTTCTCTCTGAATGTTAAGGAAAAAATAAATATATTGGTGGGGCAATATGAGCCAGAAGGAGTGGTGGAAAAAATATATCAATTGGTAGGGCAGTATGAGCTCGAAGGACAGGATGAAAAAATAAAACAATAGGCAGGGGAATATGTGCCAGAAAGACTGGATGAAGATCATCGTGTCACGAAAGGTTAAAAGCAAAGGTTAAACATGAAGATATATTAAAAACGAAGAAAGAAAAACAAGATACTGGACTTTTCCCTCTCCAAACTCACAGCAAACCTCCTAAATTCAATGGTAAAAAAGCCTCTTAAAGAACATGTTACCGTTTTACCACATTGAACAAAATCAAGTTAGGTGCTTTCGACTAAAACTCAGGATCAAGACCACAGACCACAACTAAGGCTCAACCTTCCCGCAAAATCCTCACAAAAATATAGCAAGTCATATCACAGCTTAGTTTCTTAATTCATTCATCAATGTCGCGAGACATAATTGCACAGGTTGGCAGATATGATTCTAAGATACAGATAAGGTTATCTAATAGGCAAAGGATACATAAGCAATAGTAATCAAAACCTGCACTTACCCCCCAGTTAATCACAATGTTACAAATTCCCAATCTTCTTTTGTCATGTCAAGAAATTCAACAACACCATCTTCAAACATGATCTGCAAAAGCATACATATATTCATTTTAAGTTTATTATGCTCATCAAATCAATAGAAACCAACAGAGTGCAATCTCTTACCGAGTGTTTTTTGGAAAATTTATCAAAACGTTTAACAATCCCAAATGACCTGGAGCATATAAGGCATGGTCAGTAATACTTAAACATAAAATATCAGTATGCCACAACTTATCACGTCAAAAAGAAAAAGAAGAAAGAAAAAAACATCTGACAACTTGACATTGAAGTCAAATTTCTACTGAATGGCACTTTACAAACATAGCAAGCAAACAAAAAATAGGAGAGACTAAGAAATAATCTTAATTCAATAAGATCATTCAGCAAAATTAAAAAAAAAAAATTAAGTGAGTTTTCATAAAAAAATGCAAACTGAAATTTCTCTACAATTGTTTCTCAACATTATCATTTAAACAACACCCACTAAACGTAGAATAATGGAAAAGGTATTCTCAAAATACCTCTCATTCATGGGGCGGGTTACCCTAATAACTTCACCAACGCAATTACGGGAGAATGCTTCTTGTTCATTACAAACACGTGAACTCCCTAGTTGAGAAAGTTACAAATATGATGAGAAAAAGGAAGAACTTTAAATAAGCCAATCAAAGAAATCATAACAATTTCACAGCACTTGATCAAGCAGATAAAAAAATCATTTGACAGATGAACATAAGGAGGAAAAAAAGGAAAATAGAAACCGTCCTTACCTACTTGTAAACCTCCATTCTGATAAACCTGTCCAGACAAATATCCAATAATTAGTCCATATTCCACAGAACTTCAAATTTAAGCATGTTCTAAAGAAAATGACATAAGAAGTCCTTCATGCAGCCAGAAATCTCACAAAGGCAAAAAGCATTATATTGCAAATAAAATAATATTCGCAAATCAAAATCCATGGAAGTCAAACAGGCATATCCTGTACAAGTCCGGTCCTGCTTAAATTCACCATCTAAAGGGCTAAAGAGGCTGAAGGATGGGCAAAGTCACTTGGCATGGGAAAACATCAGGGGAAGCAAACCCTAAAAAGAACAAGGTACCGACAGGAAATAAGTGTTTATTTTCTGCAATGTGCCAATTGAACTTTGCAAGGACAGTAGGCAAAGTAGCACAGGAGACCATATATTCCTCCAAGATTGGCACTGGAATGGGTTGCTTTGGCTAACATTGGCCCCAGTGACTCTAATCTTGTCACAACCAGGTGGAAACATCAGTAGGTTTAGCTGCAGTGGCATTGACAGGGTTGCCTGTAGTGACAGATTAAGTTTAAGGGTGCAGTGCTACAGCTTTAAGTGACAAACTGACAACATAGATAATCAACAGGAAATATAAAAGAAACAAACAACGCAACAATAATTGGAAACTGGCATTGGAGTTTCTCAGTCATCCCAACACCCCACTATACATACATTTTTCCTAGACAGAATTGCTTTCAATTTGGGAGATGACACAGCCACCTGATATGCTACTAGTTTCAACGCAGCATCTGAAGACATTTTTGGCTTGGTAGGTCTGACCCCAAGCTTCCGCCTACAACCGATAGCACCACAATGGCAATCTTGATCTGCACCGAACTGAACAAACCTGCTAAATGTGTTAGACTGGACTACGAGTATCAAAGTTTAGTTCAGTTAAGCCATGTATTGCAAATGAAAGGATGCAACTAAAGATTTATGCAAAGGTTCATACTGATAATCATAGGTCAGATGCTCCCCCTTTTTTATGTCACGAGTTGCAAAAATGCCAATCCTTGTTTCCCCATCAATTATCCTTGAAAAGGAGAAAACCAAGGCACATAAGATTAAGTAAAAAATATTAATCACAAAACCAGCATTAAGGATCAGTGAAGAACCATTTTTGCATCTCAGTATTTGGACAACAACTATGGTTTATATATCTTGACTTGTTTCCCTTGTATGTCGCATCAATTACCATATCACGATTAATTTCACACAAGTAAAAGTTTGTTTCTCCACGGTGTTTCATATTCCAGAGCCTTTCCTCACATGTTTTATCATCAATAACTGTATTAAAAGGAGAAACATTAATGAGAGGCTCTAAAGAACACAGCACAACAGAAATGGATGGTATATATATAAAGCAAATGATAACTGCACCTTCTCCTACATATTCTATAACGAACTCTCCGTGTTTGATATCTTCATCAGCCACGATACCAGAACCACATTTCTCAGTCTGCAAACAACACTTCACTTCAATTGGTATGCTATGAGGATATCCGTGCAAACCAAAGATTTTAAACCGATCAACTGAAACAAATGATCACTCAGAAAAAATATAAAAGACACCCAGACAATCAACTCAAATGACAGTGTCCAAAACAATAAAGATATTCGCCAAGGTACATTGTGCCAAATACCAAATGGGTTAACTTGCTGTTGGTAACTACAATATGGTGGCAACAATGAGAACTTCAGAATAACAGAAGAAATGTAATAATGTATCCATACTTACAGAATGGCTGCACCCATCTCCTCACCCTTGGGGCCACAACTCAAGCCAACAAACGAATTCACAAAAGGCAAGATATCATTTTTATCAATCAAATCTGGTGATATGGCAGCTAAGTATCTCAAATATTTCACAAAGATCTGGTAAAATCTCAATCTTTTGGAGAATACATATGATGTAAAAGTTATAACATCAGTATTCCATTTTGACTTTTTAATGCTTGGACGTATGGGGTTAGTTCTGTAGCTTTTATAGTTACTTTGTTCCAATCATCCTTCTTTTTGTAATAATTTTCCTTTTCTCAGCGTATTATAATAGGAAGCGAGAACAATTGTCTGCACAGAATGCAATTCCTTTCAAAAAGAATCTAGAGGAGAGAATTCACTACTTTTACCTTCACCAGTTTCATCTTTTTCACAGGCCGGTTTTGGAATGGCTTGTTGAGGCATGAACTACCACAAAGATCTGGTAAAATCTCAATCTTTTGGAGAATACATATGATGTAAAAGTTATAACATCAGTATTCCATTTTGACTTTTTAATGCTTGGACGTATGGGGTTAGTTCTGTAGCTTTTATAGTTACTTTGTTCCAATCATCCTTCTTTTTGTAATAATTTTCCTTTTCTCAGCGTATTATAATAGGAAGCGAGAACAATTGTCTGCACAGAATGCAATTCCTTTCAAAAAGAATCTAGAGGAGAGAATTCACAACTTTTACCTTCACCAGTTTCATCTTTTTCACAGGCCGGTTTTGGAATGGCTTGTTGAGGCATGAACTACCACATTTACAGCCAGAGGAGCAGCTAGACAGAAGCATCCTATAGGAAGAAACTGTCAAATTATGCAATTGAAATCCTTTTTGTTAATGAAGTATCTTATGGTTAGATTAAACATATTGAAGTACGGGGCAGGCAATCAGTGCATCAAAAAGTGGGCTCAACGAAAGCAATATTCTGTAAACGGGATCACTAAATGAAGTATGGCCCAATGCATAAGTTAACATGGTGTGGGTGTTTCCAAAATTGATGAAGATCAGAATGCAATAAGAGAAGTTAGAAGATCGTCAATGGATGACTGATATTTTAGTACTATCATTTATCCTTAAAAAAGTGGGGGAAAGAACACATAGTTGGCATTTGAAAACTGTAACAGAAGCTCCGATACATGAAAATAATACTAAGGAATCCACAAGATAATAAAAGAAATAGACAAGTACATATGATGCAATTAGAGCAGTCAACAAACAAATTTAAGATACAAGATCAAACCAACTGCAATAAACCGAAATGTTCCTTACCCACAATGGCAATCTCTACCACACACACCAGAAGATCCAGGCGAAGGACTGCAGGAACAGAATATTCCATCATCCTCAAGGCGTCTTTTAATCCTTTTTGTGAGATATATATCTTAAGTTTGTCAGTGTCCACAAAAGTAATCATAGAAGATAGAATAGAGAACTAAGCAGCTCAGGACATATGAGACTATAAATCTGTGTCAGCTGGCTGAACCAATGAATTCTGAAATTAAACCACTCTAACCAGTTAGACATGTGAAAGAATAAATGACGCAACAAAGAGAAAAAAAGACTTAAACAGACGATAAAAATGGTCAATATTAAGATTAAACATGCCAGAATCTAGTAAAATTGGTGCAAAACTTGTTATAACAACCCCTCATAAGTTTTGCAAAGTAACTTAATAGCATAATAGCTGCTCATAGGCAAAATTTAGAAACTGCATTTTGAAAAGGATACTGCGCTTTATAAAGGTGTAGGGTGTAGGCTTCCATTTGTTAAACCAATCTGGAAGTTCAAAATCAACAGGATTTCCAATCTGCTTCATCAACTTGTTGAATACGTTGCCAACGCAATTCTGCTCAGGATTCTGATTAAACCAAAAACAGCATGAAGCCTTAATAACAATGATTCAATTGGAATTACACACACAACAAAGCAGCCCTAACACACAATTGAATGGCCCAAATACATTAATACAATAGCCCCCTATCCTAGACTCAATTCTAACTTTTAGAGCCCACAAATTATTTAGACCATACTGACGTGAAAAATAAAATATCTTATACAAAGCCAAAACATTTTAAGAAGACGGAACATAAAAAGGAGTAAAGAAGTTGTTTGGTGGTATTGCCACGCCCGTTGCATTTTGGAAGATAGAAGTTGCTAGAACAGACAATCACAAAGAACAAACCTGCAACGTAATTTTGTGAGCCCATAAAAGAAGAGGGGAAAAAAAAGTCACAGAAGAAAAATAACAAACCGTGAGTAACATGTAATGATTCAGATTTGTTCAGTGCACACTATTCCAGGCAAGATGCCAAGAGCACTTAATGAAAATGAAAAGGAAGATGCCAGTTCTCATTAGAGGACGCATTGACATTTAGAGAGGACACAAATCTTGTAAATCAAATCCTTATTATCAACCAGGAAACAAAACAAAGCTCTTAAGGAAAACGTCAGAATCCTCTTTTTGATTGTTTTACATCCAAGACATAACAAGGCTTAACAGGGGCCATATGAAAAGAATGTTAATGAAAAGCATGTAAACTTCAAACAACCTTCTTCGTAGCGGGCATGGCATCAAGAAGCAGCGAAGCTGCAGGATTATTAGTCACAAGTGCCTACAGAATCAGTAGGTGAAGTCAGCATCTCAAGCGAGATAAAGGCCAAGATATAGCATGAGAAAAATGAAGAAAATCAACAACTTACAGCACACTCTTACAGATTTTAGTCCGCTCAGTGAAACAATTAGCTTAACTTTTAACCTGGAAAAGAAAAGAAAAGAAAAGAAATCAACGGGCCTTTATTTTAATAACACGAAGCTTGCATAGCAATTTCAGCAGAAGAAGAAGTAGCAGAGCAATTTAGCAAAAACTGATAGCAGAATTACAGACATATGAGAATTCCCTGAAATTCCCAGCAGGTCATCCAGTCCAACATTTGAAAATCAAGAAGAGGGAAGAAGAGCACAAAGTGAGATTTCAAAAATAAAACAGAAAACGAAGGGGACGAACCACACTTAAGACCTAACTAACGTAATTGAAACCTAAAATTCGAAATACAAGCAAGAGAGCATGAGAGAAGAGACCGGAAATTCACCATTTTCACCTAAATCTCAAACGGCGGACGAAGAACACGAAGACGAAGAAATGAGCGCTGAGAAGCAGTGAGGAGAGCGGAACCTCACCGGAGAGCCCGACAACCGTTATCGGCGACGAGTGGCGCAGGAGTCTCCAGCAGCGGCCAACGCAATCCCGGACGACTAACTCATCATAGCGCTGATGAAAACCTAGGCGCGTCCGTTTCCTTCTCGTCCACGTCCGTTACCCGATCCGTTTTTACTGCCGTTATTATAAACGTCGATCTGTTTTTATAGTCGATCCAAACGCGACAGAGTAACGTCCTTTTTCTATTTCTTCGAGGGACTTCGAAGATCGCTCTTCCTTCACACTTAGTGGCGCGCTTGGCAACGTTTGCAAAGCTGACAACGGCCGGGGATTCTGCGCCGGTGAATTCCCAAGAAACGGCGAGAAACTAAATCAAAACCACAGATGAACAACGTTCTTTTATTGGATTGAGTAAGATACGCTCTCCTTTTCTTTCGCTTTCTTTATCTTTTTCTGATCAAATATCGGATGGAAAATTCCTTTTTTAACCGCTGTAACTGAGACAAAAAATTGAAATTCGTGTGGTTTACCAGGGGACGAAGTGATCTTCTGAAAGTTCTTTGAAGCTTCCCTGTGCTTGATCTTCATTGCATTTGCAGTTCATGGTGAGTTATTGGCTTGTGCAAACTTGCTACACTCACTCAATGAACATCATACAGCAAAGTTTTGATGCTAATGTAGATACAAAATATACAACTGTTATGAATTGGTTTGCATGGATTGAAGTGGTCAAGTGCCTCTTAGTAGCACTTGACTAGAAACCAATTAATTTCTTTTTCGCATAATTTCAGGTTAATCATTCATGTTACTGTTTTTAGTTACATTAATGCTTTCTGTAGTCAACAGATCATTGGTTTTTCTTATAGGCTTTGCTTTTCATGAAGTGGAGACCTTGCAGAAAGCAGAAAGCTAGTGCACCTAGTGAGATGGATGGCATGGACAGGCGATTATAAGGGTTTAGGTAATTCTTTTTTCAAAAAAATTGTGAATTATCTTTGCCATGACAAGCTTTCTTCTTTTTAGCAATAAATAAAAATTTTAGTATAATATTAAATTCAGGTTCAAGAAAATACTATCGACACCTAGCTTGTAATTCAAACTAATTTACAAAAGGATGTATTACCCTTGTTATGAAGCTTGCAACCTATGTTTTTTGTTTGGTTTGATAAGTGGGGAAGGTAAAGAGTTGAATATCAAGGTCTTTTGATCCACAGTAGCATAAGTTATCAATTGAGCCACATGCATGTCAAACAATTTACTTGTAACTTATGTTGGTTGCATAAAGATGCATTAAAAATGATGTAAGTTACCTAATGTTACCTAAATTTTGTTGACATTGCTTAAATAAACTCCTATCTCTTTTCTTGTTCAAGTTTTGATGTTATTGGAGACACTAAGTATGCAAAGTTTATAAATTGGGGATGCATGGTTTGAAGTAGTCAAGTGCTTCTTAATAGCATTTAATTGGCGTTTTTTGTATAATTTAAGGTTTATCATTCATGTTACTATATTTATTTGCACTAATGCTTTCTTTCTGACAAGTCAACAAATCATTGGTTTTCTTATGGTCTTTGCTTTTCATCAATTGGAGACCCTACATAAAGCTTGTGCACAAATGAGATGGATTGCATAAGTAGGCTATTTTTAGTCTTAGGTAATTCTTTTTCCAAAAAAATTAGATTTTTTAATTAAAAAAGCTCCTTCCTTAGAAGTTTTCAAAAGGAACAAATATTTTAAGATGGTACTAGAACCAAATTTAGGAAAATATCAAGTGTGTAAAGTTTGCATCCCAAACCAATTTAATAGGGGATGTATTTCCCCAATGACAAAACCTACAATCCATGTTGGTTTCAAGATGATGTATTAACAATGGTGGTAATTGTTTGACGTTCCCCTAATCATATTTAGAAGTTGTTAAAATCAACGTAAATGTCTCACATTTCTAAGGTACAGGGTTGTAAAAGAGGTTTGTATTTAGCAAATACCTCACTCCTTTGAATTACATGATGTATTAACAATGGTGATAATTGTTTGACATTGTCCTAGTCATATTTAGAAGTTGTTAAAACCAACATAAATGTCTCACATTGTTAAGGTACCTGCTTGTAAAGAGGTTTATATATAGCAAATACCTCATTCCTTTGAACCAGCTTTTATATAACAATTTATGTCACGGGCATGAGTTCTTACCCACAAGGTTAACCCAATGAGAGAAATAACCAAGCCCCCTTATATGATTAGATCATTTTACTTGCCTTTCTAATGTGGGTGAATAAAGTCTGTTACATTTTTTCTTACCCAAATCCATATCGCCCTTAACATAGGTGAGGCTTCTAGCCTACTCAACACTAAGGGTCTACCCATTGCCTACTCCATACTAGGGGATAACAATTGCAAGCATCACTGGGTGGGCCTACTACCTACCCCATACTAGGAGATAAAAGTCATAAGCACTACTAGGTCAGGTCATAGTTTGGCTTTGAAACTAGTTATTATGAGTTTAGGTTCTAACCTAAAAAGTTAACCCAATAAGAGGAATAGTCAAGCTCTTTTATATGGTTAAATTGTCTTATTTGCCTTTCCGATGTAAGATAATGAAGTCTGTTATATTAAGTTTTCTAACAAGATATCAAAACCCAACATTTTATTAGCATCCCTATGAAGATGAGTCAAAATTCAGAGAGTAAAAGTAGTACCCAATATGGTTCAAATTGGATGATTTTGATGAGTGTGTGTTAAAACCAATGTGAGTTTGTCCTGCATTATTAAGGTATAGGCTTGTGGAGTGGTTATATACAATAAATGCACCCCTTTGCTTAGCTAGCTTTTATGGAATGATTACACCTTTGCAACATGAATTTTTCTTAAATTTGAATTAAGAGAGAAATGAGTTTTGTAATATAAATCTCATTTATACTAAGCTTCTACACCTATTCAGTGATTATGAGGGTTAAGCACTCTCCATCCATCTTCTCCTTCATGCTGGTACGGATTGTCATCTTTCAAGTGGATCATGGGAGGGCCATGTAAAGCACATGGAAACTTTAGAATTATGTAATTAAGAAGCAACGGCCTTTGAGGTCCAGCAACTTCCTTAGGCCGTTTTTGATGTTTGGGGAGATGAATATGGGGGGGAGCGAGATGGAGCTTCAGTTCCTTGCCTTGAAGATAATGGGGCGCCTATTCTTTTATCGGTTCCTTTGATTCAGGAATTGAAATATCAATCTCAGGTTTGTAACATTCCATGGTTCATTCTTCCTTCGGATTGTCCAGGCATCATGGAAGCTGATTTAGTATGACTATCTCAAATCACTGTAACTATTGATTTTTATTTTTATTTTTAAATTAAGCAAAGGGGTACTCAAGATGTCTCGAACCCCCATTATTTAAGGGGATCCTCTAGTAGTTCTAATTGAGCTATCAGGTAGGCGAAGGCTGACTTAAACTCTACATTATTGATTGGTTTTGCTTTAGTGAAAATTTCTCTGCTTGGTTCATTGTACTGCAGATCATCTGTTGGCATTTAGCAAGGTATTTACCATTATATGGCGGTTTTTGCTTTAGTGCTTGATTGAGGATTTGTCATTTTAGTCCAAGTTGAGCTTAGTTTAATGATGAACGAAGCTTCAAGTTCCTGAAACATGAGGCTTTATCTTCACCTTTTGTTTGTCATTGTTGATGCAGTTAGGTACTTTCAACTAAGTTCTGCTTTGTGGACTGGCTGTTTATTTTAGCTGATACACTCCTTTTACATCTTTCCTGGATGTAGACGATGCTTGTGATTCTTTCTTCTTACATATTTGTGGTCCTTCCTCTCTTGCTCACTGGGGCAATCAATTTCCCAAATACTCATTGATTGAAGAAACTTGTACTTAATTGGCTAACAACTAAATTTTGATGGACATCAACAGATATTGATGATGATTTTTGTTTTCAAATCTATTTCCTCCTTCAAATTGATTCCTAAGGAGGATTATGTTTTTCATTTTAAAGAAAATTTCTAAGCTAGAATTAAGTTACTTTGAACAATTCGCCTTATTTTTAATGCACCATGTAAGTTGGTTCCTTCATGAAGTAATCCATCCCCTTGCAATTACTTTAAGCTGCAGATTTTGTGTATTAGTAAAAGAATACTAAAACCTGAGTTTTGATATTATATGAAAAAAATTATTAATTTTTTAAAACTTGCTTGTAAAGGAGTATGATTTTTATTTTAATGAGAACTGAAAAATAAGTTTTAGACAATATAAGACAACCCACGCCATTCTTAACAATATGTCAAGAACTTTTGGATGGCACCTTCTTAGAATGACTATGTTTTCAGTACTAAAAGCAGGATTTTGATTTGACAATCAAATTGGTAAAACTAGAACAGCTTGAATCTTATGTCCTTCTGTGTAAGTATTTAGTTGGAATTTCCTATAGTCTGTTCGAGTATACTCCATTTTCTGCAACATTTGCATTTCGACAGAGCCTCACCATCTTGAGTGTGAAACCTGGGGCTTCAACTTTGTTGTTGGCATGTAAAATTGGAGAGCTCTCTACCTTGATCTACATCATGTTCTGCTTTACAGTGTAATCCGAATCAATTACTTTATACTGAGTGATTAACCAAAGAAATGTTATTGAATCCGACAGACAAACAATGGAGATAAAAGAGAGCCTTGAAAGACAAATGGTAGGCAGAGCATGTCATATTGTACAAATTAAGGGATGGTTAAGAATAACATCTGTGAAAAATGCAGTAGCTGAATCAGGATGGTTAGTTGGTTAAGTGGCTGATTGAGAAAACGTGATATGGTTGTGATTTACTGATTTTTTGTGTTGAACCTATATGCATAACCTGCAACTATGAATACCCTTACTGGCTTACCCAATTAATTTAGCTTAATAACTAGCTTGAGTAGTCTGAAGAACAGAAACAGAAAGGGTACTGACTTGGACAGCTAAGGTTCATCAGTCTTGGCAACTTGCTTCACGTTTGATTTTTCTATCATATCAGGCCCATCTCCTCTCTTCTTTCTCTGTTATCTGTCTCATGATATGCAGGAATATGCTTTTTGTCTGACTGTGGTTGCGTATATGAGAAAAACCAGCAGTGTTTTAATGCTGGCAGTGATCAGGTGGCTAACATCCCTAGGCCTTGACTTCATTAATCAATCCTTCTCAACCGAAATTCTGTTTATCATTATTGTCACAAAAAAATGTTTCATGGTTTTGAAGTAATCACAGCTCTATAGTGGCGGTTTCTTTTCGAATGGTGCCTATGAATGAGAGTGGGAAATCTGCAGGTCCAAATTCCTACTATCTTCGTTTATGTCTGAAAGTTGGCAGCTTCAAAACACTATGAAAAGTATTCAATATTAAAGGCCACTTCCCGTTGTGGTTGATGTTTGAGAGGGTAGTTGTAGATCAGAATGTGAAAGCATTAACAGGATTGAATATAAAAAGTATTCCACTATTTCTTTCGGACTTGGGGCTACAGAAAAAGTACACTAGAAGCTCAAAACTAGTGACAGGCTAAAACTTATACAGCATTATACTGATACACCAAGCCATGGCCATTTGATAGGCTAAAACTGAACTGAAAACAACAAAAGAAGCCCAGTCAAGATGATGGCACTGCTCAACTTATTGTTGTTGATGTGATCATTTCAGATAAGGATGCATGAAGCCCAGTACGAGAATCCAGAGAAACCAGGAGGAGTGTGGACGTGACTCCATTTTGATGGGCTACCTGCCTTGCTATTGCTCTCCCTTTCCACGATGAATGCCCCTTCCCCTTCACATTCCGAGTCGCCGCATGTTGACGTTGATGACGATGTTCCTCTTCCGCTGCCATTACTGCCCATCACGAAGATCCTCTGCAGCCGCTGATTTCGATTGTTGGGAAAGCAGTGATCTTTAGGGAGTCCAAGAGCGGTGACAGAGACTGATGTTCCACTGATGCCGCTCGGAAGCTTAACCGGATTCACAACCTTCCGCAGGAACTGGCTACTGTCGTGGGATTCTTTTCCTTCCCCGTTCTCTCCCTGCAGCTGCCGGCTTCCCAAGAACCACCACCACTGGTATTGGCATTGGTTTTCGTGGCTGCTACTGTTGGCCGTGTCGCCGACGGTGATGGTGGTGGTGAGGCCTCTGGGACTGACTCTCGGATACGGCCAGACCCCTTCGATTCTAGACCAAGTTCCGGTTACGGGGTCGTAACACTCGGCGTCCGACCGGAATTGTCCTTGGTTCTCGGTGCTGTACCCACTGACCACCCAGAATCTGGAATCTCCCTCCCACGAGAGACCCTGGCACTCGTCCCTCTCCTCTGCCATGGCTGGTAGCATTCTCCACTCGTCGGCATTTGCGTCATACACCTCTGCTGATCGCAACGCGTTCTTCTGATTGTCATGCCCTCCAGCCACATAAACCGTCGACTGTCCTACAACTCCACAGGCGAAGAAAGAGCGCGCCACCGACATCGGGGCTGCGCGTCTCCAGCGGGCACCGCCGATCAAATCCAGGACATACACATCGGGCACTGGTTCTAAGGTGTTGGGGTCCCAACCGCCCAAGAGCAGGAGCTTACCAGGAAGTGCCACACACTGGCAGAACATCGGGACTCTTACATGCCCCCCACCGGACCTCATCAGCCTGTTCCACGACTGGTGCGTGGCGTTGTAGATGCTCAACCCGTGTTGAACAAGTGGCAGGCCGGAGCTCTTCTCGTCAGCGGCCTCCCCTTCCTTCTCAGAGGTTTTGCAGACGTACGAGTCTGACCCATCGGAGTCAGAGCACTCTGTTAATGACGGCGATTGAGCTGGAAGAGGTTGGATAAGGCACACCATATGCTCGGCCGCACCGGATCTGCGTCTTTCCTCGTAGAAAGAACCATGCGAGACCAAAGTTCGCCAACTCCGGCACACTGACTTCATGTTGCAGTGGAATTTGTACGGCACTCTGACCAAACACTCGATGGCTATCTCATCAGGCAGGCCCGGAATCAACTGCTGTTGCTGCCCCTGTTCATGGAGCTTCTGCAGATTCTCGGTACTGCTCTCTGCTTGTCCCATTTCTTCTTCCCCTCAACAGTATTCAAGAGTTAAAAAAACCCGAGAAAACTTTAACATAAATGATCAAACCAAGAACGATATCAAGAACTATACATTCTAAGTGGGTGTCTGACAAACGGATAGAGATTGGATAGAGAGGATATTCAGTAACTAGGAACAAGGATCAGGAACAAACCCTGTTCTTGGGTAAAAGAAACAGTACAAGGATGTAGTATGCGAACTGCAAAGCCAATGAGGGCCTTTTGTACACACGAAGGGGTGAAGATGGAGTTGATAAATAGACGATCGTGACCTTCGGGACGCATACAAAGACACAAACTCGAATGCGTGAGTGATGTTGAATGATAAAGATGTTCCTTTAAATTATTGTCTTGATGGTCGTTTAGTTCTCATAACTACCTTTGGATCATAATCCAAAGCATGGAAAAAAAAAAAAAAAAAAAGGAACGTTGTCTTCTTATGCATAAAGTGAGAGGCTAAACTAAATAGGTAATATTGATTGAGGAGATAGAAGAAAAAAAAGATTTAATGAATACAAAAAGTAGAGTATCATTTTTTAAAAAGTTTAAATTATCTCAATCTATAAACACATTATAAATATTTTTTTTTATCTAACATAGAATTCTATTATCTAATATTTTCTTAAATTAATTTACATACTCATTCACTCATTTTCAAGTGTCAAACTTAGTAATAACTAAGCTAATTGCTTACTGACAATAATTTTTTGTTTTTTTTCTTTGGTTGGTGACAAGTTTTCTCTTTTTTTTTTTCAAAGAGAAGTAGATTCTAAGAAAGATAAGTTAGAGTGAAAATCGTCAATTACTAAGCTAATTGCTTATTGACAATAATTTTTTGATTTTCTTCTTTGGCTGGTGGCAAGTTTCCTCTCTCTTTTTTGTCTGTTTTTTCAAAGAGAAGTGAGTTTTGAGGAAGACAAATTCTAGTGAAAATCACTAGGAAGGCGATGGACGGACAACACTAAAAGAAAAGATAAGAGGGTAAAAAGCAAGGAGCTTCTAGAAAAGAGTTTTTCTACATATACTCAGCAAAGATCTGATCATTCTGGTTTTTCCCAAGAAAAGCAATAGCCAACAAGAAAGCGGTGGTCCCGACGCGTTCACGGCGCTGACATCTGGATTCCATTATTTATCAGCATTAACTGGCATGGCCACAAAGCAATATATCAGGCCGGCTACATTTTAGTGGAAGATCAGGCTGTTGCGAATGTTCCAAAGATCCAATACTAAAAATAAAATATATTCTTCTTTTAACAAGTTAATTTTCTAACATATTTGGTGATATGAGTTTTCCAAAAGAAATTAAAGTTTAATACTTTTTTGTTCTAATTTATGAAAAATATTACGTTAATGAATATAAAATGAGTGTATTTGATAATTAGAAGTAAAGACAAAAATGATAATTTTGTCCGTTACGATTTCTCTAATGTTACCTACAAACCTAAGTTTAGGAAATCTATCCTATATTGTGTCGTCTTTTCGTAACTTGAACCTTTCCGACAGTTGGGATTTAAGGGGTTTTGTGATAGTAACAATCACATGTACTATAGGTCCTTCGATTGAGTGGACAACCTGAATGGGACGCACACCTACTAACATGTGCTACTCAATAGAATTCAAGGACACAATAAACATGTTTGTACAAAGATTGAGATATTTTAATATATGTATCTAAACTTTTTTGTGTCAAATCTAAGACTAAGATGGTTTTATACAGTACTTACTCTTAATTGAATCAAACACTTATTTACTTGAAGTAACATCTCTATATAGTTTTTATTTTCTTTTAACCATAAAGCTTGTTTCAAAGTTTTTTTTTTTTTAAGTAAAGAAAATTTCAAGATATAAGATGTGTAACCCCAAAATCAAGTTATAAATAGCTAATAATCAACTACTAAACTATTGATTTATTATTATTATTATTATTTTGGTGAAGCAAGGAAATGGGGTGATTGAATCCAAAACCTTAAGATCTTCCACTAGTGACCTTTTTATCGAACTATTGATTCGGACTCAAATATCTCAATCTTTTGGTTGTTTTTCTTTTTTAGGCATTAAATCATGCATGCATTTGATGTAATTTACATGTATGTACTCTAGAACTTAAAACCACATGTGCATATGATACAACAAAACGGCTCAAAACAAAGCATGGAGATAAAAGGAAATGATAGTTTAGTCCTAATGACCTTAGGACTAGGCGAAAACCAAAGGTTAAAGGTTGAAATATGCTAATACAAGGGGCTTGGAGGGGCTTGGATGGGTGGTTTGGATCAACTTGGATCGAGTAACAGCGACTCCAAGGGACATGCATTTGATGCAACAAAAGAACTCAATAATGCATGAAACTTGTGGCTAAGATTACAGCGGCGCATTATGGCGTACGTGGTAGCGGTGGATTGTTTATTGAAAAAAAAAAAAAAAGAGTTCTAGAAGGTCGAGCTCTGTCCATAGAGCGGCGGATTGTTTATGAAAAATAGAGTTCTAGAAGGTTGAGATTTGTGCACAGAGGCATGCGTGGTATAATTAAATACTGTTGAATCACAATATCTTGTTGAGAAAGATAAATTATTTCTTTTATCATTTTCTTCTTTATTTTTTTTTTGTTTAAAAAAAGATAGATTGTTATTAAAAAAGAAAAAATAGCATTCTAGAAGTTTGAGCTGTCGTGTTCATCATATATTTTTCTTCTTTATATTTATAGAAAAACATAGAGTTCTAGAAGGTTGAGCTGCCTTTTAGAAATATGGGTTGTGGAGCACAGTAGAATTACTGCAGTCTCCATGACCTTTTCCTTTCCATTGTCATGTGGGTCACAAAGGACACCCCATCGCTGTGTCTTTTCCGACGGAAAGTGAGATGGCCTTAGACTGAGTTGGAGGGTCCTTGTGATCAGCCCAAACAGTTATGTCTTTTCAAGGGAAAGTAAGATGGCCGTAAACTGGTATAGCTTTTGGTTGGAGGGTCCTTATGAGCAGCCCGAACAGGGAAGGGGTGGGTCACGAGGGAGCTTCAAGCATTTCAAAGATGGTTGGGCGAATTGTGGTCCCTTAGGACCTAATATTTCTCATATTGGCCAAGCCACAAAATGTTTACCTGACCACCAAGAAGGTCATGAAGTTAGAGGTCAATGTATAACAGGAAGTATCCTGTTGACAAGATTTATTTCTTTTTAAAAGTTGAAGTGAATTGGTACGTCACACCTTATTAATATGCTTTGCTATATTTATATCTGATTTTTTTTTCCTTTTACATTTTTTTTAAATATATTTTTTAATATGGTGTTAAGTTCCAAGTTTCAAGTGACGCATTCTATCAATTATGGATTGTACGTGCATCACGAAAGTTTTACATCAAAAAATATGATTCTTAAAATAAAAATTAATTGAAAGAACAACATTCCAACCTTTAAGTTGACTTTTAGAGTAAATTATAAAACTTTTTAATATAGTATTAGAGTTGACTTTTTTTATCATATGTAATCTTAAATCTAATAATGCTTTATTTGTAATAAGTATGTTTGAGAGTTTTACACTGAAAAAAAAATCTTTAAAGTTAAGTTTATATAAAGGAAGACTATTTGAACCTTTAAATAAGTCTTAATTGAACTATGAGCTTATTTTTTTATAGATTGTATGCTTGTAAGATGTATTTCTCTATATTCAAAATAAAAATGTGTTAAATTCTACATAAGAAAATAGAAAATTAAAAAGAAATAAGTCCCTTCACTTAATGCTTTAGACTTTGAAGTTGGATATAAATCATTTTTTATAAAATATAATATGTTATCAGGTCTTAAGATTTATTTATAGATTTAGATAAACCAAAAGCTACGAGAAAGCAGCAACACTAAGATAGTTTGGGTTCAACCATTGTGATGAAGGGGTGTTTTAAATAAAATATATGAAGTTGTTCCACATGGCTAAAGAGTCCAGTGAGAATTTAAATTCAATCTTTTACCCCTTTACTCGTGAACAAATACTCTCCTAAAAAATATTGTCCTACATTTAGGGCAGTGAGGCGTGATAAGTTTTATAAGAAAAAAATAAAAGATTAAAAAATAACTTATAAAAAGATGGATTCATCCACTAAATAACTTAGGGTTAAAAAAAAAAGACTTAGGATTTTGAATTAGATATAGATAATTTTCCATAAAGTTTAATAACTCATTAATATTCATTTTGATGTTCTACCTCATTAATATATCGGCGTGTTATACTCCTCGTATTAAAGTGTTTTATTTCTTCTTCGTAAGTTTAAAAAGAAAAAAAAAAGGCATTCTAATGTTAAACATTAAAATTTCTAATAAAAATTACAAGGATGAAGTGTATGCTAAGATTTTAACTATGATGAGGAATTCTTTTGTCTTTGAACGTTAGGATCAATCATTACCACTCGCTGTCAAGCATCACAGAATAGAAAGCAAAGAGGAGGAAAAAAAAATAGAGAAAGAAGAAAAAGTAGGACAAATAAAGATGCAATGTCCCCTTGTGGAGAGGGAGCTGTCATAATAATCGGGGAGGGATCATTCCATATTGTCTTTGTACCTGGTTTCTTTTCCTTTAGGAGATTTTTCTTGCCGACCTTGGAGAAAAATAAAGCAGAAAACGATGAATCCGTCACAAGGAGAGTCACTTCGTAGGACCAGAAGGCAAAAATGAAGGCAATCAGTGGAAGCTTATGGATCTCCTAATACTCTTCTTCGTTAGTGTGGAAACTTTGATGGATAAGTCTCCGAGTCTAGGCCTTTTAACCTCTTCCTTTTGTGATAAACTTGGGTGGGTGAGTATGTGGTGCACAATCACCGGGTACATAAAAAATTCCACAAATAATTGAGTAGAGAACAGGTTTTAGCATAGAATAGTCAACGAGAGAATGAAAAGGAACATTATTTTCTTTGTTACATCATGTGTAATTTGTTGAAGAAGAAGGTTAATTATTGGGTAATGTAATAGTATTTTTTCTAGCTAATAAGTGAACTTTTAAAGAGGAATTTGAACAATGCTTAAGTTGACCTCGTATACTCATGTTTAATTTTGAGCCTTTTTGATATACTTAATGTACAATAAATTACTTATTTTACATATTTAATCTCGAGTTTAAGGTATAATTGATTTACAAAAGAGTGTTAAAGATGAAAATTTTACATAAGAAATATATGATTATAGGATAATTATTTATATATAAAAAAATGTTTCTTCAACTTATAAGCTTATTTTTAGGTGAGACTTTGTAATATAGTATTGAAGTCTAAGTTAATCACTATCAACTCTTGTTAAAATTTGAATTGTTTAATGTATTCCATATGTGGTAGAGTGTTTATTTTATCCCATTCAATCTTGAATCTAATATATGCTTAATATGTGAAGAAATATTAAAGACAAAAGTCCTACATAAGAAAAATATGATCCTTGAATATAGTTTAAATGTAAAAAATATCCTTTCAATTATAAGCTAGCTTTTAAATTAAATTTTGGTCTTCATAATATACTAGTTTATATATCCTTCTTTTCTGTAGGATTCTTCACATCAAGATCCTAACCTAATGTTAAACGATAGATATTCTGTGCCAATAATATTTCTAGTTGTATCCTCATTATTTTTTCAAGTATCTCCACTTCCAAACATTGATTTTAAAAGAGGAAGTTGAACGTTTTTTTTTAATACGATATCAAAACTTTATAACAAATTGGTCCTCACAAGCCTTCTCCCATGCCTATCTCATCAATTATAACATATAAAGATGTATCAAATGGAGGTTATGAATTTTTAATATGATGGCGTGGAGAGCACCCTTTGATGTTGGATATTAACTAACATGTTTCCATTTCTGTTGTTCCGTTGCAGTGCATGTGCAGAGACTCCCACTGGCCCCAAGTATGGTAGGCGAGGACAGAAGAACTATGAGAATTTGGTATGTGAAAAGTAGATTCGACATGCAGATCCCAACCAGGAGGTTATCTGACATGAACAACATTCTGGGTTGGAGGGTTTAAAATCAATTTATAAGAGAAGATAATGTTTTCATATAGAAACCGTATATGTGTAAAATATATTTAGACTAAATCTTAGAAAAAAGGGTAAGCAGCCTAGAGTGTGATGATAGATATCCATAATTCTTGTCACTTTGCATGTCAAAACCATCCTTCAAGGACAAGTTGTTGAGCGGCCCTCATAATTGCACTCTTACAAGCACTGTGATAAGAGTAGAAAAATGGTTTCCTCCATGTAGATCACCATCTGCTAACACTCTTCTGTCCAATAATGTAACCACCTTAATTATATGACCTCAAAAGATTTTGTCATTTTGCATGAAAGAACAGTTCCTTCGAGATTAAAGTTGTTGAGCGGTCCTCTTAATTGTATTCTTCTAAGCACTAGGATGACATCGAAATCATGGTTTCGTTAATGTAAAACTATCAATATGTCAACTGAGTCACATGCTTGTGGATAATGAAAAGAAATCAAACATTTCACATGTATAAAGTCATATGCTTGCAAACATACCTAATTCTAGACTCTAGGGTCCTAGAATCTGTGAAATGTGAAGTCCTTTTGTAACAAATGCAACCAAACTATTTGACGAGGCTTGTGGATTAACACAACGTCATTTAGAGCCTCAACATCAAGGCTCCTTTCATGGGTCCGACAAGCCCCACCAAATCTCCATTGTCAAAGCATTATCAGCACGCGAGAGGCTGCAGATGAGACCCACAACGGTGATGGACTGTTAACTTTCCAAACAAACTTTCAACGGGATAAGCTTCTGGTTTTCGGGAGAGAAGAAGCTAGTCAAGTTGGAGAGAATATGTAAGCCATACTGGCTGTAATTTCCATGCCCTCCACTTGCATGTGGTCTCCTTTGAAAAGACATGTATTGGCGTCTATGCATTATGGATTGTATTGTGGATGGCCCGCATCTTTTTGTGCGATGTATACGTGTATATTTAATAGATATCCGTTAAACATAGGCCATCTTGTCATCCTAATCCAAACAGGTGGTATCAACATCACTTGCCATGATTTAATGCTTAAGATTTATGCAGGAAATAATCTTTTTTACGCATGAAATCTTGCATGGAAGACAAGATTCATGAGTATAAATTTTGAATTAGGCCTTTGAGTCTTATGATATGTTATTAAAATTCAATTTGATTCAACTACATCTCATGTGACCTTAAACGTGGTGACATTTTAGTATTGAAAGTATGTACAAGGTGAGAGTTTCATACTATAAGATTAAATCTTTAAAGTAAGCTTTAAATGAAAAACAAAAACCTCTAATCCTTGATTAGCTTTTAGGTTAAAACTTCACACCTTTTGGCATTTAAATAAAAGTAATTACACGTGGTCCAAAAGTCTTATATGAGAAGATAAAATTCTAAAAGTAAATCTTAAACAAAAAAATAATAATTTTGTAACTTTTAAGTTAGTTTTAAATTTGATCTTTTAATTTTTTGATATAATCTCACAATTTATGTTGATTCTGTTTTACTCTGTATAACATTAAGTTCAATAATATTTAGTGTGTAAAAAAGAATTTACATTAAAAGATAATATCTTGAAATAAAACATAAATTGAAAAAAAGAAGTAGTTTTTTATAATCTTCACAATGATGTTTATGGTATGACTGTTTTAGACTCCTGATCAATCATCTTTACAGTTGTGGTGACCATTACCTAACAGTCACATCACTGAACAAGCCAATTGAATCTCATGCAAAATTAAAAAAATACTTAACGCATCATACACGACACTTTGAAACCCAAAGCAAGACTACTTGGGGCAAGATTATCCGCTCAACTTGACCCAAAAAAAAAAACAGAGTTTTTCTGAGGAAGGTACATGCACGAAGAATTGCGAGAAGATTATCTTGGACAAGCTTGAAAACGATATAAAGCTTGAAAGATTCGCACCCAAAAGCCCGTCGACCCATCGAAAGTTACAATCTGTGCCTGATAAGACTTAAACCATGACGGTTGAAGCAGGTCGATGGCGAGTTATGACGGAAAAAAAAGAAGCTCTCAACTATTTGACTTGGGAGGGGGAGCTTTAAGGGTGAGTTTTCAAAGTCCATGTCTATCTATTAAACTGATAATTATATATTGTTAATATTTTAATATGATTTTCTTCTTATATATATGTAAATGCCTCATTCTTACAATAGATGCTTTCAGATAGAGATTGTTGCAAGTGTCTTATTCTAAAGATAATTATTGGTATTAAATAAAGATACATGGTTTTAAAGTTTATGTCCAAGTGTGACACTTCGTCATAAATTGATTCTTATTATTTGTGTCCTATATTATTCAATTTTATCATTTCTAACCTAACCTATGTGTTTAAAGGTTCATTTTCATCTTTAAAACTAGTTTGTAAGATGAAATATCAGATTCAAAAGTATAATGTTTTATCAACGCAAAAAATGCTTCAAATTTGAACATATCTTTTTCTTCAATTATGTGCAAATCCGTGCCTTATCTATAATCTTGACTATAATACCATATTAGCAAGTTTTTTTATTTTCTTAAATCCACTTACAAGAAAGATAAACACATTTATATATAAAGAATATAATATGTTAATTTATGAACAATATAATACATATATTGAATTTTAACACTATATTCAAAGTGATAAAGTATGTTATATAATAGTTCTTTTATATTTTCAATATTTAGCCATCTATCTTACGTATCCTAATATTAAATTTTCTTAATGATAAATTTTAATGAGGAAATTCTTCTTCACAATAAGATTTCTTTCAGGTATCTATCTTGGTAAAGAGATTTACTCCTAGCAAATGGCTCCTACTGCTACTAAACTTCCACTCCGGGCCCCAAGTTCCTTATTGACGATCTGACTAGGACTGAAAAGGCTTGGAAAGGAGATCCAACACCTTTGATCACAAATGCAGGCCATGTCGAAGTGAAAGGTTTTGTGGACTGGACTCACAGCACCCACCACATCCAAGGTCCAAAAGCCATGCTTGGCGGCACACTACCTGAAGCCCAAGGCGGCGCCGCCGGGCTGCAGCAAGTGGGATGACATCTCTTTCAAATATTTGGTCCAATTCCGATGTCTCTTTCTAAGTGAAGAAAATAAGTCTAGGTTCTATTGAGCATAGATTGGGTTGAAATACAACTTAACGTGAAAGATAAGGTCATAGAGACTCGGCAAAATACTACAGCGATTGAAAAATACATTAAGTGATGCGACTTTAGACCTAACCTTTTCTTTCAAAGCACTCAATGACAGCATGACGCATAAAAGAATTTTAACCTCTAGAGAAATTCAGCGTGTAAAGTTGATGAGATCAAGTCTTCTGCGGCCGGCATAAAGTCTTGCATCAACCGCATGCCTATTTCTTGTTTTGTGTTGGGGTCAAATGACTTGTTGAATCTAGTTAATGAAAGTTGTTAAAATTTGATTGCTGATAGATTGACTTGTTGTATTTGGTATCTAAAGAAATATTTTTCTCTTAAAATCTAATTTGAGGAGAGATACAAACTTTTTAAAATAGTATTTGTTAAGAAGTTCATTATCTAATTTAAAAATCAACTTAAGAATTAATGAAACTTATTATCATATAAGTAAGCATCTTAATATGTCAGTTAATAATGTAAAATTTATTATCCATATCTTAATGCATGTCCTTATCATAATGATCATATGATTAGACTATCATAATGAAACATTACGTAAGTAATACATGTGAAATTTATTGACTATATCTTTAGAATATAAAAATTCATATTTTAAATCAAGTATCCTATAAGATGTGTTTTCGCACTTAGAGTGATAGTAGTTATTGAAATCAATATATGTATCTTATATTCTAAATATTAGGTATTCTATCTTTTCTATGTAAAGGCAATTGCTACTTTTGCAATCGGATTTTAGAAGAAGACATCCTAAAGCAAATGCTAGGGAACCTCCTTTTTGTTTCTCCTTTCTCTTCGCTGGTTCAAGGTCCGCAATCGTGCCCCGGAGAAATAATCGATTCTAGCTTTTGGATTCGATGCTTCTTCACACATCCTCACACCCTGGAAAGTATAATCAATTCCCAGTTTACGTGACTTTTTAGTGTTTTTGGTTTGAAGGTAATGAAGAGCTTTGAAGAGAACAAGAGGTACCTTGCATCGGCCATTAAGCCAAGAAAGGCATCTGTTTAATTCATATTATACTTGAGCTATAGACGTCCTTGGTTGATGCCTTTCGGTTCCTAAATAGCAAGGAAAGCAACGTGGGCTGTTTTCATTTGACATCGGACACTATTTCTATGAGTTTTAGTGCGTCTGCTAATGATGATACATTAGAGAAAGCTGATTCCACAATTTCGTTGCTTGACTAAGCCCAAGTTGTAACTAGTCATACGGGGGTTTGAAAATTGGCATCCTTTTACGTCATCCCTAGTTCGATCTAGTCTAAGGGTGTCGTCGTTGTATGCATGTTAAAAATGGTATGGTATAATTTTTATATTGCCTAAATGTTACTTGAAAATTTTCTTTTTCTTTTTTTTAAGGATAAAGACTTTCTTGTTTTTGAGTTGACTTTTTAGATAAATTAAACTTTTTTATATAGTATTAGAGTTCATTTAAATATAATAACCATTTACTTATGGATAAAGACCTTTGTCTGAAGTGTTTTCTCATATTTGGGATGATGAAATGTATTAAAATGATATGACATAAGTTTTACATTACCTAAATCTAGTTTAAAATCTCACTAATAAGAAAGTAAGACTCTTCTTTATAATCATATCTTTATTAGCTTTCATGGTCTTGTATTACTAGTATTAAGAGGTTTATTATTTAGCACGAAAATAATTTGAGAGTTAGGGAAATTATTATCATATAAACAAGAATATAAATATATTCCTTACAATGTGAGATTATGTTACAATGTAAATAATGAATCTCACCTTAGTAAAGAATATATTGGAATTTCTACTTATATGATAATGAGTTCTATTAACTTTCAATTTTACTTTTAACTTTGATAATAAGCTAAAAATACAAAATCCTGTAGCTAAGAAAGATATGATTAGAAAGGATGATAGACAGAAAATGAACTAGAATTGGTTCTAAATTTCTTCCTATGTTTTCAATACTCAAAAATTCGTCAAAATAGTTAACCGCGTTGTTCTTAGACAACTTGGATCATGATGGCTTTCCAGAACGGAATTGGTGAAGGATGGAGATGCCATTCACATCCAATCAAGCTTCCTTCAACTTGCTCCAAAAACAAAAACCTATTACATAGTTAATATAATAAACTAACTAAATGACAAGATTATAATAATCCATGCATGTTCTAGCTCCATATGACATGCTGTCTAGATACTAAGCGCGTTTAGGAAGTCTTGTCCACCACCAGATAAGACAGAAAAAGAGGACAGAGATGAATGATTGCTCTTAATCCACCGAAATGGACGGACCGAAATCAATGGTTTTTTCTAGGGTTGTCATACAAAGCAGCAGATTGAAAATACTTAGATCTTGATTGAACGCGTTAGGTGCAATCAAGTTTGATGAGACGCGAATTGGGGAGCAACCTCGTTTGTTTTCCTCCGTTGGTTGTCTGTCCAGGCACAGTGCCATGCTATGCGTGGGACAAATATTTAAAGATCAAGAGAATAGAACTTGTGCTTTCCCATGTCATGATTGAAATCATTACGCATATTTAAATTAAAGTCCGATCATGGGCCAATTTCATGAATAGTTATCATAATACACATGTTACAATATAATCCTTATATTACTTAAAAGTTCTTTCTATAAAGAACAAAGATTCTTAATTTTTAGTTGGCTTTTAGGTGGATTGAACTTTCTATATGATATCATAGCTTAGTTAAATGTGATAGTACTTCGCTCATGGATAAAGACTTTTATCTAAAGTATTTTCTCACATTTAAATGATGAGACAAATTAAAAATGGTATGACATAACTTTTACATTACTTATATATTGTTTAAAACTCATCTTTACAAGGAAGAAAAATTATCTCTTCTAATTAAATTTTTATTAGCTACATGACCTTGTATTACTAGTGCTAAGAGGCCTATTATCAAGTTCAAAATTTAATTTAAGAATTTATGAAATTTGTTATCATATAAACAGAATTTAAATGCATTTCTCAGTAATGTGATATCTAACAATGAAATTGCTAAGAACTTTATTGAGATCCCTACTTATGTAATAATGAATTTTATCAAATTTCAAGTTAATTTTTAAATTAAATAATAAACTTCTTTAACAACAATAATACAAAATCATGTGACTAATATAGGTTTAATTGGAAAGAAGGATCAATAAAAAATGAACTAGAGTTGGTAGCATCCTCATGTTCCCTTACCAAACTTTTGTTAATGGGTTCGCCATACACTTCCCATGTTCTCAACACTCAAATATTCGTCAAGAGAGTCAACCTTCTTGTTGTTTAACAACATGGACCACGATGGCTTTTCAAGAACTGAAATGGGTGGAGGGTTGAGATGCCATGCACATCTAATCGGGCTTCCTTCAACTTGCTCCAAAAAGAAACCTATTACATAGTTAATACAATAAACTAACTGAATGACATGATTATAATAATCCATGCATGTTCTAGCTCAAGATCACATGCTAGCTAATATACTAAGAGTGTTTAGAAAGTCTTTAGAAAGTCTTTAGAAAGTCTTTAGAAATTCTTAAACACCACCTCATAAGGGAGAGAGAGGACAGAGACGAATAATTGATGCACCGAAATCAATAATTTTTTTTTCTGGGGTTTCTACCCAAATCAGTAAACTTAAAACTTAGATCTTGCTTGAGCGCGATAGGCGCCATAAAGTTTGATGAGGACGTTACATCGGGGAACAACCTCGTCTGTCTTTTTTCTTAGGTTTTCTAGCTACAATGATATGTGGGGACAAATCAATTCCGACCAGTGGCTGGTTTGTGGCCTAGTGGTTAATAATGGCTACCTTAATTTCAACATTTTATACTCCAAAACTCTATAAAAATAAAGAAGAGAATGATATCTTCATTTGAACCATTTCAAAAGTATCCGGAAGTAATTTAGTAGCTGGTTATTGATTGTTTGAAACCTAAGTCTTAAGTTTAACTTTTCATATATTCAAACCTTTTTTACTTTATAAAACATAAAAAAATAAAAAAATAAGAAAAAGTCTCTGCATGGCATAATTTGACGAATGATTCTCAATATCTTTTAGAAATATTAATATATAGACTCTGCTAAAGAGGACGGTGTTCATTGTGTCTGGTGTCTGGCCCCAAACAAACGCGGTATCTATGTGAACTCCTCCACGAGGAAACGAAGATGCCTTGTAATCCGCGACAGACAGCCGGAGACCACAATCTTCCAACGAAGGACACCGCTGGTCCCTTCGCGTCTGGACTTCTATGTCACGCAATTCTTTTTGTGGAAAACTTTCTTGTCTAAAGATAATGACATGTCATTCGCTCCTTTCGGTTGGTACCAACGGTGGGTATTCTTTCCCTGTTCAGATTCATGATTTGATCTCAAGCAACCTGGGTCTTGGAGTTTTGTACAATGTGCTCGATCCCAAGAAAGCACGTAAGTTCTTTAATCTCGTATTGGTAACATATGAATGTGTATATCTAGTTAAATATGAATGCATTAGTCTACTTTATAAGTTAACTTTCGAGGTAACATGATATCAAAATTCAATTTTTTTTTTTTTATTTGTGTAAGATGATTGCATGAAAAGACATGTTAACGTGTTTGGTTAAATATATGACTGAATTACCCGTTCTTGTAATAATCGTTGACTAGCAACAAGAACATGGGCAAATTCTGACCCCGACCTGCGGATTCTTCGAATAACAGCACATCTGAATTTTGGGAGTAGGTTGGTCTGAACGTGCAAGCCAATCCAACGGCTTCCACGTTCTTACGACGTCGCATGCAAGTCGCTTTCGTATAATATTGGTAGTGCGGTAGCTTCTGTAGTCTTGGTTTCTCGAAAACCGGCTGACTCCGACTCAAGAGCCATACAGTTTCTTATCCTGGTCACTGTCCTCTTATGTTTGTTTTCTGCTTGAAGAAAAGTATTTGAAATAGGCGACAGCTGTTTTGGTGATTCCCATAAATTGGACGGGATTTAGTCCTACAACGTAGCAGCTTCTCCTCCTTCTGTTCCTGGTTTTGTCTTTTAATCGTATAAGGACTTCTTCAACAAGAGAATTTGAGGGAGAAGAGTATCGTTTTGGTTGAGACGGAGTAAGATGGCGGAGGAAGAGGGGACGACGTTAGAGTACACCCCTACGTGGGTTGTGGCCGTCGTCTGCAGTGTCATCGTGCTCATCTCTTTGTCTGTGGAACGAGGCCTCCACTACCTTGGAAAGGCATGCGTGGCTTCTTCTTTTCATGAAAAAAATTTGCTTGTGGCATTTTGTGTTCAACTGATTATTGTTGTTCGAATTGTTGGTTTTGCAGACTCTCAAGAAAAAGAATCAGATGCCTCTGTTTGAGGCCTTACTGAAGATCAAAGAAGGTTATCGAACTTTACTCTTTTCTCTCTTTCTCGTTATGGACATCCTTCTTTTTTAATGTATTGTTCTGAATTCCATGGTGTTTTTGGATAAATGCAGAGTTGTTGTTTCTGGATTCATATCCGTCCTTTACTATTTTCTCTCTTTCTCCTTCTGGACATCCTTCTTTTTTAATGTATTGTTCTGAATTTCATATTGTTTTCGGATAAATGCAGAGTTGATGTTGCTGGGATTCATATCCCTCCTGATGACAGTGTTTCAAAACCGGATTTCCCATATCTGCATGCCGGAGCACTTGGCCGACAAGTGGTTGCCCTGTAAGAAAAAAGAAAGTGGTTCTTCTACTGCTCATTTCCAGACCTTCTTCGATTCCTTTGTTCCGGGGACCGCTCGTCGTCTCCTTGCCGAGGCCTCTAGTTCCACCAGTTACTGCGAAGCAAAGGTACTTCATCTTCTTTTTCTCCCCTGTTTTCTGCAATTTGTTCTTCAATGTGTCCCTCTCTGTTGTTGCTGGGATTAATTGTTTAGAAGAGTTGTTGGGTGCATTAAAGTGGATTTTTTCATTATTAAAAAAGAACACAAAAGAACAAACTTCGAGATTGAGGAATTGACCTGCAAGTCCGTAATTTCCAAAACTGTGTCTCTGTTCCTCTGTTTCTTTACCGGAATGTCAAATCAACTTGGAATGGTTTTCTCTCCCATGGATTTCCTTTAAACTATTGTCTTTTGTAAAAATCTTACTTTGAGAGGGGAAACAAGTGTGGGGCGATTAGTTTGACATTTCATATCTTTAGGAATCTTGATTTTGACTTGATGCAGGAGCCTAACAAGTCCTAAAAATTTTCAGTTCTTTATTTGTTCTTTCATCTGAAATCAATCTAATTTGAAATCTCGTTTGATTGGATCGATCAGATTACCATCAAGTTTCTCGTTTCTGCGAGATAAATTCTACAGTATATTCTCATTTAACTGTCAATGATCCTGGAATTAGGTGCCTCTAGAACATCTCGTAAATCCCATTTTGTTAGCTGAGTTTCCCTGGTATCAATTCCTCCTTCAAGATTTGGAAAACCAAGACTTGTTAGTGTTCATGTTTCTACATTAGAATCTCAAATGGAAGGCAGAGTTGCAGAAGATAATAGAAAATTGAACTGTGTTTATGAACAGTACTTATGATAAGTCCTAACCATGAAAATTTCAAGTTAAGTCTTCACATTTAATATCAAGCTGCAAAAGATTCAAATGTTCCATTCATGTTAGTCATATCCAAGCAGTTGCTCATATATAAAGGGTTTTATCCTATATGATCATAAAAGAGATCAATTGCGCTTTGCTCGCACTTAGTTCTGTGGATAGAGTGCATTTAGCTTCCCAGTTGAGAACGTCTCCTGAGATCTCTAAAAGCTGCAACTTCTCAAAATTAGTAAAATCGTTTATAAGCACAGTGAATTTTGATTTTCTAGCCGTAGATAAGTTTTCAAGAAAATAAGTTCAAAATAATGTTTTAGCATATGACTTCAGAAACATGATTAGACAGAATGTATTTTGAAACAAACAAATGAAAAGTTAATCTCGAAGGAAACTTTCAAATTTCACAGAAGTTCTTATTAACTAAAAATCAGATTGGGCATCACTAATTAGGTCATTGTAGTTACTTGCTTGCCAAATATCTGCAAATGACTCAATTTAGTTGAAATCGATGTGTTTTCTAAGGGTTGACAATCAAAATGCTAAGGGAAGTTCCTTGAAATTGGTCCTACATTCTTGATATGTTGTGATTTTAATTCATTTCCTAATATTGATGAGATAGACCAAGTTTCTCTTAAGTACTATGCCAATTGATGATTAGTAAGTTCTATGCTCCCTACAAAGGAAGTGAGGATTAAAGATCCCTTGAAGGCTCTTGGAAGTCAATTAGTGTTCCTAGAGTTGAGAATTCTGTACTTTTCTTGCTTTTAAAATTTCTTTGGGCATCATATGCTAAAGATCAACCTTGTCTGAAAGTTTGAAGAGAATATGTAAACAACTTTGGTACAAATAGAAATATGTTGAAGTTAGTTAAGATTTTCATATAGTTTCAAGCATGCACTTGAAGTCTCATACACCATGTTGTACATTCATTTAAGAAAAGAAAGATCTAATTAGCTTTCACTTTCTTTGTATCATCTCCCAGGGAAAGGTTCCACTATTATCTACTACCGCACTACATCATCTTCACATATTCATCTTCGTGTTAGCAGTTGTGCATGTGACTTTTTGTGCTTTAACCATTCTTTTCGGAGGGGCACAGGTACATTGGCCTTAATTTTCTTTTAATTTTTTGATTTCTCTTTGTAATCATGAGTTTCTCTTTGACAAACTTCTAGTCAAATTTTGTCTTATATTTTCAATGTATAGATCCGTAGATGGAAATATTGGGAGGATTCTGTCCATAAAGGGAAATACGATCCAGAAGATGGTAATTCTCTTCAAAAGCTAAGGTCTACATAGTTTCATGTTTTATGTTTAATTGGACTAGACTCTGGAATGGTTTGCTTAGTCATGCAATATGTTAAATCCTGCTTCAAAAATATATTTATTCCTCATTGAATTTTTTTGCACTCAATGACTTATGATGAAATCACTCAAATTTTTCCTCACGACTATTTCAATGTTTACCAGTAAAATATGTAGGCTTTCTTTAAAATCCAACGTCTAGTTGCTTTGTTGTGATTTTTCTCATGAAAATATTGCTGTTGTAGTTCTGAAAGCAAAGTTCACACGTGTTCAAGACCATGATTTTATCCGAGATCGATTTTTCGGTATTGGCAAAGACTCAGCCTTGTTAGGGTGGTTGGTAAGTTGTGGAGTCCTTTATCATCCAGTCAATCCACCTGTTTGATTCATCAATTTTACTAAGGGGAGTACTAGAGATCATTTTTGTGGATACTTATTCAAATGTCTGAAGAAATTATGAAAAATTACAGGGTAACAAGACTAACTATTTTATAGATTGACTTGATACAAGATGATAAAGTTTAGAAGTGGCAGAGAGGAAAATTAAATCATTTACATTTCCTATACCTTTATGCCAGACTTCACATAAACCTTTGGCCTACCATTTGTCATCCCTAAAATACGTAAGAGAAGGCAAGTTTCAACAAATACTTGATCGAAATCACTGCCCTACTTCCTTTAAATGTGGTGGATCATCTTTCTGGTTGGTTAACACAATAGAAATAATTGTGTAAAAAAATTGATATTGTATGAACATAAGTAGTTGAATGAACGAGAAGGGCAAAAACCTTAGTTTCCATGCTTGGCACTTAGCAGACATCAAAATTGGGCAATTTTAATAAATGATGTTCTCTTTTTCTCATATCATTTACTGATTTTTTTCACGGCTTCATCATTTTCAGCGCTCGTTTTTCAAGCAGTTTTATGGATCTGTGACAAAAACAGATTATCTGACCATGAGAATGGGTTTCATCATGGTAAGTTATAACTTTCTCCATTCCACATTCCGTTTGTTTTCTTCTTCTGCAATGTGAACCCTTGTGCTTCCTTTGCTTCACTTGAGAATACTCCTTTTGACTACTGAAATATTTTTTGGCATAGACTCATTGCAGAGGAAACCTCAAGTACAATTTCCACAACTACATGATACGTACCCTGGAAGCTGATTTTAAGAAAGTTGTTGGGATAAGGTTAGTGTTCATATGTCAAGTGCATAGCTCCGTCATGGTTTTTCACCATTTAGTATTTAGATTTACTGTTCCTTGTGTGGAGTATATAAAAGTAAGTGTTTGGCATAGCAGATTGGTGATTTATGCTCCACTTCTTTTGTCAAAAAATATTACTTCTGTAGAAGCTTCAAATCATTTGTTTGTCATGGTTCTTTATTTTTATTTTTTTTTTTGACATAGATACTATCTCTTGGGAAAACTAAATATCTGGCTTCAAATGAGGAAAAAAAACTTTCTAATTCGATTCTTAATAATTCAAAGATCTTACTAATTTCTGAATTTTTCACTTGCAGTTGGTATCTTTGGCTATTTGTGGTCGTTTTCTTGTTGCTGAACGTTGCTGGTAAACTTTAGGACAAAGATTTCCAATTTTGAAATTTTCTCATGACAATACTGCCATAGTTCATGTCTTCTTTCTAGGCTTTGGTAAAGATCACTAATTTCTATAGGATCGTGTGCTGTTATTTCATTTTGCAGGTTGGCATATATATTTTTGGGTTGCATTCATTCCCTTGATTGTGAGTTGTTCGTCTTAGCTTTTCTATTAAATTACATATGCAATTACAAATGATTAATCACAACTTGTGGAGATAATGCCATGTAGGACCATTAGAATGCCTTTTGTGTAACATCTATGTGCATATATGTGTGTGTGGGTGTTTGTGGGGATGCGATGTCTCCATGTTGTGGCGTCTCTCTATATGAAGGTACATCCATCAAAATATAATAAGTTGAGAGCGTTAAAGAATGGCTTGCATTCTTATATGTTATTTTCACTATTATGTTTTTGAAGTATGTTAGAAGGCTCACTTTCTCCTTTAAGGAGCATAACATACTAGTATGGTAGTAATGTGGAATCTACACTGCATTTCAGCATACTTTCATTGGTTGAGTATAAGGAACTACTCTCCAAAAAGATCTAATGCATGAGCAAAAAGATATCTTATTTGAAGCTTAGCATGTGATACCATGTTAAAAGGCATTCTTTCTTGTTTAAAATTTACTTGTAAGAGAGAGGAACACCTTCACATATAAATAGTTCAATAAGCTAGTATATTAGTAATGTAAAACACTTACTAAATTTCAACAAAGTAACGAACTCACAAACTTTCATACTCTTCATAAAATATTTCTGTTAAAAAGCTCATTATCCAACCTAAAAATCAACTCAAAGGATAGTAGAACTTCTTATCCCATAGACATGATTCTTAATAACTTTAACAATAATTACTCATTGGTCGTATCTTAAAACACCCCCCACCATGATGGTCAAATTATCGGTTATAGTATTGCATTATTTTGGCAATGCATAGACTCAAACTATAAGGAGCCATAAAGGTGCTACGGGCCATCCTAATTTTGATATCACATTAAAAAACATATTATTCAATTTAAAAGTCAACTCAAGAGATAATATAATTTATTATCTTAAAAATAGGATTTTTAATAACTTCCTTAACAATCATTAGTTACATCTTAACAATTCCTTTAGTAACATTGCTAATGTTGGCCTCTCAACTTTGACATGAACTGCATATATTTCTGCTTCAAGCATTGGATTCTTGTTCTTCTTTAAAAACTCCGAGAACTTTGTTGTTTAAGGTTTTTGTTGTTGATTATGATTTTACAGCTTCTACTCGCTGTGGGCACCAAGTTGGAACATGTAATTTCCCAACTGGCTCATGAGGTTGCAGAGAAACATGTCGCAATTCCAGGGGCATTGGTGGTTCAACCGTCGGATGATCACTTCTGGTTCCATAGGCCACGGATTGTCCTGTTACTCATTCATGTCCTTCTGTTCCAAAATTCTTTTGAACTGGCATTCTTCTTCTGGATTTGGGTAAAACAGAAATCTCATTCATTTTATATACATTCATATGTGAACCAAAGATCTCAAGCAATCTATTGCAGGTCCAATATGGATTTGACTCCTGTATAATGGGAGAAATTGGTTATGTCATCCCTCGACTTGTCATAGGGTAAAACAATGATATGATAGATTCTTTATTTGGAATCATATTTCTCTATTTCTGTTTAAAATCTCATGTAGTAGTTGAATGCCACTTCATTCTCAGGGTATTTGTTCAGTTCCTCTGCAGCTACAGCACCCTACCGCTTTATGCCATTGTCACACAGGTGAGTTTGGATCATACCAAGGACCTAAACCCTTTTTCTGCATATTTATTCTGAGTTTTGCGCTGAAGAATCCTCCTGTTTCCACGGTTCCCTTATCATCCAGATGGGAAGTTCGTTTAAAAAGGAAATATTTAAAGAGAGCATTCAAGTGGGCCTCATTGATTGGGCTCGGGACGCCAAAATGAAGAAAAAGGGTGCTGCAGGCTCTACCACTACTCATGGTTCTCATGCTGCTCACGGCTCTATCGATGTAGAACACAAAGACACCAGTCCTCTGAGAGTTCAGTTGGCTGAATTAGGAGAAAGGGAATCTGCAATGGAAGAAGGCAATAGGGAAGAGATTACACCTGCGACTGCCTCAAATGGACATAGACCAACTGCATCATAGTTAGATTCCAACCTCGTACAGGAGTTTTGAGTTTAGTGTTTTCACCACATACTCAGAGCAAAATTGTTCAAAATATATGCTCTTGTGGTTCGTTTATTCACATGGTTGTTTGTAAATTAGCAATCAATAGCAGTGAACAATGCCGTCTAAGATATAGAATTGTTACTTTTTTCTGCCTGAAATACATATCGGTCCATCCAAGTTTTGACTTATTACTGCTAGGAATCGAACTCTCGGAAGGTCCTTCCCATTCAAGAGAGAAGCAATTAAGTTCTTGGATGCTACTGCAAACCAAGGTGGTGTTACTCAACCTAATAGATCACCCCCAATATCAGCTTAGTTGGATCTAAAAGGAGTTGGTAGGAATTAAACTCCCGAGAAACCCTCCCAAAAAGATGCTTTTGAAGAGCAAAAATTATTTTTTCTTCTAAACCTATCATGATACTCCGCATATATGCACCCCTTGGTAGCATCCAGATTCCTCGGTACTTTTGCACCTGTGGGTAAAATCTCCATGCTAAGGTCATGTTTTACTTCTTTTATATTTTAAGTTAGGCAAAGGGGTGGGGGAAAACAGGTGTCAGACCTGACCTAAGGCCAAATGGTTTTATTAGGCTACTAGCTAATTGATATTTAAAAATATATATATATATATATAATAAAATAAAAAACGTTTCTACACAATGGGGAATGTGAGTCAAACATGTTAAAAACCTTTTTTTTTTTTTTGGTCTGGTTAAGTAAAAGAGATTTTTTAAAGATATGAGTATGGAACTCAAGACCTAGGTCCTAAGCGACTAACAGCCTATAGTTACTAGACTAGTTTCTATTTTAAGTTGAAAAGATTTACTAGTTTCTAATTTAAGTTGGAAAGATTTGTCTCTAGACTTTCATATTAGCCTATAGTTACTAGACTAGTTTCTACTTTAAGTTGAAAAGATTTACTAGTTTCTAATTTAAGTTGGAAAGATTTGTCTCTAGACTTTCATATTATGATCGGTGCAACTCCTGTTCTCATCAATACTCTTGTTAGTGTTAACAATTATTGCCAGTTTTTAACTTTTTCTTCTCTTTTCTTGTACTCTTAGACGAAGCAACTGAAGCATGAGACTAGGGCCTCGTGTTCAGAAAGAGAAAAAATAATCCAAGCCAAATCACGAGAAGAAAGAGTGAGGTATCCAAGTAGCTCTTTAGGTTCCTAGCCTCCTAAATCAAGTAAATTTTACACTCCTCTACCTTAAAAGGAAAAATGAAATAGATTAGAATTGTCAATTATCTATATTGATTCTTTTTGGTATTAAAATCAATAAAACATCATATGGTTCATGCTTCCCTTATGCTTAAGGGGGGGATCCAAATTCATAATCAACTTAGAATAGAAAAACATTATTTAGAATCAAATAAGTTATCAAACATTATATCAATTATCTATCATCCACTGACACATCAAATAATAGTTAAATAATGTTATAATCTTATATGGTAATGAACTTACAGGTATGAGAGCCTAACTTAACAATGATATTTAAATGAATTATACTTTAACTAGCCCTAAGTTCATAGTCAACTTAGAATAAAAAAACATTATTAAAAATGAAATAAGTTATCAAACGTTTGCATCAATCATCCATCATCCACTGACACTTCAAATAATAGTCAAATAATATTACAATCCTAGATGGTAATGAACTTACACATATGAGAGCCTAAGTTAATAATGATATCCAAATGAGTTAATACTTTAACAAGCACTCAAACCTAGGTTTTTTAACACATAACGAATAATTTTAAACCCAACCTCTTATCTCAAGTTTGAACCGCAAAAAGGACAACTCACGGAAAGAGCTACCTATAGAAGAAGGTTGAGTTAGGCCAAAGTAAGAATGGACAGCATTGGCAACAAAGCATAATAAGCTGTTACAGTCGGAGATTGTTGTAAGCTTGATATGTTACAATTTACCATCCTAAATCGCTGTAATGCTATCCAAATAAAAAGTGTTTCAACTAGCTTCACAGCCTAAAGTCTTTAGACATAATGATAGAAACACATCACGTAACCATTCATCCCTCTATATAGATAATTAATTAAAAAAAAAAGGGTCAAATTGTCACAAGATACAATTACATGCAATAAGAACTAAGTAACGTGGGTACCCTGCTCTAATGGTAACCGACGAAGCGCAGCCATGAAAGCGACCTCCTTGTCTACTTTCATTTCTAAGAAGTCAGTCCATAAACTCTCTATTACATTCAACTAGCGCAACATGCCTACTTCCAAAGAATTACGCTTCACACCAAAATTTCAACAAAGGTTCCATCAAGTAAGATTCATATTATGGCTGAGACTTGACCATATTGAGCAACTACTCTAAAAACCATGAATACCACAAATCTTATTCCCAAAAATCGAATTCATGGATTTGGTGGAATGAAAGGATGGCACACGTTGAGCATCCAAACACAGCCATGCAAAATCGAGTTGACAAAAGCACTCATTAGTTAGGATTCGATTTAAATTGATCTACAATTCATTAGAATTATCCACCATCTCTAGAAAAACATATAATATATATATATATAATACAGACTTTGGAGCAAGGCAAGCATCTTCCTAGTGTAACACAACTGAGCTCCTTGCCAGTTCCAATAACATCAATGAAGCACCGCCAAAACTGAAGAAAGAAACTCTAACTCATTTTCTTCCTGCCACCAAGCTTGTTTGATAACCGGTGGGACAGAGTATTGGTTTTGCACGGCAAGAACACCATAACCAGTTTAATTGATAGCTTCTGTGCCGCGGATCACATGGTGACTCTTTGCAAAATTTCACCAGCCACTCAACTGTTTCATAATTTTTGAATTATGGGACTTACTACCCTTGTCTTTGTAGGTATTTCTTGATGATAGAGTCTTTCGCCCTCCACGAACTGATGCCATGGCACGTCGATTCTGCTTTCTTAATTGCTTCGTCAACTCGGCATCATTACCATCTGTGGTCTGATTATCTTCGTCCTGAAGAACAAAACTTACTTTAAAGGTCTTTGCATGCCACCAGTAATGGCTTCTAATACGCAATAGCAATAATGCTTGCACATCCCAACAGGTGACAAGCTTTAATTTACTTAAATCCTTGTTTCAGTGCAGTCTAAAATATATAGTTTGAGCTCAAGTATCTCAACTCTAAATAAAGAAGGTCAAAAGAGGACAATCAACATTGCACACTGCCACTTTGTTTGCTAATGACCAAAAACATATATGTTAGAACCTAAACTCTTTACTATAAGTAAAAGTCAAATATAATTAACAAAATCATGGTTTTTAATGAATATTAGAAGAATGAAGAAGAATTACGCAAGTTAATTATATAATATTATACCTAAACAACGCAATCTGCTATGGACTCTGCTACGGATGATTTACCAAAACAAGCACAAGAACCTGTATACATATACTCTAGTGCTCACGACAGTAGCAACATTAGAACATATATAAAGAAGAACAGGATACCTTGTCACTCTCATCTAGAGTTTCAGGTCCACTGGTTTGACTTTGACCTACTTCAGAGTTTTGTTGATTATCTTCTACGTCTTCCCCATCACAATTTAAATTCTGCTGTTCCTGAATATAATTTTCGCATTATACAGTGCCCAAAAGAAAAAGAACAATACATTTAGAAGATGACGGATGAGTGCAAAACAGATCTTAGATTTACACAGAATACAAAGATAAAAAGTCAACATATGCCATGCAGGATTTACATTGAAACGTCTGAAAATAAACCTAGCCAAACTGATCCCAACAAAGCAAGGTCCCAATCACCTATACAAGGTAATTAATATCTTGGAGGATCAGTAATTATCAGAATTAAAAGATTTAATATACTTTGTTGATTGATAATTCCACAAGCAAAGCAAACCTCTCTTGAATCATAATGACTGAAAAATGACAACTCTGTTAATGTTCCGTTATTTTCACAGCACATTTCTGCGATTTCTGTTATTAGCCTAGATCACAGATTCTCTTATTTACAAACTTCAGAAGATAATATAGTATTCTTTTCCTCTCTAATGAAAGGAACTTCTCCACACGGAATAGCATACTTTTCCTTTCTTATGAAAGGAACTTATCCACAGGGAAACTGAAAGGTAGAAAGTTATGTATTATGTTAATATTGAAATTCACCTACAAAAGCAATCAACCAACTAACTTTAAATAAATAAATAAGTAAACAGTCAACACAGAAGCACCGAGCCTAAGAAACTTCAAAACAGTAACTATTGAGCAGTGGAAGAAAGGTCAGAATTTCAGGTAAAAATATGCTAACAAGTTTCTGCCCAAACAAAAGATTTTGTACAGCTATCATTTTTCTTTGTTTTGCAAGATCTTCCAAAATCTCACTCAAATTTGAATCATGTATAACCAATTTCGACATGCAGAAGATAGAACGTACCTATACCTTATCCTCTCGTCTCTAAACCCAAACTAACAAGTTGACAAGTCATTTTAACTCCTTGATATTTAAAACTACCATGAAGCCTCCTTACGGTTTAGAAAAACTTGACCTTTTTAGGGACACCAATCAAAGAATACCCATTATCATCACATATACACTCTTCTTTTCTTAATATTCATCCAAATACCCAATTATCCCCATGAAACCATGACACCCATGGAAGAAGAAAGGGCCGCAAAAAAAAAAAAAAAAGGATCTCATACAGCTTGGCTGCAAATAGATAGCAACATGGCAAAACTGCATGTCCTCCAAATGACCCCATTTAATCGATGCAGCAAGGAGCCGTAGGACAACTTTTTGTACATTAGAACTCCACAATGTAATTACAATAAGGAAACTATGGTTTTGTCCATTAGCAGTATACCAAGAATCCACCTTTCTTGCCATGCTCAGACACCACAAGATTTTACGGGTTATAAGTAGATTGTTTACACTTCTATATTCTTTGCGAACCCAAAGTTGATAAACTTGTATTAACAGTGATTTCCCCTCACAAGTTGTTCACTTCAGGCCTATAAGCAACACCTCAATTCATCTATTAGGTGTTTTTCTAAGGCTTTAGATCACAGCCAATCTAGTGGGTCAGATGCATAAATCACCCCATTAGAGTGAGGCTCAAGAATAACACACTTGCTCTACCACTCAAAGAAGAAACGGAAAATACCTGATCTTGTAACTGCAGAGAAGCAACAGCACTTATATGAGGATCATTCTGCTCGGAGTCGGAAATATGCCCATCCTCTTCACTTTCTTCATCGCCAGTGTCTGCATCCCTCTCTGTCCCTCCTTCAATGAACTGCATACCACAGTAATACATTCAGATGCATTGAGACAGAATCACACATAAGAGAGCCACTTTTTCAGCCATGATTTATAAGAAGCAAATTACAGGACTACAACGCACACCAAAAAAAAAAAAAAAAAAATAATATAATATAGGAGCCAACTGTATGGACATTCAAGAAGGAGAAAGCCAAATACAAGAGTCACGTAAGCAAAACTTACGTACTCTAACCATATCCTCTACAAGAAGAGCATCTCTACCCTTCATAATGAGTGAAATATAACTCAAACCAACAACTATGCATAAAGAGTACAATAGATGTATAGGACAGATCTCATTTGTTCAGATTAGGAATAAACTAACGTATAAATACAGGAAGACATGCCTGATGAATATTGATTAGATACAATAGTTCCTTTACCTTTGTGTATCATCCTCTAGTAAATGGTACACAAAGATAGAACAAATGGCTCTAGACAACAATACATGGAAGATTAAAGATTTGTGCTCACAGATACCCATTAGCTGACATTTGTCTTATGTCCTAAGATCAATTATTTTCATCAATTTGGTTAAGTCATTCAAAAGAAGAATGAAAGATCATCGCTAACAACTAAATAGGCTGGATGACATGGCAAAGTACTTCCAAATTTCAATTGATACATGCTAATCATATAAAAGTGATTGGTCCTAAGGTTTGAATTAAATAAGCATCTGCATCAAATGTTTTAATTATGTGAGTACACAACTTTGAGGAATTTTTATCACTCTGATAATATCAGTTAATGAAAATGCAGGTACTAACCAGTTTTTCACTCATGCAAGCATGATACTATTGTTCAAATGTCTTCCTCTCCTAAAGAAGTAAATTTGAGAGACTGTTATTAGATTTGGTACTAACTGCTGTTCAGCTAGTCCTTGCAAATTACGATCATTATGGTAACTCAAATTTTCTCATGAAATGGCAAGACAACAAATTATGATGTGGTTATCTTGAAGAAGTAACCAAGTAATTCGCTATACAGCCACCCCTCTCAAAGACCTATGCACGGTTATCTCACAGAAGCATATAATGTTACAAAGTAACAGGGTCAGGTCCCATGGTAGATAGAAGCACATGTGGAATGGAACACACTTCATACCTTCTCCATGTCTTCTTGATCCTTTCTAGTAAATCCACTGGCTGCAAGTTCCTTGTCTAGAAAACCATCCCCTTTTGCTATTGAAGAAAAGCATGGCCTGCCACTTTCATCTGTGTCTACCTCTGAACCATCAATGTCATCAGTGGTTTCTTGAAAAGATAGATTGAACCTGCAAGACAAAGGAAGGGAAGGATGATGACGGAAAAAACCTAAAAGTACTAATTAGCATTTACCCCTAACGTTAAAATCATTTTGCAGAAATAAAATATTAACCAAACCTTTCCAATAAAAGAAGCAATCATTCAGCTCTCTCAATGTTTTACATTGAAAGAGATTGTCAATTTGAAGTTGAAACATCATTTATGATTAATATTATCTATAATGCTTGTGTAATTTGAGATAATAACAGGATACTCAAGAAGCTGGCTCACAAGAAAAGAAACATAGGCTTGTCCCTCACACTGATATCAAAGAGTTCACTAACCTCCTTCCGAAAAACTTAAAGATGCACTCAACATCACGATCAAAATACCTGAAAAATGTAAAATTATCAAGTAGTAAGAGTAAATCATCATACACATGAAAAACAAATATCAAACACAACTATACAATATTGCAAGAAAATGAAGAGAAAAATTTGATTCAGCATCTGAAGAGGCACTTACATCTGTGCATTCCGATGGTCTACAGATACCATCTGTGGAAAATCAATCATTGTGACCTTCTCGTCATCATCAATCTACAGAAAACAAAAACTGAGAGCTAATTACTAGTTCACCAGTAAACCAATGAGGAAGCTTGTAGGACATTTTGAAGATAAAGCATCCATCACGCCCACAATGATCAAAATGATCATGTATGACAGGCTACATCAATAACAATACGGAGACCCATTCTTAGGATATTATAACAAGCTGCTAAGATGCAAAGAAATGATGCTGCAGAATGACTTCACTACTTACCATTATGTTGAATTCATTAAAGTCACAGTGAATGAGACCATGTTCCGCCAGACGAACAACAAGACCAATTATCCTTTCAAAAACTACATCTGGATTTTGCAGTTGTTTAACCTGTACACTGCATAGACAAAAGAAAAAATTGATTATATAGGTATTCCAATGCTTGATGAAGTTAAAATGTAGTTTTTGCGGCTTGATGCTAAATAATGGAGTTTAATTTTCAACCAATAGCTCATCATCCCATGCAAAAGATATGGACATCAAACCTGACTCATCTCAAAATTGAGAAATATCTACCAAAGCGGGTGATTTCTAACCATCTTGCTCTCCTAGAATTAACCCTTTTTTTTCTTTTTTCTTTTTTGTTGTGTTAAGCCTTACAGACATCGTCACTGCATACATTAGGTTTCCAACCCCAACTGAAACCTCCAGCAAATTCCAGCTAGTTTTTGCAATTCTGATGCCAAATGCATGACAGAATAATGCACACATGACAGATTGTCATTTACATGAAATAGTTATATTTCCGCCAATTTTTAGAACTAAATGCTTTTCAGATGTAATCTTGTGTTAGTCAATATTTAATCACACCCACCCCAGCTAACAAATGAACAACCAAATAGAAAAATAAAAAATACAAAGTGATCTTTGATTCCGTTCCACACTTGTGAATGGATTTGACTTTCTCGTTAAAGTGGCACATGCTTTTCCTATCTGAAAATCAAATTCGCAGGACCAAAAAGATGTACAACAAATCAAGATATAAGAAGGAAACACAACAAATAAAATGAATTACGAACACTTACAGAGGATAACCTTGGACAAGTGACATAATCACACAATGCCTATTACAGTCGATGGCACTAGGAACAGGGAAACCATGTTCTCCCAAAGCCTAATTTATCGGAACAGAAGTGTCAAAACACCAACTAACATGAAAGTCAATAAACCAAAACATAAAGTACAGAAATAGCGAATAAAAGCACCAAAGTACCTTCATAAAAGCAAACTCTTTGAGTGCAGCAAGGCGGGACAAATACAGCCAATTGTAACTTGTACGATGCCTCAAGTAGTCACGCTTAGATTTGACAGCCCTAAAAGAAACTCTACCAAGTCTGTGCAACTTCATGGCTAGGACTGTACCATCTTCCGTGGCAACCTCGAAGATATCTTAGAGAAACCAAAAAAAGCCATTAGCGAACACCATCAAATACAGCCAACTTTTGAATACTGAAAAGAGCTTATGCAACAGCAAGACAAGAAAAGATACCAGATTCTTTTCCAACCCCAATTTGACGACCAACACCCATAAAAACTCCGCGGTTAACCATCGTCTTAATCGCAAGAAAATCATATCCAAGGTAGGTGAGCCGAAACCCGTCGTCTAGATGCACATAAGGAGATAAGATTAGACCGTATATCAAGTTAAAAATGAGCAGTGCTCTGCTTCGGGTAGTAAAGAGAGAGCATTCTGAAGAGCAGCACTCACATTTGGAAGAATCATGGTGCAAGAGCTTATGCTTGAGCAAATTCTTCAAAACCTTGTAAGTTCCCCCATGTCTACATGCGTGCAAAGTGTTTCACACCATTAGGTTTAACCAAACACAATTCAACCACACAAACACTGCCAAATAACGAACTCATCACACAATTCCAGGTTAAAAAGGAGAAAACCGTACTTGAGAGAGGCAATGCGGTCGACGAGCTCGGTAGGCACAAGTTCATGCTGAAAACCAAAAAAAAATCCAGATTTCAGACCACGCTTACCAATCCAATCCAAAAAATTCAAAAACAAATGCACTTAATGACAACATACATTGCGCATCCCCATCTCGACGGCTGTGAGAACCCTAAAATCATCCTTGGAGAGATATCGCAAGACGTCGACGTTAAGCTTCATCACAACCACCACTGAGCCGCCCCTCGTTCAATCTTTGTTTCAGAAGCGCAACGAGAGAAAGCAGCGCAAGGGTTCTGAACTCCGGCCGCCCTTGAGTCGGTCCTAATATGTGAGTTTGCTGGACTTTCGTCGACTTTGACTTTTCTGCCCTCCGCTTTTCCGAATCCTATAATTCGTTTTAGCATGGCATTAAATATCGGTTGCATATTGGAAAGAGTCCCAATACTAGGGAATGTAGAATTGTCAAAATTAAAATGGATTTCACTGAGTTTTGAGTTAAATATTTAAATTAGATAATAAATTTTTTAACATGATATCAAAATCTTAACTTCTTTTATAGTACTTTTATGAATATGACTAAATCTTGAGTGTATCTTGAGACATTATTAGTGGTCTAAATCATGATGAGGACATATTATTATTGTATGGGTCTACAAAAATTTTTAAATTAAAAAAATTACTAATTTTTTAGTTAATTTTTAGACTAGATAATAAGTTTTTCAGTAATATTAAATTTTTAATATTACAAAATTATCGCAATAAATTTTAATAAGAAAGTTTTATTTGTTATCATCAATGGGTTGTATTGATTTCAAAATTCTCTAGGTATTTATTATATTGTTTCAAGAATTTGAATTTTTTCCTTGTGATTAAATAACTAAAAATATTATGATCTCAATGAAAATTTACTTGGATTTTCAATATGTATGAAGAAATTAAAAAGTATGTATATTTAAAGTATCTATTTTAGGTAATTCAAACATGTCTACACCTTTATTGTTTTAGTTGTATTCAACCGAGGAAAAGAAAAATTAAACGATTGAAGTAAAAATAAATAAATGACCTTTATATATTCGAGATGATGTTAAAACAATCCAACTATTCAAGCAATTCCACACACTATATTAGTTAGTTGTCAGAGATTTTATTGTAATATAAAAGACTTATTAGATAAAGTCATTAAACCTTTTATATGCTTAAAATACTCTACTTACATTTTTAATACAGGACAAAATGACATTTTCTTTTATCTAAATACACATTTATCTTGACATGACCATAACAACTTGATATGATTGCCTCACCAATTGTAGCAATGCTTTGATATTACTTTGTAACGGACTTAAATTTCAATCTAAAAGACTAATCAATAAGATAGAGTCATTAAGCATTTTATATCCAAGATCACCACCTTGCCCCTCTAATATGAGACAAAGCCCTCCACCTTATAGTGTTCCATCATAAAATGTGACATATCACCCCTATATTATGATTAAATATAAAATCTAAAAACTATACAATAAGCTGTTTTTTAATCTTTTACAAAATAAGTGGAGTAGTTCCCTTAATACAATTGTAACTAAATCAGACCCCTAACCAACACATCCGTGAGTATTATAAATAAATAAAACTAAATACAATATTTCATTGCTCATCCCCTTGTCCCACATTAACCACTAAATATAGACCTTTTTTAATTAATTTAATTCCCATTTCGTTACCTTTTGATGTAATTATTTAGTTATTAAAACAGAGTTTCTTGTTCGAAAGAGTATATTCATCGGAATTTTCTGTAAAATACGTTTACAAATTTTATCATTTTATCGATTTAGATGAAATATACTTTACAACTGTAAGTAAAATACTTTTACGAGTTTTATTTTCTCTTTTTAGCTAGATAAAAAAAGACTCAAACCTCATCGTTAGGTAAGAATCTCCCTAAATAGTATGGATCTTCCAGTAGCTCCAATCAGCTATCACACATGGGACAAGTTTTATCCTTTCTCATCAACAATACAAATTTATACTCTCGTGAAAGACGGAAAATAGCCCTAGTCAATTACCATCAAGAGAGCTCACAAAAAAAGTTGTCCCTAAATCCAGGGAGGCCACGTTTCTTCCATGGAAGGGAAGAAGTTGCAGAGCGTAAGAAGTGCAGGTAGGAGGAGAGGAAGTCATACAATGAAATCGTAGACGAGATTCATTTCAAAGCTGCCAACCATTACCGCACCGTCAGACGCACGTCTTATACACAGAAGTTCCAAGACAAATTGGAAACAACGCTTAAATAACATATGAGAATAGTCTATGACAGAACGAGAAAACAATGAAAGTCCAATGCTCTTTTCGCGACTGGCAACTTTTAACACTCCTTGGGAACTTGGGATAAAGCAGAATTCTCAGCTCAAGTACCCAGAGCGAGTTCGTCAATCCTCATTCTTCAGCAGCACTGGCAGCACTTAAATCCACACTGAGGTCCAGAACCTGCCCAAAAACAACCCTTGACTTTTACTGGAAGCATTATAAGGGCATTTCCAACTACCATAATCATCCATCAAGTAAAATTTATAGATAATATCATTCTCAACTTTCAACCACCAATATGTTCTTTCCTATTTATTCTGATCATCCTAAGTAGACTGCGTTCAAATCATTAATTATACTTTCCCAATTACTCTATTATCAGGCTTAATGTTAAAAAAATTTCCATGGCTTGGTTTGTCATCAAAAGTCAAAATGGGTGATAAAAGCGTCATGAATTAATAAAATGAGAAACGCCTATAAGAATATGTCCATGACATAAGTTTTCGGGCCTCAAGGAGTAATCTAAACAGAGAGAGGAACCAATTGACCGAGCAAGATAAATGTTGATTACCTTCCCAGTTATCAAGGTATACATGTTGAGTACATCCGTGACAGTTGACTCAAAATGTGTTGTTGCATCATAACTCTGTCAACCATTAAAACGGACATGGTCAGCATGCATTGGTTATTAAAAACAATACAGAAGCAGTAAACAGTATTAGAAACAACTGAATATCACTTACTGTTGATATGAAGCAATTGTCCAAGGTTGGTTCATTTACTGGTTCATATCTATCATACATATCAAAGAATATCTCATCAACAGGCCCTAGAAGGTCAATTCCTGGCCTAAGTTCAGACTGAGGATGGTCAGTCTCCGCCTCTGTTGATACAAACGCAATGAACTTCCCCTTTGGAGCAACGTTGTGAGAGTAAGAGCAACAGAAAAGGTACCTGTTCAACCATATAAGGATCACAAAATTAAGCCCCCGAGTAACAGATGAGAAGAAAAGGAGTACCAAGATAAATATAAAACAATAAGTTACTGCTCTGACAACATATGGAGATCTCTAACATGAACCGTGCAAACACCTTTCTTTACTGCTGAGGAAGTTTGTGGACTAGGCCAAGTGGTAATGATAGTAACACTATGACCAACATGCAGGGTGAAAATATTCCTAGAAGCACTCCTAACAAACAATAGACTGAAGAACTGATTTATTGAAGCCTTGGGGAAGAGAAAGGAGCCTCTTTGAATATCTATCACCAAAAAGAAAATAAAACTATAATATCCAATTGGTATGAAGCTTTACCATCTTAACCAACATAGCATCTAAATCAGCAGAGAATATTTCCCACTCAAGTGAGGTAATATCCAGGATTCAACCTTCCACTTGGGAATAATAACAACTGCTTTCATAAAAATCAAGCAAACACACACACACACATATGGAAATCCTGTCAAAGATAGTCAACCACCAACCAATTAATCCAAAAATTCTAGAGAAATATATGGACCCAGTCAAAAATAATCACCCCACCAACTATAACAAGATGGAAAACTTATCCTATGGCAGCAAATGAAAAATTTACATTTCTATTCTAAATCTACTTTTTGATCTCCTCATTCCAACTAAAAAATCAGGGCTACATCTTGGAAGCAAGTCAAATGTGATCCATACTGTCTCATACAAATTGTGAGCATATCTGTATTTTCATATAGGAAGATTCAACAGAAAGTGTAATTTTTTTTTTTGTTAGAAACTTTGTGCAAAAACTCACATGTCTGATTTTCGACCCAACTGATTCTGTGGCAGGATAACCTGCACTGAGTGAGAGTCGTTCGTGTTTGGGATTGGGTGGCTCATTATGGCAATTGCCCTTGCAACCCTACCAATCTTCCTAACCTGTTACAAGATAGACAACTTTCGATAAAGAGTGTAAAATTCACCATCTTCTGTACTAAAAAGAAAAGGAGAATTTTAGGTTCCCGGAAAAAAGGATCTTAAAATTCATCATTATTCACTTAAAGATATTATATTACACACCGTAGAAGAGCAATAAGGAAAAGTAAGTAGACGCACAAAGAAAGGAAGAGGGGGAGAAAAAGAAGGGAGGAAGGGGGCACAACAAGCATTGGTATGGTTATTACCTTGTTGGGCAGGTATGAAGGATCACAGACAACTTTTTTGCACTTAGCAGTTTCCCCTTCTGATGTGACACCACAAACTTGGCCTACCTCATTGAACTCGACCTGCCATTGAAATTCATACTAGACATCAACATCAACTCCATTATCATATTACAGAAGATTTTCCTTTTGTTAAACAGAAAAATGGTAAGAGCAACAACAAGTAAAGCAGATACAATGGTAAGTGCGACCACAAATTGTAAATTCAAGAAACTAAAAGAAGGGATACCTTGCACTCAGGTTTGTTCAACATATATGTGCCACCATAGACAGCACTAAGACGTGCAAATGCCTGAGAAAAAAAAATGATTCAACTGAATAACCTAGAACCTATAACTTTATAGTACATGTAAAAGAACAGGAGTTAGATTTGAATTTTTTCCTTTGTCTTTTCTTTTTTTTTTCCCTCTCCATTGGTTGTTGGGGGTGGGAAGGGGGTTGGGGGGGAATATAGGGAGAGAGAAAGAGACCTGAGGAAGTTCACCCAATCCGTACAGTGGATATATGTATGGGGATCCTCCTTGAAAACGCGCAACAGACTCTGCATAAAGCTATGACATAGAACAGTAACAAGAACAATTAGTGCAACAAGAAGCTGCAAAAACTTTGGATGTGCCGGAATCCAAGCCAACAAAGATGAATTAACAATAAACTCCAGGTTATTTTCACCTTCATTCTCTTCACAGTATCTAGTGCAGGTTCATTGAGGTAACGATCATCTCTATGAAGTGCTATTGCATGACCGATAAAGTCCACAGTGTTGTCATCAAGACCATATTTTCTGTCAATATGTCAACAGAATGATAAGCAAATGGCCCATGGGCTCACAATGGTCAGCAGACGCACTCCCAACAAAGCCATCAATTATGATCAACATTTTTTTCTTTCATCAAGAGATGAATGGTAAACAAAAGAACAGATGAAGTATGAAAGACCAAAACTAAAGCTATAGCTTCCAGTTAAGAACTTCACATTCAAATCCATCTCATAAAACTAAAGAATTCTCGGAGGCTTCAGTTTCCAAAGCATTTATTTTAGCTTCAGCATCATAAGTCATTATGCTCCAAGGAACTTTTCACATAACATTTACAACTTCCAACAGCTATAAAATACAATACCCCTAAAAACTGAAGCTCCAATTCCCTAGCACCGACTACTTTTTAGTGTGAATGAAAGACAGAAAGCAGTAGCAAAGAACATGAACTAAAAGAAGGCAACATGCAAGAGCTTACGCAATTAGTTCTTTTGTTGTCACTCTAGTCAAGTCCATTCCCTCATGTGTTTTGGGATCAGTTTCATCATAGTCTTGAACATAAATAAAGAACTTGCGAGCACGCCGCTTCTCAAATATACCCATCAGTGGAGATTTGACAGCCTCCATGTCTGTTGCTGGAACCTTGTGAATCTATAACATTCGGTTCACTCACCAGCAGACAAAGTCAATATCAAGCACATTTATTTATTGAAAAAAAAAAAAAGGTAAATGAGCGTAAAATTTCCAACATTATAAGAAAAATAAACTACCTTTCCTTTATTGTAGACGAAGCTGCCATCCACAGCTTTGAAATACAGATATTTAGTGACATCTGTATGAATGAGGACACGAACAAGACCACCATTTGCCATCATAAACTAGACAAACGAGATTTAGTCAGTATACCAACCGAAGTTATGAGAGAGAGAAAAAAGATAAACAGTAAACACAAACCTTCGGGATCATGTCTACATTATAATCCCTACTAGAGCCCAGATGCTCCGGAGGTTTATCATTTCCCCGGAACCTCTTCCAGAGCTGTAAATGAGATAAGCAGGGGACTAAATAAACAGTGGAATTTATAAAGATTAAAAAATATATATATAAAATTGCAGACTTCTAACGAGGACCAATGACAGCAGAAACACGACCTGAATAAGATTAAGCGATGATGACTCTCCTCCATAATGGTCATTCCTGTCCATGTGCAGGACCTGATTCACAGCATATATACATCAATTATTGCAGTACAATCGACAGAATCATTCGCCCATTGCATGAGCATCTTTGGACACAAACATCTTTAGAAATAATAATAACTTAAGTAAATAAATAAACTAGAAACATCTAACTCTTGCGCATAGCTAAAGCCATATGGTACTCTACTTGGCAGTCCAACGAAATTAATGGGAGCCACGGAAAAGGAATAAGCACTAGTCTGCAGACCGTCATCATTGTCCTATTCATCTAAAACCAAACGGAAATGACAAATACACGTCACAGAGAACCTAGACTTTCAAGCAAGTCCACCTATGTTTTATTCTGCAGTATCTACATCTTGGACAGCCCACTTTCATGCCAGCATCGAAGCAGACTACAGCAGACCAATTGCCTTCCATCTGAGACGCACAGTCCATGATCATTTCTCTGGTGTGTCCTCGCGTGCCACAATCAGGTTATTACTGGCAATCACAAGCGCGACAAAGAAGAAAAATACCACACTCGAGAATTCCACAACCACATCAATAAAAATCAATCTATACGACTACAATCTACCTCATACGCAAGCAAATGAGACAGAACCAGATCCTCAAAAAAGTAGATCCCACAGGATCAACTTCAAACCCGAGTCCCCATTATGATCTTAACTCAATTCCCAAATCAATTAGGTACTGAATTGAAGAACCATGAGAAAAACGAAGAATTAAGGAAGAACCCCCACCTTGAGTCCATCAACAGAGAGAAGACCGCTAAGAATGCACTCCTTGAGACCCGTGCCCAACACTATCACGTCGTACTCTTCATCCATGGCGAGATCGATTCACTCCTAGGACAGATCCACGCAAAACACCAGCGACACGAATTGAGAAAGAGAGTTAGGGTTCCGAGGCTACCAGGTCAAATCCCCCTCGATCTTTGCTTTATATAATCACAGTCCTGCTCGCAGGGAAGAGAGAGAAGATGCTTTGATTGCTGATCGAGGCAAGCTTGGATGAGTTTTGTTCAGCCGAGTGCTGAAATTATTTATTTGCGCTTCCGGTCATGCACGTGGACCCCTAAAGCGCGAAACATGGAATATCTTCCCATGCGAGATGCCCTCTGCTTGCCCAATATGTTCAGCCCTTTTCGCCTTAATTACTGAATTCCCTTCCCGATTACCACGGACCGGCCATGGAGTCCAATGGGCCAACAACCCAAAACTAATGCGTTGGTGATCCGGCACTGCGGGATTGAAATTTGTGTTTGGTCGGCCCATTTTGTTCAACGTGGCAAGTTCACATAATATAAATGACGAAGCTCTTTCCAGTCATACATTAACTTTACAGGCATGTTTCAATCCAAAACTTTTTATAAATCCTAATATCTTTTTTTAGCCTCCTAATTTTACTAAGTATCTAACATTTTTCCTCAGTCAAATTAGTGTAATTGTTACATGACTATCATGTTTTGGTACCAAGACCATCTTACATGCCCTCATTCAAGGGCCTCCTTCCTACCATAGTCTTTAACAAAATCAAAGTAAGGTTAATCTTATACCATTGTATGGTGAACTTGGATTTTACCCAAAAAAGCTAATATAAGATTTTTTTCACTCTCGTCCAATATGGAAACCCTTGGTATGGTAATTAAATTACCATTGATTTTACCAAGGCCATAACACTAAGCTTTGATGTTCTATTTTAACGTAGTAAAAATAGTATAAGTTTGTCCATGTGCAATGTCTATTTGCTCAATGATCAGGCTTCTACTAACTTCAAGTAAGGTGTGTCTTGTATAATTTGGATCTATTTTTTTTTTTAATTACCTCTTCTAGTAACTTTATTTTAAGAAAAAGATTTAACTTTTAAAAACTAACACCAATATCTACCAACCACCCCCAACAACTTGACCGTTAAGATGGATAAGATGGATCCCAATAAAGAGTATTCAAATCTTATGTGAGGAAGTTTAAAAACTTTTCTTTTGCATAAGTTTTTGAGATACATTATTAAAAAATGTTATGAGTATTGATTTTGAGTATAACCTTATTTCGTTTTTTGGAAAGTTAAACTTTGATGCACTATTCAAATTCTTAAAAGATATTAACAGTAATTATCTTCTGTCACTAGTATTTTGATTTGCAATTATGTTATGTACTTATTGTCTTGTTCTTTTAGTAATTAGTTTATAAACAAAAATATTAAATTATTTATAATATAGTATTAAATCCAATTCAAGTGAGATGGTTGTCACATTCTCCATTTATGGATCAATCCACACCGAGAAGTAAGGAAATGTGCTAATAAATGGCTATCCCACGTCCTCATCGTATCGATATAGTCCTATTTTTATATTTTCAAGCATCTCTATTTCTATTAATCATTTTTAAAATAGAAAAATATACTTCTCTCACGAAAACAATTCTTGAACAAGCTCGTGATAGTAGTTTTCGGTCAAAGCCAAACAATTGAAAAGTCGAATTGGTAAGTCTACTTGCTAGTTGGTTTTGTGTCATCATCTAAGATCATTGTGTTGAAAGTCATAGAATCGATGGCAAATCATTAATCATGTTATTTAAATATTAACATTAATGGCTCCCCTAAAGCTTCGTGATTCAAATTCTAATATTTTTAGTTGTAGTTATTAGAATATGATAGTCAATTCAAAAACTTTAAGATATTAGGTGAGAAAATTTCATCACTTATAAACTTAATGGCCCATCTTCACACTTTCAATGTGAGACAATACCTATATTTAGTAGTAGTAGTTTTTTCTCAAGAGATTGACATATTTTGCAACATCCTTAAATAGTCATTTCTATAAATCATCATATTTGTTATTTGAATTAAGAATATGATATTAACTTTGATGTTATTTGTTATTTTCGAAACTATTATGGCCGAAGTCATAAAATTAATAATTAATAAAAAATTTATTTCATTTGAATATGATTCAGCATGGCCCAAATACCAATATTATGATGGGAACATTATGAATCGTGGACAATTTCTTCGTACTCCAATGGATTATCCTTTTGGTTGTGGAAAGCGACATCCTGTTCCCCAACATCGAAGTTGAATCGGGGCAATCTAAGGCGGCCCATTGGAGAACACAGATGGCCCGAACCTGTGTTCCAGGTCCATCCACAGAAAAAAGAAAAAGAAAAAGTTTTTGGAGTGTTCCGTTCTGGATTCCAGCCACGGCGGATCACCATCGCAATCACCAGCACCGCCAAATTATTCTTCCTCGTTACCTTTCACCTCAGCCACCGTCAAATCGGAACAAGAATTCAAGGGAAGGGCAATTGCGTACTTTGGACTCCAACCCAAGGCCAGAAGAGCCGGGCGCTCCTATCAGTTTCAGTGTGTTACAAGGAAAAGACGAAAAGGTGCATTGTAATATAGATATCTAATTTCATATATATGTACCCGATTTGATTAAATATAAGTATATTTTTGCCTTATTAACTAGTTTTGAAGTAAAAAAGGCTTCTTAATACATACTCGTATAAAAAAGTGTTGTTATGTAAAATTTTAGTTTTTGAATTAATTTTTGAGTAAGAATAAATTTATTAATATAATATCAAAAATCAATTTTTATATAATATTTTTATGAGTAAGAATAAACTTTAAACTTATATATAAAGTGACATTATATAATAATTTATATTGACAATTACAATGAATGTATATATTACAATATAAATGTTTATGGTTAGGGGTTCGAATCTCCTCAATTTTTATATAATATTTTTATGAGTAATAATAAACTTTAAACTTATACATAAAGTGACATTATATAATGATTTATATTGACAATTACAATGAATGTATATATTACAATATAAATATTTATGGTTAGGGGTTCGAATCTCCCTTCTCCTTTTCTTTATGCGTATGAGTATATATATATATATAAATAATATAAATGTTTAGTTTTATGTTATTAGAATATAAATATATTATTTTTTAATATAAACGAGATGATAATGAAGATTTGTATAAAAAATATTTCGGGATGAATATTTTAAAATTAAATTATTTTAATTACATTTTTGATTGATTTCAATATAGTTTAAGTCAAGCTTAGTGAGAGTTTTAAGTTATAAAAAATTATTGGAAGAATGTTAATTACACTTAGGCAAATATGTGAAGCGGCTTTTTTGAATGGAAGGGGACAAGGCGAGGAAAGGAGCCAAGGCAGGAGGGGAGGGTGGGGATTTGGCGTGGAAGGGGGTGCGCAATGATTGCAGTGGTGGGACCCGTGGGCTCGGCCCGTGAAACCCATCACGCTCGGGAGCTTGTCGTGGAGGCAACGCTCGGATCCATCCTCATGAGGTAGTCGTGAGGTACTCTGATTTTTGTTTGTTTTGGTTGGAATTTTCTTTCCAGTTTTGTTTTCTAAGAAAGTGCGAGGCTTTGGATTAAAGAAAATCAAGAGAGAGATTTTTTTGGGTTTTTCCACTTTTTTAAATAAATATTCGCAAAGAGCATCGGAGGAAGTGGGTCTCTCTTTGCCCCTGGTCTCTCTCTCTTTCCTTCTCTCTCTCTCTTCCTCTCTCTCAACTGATCAGGTTCGCTGTCTATTCACAAAAACACCTTCTATCTCTCGTCTCCTGAAATCCTTAACTATTTATGCGTTCATTTTTTTTCCCTTTTTTCTTTTTCCCTTTCCTTTATTTTTTCGCCACCCAAACGGGCTCTGAATATATTAACGGGTCACTCGAGAGATTTCTGCTTTCTGGGTTAACGGAGATGGTTTTTGTTGGCTTTGGGTTAGTTCCGGATCTCTGAATATATTGCTGGAGTTCACGTGAAATTTTCTGAGGAGGAGTTCTAGGGTTCTCGACGGGTGAAACTTTTGTCTGATGTATAGTCCTTCTCTGTCCATTGCTGTTGATGGGTACGGCTCGTAGATTCGTCCTTTTTTGGCGGGTTTGCTTGTTTTGATCGATTGCGTGCTTGTACCATTGATTTGGATTGTAATTGGAGATGAGGGTATAGTTTGGCTATGTATTTAACTTTTTAGTCATTTCTATTGTCCGATTTCTATATTTTTTTGGATTTCACTGGGTTCTGAGTGCTTTTTCTCTTCTGGGTTTTTGCCAATTGGGTATTTTGCTTCTTATTCTGTTCTGAAGCTAATTGTATCGGCGTTTGAAGGAAGGAGAAACAGAAAAAAGAAAATTTTGCTTTCAGTTCTGATATTAACTAATTTGGGAAGTGAAGCGGTTTAGATTCTGAGGGAAGATCTTTTCTCGGGCTTTTGTTTGTTTTAGGATGTTTCCTTGTGCTTGTTGGGAATTTTGAGTATCTGCTTTGATTGGGGTTTTTGTCATCAGGCAGTGCGGAGAGTGACTGGGTAGAGGGTGAGGATGGAAGAGGAGATGGTTTCTGTTGCAGGGGGTCAGGAAAATAACATAGAGGACCCCATGTTTGTAGAGATGGAAACAGAAGAGAATGGAATTGGCAGTCCGAGGAAGGAAATTGAAGGTTTTATCACAGAGCAAGGTGAGGGGAGTAACGTGGTGTTCTGTAGAGAAGGGCCTCTTGTGAGGAAACAAACGAGATCATCCACTGGGTGCTGTTGCAGTGTCCAAAAGCTCAAATCCAGGGTGGTTGCGACAGATTCTGTTGTGAAGAATGAGAACTCTGAACATGAGAAGAAGCTGAGTAAACAAGAGAGAATCGATTTGGGTCGTTTGTTTCAGAATGCAGTGAGTTCTCACGATTGGGAGCTTGCGGAGAGTTTGATCTTGTTGGCAGATCCACAAACTCTTAATGATGCTTTGTGCATCACGTTGGACTCCATCTGGTTCCTGACCACACAGCAAGAGCTTCACGGCATAACAGGATTGATTAAGAAGATCATTGCTAATGGTGCTCGGGACTTTACAAGAGCCGCTCTTAGGACTTCATTTCTTGCTTCTTGCGTCTCTGCCTGCCAGAGCCGAACAATGAGTCTTGCAGATACAGTCAGTGTAATGGCCCAAAGGTAGGTTGATGTTCCTTATTGTTCCTGAGACGATAGTTTTATAGCTAGCTAACCTTTTGAAAAACTCAAAACTCGTCGTGTAACAAAAAAAAGGAACTGATCATTTTGTTGTCATTCTTCTGTTGGACACTTGTCTTGGCGCTTTAGCTATGATCTTATCTGGCAGCTTTTCGTTTGTCACCGCAAGTTGATTAAGTTTGTCGTTCATGGATGCCCTCATATCTCCCAGACTAATCCTTTTTGCGTTGGTTTTTTTATCTTCACTTATGTTGTTTTGCCCTTCTCGGCATGTCTATTTTTAGTAAATAAGCACTACTGCAACCACTTGATGTGTTTTAATCTGTTGAATATTATACTCGTGAGGAATAGTGTTTTAGTAACCTTTTTACATGAAGTGCTCAAATAAATTTATGCAATCTGTGTTTTAAACCCTAGTGCCAATCAATTTCTGCTATATTGTTTCCATGTGCCTGAAATTCAAGGAAAGTAGGGGTGTGGACCCTCCATTGCATTGCTTCACTGTAGAGCTTCTGCATTCTGTTATCATGGGAAACTTATGAAACATTTGGAAATAGCTATTATTTTTATCTTGGAGTGTTAGTTGGCTTTAGTTTAGACAAAGCTATTTTCTTTCTCTAATTGTTTGTGTTCGGTTATAATTTTTTTTTTTTTAATCTCCTGTTCTTCGAAATGGAAGAAATGAGTTTTTCTCTCTTTACTTTTCAAGAAGCAAAAAATTGGTTTCTCTTTCTCTTTTTGAGCTTTTGACTCGTTTATCTTTGATTTTACTTTTCTTCTCTCTACCCAACCTAGCTTTTTGATCTGCATTATCTCTTAATACGGCATTTTTTCTTTAATCTCCCTTCTATCTTTTGGAAATAACTCTAGGTGCCCTTTAACATTTCCATGTCTTTTAATGGTTTGTTTATATTTTTGTATGTCATGAAAACTTTTGTTGGAAATGAGGGGGAACCATCATTTGCACAGTGCTTTCTTCATTGTTTGTATTATGTTCTTTAATATGTATGGAGACTCTTGGCACGAAGCTTTCAGAGTAGAACGGAAGCATCTTTGGGCTGATGAGTAGGGAATGTCTTTTGTTCCTTCCAGTGGTGTTGGGAAATACTATGGATGTACTGTGACACATTAATCTTTGATGTGCTTTGAACTTCCTCACCCCTTCTCCATATGTATGCATATAATCTGCTGATGCCCTTGGCATGATACTCACTAATTAGCAGCCTGTAACTCAGTTTGTTAAACAGAGGACTTGGACTTTTTCATTCTTTTGGAAACAGATATCCCAATGCTTTGTGTTTTAAAGTCCAAAGGATGGACATTATTTGCTCTTTGTACTGAATGTCATTCATATATCTGATATGCCATTCTGCTTTTTTCATTAGGTTACATGAACGTCTTCAAGAATGTAATGGAGATGAGGTCTTGAAGGCAGAAGCTGGTGCTAAGGTTCAAAAGTTCACTGACTGGGCACTGAAATGTATAGGCTTCCATTCTCGTTGCCAAGGCAATAAGGATAGAGTGAGTCACAGCTCAATGGTTGAGATTCAACTTCAGTTATCTGCATTCAAGACATTTTTAGATCTTGCTGGCAACCAGCTTACAGGGAAAGACTTCACAGAGGCCTTTGATGCAGCTTGCTTCCCCCTTACTCTCTTCTCTAGCTCATTTGATCCTGGTTGGGCTTCTGGGATATCGGCAACTGCAATCCAAGGATTGCTAGGGATGTTGGTTGAGGGGGGTGCGGATAATGTGAATCAGTGTTTCCTTGAAGCTTCACGTTTTGGGAGTACAGAACTTGTGCGCATCTTATTGCAGGTACATTATAAAAATGTTCGTGTCATGATGACAGATAGTTGACTCTCTGCCTTTTAGCCGTTCCCTTTTCTAATGGCATTCTTTAGGTGCAGAAGTCATCAATTTCTGTCTGAATTTGGCTTCACTTTGTATTCTGTGTGCTCATGCAAATTAATTATTGCTATGATCTTTGACACATACCATCTTGAGACTTGTTGTGTAAATTGAAGTATCGTTTTATTTTGAATTCATGTCTAATGGAGAATTGTATGGACTTGGCTTTGGTGGTGAAAGAATTTTCCAACAGCCATCATAGTGAAGAGTAAATACAAAAGCTGAGGTCAACTGTAACTTACCTAGAGAGAGATCATTTAATGTTCTATGCAACTTTGTGAAATCCAATTAATTAAGAGAGATGATAGTAGGTTAATGCAGTAACCCTTTGTGGTTTACTTGGAACCAGAAAAGATATATATAAACTATGGTGACCCTCTAGCTTCTCATACATTTTTATTTACCTGATGTGGAAAGGTGGGTATCATTTGAGATATGCCCTACTTATTGTATGGGATTTTCAAACTCATTGGAATTTTTGGAAAAACTACTTCGTTTCATATTTTCTAGTGAATGTTTGAGAAGTAATTGTTGAGAATTGAGGGGGAGTACCTTAACATTGAGAATTTCAAAAATGATCGTATTCCGCACATTGAAGAGTACCTCACTCTGATGGGGAGGGAGAGTGAGGTGCTCTTTAATGTGCACAATGCAATATTTTGATGTTAGTGCCTGGAAATTTTGGTGTTTAAATGCTCAATCTAATCAAAGCCAAGTGATGCCTATCCCAAGCATTAGACAGTGCTTTTGACCTTTATTATTACTTGGAAATAACTTCGTACGTACTCTGACCTGTGCGCTTGACCACCTGGAAACCCGCACACAATAGCTTCTTATTGCAAAATTCCTTTGAATACGTGAAATCTACAAAAATGTGTTACATTTCTATTTCCTTATATATCATGTGTTTTTTTTAATAAATGCATGGTTTGTTCACCTGACATTTTTCTCATTTGACTTTTTTCAATCTAATTTATATGTAGATTGCCCAGAGAAACAGCTTGGATGTTGATGTTGACCTTGCTTTGGGCTTTGCTTCTCACTACTGCAAAATTGGCACCATGGAATGTCTGGTGGAAGAGGGCAATGCCATTGCTTTCCTGGGCCCTTTGATGAGAGCTGCTGAGAGGGGTTGTATGCAGGTTGTCGACTGGTTTGTGAAAAGGGGTTGCCGAGATATGGAGCTTTGTCTTGCCCTTACCGCTGCCACTTCAAGCAGCCAAGTAGATATTGCTGCCTATCTTCTCCCTCATGTTCCTCAGCATGTGCTAGCAGCCCTAAGCATTGAGATTCTCAAGGCTGCTGGTGAACGCAGTGGTGGATCCCTCGATGGGGTAGCATTTCTCCTCCATTCAGACTTCTTGGGTGATCCTGCAGCTACCTATGCTGTTGCTGACAGTATTGCCCGGTCTGATGATGAGGCCATAGCTCCCGAGCTGAGGTCTTTTCTTCAAGAGCATTGGTCAGAGGCAGCTTTTATTGACGGAATAAGGCAAGGACGAGAGCATTACACGAACCTTGTGATGATTTTGAAGTGGGGTGGATCTCCTATCTGCTTAAGAGATCTTCCAGGCCATCTGAGGGTGGCAATTGCTTACCTGCCGCTGTATAGAGAATGTATCAAGGCAGGCGGCTGTTTGTTATCCCAAAGGCTAAGAGGGCAGCTTGTTGAAGCAGTGAGAAGGCTTGGAGGTGGGGTCTTAGAAGAGGTGAACCAGGGCAGAGAACTCCTGGCTGTTTTGGAGCATCATCTTCCTCCATTTTTGGCTCATACATCCAGCATTGTCTAGCAAGATTTTGCCTTAAGATCTCTTGAGATTTTAGCTCTCCTTTTCTCGTTTCCAACCTATATGTGCCATAGTTCGTAATAATACCACAACGTTTTAGCTGGGGATGGGGTGCCGAAGCTATCCAAGGTTTGCCAATTTTCTTTCCATCATATGTGCTTGGCTTATATCTTAGGTCTTCCTGCACACCTTCTATCATAGTATATACTATCTTTCTATCTTCTGTGCAAGTTGATCTATAGTGTAAGACTAGTGCAACTATTTTCGGAAGCGTTGGAATATGATGGGTGTGTATATTGGCTTAATATTAACTTCATTCACTCTCTCCTGTTGTATGCTCCCCCTTTCTCCCTCATTTCCAACTTCTACGAGACTAAGGAGATTGTTTTCATTTGATATGTCAAAAAGTTCGATACTACCCATCAACGTCAGAATAAACCGGTCATTTCTCCCTATAAAGAGGAATCTTAATAAGGATTTAGTTACTTAATGGTTTTTGTCACGCCATAGCTTCATGCCAAGATGTATGTTTCGCTTAAACCACTTTGGCTATATGTCTCAAGCCTAGGTTTCATCGCAAAATGTCAATTCAATGAGAGTATTCAAGTTTCTTTATATAATTAGATCTTCTTGATGTGAGAAAATGAAGTGTATTATATTCGTTTATACTCAAATTTATGTTGATATCAACATGAGTTTGACTTTAATATTACTTGTTACAAGCATAGATTTAATTTTAAAATACTAATTTAATGAGAGAAATAGTTAAGTTCTTTTATATGGTCAAATTATTTTTTTAATTAGAAGAACGAAATCTCTCATATAGGCTTTTAAAAAAGAAATTAATAAGGATTTAGGTATTCTAAGATTTTTGGCTAGTAAACTACTTTAGACTATAGGCTTATAAAGAGGAATCCTAATGAGGATTTAGGTACTTGAGAAATTCGTTCATACTGTAGCTTCATGTTCAATATAGATTTCTCACAAGTCATTTTGGACTACAGGCTTATGTCGGGAGTGTCAATTCTTGAATTTGGGTTTGTCGTCAAAAGTTGACATAATAGTATGAAAGCTTTTTTCTCTTGTAAAGAATATTTTCAAGTAAAGTTAGGCATAGGCATTGAGGGAATTTTGGCACATTTTTCTTAACAATTGTGATGTGTCCATACCAATTAAGGATGTCATGGCCGGTGGATTTCTGCATTCCGAGGAGGACATTCAAAGTTTGATAAGTGGCATGGCAAATGAACCCAACCTAAAGATCTTGTCTTTAAAAAAGTGTTGTTCACATGGGTATTTGACTGCAGCCATGGGGACTTTGAATCCCACTATCAATGGTGCAGATCTGTGAACTATTATTCCCAAATAAGATTGGTTGTTGGTAGGAACCTGCCCATTTAATTATGGTAGGAGACGATCACATCCCATCTGATGAATGATACTGGACCATTAAAATAAAGAAGATGATGCTTGGCAAATCCTTCTCTTTACTGAAAAGAGGAGTGAACGGCACCGTATGAGGCAGATCATCCCTGTTCTTGAGATGATAATCCATGTGAGTGATCCAAAAATAGCGATCAATCGAATCCGCCATGGCTTGTTTACCATATCATCTGAGAAGTGCGTCATGTGGTGCATCATGCTGTGATGTCACCCACATTAACCATTTTATCTCATAGCCTCCGGCCCAAGCCGCCAGGCCCTGGCAGTGCGAGTCCCTGCTCGTGTTGAATTGAGACGGAACATGAACAAGACTACAGATTAGAAGTTCCCTAGAGCTAATCAAGAAAATAATTACTAAGCCCTTCATTTCTCCGTAGTGTACCTAATAGTCCTTAAATTTATTTAACAAGCAATAGTTTTATTGTTGTCGTTTAGCCAACTAACTTGATAAATACTCCAATCATAAAGTTTAAGGTTCGACGTTTTACATGCATGAATTAGATGTATATGTTATAGTATTAAAAGAAATTTAAAAAATTCTAATAGTTAGTTAGAAGTCTATTTAATGAAACGTTGCAATAATTAAAATTTTTGAACCTACCCAAATTACAAAACTTATTGATCATTATACTATATTATTAATATCTTAGTTTGATATTTTTTATTTTATATATTTACGTACTTCCTTGTGTTTCTTCCTATTGAATAATTAGTTTTAGAGGAAAAAAAATTGAATATTTTTTAATATGTTTTATCTCCAATTGGGTTTTACAATCGCCAATCTCATTATTTCAATTTATCACATCTTTGTTCATAACAAGAGAATATGTTATATCATAATTCAAAACAATTGTTTTAGCCTAGTACCTTCTCTATACGTTTACGAGTTATAAATTAAACCATTTCCAGCCCATTTTCCCAATAACAGAAAGGGTTAAAGGCTGCCAATTTCTTTGCAGAGAAGGAACCTAATTTCCACCCCTAAGACAATGCCATGCGAGCCATCCCTAGAAGCACATTATCATTCATTAAAGATCGGACAAACAGAAGGCCAAGCTGTTTCAGGCCACAAAATTAACTGAAGTTAATGCAACCAGCTACGAGATTAGCAGGAGCATCCTGCTAATCTCCTCATGCTCGAAGCAGATTATGAATAAGAAATGAAAGAACTGTTTTGCTTTTCGACATTAAGAAAATTACAAAATTTGTATGATTAACGAGATGCATGTGCATGTCTATAACACCATTTACACATATGTATTTGCTATGTTCCTCGCATTCGAAGGCATGAAAGCCAACACCATAAGCAACCCAAGAATCCCTATGGGAAGCAGCAGCAGCATGAACGGAGGTGGCGGCAATGGCGGAAGAATCAACGGCAGGATCAGCAGCGACGCCGTCAGGCATACCAGTAAAAGCAACGACTCTAAGCTGAAGTAACCCGCCGGCAGCAGCCTCCTGCCGCTCCCTTTGCCGTGCGAAAGGGTGCGTTGGAGTTCAACCTTCTTTGCCTGATGATGGTAAACATGGCGATATTCCATCTTCTGCTCTTCAAACACTGTTGCAGGGTTCTTTCTTGCTCTCTCGTCCATAATGCAACTTGTACAATGATCTCTCGAGTAAATCAAACGTTTCAACTGTCTTAGATCTGGTTTAAGAAGATCAAAACTCATTTAAGAATCTCCTTACCTCCCTGTTCGCAGCACCCCAGATCAAGTTCAGCCAAAGCTTTTAACGATGGAGGTTCCTAACTCAAAGATTTCTTGCTCCAGGAATTCTACTAGTTTCGAAATGCATCCAAGTCTGCAAGTCTCGGAATTCTACTAGTTCCGAAGATCTTGAATTCAGTCAATACCGCGTGTTTCTGCTGCTCGTTAAGAACAAAAGCTTCGGTTCAATGAGCAAACTATGAAAATGTCGTCCCCAGCAATCCAACTGGAATCCCAAGTTTCAAACAATTGAAGGAAATCGAGGAAAAAAATCAGTCAGTCCCAAGAAATTTCATTGAATTCCAGCAGCGAAGGAATCATCTAATGTAACAAAAAACAAATCGAACGCATTGATTCAAACAAATCGATTCAAAGTTCTGATCCAAGATTAAAAACACAATGCACCACCACAGCATGAACAGGCAATCCAATGAAAAAGCTAAACCCAAGTCAAACACATAGGCTAAAACCACCACTAAATTGAAAATGAAATACGGGTCTCTCCAAGATTTAGATTCAAACGACGACTAAATTGAAAATGAAACATTTGGGATTGATTTGCAGCGAAAGCCCAGAAAATCAACGATATCGAGGAAAAGGGACATACCCAGATACGAAATCTAGCAACTTTTTTTTTTTTTTTTCTCACAAAAGAGAAAGAAAGAAAAATCAAAGAAGGATTCGGAAAACCAAAATCAAAGAGGTACAAGGTCGGTACCGGCGATGCTGATAAAGCCGATAAAGCCTCTGATGGTGTTGACAGACGGCGAGGAAGGAAAATTTCTGAATGAGACGACCAGAAATAAAGGCCCTCTTATGCAGTCTTTGCATCTCAGTCCCCAGAACTTTCAACCCCACAAATTCTCCCCTTCACAGATCCTCTGTATTCGGTAGCCAAAAGCATAAAGAATTGCCAACCATCAGAACAAATTGAAAGAATAAAAAGGAGAGGTGGTGGACTTTGTGCTGCTATCTTTCCACAGGTTGCATGAAGTTTTGGAAGTGATGCCTCCTCCTTTTTGATGAGTTTGGGTTGTTTCACTGTATCTGAATTGTCTGTATTATCACTATTGTTATTATGTAGAGAGGGAGAGAGAGAGAGAGAGAGAGAGAGAGAGAGAGCGAAAAGCGGTTGGGTTCAGTGAATTCCAAAATCAAGTGGGGATGCTGACATGCAAGTTGCTGGTTTTAGAAACTGGGGGCTGTGTGTCTCCCAAGGTTCTTCACCCCTGGACTCCCCATTCGCTCTCTAGAATATTTCTCCCTTTCTCTCTCTTGGAAATTAAGTATGCATCTAGAAAAGCCTCCCCCCACCTGCATCAACTTTATTAATTATGCTTCTTAATCCATGTTAGGGTCCCATTTGGAAGTGTTATTCAAATCTGTGATCATTCCATTGAATGTCACACTGCTCTGCCATGGGTCCATCTTGTTTTTTCCACTGTTTTGGAATACTTGGCTTCCTCTAACCTTGACTTCATATATCTGAATTGAGGTCTAAATCATGCATCGAGGAGGTGTGTCTAGGATTCAAATTGGATTGAGATTGAATTTTAAGTTTGCAATCACAAAAGTCTCAAAGTATCTAACTTTTTTGTTAAGCAATCAAGAGACAAGACATTGTAGAGATAGTTTAAAGATCATTACATTGAAAAAATAGATTATCAAAGTAGATGCCGAGACATATCTTATTAAGTTATGAATTAAATTTTGTCTTTTAACTTCTTAAATCAACTTTTAAAGTAGAAATGTGTTTCTTTAATAATACGATCTTAGCTTTGACTTTGTATCTCCAAATTGAGCTCTAAATCATGCATCGAGAAGGTATTTCTAAGAATCAAATTGGGTTGTGAATGAGTTTTGAGTTCCGTAATCCTATTGTTGTAATCATAGAAGTCTAAAAGTCTCTAGCTTTGTTGTTAAGCAGTCAATAGAGAATGACAGATGAGTTCATCATCCACGATGACGAATGGGGTGTTGGGGCTTTCCTGTTTTAATTAAACAAGTGATTAGTGCTTATCATCGTCTTCAATACATTCCAAAGACATGCCGTTTTAGGATGAAAGCAAGCATCTTCTTTCTTGGTAAAGCAAACATCTTCTTGTATTTTTCATACCCAATTTTACTTCTATCCTGCTTTTTTTTTTTATATAAAAATATTACTTAAATATTTTTTAACAAATTTAGTTTATGAAAAAAATCTCTATTCTTATAAGTTAATTTTATGAAAAGAAATGAGTGCATTAATATAATATTAATGGTTAAGTTTTAAGTGAAATACAAATTCATTCATCCATTGATTTTTCTTATAAAAGATATTTTTATATAGTTAAGGTGATAAGACATATTAATTTGAAAAGAAATGTTGTTTAAATTTATAAGACATGTTATAAATGTTTTCTTTTTTGATGTGGAACTCTATTATCTAATATTCCCAATACTCTAAGATTGGATTTTTATCAATGAAATATTGATTCATTTGTGAGACTAGAGGGAAACGTACAATAAAAATTAGTTTTGATACAACATAAAAGGTTAAGGTTCATCTTTTCTCAAAAGATCTTATTAAAAATAAATAAAATTAATCTAATCTTATAAGATACTTCTCTTTTCTCAATTTAAAACCTATTGTCCACTAGGTCCTGCACCTAGGCCCTAGCTATATCAAGTGGACCTTCCCCTTCCTGTAATTCATTGCACCTTCCTGCATTTTTTGCTGTCCTTTCTTCTAAGCCATTGCATCTTTCTTACTTCAGGGACAAACTTTGTCCTCCATCCTCGTACACCCACAATTCCAGCAGTTTTCATTCAGGATTGAAACCGTGGGTCGGTGCTGCACTTTCCACGCTCCTCCAATTCGCCCATTCTTCACCTCATCTACATGAAAGGTGAAATTCATGCACTGCAGCAGCGGCGGAGAAAGAAATTCAGCATTGGCAGGTGCATGAACTAGGATGCGAAGGTTCATCCTGCCGAACAACTTTTTTTAAAGAACATTTATCACATTACCCATTTGGTGGAATTATAAATAGGACCAAAGAATGATATTTTTGACCTAACCCTTTCCACTGGTAGAGACTTTAAAGCAGGCTTTTGGTAACCAGATAAGGACTCCCATTGCAACATTGTTAAGAAAATTTGCCACATAATTACATAAATAATAATCCAATGAAAATAATCAATTCCCACTCCTGAAAAGGAATTTACAACCTCAGACTGAGGATACGAGCATTTTGCCATCTGGGTATTGAGCTTAATGATGAAAGTAATCAATTTGATTATGACTAATCCTCTTCTTTGACCGGTCAACGCTTGGCACCCACCCAAAGTCGTCAGTTCTGCCTAGGATTACGGATTTTGTCTTGATCATATTCATTTGGGATAGCCTTTCTTAGGTCACAAGCAAGCCACCCATGGTGATACCTAACCTTTCTTGTTTTTACCAATTTGTAATGGAGGTTGGTAAACGTCTTCAGTTTTTATCAACTTTCTTCCTGTTTTCCAGGATCCCGCTCACCCGTATGGATTATAATTACAAGAAATGTTCAAAGGTTAAAATCTTACCACGTTGATCAAAATGTGCTTCAATTTCATTGCAGAAAGTTTTTCCTTTAAATTACAATATCCATTGGAGAAGTCCAACATTTAAAAGATGAGCAATGAGGGATATCCACCAAAGTATGAGAATTTTTTTTCCCTACAGTTAAATTCTCTAATTGAAATTTAGATGTTGATGTCACGTTGAAAGGTTCATTTTTTTTTTGTTTTTGAATTGGCTCGTAAAAAATATTAATACTTTCACGTGTAAAAAGTACAATAATCATAAATATTGACAATATAACCTACGTGATACTTATAATGTAAAACTGTGACCTCTTCAACAATTAATCCTTTCACCAAAAGCAAGCATATTTAAATGACAGACCTTTTTGGGTGACATGCTTCCTGGCATCATCAAAACCTGTTGTATATGTGTAGTGCTTGTTCCTTCTTGTTGGGGAGAAGATAGGGGCCACTGAAAATCTTATTATATGGAACATGGCCACATTCGATTCTCGTTAAGCCATGTTTGTCTGTGTACAAAGGCTTCCTTTGGCCCATGTTGTTCCATGGAAACTGTGACCTGTCCCTGGCAGACCCTGCTGACGCACGTGATGTGCACATGCTTTCCCCCTGTACCCTGGGGTCAATACCACATCCCTTTCATTGGATTGTGGGATCCATGCACATCAATTTATTTTAAACAGCCTCAGCAATTTTAACATATTGTATGATTAGGGAGGATTGATAATTAGATTTGATGGTTCTCCTATAACCACTCTATTATACATATCTAATATTTTTTTTATTAAAATATCTATTATGTAACCTAAAAGTTGTTTTCAAAATTGATGAAATATCATTTAATTTATAATTTTACAAAATTATTTAATAACACGAAACAATTCCACACATTGTAACATACCCGTTATTATGATGAAAAGTATTGGATCGTTAATGTTACCGTAGGTGGACTTAAAATTTCACCATATTTATAGGAGTAATAAAGAAAAAAAATCTAACCTGTGACAATATATCAAAATGTTTATTATTCAATTTAAAAATTGACTCAATAGTTAATAAAATTTATTCAACTTAAATAATCTTATAAATTTATAACTTAATAATGTGAACAGTCCTACGAACAATAATATTTTTTAATTTTTTTAATTTTTTTTTTCTTGCAGCTAATGACAAAAATGTTACTGTCTATAGCTTCTTTTCAGCATTAGGCTCCACCCACTGCACCAAAAACATATTATTGTCTATAGCTTCCTTTTGGCGTCGGGCTCCCACCACTAAAAAGATAGGATGGTTAATTATTACTGGGCTTGTAATTACATTGAGAGATCTGGAATCTAATCACAGATACTTGATAAGCCACCACTCAACTTAAATTACAAAATGTCAAGGAAAGGATACAAATCACTGTCATCTTCCTTTGTATTCATCTTCCTTTGTATTATCTTTCTGCATAAATCGCGTCGAGAGACATGTTTGGTTCGTGCAGAAACTAGGTAGAGTGACATTAGTGCAAATTACGACTTTTGAGCATGCGACAAATCTCTAGGAAGAAAAGATTGAGGCCTCGCTGGGTGGTCCTTAAATTTTCTCCATTTTTCTGGTCCCTGTCTCCTTGTTGTTCGTTCTTGAGCTTTCACTAATATTCTTTGAAGGACTTTGCTCGCAAAGAATTCAACGACCAAGAAAAGAGGGTAACTTTGTTTGTTTTTCCCTTGAAACCGGTTTCTAAAAGATGATAATATATTCTCAAAAGAAAATCACAAAGAATAAACACTTTTTATGAAACTCAATTAACCATAAAAGAGTCACTTTTTTTGAAGTTTTGTTATAATGCTTATATCTTATCTCAAAAGTTATCTGAAGAGAAGGAGACTCTTGTACCTTTAAGCTTTATATAGGACTTTTCCTTAACAATGTAAGATAGATGCTTACCAATTTCAACATATGTTCTCATTACAATAGTCTAATCTCAACCATCGTATGATGTCACTTTTATTGTGTAAACTTTGAGATAAAGGCCTTAAGAAAGACCAAACTCTAAGGGAAGAGAGTACTCTACATTTAAGCTTCACTCCAAGACATTTTTTTAGTGATATAGGCCTACCTTAAAACACTTCATCATACTCTTTCACAGTAATAATTTGAGTCAGACTATGTCGCAATATCACTTTCGTTTTGTGGACTTTAGGCTAGCACGTATAAAACTTAATCACTATTTAGGAGAACATATCGATTTCAAATAGCGTTTGATTGCAAAACGGAAGGAAAGTCTTTGGGCCACATCATTTCAGCAACGACGGCAGAGAATGTTCATAAACAACATCATCACCTTCCCCGTGATATGCAATGAAACTCTGTCCGCTTTCCGGTTGCACTTGTTGACTTCGATGGCATCATAGGTTGTCGCTGCTAAGGAATTTCTGGGAATCACTCAAAATGCAGTCGTTCTTCTGCAACGAAACAGTGCTCATGTAATCATGGGGAGTTTAATCCACTGAGGGGGCATTCCCAAAATTGGAAAAGGGAATAAGGAAAAATGTTGTGATGATCAGGTACGCAATTGGAGTGAGTGCATTCACACTGGGCTACCATGTTGCGATGGTGGAGGTGCTTTTCGTGCTCAAAAGAGGTGGATACGACAAATATAGATCCTATCTAGGAATTGCAAAGACGTCAGAACATCTTAAAGTTAGTCAAAAAGATGGAAGCAAGCTCCAGGGACGGCACGTAAAGCTGCACCAACGTTGATGTTGATGTCTCTAAGGTCGTGTATACTAAGTTACCTGTATATTGATATATTTACTTTAAGAAAGAAAAAAAAATTTGAAATTATACCAAAGCTCAAATTCTATAATCCTTACATACATATCTCTTCTCATCTTTTACAAACTAATTTTCAAGAAAGAATTGAAGGGTCTAAGATAATGTAAAGATTATGATATTGACAAAATGAAACAAACTAATGGATCATGAGCAGAGTTAACAGGCATTTGTAAACTACAATCATTTATGGATTATGAGTTGGCTTATCATATGAGGAACCCCTGGAAATAGCAAACCAAGTTCTGGTTCTAGACTGATGGTTTGTGAGCTTACAACAGTAATGGGCCCTTCTACAGATCGAAATGTGTTGAATTCGCCAGAAAGCGAATTTGCGGCTGAAAAAATCCTGGAAACTAGAGGGATTAGGGAAACATCAAATTAAGGAGATATAGAGGGAGTTAAAGTCTACTTGGCCTTGTTCATATCCGCACTTGAGTGTCCTCAGAAAATCTTGGGGGATTTGAAAGCTAAAAAGCCTCATGACAGCCTCCTCCCTGGTGGGGTAAGCTTACAGAGAATGGATTCTGAAGATCCTAATTTCGCCACCAATGGCGTATTATTTAGCAGAAGCGACAAAAATGGGGAACTTCATGACGTGAAAAATCAAGTCGGATTAAACTGCCTTTATATATCCCTCATCTATAGGTCAATAAAAATACCAAGAAAAGAAAATGAAATGCGTTTGGAAAACAAACACTCGAGCTACTGGCTTACTAAAAGTTATACCATTAATGTCGCCATCATCACAAATTGAAAAACAACAACTTCATCTGCCACCAAAATCTCAACAATAATGCGGTATGCAAGCTAAAAAGCGCCACACACATCCATCAAACTAGCACAAGCACAAATATCCATAGGTAAAGCTACTTGACCTCAGATTGCAAGAGATGTACATCACAATCGGAAGCAATAACATGAGTTCAAGTGCCTATTTTTCTATTATTCTAATAGACCACTGACGACAAGGACACCGTTGTTACTAATATGGCGCTACTCCTGCCAATGCTGCCTCTATTCCTGCACAAAATAATTAAAAGGAACAATGAGTTATAGATATAGAAAATGCATCACAGAAGTATCACTGTAATAGATTTAAGATAGAGGTCGGTCCCTTATGGATTTCAAGTAATAATAATATAGAATAAAGGGGCAAAAGCACTGAAAGACAATATTGAAGGTAGCCAAATTTAAGCAGCAATGTGATGAATCACATTGACATAGTGGAGTTCAGAAACAGATGCAAAGTCAGGTTCATGGAACTCTGAGCTGGAGTGGCATATTGTCCTCATAACTAGTCAATTCACAATCACGTCCTCTGAGCATATATTTCGAGGGTATTATGTTCTTTGCGTAAGGAGTTCATACACTAGGAATATGTGCATCTAAATATTCTCTTGCTACCATTCTGATCTACTCAGCTCACTTGCACACACCAGTCCAGGACATCAAGCTCGTGGCTTCGCTCTTGTTTTGTCTCAGAAATGATGATGGTAAAAGTGCAACAGCTTTCTTTCTTTTGACACATGCAAGCTATGCAACAGAATGCTCCTGTGATGGCATTGTCAATACAATCATGTCTTGGTGCTTAATCTTGTCTAATACTTAATTAGTGGCACTCCTGCAAGGACACCGATGCTTGATTTCCTGAGCAAGCATAAGAAAGAAGAGATGGTTATTAATCTAGCTGGCATGGTACCGTTCAATGATCAACTTGTGTACATGTCCGGTTGTCGCAATGAATACTAGAGATGTTAAATAGCTGACTACCAGATCCAGCCAACTAGAACCAACCAAAACCAACCAAGTCGCTGGTTCCACTCATGCTGGGATCGGGCCTAAAGAAAATCTCATTTCTGAAAGGGAATTGGTTTTGTGGTTCCTTTTATCAGGTAAACTGATCCATACCAAACCAGCCAAACCCTCCTACCCGACATCTTTTTGTTGTCAGTAGAAAATGAAGAACAAAACAATACTTTCTATGTGAGTAGAAGATAAAACCCAAAAATAAGTCTACTCGAGGATTCACAGGACTCGCTACTAAAACGTGAGCTCCACATTTTCATTTTTCAGTCAACTCATTAACCGAAGCAAGGGACAAGACAATCACAAACCTTTGCTTCTTCTTCGATCAACAACAACCCCCTGCACCCCCACCCCCCACACACAACAAAAAACAAAAAACAAAAAAACAAGAAAACAAAACCCAACACTCAGAGACTCAAAAATTGCCTCCTCCTATACATATCACTGTGTGTCTCATTACTAAAATTTGGCAATTCCTTTCAACATTTTTCTCTTATTTTATTTCCTTTTTTCCCTTCTTTTCCAGCTTAATCAACCTAGCTGTCTAACTGCTGACTGAAACTCTAGTTAAAAAGCACAGCTCTTCTTTGGGATTTTGGGCTCCTGACCCCTCTGTCTTGGTTTGGAAGTCAGGGATGCTTCCCTCCATTCTGTTAACATTAACCTAAGCTCCTGATGAATACTTGGCCATTCAACTATTCTAACTAACATGAAAGGGTAAATAAGAAAGAAGAGACCTATAGAAAGGGAAAAAAAAATGCATTATTAGTATTAAGTAGCAGTTTGACACCAAAGGAACAAAGGTATCGTTTCATTCGCTAACAACATTATGGACATAAAATGCACAAGACGAAATTATACATATATATGCATTATAAATTGCACCTATGTAGAAAGGAGTAGAACTGAAATACCTTTTCATCATCGTCATCATCGTCGTCCCCACCATCTTCTCTGTTCTTCTTGAGACGGGTAGTACCACCCTCTTTGCTTATGGGTAACTTCATTGCTCCAAAAGGCGTGTCCACATCGATATTTCCTTTCATGGTGTATCCGGTACCTTTTCCTCTGATCATGTCCCAAAGTGCTGAGCCAAAGTCCTTAGGCTTGAAGGTGATGGGAATGTCCATATAACTGATTCCACTTTTTTCAAGTTTTTGTGATTTTGTAAGCTCTGCACCTCCAATGCTCACATCACACAGCCAAAGCTCATAGTCTAGTGCATTGAGAGCCAAGTCAAAGTCATTTTTATTTTCCAGTTTCAGATGAAGAATTGCAACAGTTTCTTCAAATGAGAACCTTTCAAATTTTATTTTTTCAACATCAATGTCAGGCTTGTAAGGTATGGGGATCTCTCCAGTTTTTTCAAGTGGTAGAGTTAGTCTACCAAAAACTGGCACGTCCACGATCAGGTCAACCTTGACCTTGTAAGGAATAATGCTTCCAGGCTTAATATCACCATATGTATTTTTTATGTCATCATAAATCAGAGTAACAGGTATTTTGACAGTCTCTTCACCATGTGCATGAATTGTCCCAGCATCTGGGATCAACCCTGAAATTAGTTTTCTTCCATCACTCTCAATCAAGTAGTTTATGTCAATCAGAGGGATAGGGACGGGATTTGGGTTCTTAATGAGAACATCAACAACAATCTCCACCTTCTTCAGATTGATGGAAGGGATGTGAAGCCCTGTAACATCTGCAGTTGGCTTCCCAAATCCAATAGCGCCCTCAATCTTCTCGCCAATGTCATGAATGAAATCCTTCACCTTCTCAATGAATCCACCTTTTCCTTCCTCTTTGTCATCTTCCTTGTGCTCTTTGTCCTTAACATCCCTCGCTTCTTCCTTGTGCTCTTTGTCCTTAACATCCCTTGCAACAACTTCTGGCTCATCAGATGACGCCATGCCTTTACAGCATTGTGATTCCAGATGTCAGTTTGTAGAACAACCAGGACAAAAGAAGCAACAAATCAAGTAGTAAAATGGGCAGAAAAAAATTAATGTAGTAGAGGAAGTGCCCTTGCGTTAGTGATCACAAAAGGAAATTCTACAAAAGCAGCAAAGCTAATCACATGAAAAGGCTATAGAAGTAGATAACTAATATATACATAAGAATACAGATATTACTCTTTTATTGAAAAAGAATCAAATTAGGGCTTAAAGTTCATTGCTGCTCTGACAACTGAAATGCTTCTGTCTATCTAAAGGTTTTAACTAGCATTTACGTTACCGTCAAACATCATCGAGGTAGCATTTTATTATCTAATCATCAGTTAGAAACTCATATTGAAGAGTACTCCCCGGTTTATACAGGTCGCATCCAGTGACTGGAGTTATCACGAGGTTCTGCCCTATTTCTTTTCTTTTCTAAAACTGAACATAAAATCAATCCGAAACGCCCCAGTTTTTGCTGATCCGACTTGCCAATGGAGATTCAAAAAGCTAAAACAGATAACAAAGGTTTGATCTAGCTACTTTAAAGTCAAGGATCTGCAAATATCATTCATCCAACTTCCAGAGCAACACTCAAATCAACAACTAGTTACACATAGCAACTAAAATACAGCAAATACCTACAGAAATTCCGACCTCATTCATTCTTACATACTAAAACACTTAGAGTGAGTAGATCAGAGAGCGAGATCTAGATCCGCGGAAAACTGCATTACGATCAGAGCTTGAAAATGAAGCATCAGATCAGAATCAACAAACTCAAAGAAAAAAAAAAAAAGAAAAGATCTCTCCTGAAACCAAACTTGGATCACAGCAATGTACGGGTTCTGATCACAAAAACGAGCCCCAAAACAACGAATCCGAACACATAATCAGAAGGAAAGCACAGGAAATGCGATTTCATGATCCAAATTTACCTGGAAATCGTTATGAACTTTGTTGTTTAGCTTTTGGATTTTGGTAGAGTCCAGAGACAGTGCAAATGATAGAACTGTGGCCAGATAGCTATGACATGATATTTATTACAAGGATTGGGACACGTGGCAACCATCGTTATGACCGGCCGCGTTGCCGTCTTAGTTACGACTAAAACGATTACGCGGCAACTTCTGCCTTTGTATTAGTGGTCAGCTTTCAGTTTTCTGTTCCACGCGCCTGTCTACTTCTTCACGCGCTCTTTATCCAAAGTTTATTCAACCATCTTTTATAATTAAAAATTCAATAAAAAACAAAAATGTAGTAATTAAATAAATTTACATCAGTAGACTTAAGAAAAATTTTATTTATGTTGAGAATAAAAATCTTCTATAAAAAATTTTAAATAAAATTTAAATGTATCAATTTATGAATTAATTTTTAAGTTAAACTATAGATCTATCTTTAATATGTTACTAAAATCAAAATGGATCATTTTTAAATCTTATTAAACTTTGAGCATATAAAATGAGTTTGTGTGTAGGAGTATTCTTTCTATCTCGTTTAGCCTTGAACTTAAGACATACTTTGTATGTAAAGAAATGTTAAGATGAAAGTCCAATGTGAAAAAAAAATATATATAAAAAAATTAGATATTGTTTAAGTGTAAAAATTGTTCCATCAACTCACAAGTTAGCTTTGAGCTTATTTTTTAATGTTTGAAAACTTGATTAATGTAGTAATCTCAAAATAAAATTTTGATCATAATTATACTTTCTTATGATGTTGAAGACTAATATTTTTACTAAATCTTTGTGTAACTCTTATTTAATAATTTTATAATAGACATCAATCATAAGCATGAAATCTTTGCTACTTTATTACAAGAGATGTACTTGCTAAAGGGATGACCTTGAGTTCAACTCAAGTGCTTGTTTATCTTTTATTCTAATGGATCATTGCTGATGAAGAGACCAGAGTTATTGATATTGTAGCTCATGCCAATGCATCCCCATTCCTACAAAAAGCAAATTAAAAACAATGAGTTAGGGATAAGAAAATGCAACGGATGATTGTATCTCTCACAAATATGAATTGGATTTTCCTTACTTTTCTATTAAGAATGATCTAAGTTATATGATCTTGTTTAAATCATACTTCTAATTTTTTTTACAATTAAATACATTTATGTTTATTAGTAGCCAATTTTAAAGGAAAACAAAGTCAACTTTAACTATCATTTGGTCATTTAACTATTACTTATTATACATATATGATTTAGATAAATTCATAAAGTGAAGCTCAAATGAAGAAGAAAAATTTTAATTATTGAACTAGCTTTTAAGTTATACTTTTACATTTTAAATCCTAAAGTTAATGATGCTTGGTGTGTTAGATGACAATCTCATATCAGTTTCTATTTTTTTTTTCTACAAATGTACTCAAACTCCCTAGATGTCAAAGCTAAGATCAAGAGGAACAAAATGATGTACCCAATAAATACTACTGTTCTTTCTTCTGCCCTTTGTAGAAGTAGATAGGCATCACCACCGGCCCAAATTTTGTGTTCATTGTAACACTTCCTTCCACGGAGCATCCAAAGCATTTAAAATGTCCTATGATATCACGAACTGCCATGGTAATGTTTATAGGCCTACAGGTGATGGGAACTTTGATGCAAGTCATTTCCCTTCCATGAACCTTGAAGCCCTTAATTCTGGCAATGCAGTAACTATTCACCAGAACACTAAGGTCTAGTGCATTGAAGGTCAGTGGAAAGGCATCTTCATGTTCCAATTTCAGATGAAGAACCACCTCAGTTTTGTTCCAAGAGGGGATCGGAAGTTCAAAATCTTCAAGATGAATCACAGGCATACGAGGTATTGTGATGTTTCCGGTTATCCCAGCTTTTATAGTTCGTCTACCAAGAACTGGCAGGCTCAGGGTCAGGCCAACATGAATCCCATATCGGATTGTGCTTCCAACCTTGATATCATTATACATCTTTATAATGCTTTTATAGACAAGAGTAAGAGTAAGGAGCATAGGCTTTTCACTAAGTGCAGGAATTGAATTTTCATTACTAGTCTTTTCATAAGTTATTTCAATTGTGCTATTCTCCAGCGACCCTTCAAAGAGTTGCCTTCCATTATCGTCAATCGAGCAGGATATGTCAACCAGAGGCAGAGGGATGGGAGTCGGGTTCTTAATGAGGACATTAATGCCGATCTTTACCTGCTTGAAATCGACGTAAAGGAAGGTAAACCTTTTAACTTCCACTTGCCTCCCACATGAAATAGCCTTTTTGATCTTGCTTGCCATTTTAATGCATCTACATGGTGCCATTCCTTTACAACCCCAAACCATCAGTCTACGGAACAAGCAACATATTAAGTAGAGAAAATGGGCAGGACAAAGTGAATAGCATGGAATGCTTGCACAAGCATCTACACCACAATCCAACTAAATTAACCCCTATAGAGTGAAGAAGGCCTTTTGACATAACAATTAGGGATTACTACAATCTACATCCCGAGTTTGAACTATGGTGTGAGCAAATTTTAGTGTATGTCCAATTGGGTGTCTGTCATGATATGAAGGGCTCCAAAGATCATAAAGGGTGAGAATGAGCTGCTAGAGCCAGGGCCATTAAGGTGTCAAATGCAAAGCATGGTGGAGTTTGTCATGGTCTAAATAGATTGATCCCTGACCATCTTTTCTTTTGGCATGATAGTTATGAGTATTATCATTTTTAATTGTAAGACTCTTTGTTCAATAAACTATTCATGTCAAAAACTTCGTTACATCCCATCAACATACCGTCTAACACTTGTAAGATGGTTCAAATGATTACTTTCCCATGAAAAATGAATCAAGCAAGTTTATTTCTATTCAGAAGTAGAAAATGCTTCATTTTCTTTAAAGGTTTCAGCTAGCGATAATATCAAACATACAAATTACCAAGGAAGCATTCTATTATCTAATCATTTGTTTGGCTTTTTAAATCTCTATCGGCAACTCGAATAATTAAAAAATGGCGCAATGTTTAACTAGTTAAAAAAAAAATAGTAAAAAAGAAGAAGTGCAATACCTTTGTTAGGTCGTAGATCCTAGATGCTACCTGCCGCAGCCACTACAACACAGGAGAGGAGTGCTTTGGTATGGCTTCTCTAAAGATCAAGACCCGAAATTATCAGTCATTCGTCTTATGTTTACACATAAAAATGAAAACGCGGCAAATCTATAAAACTTTGGGACTTTATAATTAAAGTTGTTGAAACGATCGTGTTTCTCGTATACCAATTACGATACTATTCTTTACTTGGAGAGATTATGATTCCAAAAGACAAGTGATGCTTGAGATGCAAAGATTATGTTCGATTTTAGACCTGGTGTTACTCTATGTTGAGCACAAGATGCTTTTAAGAAACATTGATTGGAAACTTGGAATTCTATTGGCTTTTTCATTACGATGATAATAATCATTCAACTTCAATGATAACAACATATGCTGACACAAAAATAAAAAATACATTGAATGTGTAAAACTTCTTGACATTTTAATTAAATTTATTGAAACTATTATGTTTCTTACGTATCTATTAATAATACTCACTTGTAAAGATTATAATTATAAAAGTCAAGCAATGCTTGAGACACCAAAACTATGTTCAATTTTAGATATGATGTTACTCTACTATAAGCATATGACACTTTTAAGAAACCTTGATTAGAAACTTGGAATTCTATTGAATTTTTGGTATGATGGTAGTGCTTTGATTTAGCTTCTAAAAAGTTCAATATGCAAAATACTAGTCATTCAACTTCAAGGGTAACACTAAAATCAACATGTGTTACACATAAAAATGAAAACACAACAAATATGTAAAACTTGTAGACTTTATAATCAAAGTTGTTGAAGTTGTCACATTCCTCTTGTATCTATTACTATTCCTTATTTGTAGAGATCATAATTTTAAAAGGCAAGTGACACTTGAGATACCAAAATTATGTTGACTTTTAGACATGGTGTTATTCCACGTTCAGCACAAGATGCTTTTAAAAAAGGTTTATCAACTTTGAAAGCAATACTCAATCAACATATGTTTCTACATAAAAATTTAAGCAAAAGAAACATATAAAATTATTAATCTTGATAATCAAAGTTATCAAAGTTATTATACTCTTTTAGTTTGTCAAAATTTTGTGAGACAAACATACTATACACACAAATATATATATATATATCTCACAAGAATTATGTTTAATTTTGGATAGAGTGACACTTTCCTTCAACCATGAGATGTTTTTAAGAATTTTGATTGAAAACTTGGGATTCTATTATTTTCTCATTATGACTTTATAAAACATTTATGGGAATTGGTAAAAAAAAATAGTTATTTATATAATAAAGAAAGCTTCAATTTCTATTTTATGACAACTTAACTTTTGTTTTATTACACATGTACATAAAATGGCTTATCTTTATTCTTTGCTTGAAACACTTATAATCTTAAAAAGGAAGCAATACGTCCATAATAATATGCAATTTTATATGAAGCGACAGTCCACCTCTTGCTTAAGATGCTCTTAAGAAACTTTGATTGCAAACTTAGAATTCTACCTTTTTTTTTAGATGGGTAACAAGGGATTCGCGGTGTCTCGAATATTTGCCGTTTAGATAGAGAACTGCCAATTGCTACAATTGAACTACCAAGCGACCATGGTGTAAAGTTGTTTATCTGTAATTGATGCCATCAATATATCTCAAGAGGGAAATCTCTAGAGACTTTAATAATTACTATTAAGTAACTCTAATTCAACCAAAATCAATCATACAAATCTGTATTTTGTTTCACTTCTTTTGGGGAATGAAAACTATTCCAACAAAATTTCACCTAATTCAATTGCTTGACAATGTTTCCTATCTCTCTTCATGCAATATTGGCTTTGCTTTCACCCAAGCAATCTTTGAGAAGTTCTCTTAGGTATTCTAATTGCTCGGAGCCACCTTGGAGTTCCTCCCACTAGAAAAGATATATCACCAAAGCCAGATGATCAGTTGCTTTGAAGAAAAATAAAAAAATAAAAAGCATAAAAAGCATAAAAAGGAGGGAAAAAAAGAAGAAAAAGAAACAAATGAACAGACAACCGAAAAATGAATTTCAACCACCTTATCAGACAAAACATGTGACAGACAGTAAGCATTGATGAACCTGAGTTGAATAAATAGAACAATACTGAGGCTTACATAATTATCATGAAATGGTCACGAACCCCAAAAATGTTTGGAAGATATTGGGGACACAATAATTGTCTTTGTTCAAGTCAAGGCAGCCATTATTCATGGTCAGAGATATCTCTCAATCAAGAGACGCGGGCTGTTTTTGGGCACTAAGCCGTTTGGTAGACAATGTTCAGTCTTATCAATTTGGAACAACAGCACTAACATGATGGCAAGAGTGATAAAAACACATGAGTGTTTAACGTGGATTAAGAGTAAAGAGCTTTAGCCATGGAATAGACACCTTGTATAGAATGGCAGGCCACTGAATATCCATGGCAAATTAGCCAATAAGAAGCATTACCAAATAGAGAAGAACAGTTACTTTTTTAACTGATGCTGGGAAATGACTTCATATCTTTAGACGGGAAGTACATGTCCAAGAGGCTTGGAAATCACAAGAAGGATCTTAAAAAAATAGCCTTTTTCTTGCTCCAACCCAACTTTTGGACATTGAAATCTAATTAAAAGCAGGCACCTTTCTTGTTCTGTTCGACCTTAAAGACTTGGGAAATTATAACAACAAGCGTCTCTTCAAACCTTTGTATGATGGGTTCTGGTGTCTGGTGGTCAGGTTCAAGAAACTACATATGTATTTTAGGATTTTCATCAAAAGAGCTTTTGGTTCCTGCTGTATGGCTTCTTTAGCGTGGGCAAATTGTATCCCTATTTTTATTCAGCAATATTTACCTTCGATCTTTTCATTTTAGTACACAAATTCAGTAAAGATACAACTTCGCCCACCACAATATTAACTAAATAAGAAGTCAAGATAAGATGGCTTGTCCAATAAAAGTGAAACCATACACAACCAAGTTAAGCCTTGGTTTGAACTACAAGATCCATATTCACACAGCCTTGATAAGTTCCATTCCTACATAAACGCCATTCCCTAGGTCTGGGACCAGATATAGTAGTCAAAAGTACATTCAATGACAAGTGGATTTGGCTGCTCTAGTTGGATGTTCATGTATATGAACCTCTACTCATGTCATTTTGTGTGCACGTGTAACAAATAGTAAACAGCGTAGTTACTCACAGGTGAAAGGCAAAGTAAAATACATCACATCTATTAATCTGTACACACTAATAGATACTCATCTCATTCTGTCAACAATTGATACACCTATTGTTCTTCCTTCGATAATTTTAATGGAACTCATATTTTGCCAGACCCACTGTTCATTACTTCCTTCAATACCTTTCATCCACATCAAATGTCAAGTTGATTGAAGATGAGAACTGTTCCGTAGATACAGTGCAGAACTTGAGGTTTATAAAGTACATGTAGTGATACATGCTTCAATTCACAGGAGTATATGCAGGCATGCATGTGTTCATACAGTGCACTAATTTTTCAAATCTATTTAATGTCAAGCAGGCTACCAAGTCATGCATATAGTTGAGCCAAGAAAAGTATCTTAAAAGTTTTCACTGGTATCAGCATTCTTTTCTTTTGGTTGAAGTCTTCTCACAATGACTTGGTATTTGTTTACCGCACCATCTAAACCAAGTTAAGTGCATGTCTCCTAAGCCAATGAAATCATGGAAGTTTCGAAAGAAACTAAAACTTGGAAACTGACCTCTTGATGAGGCAATGAATAGACCTTCCAACCAGCAGCAGTCATGTAGCGGCGCTTCAGCTGGGTATGTCCTAGAGGTGCTCCTGAAGAGATGAAGAATAAGGAATTCAAATGAAAGCTAAAATCGTTATTACGGGTGGTCCAGTGGCTTATACAAATATCAGCGGGTTGTATCACACAAGGAGGAAGTACCCACCAGTATTCCTTGAGAAATGAGTTGGCCCATCAATCTCCAAAGCAACCTTCTTATCAACCAGCACTGCATCCAAAGTATACCCATCCACAACATATTCTCGGACCCAATCAAGGCCAGTGGAGAAAAGAAGATGAGCGACCTCCTTCTGAAATGATGAAGTAATTTTTTTATTGAACCTCTTAGTCTTTCTTGCACGAGCAATTTTCTCCTCAAGAGCATCCCCCAAAGATAACTGAAGATGTGGGCATTCCAGCTTCAAGCATTGGTTCACAAGATGAACTTGGGAAGCAAACATGATATCTTCCCTATACAGCTCTGAAATCCTTTGCTCCTCAAAGTGGCTCAGAGTTCTCCATACATGAGAAAAGAAATTACGGTCCAGTTGTCCTAACACAGCATATGACCAAGCTATATTCCCAAGCTGATCTCTAATGAAACGGAGGATAGGAGATCTTAAAACCTGATCAAATCCAAGATCTGCACTGTTGTCCCCACCACTTTCTTCATTTATATCTAATTTTTCTTTACTTAAACAGCATTCAAATTGGTTAGCATCCACGAAGACATTATCTAACGATTCAAGCAAAGAGTCAGCAGGCTCATACAAAGAAGCAAAAGCCCACAAGACCTGAGCAAGTTCCTGCTCTTGGAAAGTGTGAATTATATCCGATGCCCTTTTTGACAATTCTGCAAAGAGCTCAGGAGCAGAATGCTGCATTGAGGCAAAAGCACCAGCAACGTTAGCAACATTCTGAGAATTAAACTCTCCAACTTTGGTCAAGGCCACCTCTGCAACTCTATCCATTTCTGATAAATAAAGCAGCTCACCCCCAATCTTGGACAATGCCCAGGAAATATTCGAGATACCTTGAGCTGAACATTCTGGGAGGGCTTTCATTGCAATGCCCACAAGCATAGACATCTCTCTTTGACGAGCAAAAGACAGCCTACGCGTTTCCATCATTGAAACCTTCTCCATGTTCTTAGCAATACGATGAAGAGCAGTGGAAATGTTCAAAGGAGAGAGAGGCGAGGGGCTCAAGCCCTTTCCAACAGCCATGATTATCTCGGCAGTAACCTCCAACACTTCCTCCGCAGTCTGAGCTTCAACAATAGATTTGTTTAAATTAATTTCTTTCCTGCGATCGGAGGGCCCTGAAAATTGGGATAGCCTCTGAACGAATTCTTCCATTGACTTCTCCTTCTTTTCTATGAACATCCCACCGGCCATCATACTCACCTTCCTCCTTAGTTCATCAGTACCATCAACATTTCCCATATCTTGCGATTCCAATCCATCCTCCGAATCACTAAACAAATCATCTTCAAGTTTCCTATTACTCTTTTTGTTTTCAACCTTCTTGTTCTTGTTCTTCTTCTTCTTCTTTGTCTTCTTCACAGTGATCAAATCTTCCATCGTACGAGTCAGGCCCCTCGCCTCAATTGATTTCAGGGCAACTTTTCTCGCCTTCATACACCAATCCATCCCAACAGAGTCGTCGAGCAACCTCGATTTCTGTGGTTTTTTCCTTTTCTTGGGAGGTCTAATATCTAAAGGATCAAGCTCCCCGAGGAATTCTAATTCCCAGTCCATATCACGTTCTTTCTTACCATCTTCATCATCATCATCATCATCATCATCAAGACTCAGCGAGCTAATAGCTTGACTAACTCTACATAGATTTATGCAATTTCTTCTCAGAAAACCAAGCTCCGGTCTTGGAGCAAAAAACCCAGTTCTTAATTTTACTATTGGAAGCTTATGAACTACTTTCCGATCAAAAAAGAAGAGCTTTGAGCAACTTTGATTTGGAAATGTGTTTAACAACGCTTCCATTCCTCCTTTCCTATATCTGTATATACATATATTTCTCTGCCGCTATGGCTACTGCTAGCACAAAATGTTGAGAAAGTGAAACATACCCACTAAAGAAATTCCACCGATAGTTAAGAAAACTAGACCATTAAAACCAAAGATGATTCCTTTCCTCTACGTCGTGTGATACTTTTTACAAGGCAGAGCTTGCACCAGAGCAGAAGTTTCAGAGTCACCAGAACCGCACTGAGCCCACCGAACAGGATAAGAGAACGGCGAAAATATAATGCAGTTAACGTTCCAAACGGTGTCGTTTCCTTCACACCAAAGTTTGTTAATCCTACTTCCCCCTTTAACAAGATGATGGGATTTTCCCTTTCCTTTTTTTTTTTTTAACTCTTTTTCATCTTCAACTTTTTTCATGTGGTGTAGAAGGTAGGTATAATAATTGTGTAATAATGGAATTAACATTCTTGATATTAGTTGTCTCAACCTTTTGTAAAATACCATTTGTGTACAAAACAAAAATCATACATCAAAGGATATAATTTTTGTAATTAAGGTTAAATGAAACAAACAATTCTCTAACTCTTAAGCTAACTTTTAAGTTAATTTTTAAAATTTTTTAACATAGTATTGAAGTTTAAGTTGAATTTTACCCTCTCTATGTAACTTCGAGCTCAACAATGTTCAATATGCAAAAGAGTATGTACAAAATGAAAGTTTCATGTTAGAATGTAAGATTAATATGGTGAGATTTAAATCAAATGAATTTTAATTATTAAATTAACTTTTAAGTTTGGCTTTTAGACCTTCTACTACTATTTATTAAGAAAAATTATATGGATATAAAAAAAGTATGTATGTTTTATTTTATTAAAAATTTCTAAATATAATTTAGGTAATGTAAAACAACCCATACCATTTTTGATATATTCTCTTGTATCCAGGACATGTAGTAGGCTTCACCATGGAAGTAATATACTCATATGCAAATCAATTTAGGCAACAAACTTAATGTTAAGTAACATTCTCGAAGTTTTGATACAATATTAAAATAATTTATTTATGTCTAAAAATGTGATTATAACGAAGAAAGGTATATTTTATTCTAAACAGTATTCCTAAAAAAGTAAATAAATTATGGAGTAAAGAAGTAACAATTATGCCAATTTTATGTAAACTTGAAGCTAAAAAGGAAGTACAAAAATGAAATGATGGAGCATTGCAAAAGGGCCAAGTTAGGCGTATAGTACACATTTCCTAAAGCTGGCAAGGCTTTTTATGGCGCTATAGATATCGATGTACATTTGGCTCCTAAGCTACATGAATGGTTCTCTTATTTTCTAAATAATAATAAATCTTGTTTAAAAATATTTATGACTAATAACTCTCATAATATGCTGCCATTAGGAATCACAGCACCAGGAAGAACAACCACAATTCCTCCATTGATCACGTAGCCATTAGCTTCATTGTTCCTTTCTTGGACATTGTCTCTGTTAATAATCTGAAAAAAAGGGCAGTACATTGCATATTAGTAATGTGGGGGAGGCCTCTGGTTTGAGCAGGTAAGGTAAAATGAAGTATAGAGAAGGAAAATAAAGTATTAATTCCAGTGCAATTCAATCTAAAAACTTCACTATTAAGTATGTGCATATTGCATACAAGTAATAATAGTGCAGGTATAAATGAAAAGTTTAAAAATAATGTGAATTGCTTCATAGTATTTAAATGATGTTTAAAAGCTTCTTCATCCATCCTTTATAAGCAAGAAGTGAACTTTCTTATATGAAATTAGAATTTAAGCTTATAGTTCCTTATAAAAGCCTATAAATCCTCATAAAAATAAAATGTGTTATTGAGTCAATAAGTGACCCTCTTGGATGCACAAAGCCTAAAAGATAGCATTACCCTAGCGGAGAGAACTATAACTCACATTAATTGCAACAGAACATGTTAGGAATATAAGACTTTTGTCCTACATTGTCTAAGTCAAATTGAAAATTATTTATAAAATGAATATGTATTTCATTTTTATAAATATGCCTAGGACCTAAATTTTAAATTTGACATCTCATTTCCTCAAATTTCCTTTACCTAACTATAAAAATAAAAAATAAAAAAATAAAAAAATAAAACTGGTTCTAAGGAAGAAAAAATATTTTCTTACATAAATATTATATAAATGTGGTCGATCCCAAGCTCTATGATAAACTCATGAGAAAGAGCTGGGTGAGTATCTTACATACCAAAACATTCTTCCCGATTCTTGCACTCTTATCTACAATGGCTTTCTTTATTTGAGTATCTTCCCCAATTCCTATGGGAACCTCAACTTCATTTCTGTCTGTGCAATTCCTCTCAATACCTTCCATCTGTTGAGAACAAATTTGCACAATAAATAAGCTTATCTGTTTAAGCACTCCCCAAAATATCAACGAAGTGATGTACAGATCAAAGAGGTTCAGATCTCTCCTACTTGATAGATATCAGAACCCATGATCACTGAATCCTCTATTACTGCCCCATCTCCAATCGTTGTCCTTGTACCAACTACAGAACCTTTGATCCTGCACCTCTACTCTTAGAAAGGCAAAAATCATATCAGAAACAGCATTGAAACAGAGTTTAGAGGAGGAGAAAGCAGTTCCTTACACCAACAATGCAGCCTTCGCCAATGACACTATCTGTTATTACAGCATCTGTCATGTGAGTTGGAGGAAGAATCCGCGGCAAAGTGTAGATTGGAGACTCTAGATCGAAGAAGCTGCTACAAAAGGATGAAGTTTGTGTTAGTTGCAGAGTTGCCCAAATTTGAAGAACATTCACTGGCATTGTACTTGCAGCCTTTCCTGGCATTAAAGTTACTGACTTAAATCCCATGTTTGCTTTCTTTGTGCTTTCCATATTTGCTTGGTAGAATGCTTTAATGGTCTTCATGTCCTCCCAATATCCATCAAAGATGAACGCTTGTAACTGAAAAGAGAAACAACTTCCCCAACATTAATAGGATTCCAAGAGACAAGAAACAAGTGGAAACAAGAAATTTAAGATGGTTTGCATAAAATTAGCTCTATGCCTGCTCTTGGTCGCAGAAATTCTAGGCCATCTCCCACCATTTCTCAATTTGTCTCATCACATTTCATCTCAAATGTTTTTGGCTAGTTTTTCTCATTTTTTATTACAACTTAAACACATGAACATCAAAAATATTAGATCTCACAGTTGAATTCTCATTAGCTCACCACTACATGACTAACTTTGGTTGGTTTAGAGATGGTATTAGAATCAATATGGAATTGTCTCAACCAATGGCTAAACAAGATACACTAAACAATTCCAAACCATGTCATTTTACTAAGATTGTAAGTCTGTCCTTATATGCACAAATCTGATCCATGTATGTCTTGGAGCAAAACAATGTCAATTTGCTCCTAATACTCAAGACTACTCCTTCCACAGTAATGTTACAAAACTAATGAACATTTGGAAACAAAAGTACCATAAAGAAACTGTGAGAATAAATTCTGACCTTCATTCCCATTGACATGGCTCCTGGTATTACTTCGCTTGTAAAGTCATTGACCCTGGGAAAATGTTTTCTTAGAAGCTGAATTATCATGTCTCTGTTAATGAGATATATTCCCATACTTGAAAGTTTACAATAAGCAATATCATTGCATTTTCTTGCGCTTTCCTCCTGAATTTCAGAGTTGAACTTCTCAGAGAACACCTGGAAAAATGATAAAACCAGAACAGAGCAGAGGTCGGTTGATGAAACTTACTGAAACGTAACTGATGGGTGCACTCTCAGACTTCAGTCTAAACTCCAGAACTTGATGTTCAGTATTCACATTCAGAAAGCCATAGCCTGTTTCTTGATCCCTCGAAGCATTCAATGCTGCAATGGTTATGGCAGCCCCATTCTTCCGATGAGCCTCTATAATCTTCTGGTAGTCCATTCTGTAGAGATGATGACCAGGAAGGATCAGAAACTCGGACACCGGATACTCTTCCATAAACCGCAAACATCTTCTAATAGCATCTGCATCTCCCTAATACAGAGAAGTGAATCATGAATGCCGTGTTTGATCAAGTCAATGACTTCATTATAAAGAAGCGTATGCATGTAAACCTGAAACCAGCCCTTGTCTTCAAGGCTCTGAAATGCTGCAATTACTTCTACAAATCCATCTCTCCCAAGACCAAATCCAGAATAAGCTCTGGAAAGGTGGGAATTCAGAGAAGTTGAGTTGCATTGCGTAAGAGCATATATCTTGTTAATGTTACTGTTAATGCAGTTGCTTACAACAGCATCAACAAGTCTATAATTTGCTGCTATAGGAATGGCCCCTTCCGATCTTCTCTTTGTCAATGGATGGAGCCTCGATTCTGGTCCATCGCCAAAGATAATAGCTGCTACATTCTGACATCAATCCATTCACAAAACTTCATTCAGAAACACTCCTTGCTAAACAGAAAACAGGTCAATGACTGTTAAAATTTATGAATGTATTTGGTTATGCATGTATAAACAACATTATGTAAACCATTTAAAGATTCTGAGTAGCAAACTTTAGACCTGATCAGGCGAATGAAAGAGTGAAATGGGACAATGGGATTGCTGGGAATTGGAAATGAACAATCTTGGAGGAAGATTACAATGGAACTTTGAAGAATTCTTTTGACGAACACTTGATAATCCAGTAAATGAACCGTTTGTTTGAGGAATGTGAGCAAGAAAAGAAAGCCGCAATATCACCATGACAACAGGAAGCTATGATATGATGTGCAACTTTTCCTTCCAACAATATGCTGTGATCTCTTCAAGGTGTAATGCTTCTGTTCTCCCCACAGCAGCTGAGATTTAATAGAGAGAATAAGAAGGGAATATTTTGCTTCCTTCTTCCTCATGGCTATGGCAGGGGATATCTTTCTTCCATGTCTTTCGGCTCGTAACAGACCCCCCGACCAAACACTGAATATTTGCTTTTTGTGTGATTCACGAGGTTATGAACAAGAAGATTAGCAACAACAATCTTCTCAGGGATCTTTAATGGGTTTGTAAACTTCGATTCAAAGTTTTCTTGTAGCCTTTTCTTGTCTTTAATATTGCAATTTGTTCACTTTATATTCAATTTAAAAGTCAATTTAAGAATATATGACACATTGTCTATATCTTGATAGTAATATATAGCTCCTTACATTGCAATTAATTATATAAAGAATTGTTATATAGTATTACAGCAATTACCAGATATAATATAATGTCTAGTTATAATTCATATTTGATTCACAAGGGAGCGAGGATAAACTAGTCATTTGGATTGGCATTTCCTACTGACAGTGCAATTCTTGAATTCACTAACATAATATCACAACTCATTACTCTCTTTAACACCCCTATTATAACTAGTCGTTATGATTTGCATCAATGCATTGCCTAGTGGTACTACAGTGATTTGATTATTTAACCATCATAGTCAGGAAGTGTGTTAAATGTAAGCAATGAGACTAATCTTATATTGTTAAAAAAACACATTAAGAATCTTACTTATGTAACAATAGATTTAATTAAATTTTGAATTGACTTCCATGTTGAATAATGAGTCTCTTAGCAATTATTCTTGCATAAGTAGTGATAACTACATATATTATAACTTGAATTCACTAAACTTATTGATTTTCTCATCTCCTTAGTTTTGTGAAAGTTTGGCACAACGACGGTTTTCAAGCAGGGACAATTTGGCGATTTGGCCCCGTAATGAAGCTGAGAGGCTTGTCACCAACGGCGGTCGTTTTGGAATAGAGTGGCGTCGAAGGCAGGGATTTTCTCAAGCTTTTTTGCCTGCAGTGATATTCTTTTAACAGAATAATGGGTTTCCAGAAAAAAAAACACGAGACATGTCTATTAAGAAACGTTAAGAACAAGGTGATTTAGATACGATTAGTCTCCTAATCACCAGGCAAACTGCTAAAGCATTTCCTCTGTGCTTCAGCGTATGTTTTTCGCTGACACGTGGTCAACTCAGACTTCTTTTGGAGCTAAAAGTTTTTGACTGAAGGACCTCACCAAACGTAAAATGAAAATAATACTTTAATTCTCTGAATGCTCCAACAAGAAAGCATTGTTTTCAATTCATGTGTAAGTGTTAAGAATCGTTATTGATAACATGTACATGATAGCAAGAAGGCTTGTAAGGTCAGTCCGATAAAAATAATAATTATTAAAAATAATCTTGTTATATTATCTGTTATTCAAACTTACATCATCTTCAACCTACTGAGTTACAGTTTAACTCTAATATCACTTGTCAGAAATTTAAATTCTATCTTATATGATCAAATCATTCTATTTGCTAATATGAGAGAATAAACATTGTCATATAGCTTTTGAAACTTGGAGGCCAATTGAACCTTTTGTATCGCGGGTAAATTAATTTCATGAGCACCACATTCACCTATGCACCCATTTGCACAAAAATCAGCGCCTAAGAAAAGAACCCACGTTATACCACTTTTCACTAGGAAATTGTTAACATCCTTTAAATGTTTGACCATACTGAAGAACAGGGGAACGGACTGCAAAATTATTTTGATTCTCAACATCTAGGCAGTCTCGGCACCAAGACTCTTTATAGGTGTCTTTAAGGCAATCGACAAAAAACTCATTATTCTTTCGAGTGATGTGGCTATCCTTAGGAAATCCCCAGAACTAAAGATATTCCGGCAGATGACATCTGAAAAAAGACCACGGCCAGGAGAAGAAAAAGCCGGAAATGATACCGATGGCATCCAGTGTGGGGCATGAATTCTATCACTTTAAGTGGTGCTCGAACAAAGAAGCCATCTCAATCTGCAGGAGAAACCAGGTTAATGATTAAAAACTGAACCATCTAAAGCATAAAAGCCACTACGAGCAACGTTAACTAATCAAAAGTAAAGGAGTATAGAGTGAATAATGAGCAAACGAAGAGCTGCATTCAATCACTTAAAGTTCAGATTAAACAGGGTGGAACTACACCCATTAAAAATATTGGAATTGAATCAGATTATTAAGTTCTAGGGTAAAAAAAAAAAGGGAATGATAAAAGTGTCTGTCAAAGGCAACGCTAAAAAATTTTCATCCCAAATTTCCAGTCCAGGTTTTCGAGACCAGAAAGACATGGACGTCAGTGTCAATGTCGAGACTTGGGGACAAAATGAAACTGCAATGTGGTCAGTGAACAATTCTCATGCACATGTATCAGCATTTTGTTGTGGGCAAACTGCCACAAGTGTCATGATTGCCTAAATCTATAGTATATAAACATCTCCCTTAACATATCTATTGTCAGCAAACAATCTAACTTTGATAAGTTGCCAACAAAAACTTTCAGTGTCTTTGATTATCAAGATTTTAAATGTGTAACTCACAAACCCCAATTTTGTAGCCCTAACTCACACCCATTTACAAAAATGCACACAAATGTGTGTTTGTGTGTCTGTCAGTAGGATCTATTGAGTCACAGAAGGACAAAAGTGATATTGCCAAAGATGCTGGAGAAGAGTGGAAAACAATTGAAGTAGGGAAGGATGGACAACTAATGGAAAAACTCGCAAGAAACCAATGTCCTACCACTAATGAAGTGCAGGAAGGTGACAATAAAAATTTCTGTAAACAAAGAGACATGCTGCGCCTTTTTGTCCAAGATGTGGGCAGTATCATGATCACTGGAAAAGTGTAAACACAAACTATAGGAGCACTAAGATCTGTGAAAGGTCATAATGATATCCAAGATCATGATAACGCCCTACTCAGTCAGACTAATGCACTCTCATGGGTCCAACCTAACATGGGCCTACTCAATGCTAAAACTTGTCAGATTGAGCTACCTCAGCAAAGGGGATTTTGCGATCACATCAACAGCACAAACAAGAGTGTCAAATGCAAAGATCCTCACTATGAGGAAACACTAAACAGTGGCTTTTGCTAATGGTGAACCACCAAGTTATTACATAGTTAAGGACAGATGATATACAAGAATCATTAGTGAAATCGGTAAATCAGCTTATTTCATTACCTCTACAGACTTAAATCTATGGACAGAGGAAGGACTAAGAATTCCTCACTTTTGTTAACTGTTATCAAAATTTGGATCTAAACGACCAGTAAGTCCAAATCCTTTTAGAAAATGACATATATTTCGTTAGTAGAGGCTAACCATCCAAAATACAACCATTCAACTACCTCCAATTTCTGATGATAGAATTTTTAAGATCAACTTACGGCTGTCAAAGCAGTCTCAGAACCCTTATTGCCAGATTTACCACCAGCTCGATTTAGTGCCTGAAATAGTTACAGAAGGCAATCAGAGATCAAATCTCATCTGGTTAAAAAACCCAAATTTATTTTAAAAAAATATATAGAGAGATCTATGGTATTTAGATCGACTTGACTGGAAATACTTGAACCATCAAATACCTGGTCCATGTCATCACAAGTCAAGACGCCAAAGATGCATGGGACTCCTGTCAAACCGTACAGGAAACTCTTCAGTTTATTGTCAGAGGCAAATTGGGTGTGAAAGCAAGAACAGAATGACAACGACAATGACAACAGCTGTCGGCCCATTAATGAACTAGATGCGCCAAAAAAAAAAAAAAAAAATTTGTAGGCTGGTTAACAATATAGCAAAAAGGAAGGTAATAAATTAACAGGTGGCTGTACCTTGTCTTGTTCTTTGCCTATAGATGCCATTGCACAACCAGATGCAACCACGCAAATTGAACAAAGGGCAAGTTTGTCTTTCTCTAGGGTGGGTTACCATACTTATGCAGACTATGAACATGTTTCCCAAAATAATGTACTAAAACTCCGCGCATGCAAATTTATGTATGTAATATAAAAAATTTAAAACAGATCTGGGAAATTCCAAGTCATTCTAGACATTTGGGCCAAGTATTTCAACTTATGCCCCTCCCAACCATTGGCTCTGGCTTCACAATTACAGAACAAACCCAATACTACACTGCATCCATATAACTATGAAGTTATTTTACTCTTCATATAAAAATGATAAGGATGGTTAACTAATTCACACTAGAGTAGACTCGAAACACGGACAGGGTCTAATGCACTGAGAAATTGTTTCTCAAATAAAGATGATAAGTGACTTTGATTAGGGGCACTGCACAGCATTTTTCTTTTCCCTCTTATTGCTTTCTCCAGAATAACATCTAGAATAAATTCTTTCCTCCTACATCACCAGAGAGCAATTTCCTAGCCCATGTAAGCCTGTGCATCCATGAAAACAAGAAAACTTGAGCCTTGACATGCAAAGTCAGCTTCCAGTCATGGCAGTCTATACACTCAAGGACTAACCACAACAAAAGTAAGATGCTGCTTTTACAAGCAAAAGGACAGCTCTTATGGGTTCTTTTCATTCATAAATCAAACATGAGGCTAGTGGATTTGAACCCACAACCCCATCTTGTTGGTTGAGGAAGTGGCATTTGTGACAGAGTTCATTGGCATAAAAAAACTGTATCTGTAGTATTGATACGACACATAAACAAGGTGGAAGCAATAATTGAATCATAATGCAAAAATTGCCTTGTTCTGCTACAAAACAAAATTGCTTAAGCCACCAACGCAAAACACAAACCAACCTGATTTTAGACCTGCCGAAAGAACTCCTGATGCTGCTGAATTAGCCACTGCATCATAGTGGGAAGTATCACCTCTTATCTACTTACAACAAAAATGGTTCAAAAATTAGGGTACCTGTTAAGAGGCCTGTCCTTGGCTGAATAACTGGATGAATTTCTTACTGGAGACATATCAAATGAAAAGATTAGAACAAAATGATACCATACCACTGCTCCAATACATAATATCGCATGATATCTTCCTGAATTCCCTAGCCTTTCTGCAACAACACCAATTTCAAAACTACCAGGAACCCATACAACCTGACAGGGAAAGTGAAGAAATATGGCTTGTCAAAGTTTAAAAATGTCAACCAAGTCAACAATCATAACACATCAGATTCTTGTAAGCCTCGATTCATTTATCTAGAAAGTCCAGCAATCAATGATCCTAACTATTCTTCAATGAAACTTGCATGCAATGCTAAGACATGGACCAAAGGACCTTTGCGTTTTCTCTAGAAGTATTTAACAAACTTTAGTTTCGGAAATACCCGTAGCTGATCTGTATGTGTGGGATCAAATTTGTATACGTGCTATGCCCACAAGTAAAAGATTCAGCATAAAAATAATAGCAAGCTCACATATGGTCAGCAATGCGACAGGACATTGAATTTGATATAGAGAATGAGACAAAGGTCTGCATATGCACACAGGTAATTGGTCCATGTGCTTCGAGTGCCAAGATAACAACCTTTAAATATATATATATCAAAAAAGGATTAAAGAAAATACTCGTCAGTGAGGATAGTCATTGGACCTAAATATGACCTAATAATGATTTAGTCTTGTGATCTTGGTGAAACTTTTGCTTTCACGGCAACGACAGAAGATACTAGTCTCAAACCATGATCGGTATGTTTGAAGATATTATGCAAGCAAGTATAACAGCACAGAGTTGCACAAGTACTAAGAGCTATCACAAATAGTTGTTTTGCTCCAAGAGTGGCTACATACGTCAATGTCCTCGTCTTGAACAGAGTAATTCTTGAAAGTAGCCAAAGCTCCCTCTAACAGCTGCTTTGTCACGATCTCATTAAACCGCGCCACAACCTTAGATGACCAAAATTCGATCAAAGATCTTTTGTTGCAAAGAGAACTATTGCTAAAAACAATAATCATAAGAGTGTGCGTCCCATTTCTAATCATCAAACAATTTTATCTCTTTTTTCTTCTCCTTTATTCTGACGTGCAAACGAGAGAGACAGAGGGAGTTATATAAGTGACATACGACTGCAAATCGAAGACCCTGAGTTCTGGTGACGGATCCTATCAGATGCCGAACGGCCGCCGCTTGCACAAAAGACGAGCGGTCGTTCCTCGCAACAGCAATGCCCGAATTCGCTACTGCGAGATTAATTTAATTTGAATAACAACGGATTTCTGAAATTTGTTACCTAGGGGACTTTCGCCGATGAAATGAAGGTACCTTGTGATGAAAAGGAAACGGAGAGGGGCTTGGACTGGCGAGAAGCAGCCCGCGGAAGGAGTACGACGCTACTACTCACACCACTGCCCTGGCGGTGACGCGTGGGCGAGAGAAACGACCGCTGAAGGGGAACGAAACACTCAGCGGAAGCAACTGACGCCATTCTAACTCGAAAACCTGAGAGATTCAGACGAGAAGAGAATGCAAGAGTGAAATTCTTCTCTCGGCAGAACCACCAACTGCCAAATCAAATGCCTCGAACAACCACAATAGACGCAGATCTCAGTAAATTCCCGTAATGGAAGGGAAAACTTACCACGAAAAACGGCGGCGGCTGCAGGTAGTGCTTCGCCCACGGTCCGAAATGAAGGGTGAACGGAGCGGTAAGCTTTGAGTTTTGCAGACAACAGCCCGTTGAATTCGATGTTGGACCATTTTCTTCATTTTTTAATAACCGTTTTAGTGTTTGTAACTTTTGAGAGTAAATAGAGTGTATTTGATAACGTGGTCACAGGGTAAGGCGATCGGATAACGCTCATTAGTATTAATAAAAGTTATAAGAGACCATTCTTATTTCTTTTAAAAGAATTTATTTACTTAATTAGTTTAATAATGACGTAACAAGAATTTCAATTATAATATTAAAATTTAACATCTAACAAATTTTATTAATATCAACAATTGGAGTAATAACCATACTTTAGATAAATACAATAGACATGGTATAAGCCTAATCCATAAAGAAAAGTTAATCATTTACATAGTACACTATCACGCATAAGTAAAAGTAAATACAAAAATACATTAGCCAGTACATTCGTTTTACCCTATGGTAGCCTATAATTACCTAAACCTAGTTGATTTTTGACATAAGGCTAAAATTTAACATCTTATATTTATATATTGAGTGTATATATTATAATATCAACAAAATAACTAAAAAATATTTCTTTAATCAAAATAATTATTATTCTACCCAAACTCTTTGCATGATATCATAACTTAAGCATAATAATGATCCATCCAACACCATAAATAACTTCATTCATATGCATTAAGAAAACACACTTCGAAAATCTGGCTCCATCAAAACGTTATTTGCTTCAAGTAGCAAGCAGGAGGAACGAAGCCTCAACCACCGCCGCAACCACCACCACCACCGCAACCAGCACCACCGCAACCAGCACCACCACAACCGCAACCAGCACTAGCGGCAACTGCAGGTACAACCCAGTCGTTGTTGCCGCCTTTTTTCTTAGGAGGCGAGCCACGGTTGTTGTTGCCCCCTTTCTTCTTGCGAGGCGAGCCAGACTTCCGATGATCACCGCAGGCAAAGATGACAATGGATATAATGGAAAGGGACATGAGAATCATGCCAAGCAGAAGTAGGCCACTCGAGCCACCCGCCACACTACCTGCATCGTCGCCATGGAGAGGGCCTAGTGCATCAAAACCTCTCGCCATTGAGAGACAAGTGCAGCAACCTTGGAAGCAGCTTCTAGTAAGAACAACTTGTAATGCAACGCTCAAACCATACACATTGAGTTGGAATCACCTATACGAGGAAGTCGATTAATGCATGTTGCCTCCATATGACTTATTTTGGAATGGAAAAATCCCAAATATCTTCCCATTAAGACGATTCTCTACTGTTGTGGCTTCCCACCAAAACATTGCTAGCCTCTTCAGTATATTGAAAGTCATGTTATGGATCGAATTTCCAATAGTATGTGAACTTCTGACTTTGATGGACCACGCTAAGGTTACCAAAACCAGACTGGTATTAATGGGTCAAAGATAATCAAACCTGTCACGGCAGGAGACTTTGATCCATTGATCAGATGGTGTGGGCAAAATCAAGTGAACCTTATTTTCGTTGCCCAAGAAAGCCTGTGAGGATTAAACATTGAAAAAATAAGTCCCCGTTTGATAGGATGGACCAGCTGGATTGGCATGTCCACTAATCATAGTTAGATACCAATTTTATAACACCTAAGCCGAGAAGGAATGGTTTAATTTGATATCATATTAATAAGTTTATTTCTATTTCAAAAGCTAGTTTATAGGTAGGACTAACTCATAGATATAAGGGTCACCTTGAGTATCACTTTTTTCTAGGGTAAGATTCATGGTCTCCAACATCCTTGTATGGAGCTAGTAGCAACAATACCAAAAGACAATGCATTTGGAATAAGGCATAATCCAAACTTTTAATACAATATTAAATTTAATAAAGAAATGACTTCTATTGAACTTAAAGTCTCGAAGTGTTAAGTAAAACAACTTATCTCTTTATATACTTCTTTTTAAACTCTTATATTTTCTATTACATTTTTCTCGTAATATTTGTGTTGTGTAAATGAAAGCAATTTTGCATTCTCACCTTTGTATCTCAAGAGACTCTTGTCTTGTTTCTTCTTTTTTCATGCAATCTTTTTTCTAAAGTCAATTTTCTAGGAGTCCATAGCCTCAGTTCTTTTTTGATCTAAGAAGTCTCAAGTTTAAAACCATTTTCTGCATGCTCCTTATTTTAAAAAAAGGAGCTCATTCATATTTGCTATTTCTTCTATTGTTTCTCTTATAATCAATTATTAACAGAGGACGTGAAAATTAAAATATTTGTAATGTAAAATAATTATTGTTTAACACGTTTTTCTGCTTTAAATGTAGATGAGGTGAAGTGATGAAAAATTTAGTTATTAAAAAAATTGACTTATGTAAGAATAAAAAAATATTAAATTAAGATATTAAAAAAATGAAATAATTATTACCTAATATCATTTGAAATAATAATCTCATATAATTTAGACTCGCTACACTCTGCTTCATCTTCCACTGTCGAGGCAAAACCCCTTTTCCTCGACGTTCTGAGGTTTAGGCTTTGATCTCCGGCGAGCCTTTTACTTTGGCGATATCTTCTGCTCCGTTCTCTGAAACAAAAGAGTACCCAGGTCAGTGACTTGGATAATTCTCTTATATTTTTGCTTTCAACGATTTATATGGAAGGATGCAATGGGGTTAAGCCTGCGTCTTAAATGTTTGCTTTATTGACTATTGAAAGGCTTTGAATTTTGGCCGGCTATTGAGAGATAATTGGTAAAAGAAAATTAACGAGGGTTTAGTTGGGAATGATCATACACTAAACACAATGGTTTTAGCAGGGACTCCCGTTCTCAACAATGTAAGCTATATATCCTCGATCCTTTGGTTTCAGGGTTTTTGTTCCAATGGCTACCATGCTTAAGTTGAACCCGCCGCTTCCGTTCTCCGGTTGGGGCAAACAAGTGACCTTTCGTCGGAGTCAAAGATCAGGATTGTCTGTCATCACAATGTCGTCGTCCATGTCGTCTGTCCAGCATGTGGATGAAAAGATGTCCAAGAACCTCGGCATTTCCATCATGGTAAGCACTGATTATGAACGCTTGAGTAGAATGCCAGTCCTAGAAAATTTAGGTTCACAAACTTCATCTTTTACTTTGTTGTTTAACTTGAGAACCATTCAATTGTACTAAACCCTGGCTAATCCAGATTATATCCGATTCATTTTGCCACTTTTCTTTGGTGTTAAGATGAACCAGAAGATAGGAACACTTGGATTCTAAGTGCTCATCTTATGGTCTGAATTGGCATACATTACTGATTTATTTTCTCAGTCCATTGTGAGTTTTTGTTTCACTCGATGCTGCTCTTTGTTTAATATTTTTGGGGAAAAATCGATTGTACACCCATATTAGGTGATCATTTCTAACTTAAAAAATAAAGCCGTGGTCTTACCTGCTATATATCAGAAGAACTTTGAAAGAGGTCTCTGAGGGGAGCAAGGTTGGAGTTTTGCTTCTCTCTGGTATCTTGCATTTAGTTGCGTTAGACACAGACTATGAGCACCTATTGAATTGGGTTGCATTTGCATTCAGCTGAGGGAGTATGCTACACATGATTGTGAGAAACGTTAATGAGGGTGAGGGGAGGCCGTGCTTGAAGATAATGCTACTTCACATACCTCTGGATTCAGTGATGTGGGGTATAGGCACTGGCTTCAGTCTCATTCTTTCTCTTGACCGAGAAACTTAGAGAAGTCAGTGCAGAAGATTTCTCTAGTGATGGTGCTTTTGGTTTTGAATTAGAAGTGCTTACTAAGTTGGAGCTAGTTGCATGCATTCGGTAAAGGGGAACGTTATTTTGTTATACATGATAGTTAGAACTGTTAAGGATGGTTAGAGGCGGTGTGGTTAAATCTGATGCTACTTCACATATTTCTGGAACTATTGGGTTTGGGGTATAGGCTATGGCATCAATGTCATGTCTTCTTAGTTCCTGAATTTTAGAGAAGTTTGTGCAGAGCAGTGCTCTGCTTATGATGCTCACCTTGGATTTCTTATGTTTGAAGTTTGAAAGGGGATTGTTAAGTATATAAGATGGCTGAAATAGATGGATTTTTTAGATCTAGTAAAATGGTTAAGTGGTTGCATGTCATTATATTTACAAACAGAGCTATGTTGGCAAGGATCTACATGCTCATGATGCCATAGCTATGTGGTGCTGCCAGCAGCAATGCATAAAATAATTGAATCCAGTTAATCTTATCGTTCTCAGTGTGGCATTTTCTTTTGATAGATTTGTGCCGACAGAAATTCCTTTTCCTGCTTTAACCACCTTTCACGACATATGATCTAACAAGACTGAAACACTTCTACTGTATGCTTGTTACCGAGTTAAATCCTCTTCAGTGAGAGTAGTTGTATATTTTTAGACTACCTATAATATCTCATGGCATGGTGGACCTCATTTATTTGTTCTTACTACATTTGCTCCAGGTAAATGGCTGTACAGGAAAAATGGGGACAGCTGTTATCAAAGCTGCAGATTCCGCTGGAGTTAATGTGGTTCCTGTATCATTTGGCTCGGCAGAGGAGTCTGGAAAAACTGTGCATGTAAATGGGAAGAATATTCTCGTACATGGTGGTGATGACAGAGAAAAGGTCCTTGCATCTGTCTACAATGAACATCCAAATTTGATTGTGGTCGACTACACTGTGCCTTCTACGGTAAATGGTAACTATTATGAAATGTTCTACTAGGAAAAGAACAATTAAAATTGGAAAGCAAAGCCATAACATGGATGCGATGGTAATTTCTTGTGGTAGAAGGAGACTTGATTTAAGATCTTACTATAAAATGATCAAAGAAAACATTGTACCTGGAATGCAATATTACATCTATGCAATCAAGCACAAGAAATCAAATTATATTGTGCTGGATGTAAATTAGGTGAAAAAGTGCTGTCCTAAACTTTTCTAGTTAACCTTATAAGGTTGTCAGTTTTTTTATGTGGTTGTAGTGATTATAAATTGTATTATGTTGTATCAGTAGTTGATGAAATTTAAGTCAAAATGGCATTGCTTAATCCATGCTTGTGGTGCAAATCTGTGCTTGCTGTAATCCAGCTTTACTGCATTATTCCATCAATCTCTCAAAAATATTATGGAAGTCGATCATTTATTATTCTGTAACTTAACCAGAAAAAGAAAAAGCAAAAGAAAAAGAATCTCTCTTTTACTTTGCGAAGAGAATTGTTGGTTGGACTGACGGACTTGTGGGGAGTATGAGATCTAGGCAAGCCACTGCATGTTCTCATCTTGTTATTGAACCAACAGAAGTAATGTGATCCAGTTTTATTTCAGATAAACCCTACTTTATCGTATTGGGGCTGAGGCTTTAATTCTTTTATTTGTCCTTCAAGTTTATCTCTTGAAGCTTATTTAAATCTTCTTTTGTGGATGTATAGCAAATGCAGAGCTATATTGTGAAGTTGGAGTGCCCTTTGTGATGGGAACCACCGGTGGAGACAGAGACCGTTTATATAGGACAGTAGAAGACTCAAAAGTTTATGCAGTAATTTCTCCTCAGATGGGTAAACAGGTGATCATAGTTCATTGCCCTTAGATTTTTGTACTCCATAATCAGTATTTGATTGTGTATAGTTTAACACTCAAGAATTTTCTTTTCCTCCCCTTATGTAATTTGCTGGTTTGTTCAGGTGGTGGCGTTTCTTGCAGCCATGGAAATTATGGCTGAACAATTCCCTGGGGCCTTCTCTGGGTACTCGCTACAGGTCTCTCTCTCTCTCTCTCTCTCTCTCTCTCTCTCAGTTTTCCTTTGGAGGGTAGGGGCTTAATTTGTTCTAGTCACTTGACTGGGTCCCACTTCCTGTCTGTTGATGGATTTTTCAAGATGGTCATTCTTAAGAATACTCAACTCTACCTAGCGTTCATACTAAGCAAGAAACTTTAACAGTGCTACACTGTCCTCGTTTTGATGAATCTTTTCACCCAGCTTGTCTTGCAAATCTATTCCCTTTACTCATCTAGTCTTTAAGCAATGGAAACTTATGTAAGATTATGAGTTGCTTCAGTGCATTCTTAGATTTGTCTGACGCATCCATTTCTAATTCTAGGTGATGGAGTCCCATCAAACAAGCAAAGTGGATGCATCTGGAACGGCCAAAGCTGTTGTTTCTTGCTTCCAGAAATTGGGGGTGTCTTTTGAGGTAGACCAAGTAAGTTAAAAAGAAATTTGTAGCATTCTTGTAATATATACCAGATACTTTTTTCTTTCCCAGAATTATTCTTCTGAACTATGGAGGATGAATATGCTAGTTATTTAACAATTTTTCTTGTCAGTATCAAACAATACATTTGCAAGTACATTTTTGAATTGGCATATTTTGTATTGGTTGGGGGAGCTTTGCTCATACGTTTTACTTTTATTTTTCCTGAAAAAAGATAACTTTTAAATTGGAGGAATTTGTTAGAATTGAGTCAGACTGCCTTGAATCCAGGTGGTCCAAATACCTTTTTCTTAGCTCCCAACTTTCACTCCATAGTAGTGATCGAAGGCTTTATGGGAAGTAGAAGGGTAGAATCGTTGGTCCTCCAGCAGTAGTCTACACTATTCTATCATCTGTGTACTTTTATCTGATGAGACCTAATAAGTTTACGTGTTTTAGCCATTTTAGAAATATTTTAGGATAAAAATTCTGTTTAGTAATCTGGATAAAAGTATGCAAAAGGAAGAGTCAATGACCATTTTCTCTTATGTTGATTGGAAAACCAATGTTTTTAGAGCACTCCAGGCCAATTTTGTTCATATCTTGAAAGGGAACCTTATAAGAGTATGGCAAGCAGATATCAAACTACTTTTCATCAGCTTATTGTTTTAGGCATCTTGATTCAAAAGTAAAAACTTTGAGGCATCCATTTTCTTTTGGCAGTTTTCTTACTGAATGGAGGATATCATTTCTTCTTTCTTGTGTTTCCCCACATTTGCTTTATGGTGAAAATTATTGTATACCCAAAACTTTTTCTGACAAGTTTTGGCATCTTAATAATAATCTTTCTTCTTTTTCTTTGTTCTTTACATTTTTGAAAGATACAACTGGTACGGGATCCCAGGAGACAACTTGAGATGGTGGGAGTGCCGGAGGAGCATTTGTCTGGTCATGCATTTCATATGTATCATCTGAAATCACCCGATGAAACGTAACAATCAGCATCCTCAAACTTTCTTGTCAAAACTTTTCCTATTCTGTGATATCTCACAATCTCTGAATGATGTTTTTCATCCTTCTGTTGCAGTGTTTCCTTCGAGTTTCAGCACAACGTTTGTGGTAGATCAATATATGCAGAGGGTACTATTGATGCAGTCCTGTTTCTTGCTAAGAAGGTGCTGCTGATTCTTCCATGGCTGTTGCTTTTGTGATTGTTCCTATTACTATCTTTAAATATGTGGACAATTACTTAATTCAATAGTAAGTAGATGCTGCTTGGGATCACTTGTTCTCAAGTTCGACACCCTGACCATTATAATAATAATAATAATTTTATGATTATGTAAATTTGTATCTAAACCAACGGTAATAACTTCGTTTTTATCTCTTTAAATTTTTGAACCATGAGCTCTTTCTTCAATGCCACTTTAACGATTGTGCAAATATTGTGAAATTGCAGATTCGATCAAAGGCTGACAAGCGGATATACAATATGATTGATGTCTTGCGGGAGGGCAACATGCGATGAAGTAGGGTTAGCAAGCAGATTGTTTTTAGTATTTAACTTAGAATAAGATTATTAGGAATTTGTTTTAGTTTTTGGCATTGCCATTTTCTTGCTATTTTTGGTGTAACTTTTGGAGAACCAAGTGGATTGATTTATTTATTTATTTTTTCCAATGAGATAGTTCTATTTTATCCAATATTCAACTCAAGAGTAGTAAGTAAATTCAAGATTCAAATGTATGAATTTGAAAAAAAAAAAAAATCAAAGCCAAAGTTTTCAACAATTTGTAATACAAGAACATAAATAATGGACGAAATTCATCGAAGCCAACAGAACCTTGAAGGAAGCGAGAGGATGGAGTACAGAGAAGACGTCAAATCAATACTTCCGTATCTGCCACTGGTGGTAGGGTCACCGAATCTGTCATGGCCGTCGCAAGCGGTGGAGGAACAGCTGAAAGCGATTGCAAGCGGGCCCGATCACAGCCGGATTGACTCGGGGACGGCGTTTTTCAATGCTATTACCGCTCTCAGGAGGTTATGTCCCCGTCTGTCGTCGGAGCTTTGGGCTCCCTTCGCCTCCCGTGGTTACGACCTCTTCTTCGGCGAGTTGATGTCGGAGGCGGAATCGGCGGAATGGTTCGGAGTGGTAGTCCCGGCGTTGGCGAATCTGCTCCTGCGGTTGCCCTCTTTATTGGAAACGCACTACCGGCATGCAGATAATGGTGTTTTCAACGGAAAGGGCAAGACTGGGCTTCGCTTGTTGAATTCTCAGGAGCCTGGAATGGTAGTCCTCTCGCAGGTGTGTATGTGGTTGATGTTTGCTTTCTTTTGCATTTGATGCCAGAAATGAAGGACAGAAGAAGATAAATCTCCTAGAAACCATGTACAAGAGCGGCCTGTTGTCGCTAATAACCGTGTTTCTGAATGATTCATTGTCAAAAACATGCTACTTCCAAACAAACTGAAAATGGCTACTGGTAGCATGACTGCATGTGCACTGGGTTTGTTTTTAGGCTTTTCTACTTTCATCACATAAAAGCACTCAATCCCTGTTTGTCTTCGAGAGTGCGAATTGCCATGGCTGATTTACATCTTCTTGAGGACTTCAGAGGCAGCATTGAAATAGGAATCAACCACATAGGGGTTTTTAATTTCCATATGGATGCTGTTTTTTCTTTCAAGCCCGTGCGCAAAAATTCCCCATTCATATCGGGTCGTGTGCCTCACGTTTTTCTCGTCTTCTTATTAATATACTATAGGACATGAATGAAATAGTTTCTTTTCTCTTTTTCTTTTTTCCTTTTTTGTGTTACTGTTTTCTGTTTATGGCACAAGTTTTTGACAGTTAATATGTGTCTTGATTTCAGGAATTGATTGGTGCTCTTCTTGGATGTTCTTTGTTTTGTCTGTTCCCGGTCTCTAATAGAGATGCTAAACATCTTCCAACAATCAACTTCGATCATTTATTTGCGTATGTGAGATCAGCTTTCTTTTGTGAAATCTTTATGAGTCTTACCAAATCTAAAGTAATGGGTGTGTGGTTGTAACAATATGTTTCATTTTTCTACGTGTTTATCTTTGATCCTTCCAGTAGATATAATATTCTGGATGAAAATGCACAACTTGTGATGTTGCAGTTTTGATAATGTCATTCTGATTGGTGTTACATAATATACAATCTGAGTAGCATTAAAGTGGCTATGCTGATACGACTGTATTAAGATGCATAAAAAATTTTGGGGTGACGTTGAACAGTATAAATTAGTCTGGTACCATAATATAAATTAAATGTGCTTGTCTTATTGCTTCCAGTATAAATTATCTTATGGATCTGGATTTTCACTGTTGTGCACATTTTACACGTGGGAGTATTATCTCTTATCTCAGATATTGTAAGACTTCTTTGGCGCATTCATTGGATGTCAATAGTTATAATCAGTACGGAAAATTGCAAAACAATATATCTTTTTGATTGATTTGATTTAATGGGATTAGCATTTTATCCTGCTCTTTAATTGACTCATTTTCTTTGAGTTGGTGTAATTTCTATTTTAATTTCATATATTTCTACCTGTGGAGGGTTACTAATATGTATCATTTTATCCAAAATTTGAATTTACCTGTGATGTCTGGTTCTTCAGGAGTCTCTATGAAAATTACAGCCAAAGCCAGGAAAATAAGATAAGGTGCATCATACATTATTTTAAAAGGATATGTTCAGATATGCCTATGGGTCTTGTCTCATTTGAGCGGAAAGTACTTCCTTTGGAGCATTATCCCCAGTGCATTTCGTATCCCAAGTCTGAAATTTGGAGCAATTCTCTCATTCCTCTGTGCCGTTTTGAGGTAACAAATGAATAGAGTATAAAAAGTCCAGTTATATGATTTATCATGAATGCCTAATCTAATTTTTGCATTGTCACTTCTTCAATTTAAGAGAATTTTACCAATTACCTCTTAGGTGGTCTTTCCATATATTTGTAGGTACAAAAATCAGGCTTCCTAGAAGATCAATCTGGTGAAGCTCTTGAAGTGGATTTTGCAAACAAGTATATTGGAGGTGGTGCTCTACATAGGGGCTGTGTACAGGCATGCCTTCTAAAAATTCATATAGCACATCTGGTCTTTTAGTTTGTACTGTGTGCTACCTACATATTTCCCGTGAATCATGCAGGCTATGCTTTTAAATGTATGATACTTATTATTCCTATGTTTTTTTCTCCTTATGTAGGAAGAGATCCGTTTCATGATCTGTCCTGAGTTAATTGCTGCCATGCTTTTCTTGCCTTCGATGGCAGATAATGAGGCCATAGAAATTGTTGGTGCTGAAAGATTTTCAAGTTATTCTGGGTGAGTATTACTCGAAGGACGAAATTATAAAATTAGAATTGCAGGGGGTAATGATGCAACTGTGTTTTTGTATTGTCTACTCTGTATGTTTGGAAAGAGCAATTAACCAGGTGCGGTGGAAAAGGTACTTCTCTACCCAAACATGCTAAAATTGATTTCAGTAAGTGGGAACTCTGTAAAACGTCCACACAGGATGTGCATTTTTGAGAAAATGTTAAGTTCTCATCATGTTAATACAATAGTAAAAATTCACATTTGAGTGTTTTCCTATATTGAAATTATGGACATCTATTATTTCAAATAGATATTTAAGATTCGTGGCCATTGTGGTGTTTTTATGAAAGTCTAATTCAAATGTCATTTATGCATGGTGTAGGTATGCCTCTTCATTCCGTTTCTCGGGTGACTATGTGGATAAAAGGGATGTCGACTCTGTTGGAAGACGTAAAACCAGGATTGTTGCTATAGATGCATTATGCAGCCCAAGGATGAGACAATATAAACAAGAGTGTCTTCTTCGGTATGTGGTTCTGTGCTCTATCACCACATTCACACTCCAAATTGAGAGGAGTCTGAAATAGGTTTACATGAATGAGGAATCTTAATCATACTTTTAAGCCAAGTTGAGCATTGTAATATCTGGGACTTCTCTGCTCAGCCAGGTTGTATTGCATATTGGAACAAGCTTGTAGATTTTTTTCACCCTTTTTTGATGGAGAGGCCATGTATATAGGATCAGTTTTACAAGAAAGTTGTAGAAACTAGTCTCGTTCCATGCTTGGATGTTGGGCTCTTAAAATGACAGTATCAACTTGGGGTATTAGGCAAGAAATAGCTGGTCTAAGTTGGAGAAAAGTTAGTTGGTTTCCGAGAGTGGCTTTATGTGAAAATTCTATGATTGTGTGGTTGTTTTAACACTGTTTTAAAACTGATCTGGCCCGTGCATCTAGAGTCTTAAGCTTACAAGATAACTATTAATTGATTTAGAATGTAGTTAGTTAAGTTATAGGCAAGAAAACAATGTGTTATTATTGATGATTGGCCTGATGGAAGTTGGTTGAGATGATTTGGAATTTGGCAATGAGAGTTACCACTTGCTTCTGTGAATATGGTTGACTTGTAAGTGCTGCAAGACACTAATTTTAAAGGGTATGTTAAATAAATGAGCACTTGAGTCGACTGATTTTGTGGACATTGCTAAAGTCAATGGACTTATACAATATACAATACACTAATTTTAAAGGGTATGTTAAATAAAGATGTTTTGTATGCAATCTTGTTGCCTATAAATCTTTAATAGATATTTGTCATTTTCTGTTTTTTATTCAACATCATAATTCCAAATTTTTTGCTAGCAGGGAGATTAACAAGGCCTTCTGTGGCTTTTTTGATCAATCTAAGTGTCAGCTGTACAATAGACACTTTCAAAAGAATGTGTCTTCTGGTGGTCGCTTTGGTCAAAATGCAAGCGATCCCGTTCACAAGTCCAGGAATGAACTTTTGGTGCGGTTTGTCTCCGACTGTTTATCTGGTGGTTGATTTTTGTTATTAGGATGCTTGTGCGTGTTTATTATGATATTGTTGTTACTGACTTTTGGCCTTGATCTAACATTATCGTTATGCACTTGACTTGAATTTCTATATGCACTTGAAAATTGGCTGTTGGGTCTGTTACTAATTTGTTAAGAGTGATCATTGGTGGCAGTTTGATGGAAGTACCTCAACTTCAGATGAAACATATGCCCGAAAATTTGTTGATCAAGAAATCAGAAGTCATAAGAAGGATGGTTGGGATCAGGGTAGTGAAGATAATGTTGGGATTGCAACGGGGAATTGGGGCTGTGGTGCTTTTGGAGGGGATCCTGAACTTAAGACCATGATTCAGTGGCTTGCTGCTTCTCAGGTAATTTTGTAAATTGGGCCATCAATAAAGAAAAGGAATGAAGGTCGTGTTTTCCCTTTTGGTATTCCAGGGCAATGGGCGAAGAAGGGAAGGGATTTTTTGAGTTCAGGGGATCTGATAAAAAAGGATTTGGAACTTGGGTTGCTGTTTTAGTGGCAATCAATGCATAATGGTACTCATATTGTTGTTTATTACTTTTGTGTTTGATTCTCTCTCTCTCTCTCTCTCTGTGTCTTGCGGTATAATTTGTTAGTTTTGTAACAATCAGTGCATAAAATGGCGTAGTTCTTCATGGTGAGAGCAAAACAGCATAGTTCAGTTCTACTAAAAAAATTTGTTGGATTACAGTAGAGACCCGCATTTCTGTCATGAGTTTCATCTTTCTTAGAGCAAACCATGCATTATTAGGAAATGTTTCATTTTCTCATAGCTTATAGTTCTCATGGGATGGTGCCTGTGCTGGTAAGTCGAGAAAGTGTTGTCTTATGGAAAGTAGAGAAACTCTATCTCAGCCTCTACTCTTCTCTCTCTGTGAAATGAACATGATTTTTTGTTTAATCTGGTTCATATCTTTCAGGCCTTAAGACCCTTCATAACGTACTACACATTTGGCTTGGAGGCGTTCCAGACCCTAGATCAGGTACTTCTCTTTCTTTTCAGTGTGTGATTACAGGAATAAGTGGTAAAGCATTATGTAAATCATACCATGATGTTATTCTTCTGGCTTCATCCCCTCTTTTCCAAACTCGCTCACTGTTTCTCGTATTCCAAAACTTCTCGCTAAGCCGCTGTGATTGAAAATTTCCAGGTTTTATCCATATTCGGTGTTGAATTTGGTGCCTCTGAGATTATTCCTCTGCCATATTCTGCATTAAGGATTAGAGCATGTGCTTAGAGAGTGAGTAATCTAGACCTGAAAGGACCGGTAGTTTTATGATCAAATGGCTGCATGCTATCTTCGGTGTACCATAATTGAAATCCTCTTCATTTAGGTTCACCTTGATCGTGAACAGGAAGCCACCTGTTGCTAGTAATCTTGACTGCATTTCCTTGCAGAGTCCTGTTCTACCTGAGAATCCTTAGTTCTTCAGTGTCCATACAAAGGGTTTCTTCTGTAAATGTTATGCATATACTTAAAATACAATCAATATATCCATTTTTCTTCTTCATGTCTCTCCTGCTTCTGCATTCATAGTATTAAACAAAAATCATGATATGTGGTCATGAATATGCATATTCTTATAGCAGCCGGTTTCATTGACTTGGGCGGGCAGGTAACTCGGTGGATTCTGTTGCATGAATGGACTGTTGGGGACCTCTGGAATATGTTGGTGGAGTACTCAAACCAGAAATATAAAGGAGAAACCAATGCTGGCTTCTTGACATGGCTCCTTCCATCTCTGCCTGGCCATGATGCCGAGATGTTGGACGTCTCAGATACGCCTTAACGCTTGATGGATTATGGAACTCCTAGCATCTCTTCCCCTTCTGTGTTTGTCATTGTACAACTACCCCTAGCATACAATGAGCCGTAGTTGTACAGTCAATTTGCTAGTAGTCCAGTAAATTGATCATTAATAAAAGTGAATATTTAAATAAGAGAATGTTAACATTGAAATATTTGTAATGTGGGATAATTAGTATTAATTCCTTTCCTTGCTTTCTTGATAAATTCATGATGATGGGATCAAGTTACAAGGATCCATTTGAATCAAAGTTTTGATAGCATGTAGAAGTTAAATAAAACTTATTTTTTATTTATTTATTTTAAATGCATTCATTAACACGTGTATCCAGACTAAAAGTTTAAATAGTATTAACTTTCAAATAAGCCAAATACTTACTGATTGAAAATAACTTCTGAATATTTGAAAATAAGATATTAATAAATTAACTTATTATTATTTAGTATCATTATAAAAAATGAAAATAATAATAATAATAATAATAATCTCATATTATTTAGGCCCACTACCAAAACGTTGGGTTGAAAGTTGGGCTTTCTTCCTGTTCCGCTGGTGACAGCGTTCCCTGCGTGCAAAACCCCTTGCCTCGACGTTTGGAGGTTTAGGCTGGGAGCTCCGGCGAGCTCTTTACTTGGCGATATCTTCTGCTTCATTCTCTGAACAAAAGAGTACCCAGGTGATTGGTTTGGGTAGTTTTCCTATGTTCTTGCTTACAACGTTCTTTATGCTTGGTGGCAGTGGTGGTTAAGTCCTGCCTCTTAAATGCTTGTTTTATTGACTAAGTGAACGGGTTCTCACGTGTTTAAACTTTCAATTCTTTCTACTTTACTCTTTGTTGCTGATATGTGTTTCTGTTCTGTGTTTGGAACTAATGGTGTGTAGAAATGGCGCTACAACATACGATAAGGTTACCTTTCCTGTGTCCACTCTCACCTCTCAAACAGAGCAAGTTCGGATTTGCCAGTTCAGTTGCCGGTATAGGTCCTCAATATGAGCAACGATGGAGCGTATCTTCATCTAGGATGGAATCGCCTTTGCTGGTGTGTTTATGTCAAGTTTAGAATCTATAGATTTTGTGGGATGTCGGAGTTTTTCTTATCATATTTGTTTAATGGAATCAAATTGTGTCTGAACGCAGTGTCGTAGAAAGCGAAGAAGCAGATTGCCGGTGTCTAGAGGAGTAGGAAAACTCGGTCGGGAAGCATTTAGTGACAGTGATGACGAGGATGAAACTCCTTCGGGGAAGATAGACGATGCTTACCAAATGGATCCTGAAGAGAGACGTGAATGGAGGAGGAAAATTCGAGAAGTAATTGGTAGAAAACCTGCTGTCGAGGAGGTGGTAGATCCTGAAGAAAGGAGGAAGAAGGTAGAAAAGCTTCTGGCTGATTACCCCCTTATTGTGGATGAAGAAGATCCTAACTGGAATGATGATTCTGAAGGTTGGGGTTTCAACTTGGGTCAATTCTTTGACAAGATTACTATCAAGAACAACAAGAAAGCTGATGATGATAATGATGACAGCGACAATGAAATAGTCTGGAAAGACGATAATTACATCCGTCCTATCAAAGACATAACCACAATGGAATGGGAAGAGACTGTGTTCAAGGATATCAGTCCCTTAATCATTCTTGTGCACAATCGCTATAAAAGGTCAGTTTCTTTTTCATCGTTATGCTTGAAGTTGCTTCCTTTTCCTTTATTTAGCTACCCACCATGAATATTTTGTTTCACACATTGCTTTGTATTGAAAACACATAAGATTGGTATGACATTTTCAGCGATCAGTATAGTAGGATTTATAGAGAATTGATTGAGTTGTCATTATTGATGGAGACATTTTGATTAATTATTATGAATGATACATCTGAAGCTGTCAATCCATATTGAAATAATAGTTGAACATGGGTTTAATTACCAGCATCATTGTTGCTTTTACAAGTTTAGATAAGTGAACTAGATCTTTTACCTCCGAAGTATCTTATTCTTCAGACCAAAGGAAAATGAAAAAATACGGGAGGAACTGGAGAGGGCTGTCCACATCATATGGAATTGCCAGCTACCTTCACCCAGAGTGAGTGAAGCCACCAAACTGTTTCTGTCAACCTCCATCCCATAGAAGGGCAATCTTTTTCTGATATTTGTGCTGTTATTTGAATTCAGTGTGTTGCAGTTGATGCTGTTGTTGAGGTTCAATTGGTTTCTGCTTTACAAGTGTCAGCTTTCCCTGAGATCATCTTCACTAAAGCAGGGAAGATTTTATATCGTGAGAAAGGTAATTTTTAGGACTGAATGATTATCTTCGCCTTCTGCATCCCACAATATGATTTTAACTCTTTTTATGATGGTTTTTCAGCAAGCCGAAATGCAGATGAGCTGTCAAAAATAATGGCATTCTTTTATTATGGGGCGGCCAAGCCATCCTGTTTGAATAGCACTGCAGATGGTCACGAAGCAATTCCATCTGTTCCTACCAATAGTCGAGTTTGCTGATATTATAGTTTTAACATGTATGATTAAGTGCAATTCTAGGGTTAGTGATGAACTCTTGTTCATGGGGTCGTTCCTCTTAAGTTGTACAAAAAAAGGAAAAAAATGCAAGGAAGATGTATATTTTCATTTGATGTGATACAAGTAGCTGTTATTTTGTCGTAAAGAGAAAATATAGAAACTTACATTTATTGTATTTGCTAATTTGCAATATCTTGTGCCTGGGAAGTGGCCCGTAAACTGTCTGGTTTCCCATTTCAGTATTTTCCTTCCATTGCAGCAGATGACCAGAATGAGTATGTAGGGAACAATTACATGGGTTAAGAAGCTTGAGATAGAGCAGCCTGTGGATGTGGAAATGAATATAACTTAAATGGCTACTGAATTTGAACTGATCAAGTAATTACTCGTTATGAATTCCACAGCAACAAAATGCTTTATGATAGTGGAAGCGGAATGCAAAGAGCTGGTAAGGGTTGGAGCCATCAAACTTGCACTCAGCTACACCCACGGTTCTTTTTCCTGTCTTGCCTTCAAACACTGTCAGGCATTTTCCTGTACTATGAGACACCCAGAATCGGAACTGGCGGTGGTTTAGCTTCTTTGGTGGATTGATGGATCTCCAGTCGGCCTCAGCTAAGCTTTCCACTGAGCTCAAAGACCGGAGGCTCACCTTCCCTGCCTTGTCCACAGAGAGGTAGCTTTCACCCCCTGAGCATTTATCCATGTAATTACTAAACCTGTTGCACACAAAAAGATAGGACGTGTTAGCTGAAAGAATTTGTGTCTTGATTAAGCCACTGTTTTTTCTTTTTTTTTTTTCTCTTCAAACGAGCTTATAAAGAAAATTTTCATTTTTTTATATGTAGAAGATACCAGAACAAAATTTAAGTATGTGGAGCACACACCGTTTCCAACAGTAACTCCAGTGGCCAACTGTGGACCATTTCTAATATTGTCTACGTCTAGTTTATCTCAACCTCTCAAGGACAGTTGGACCTTGATGATTAGTCCTTTTTTTAAAGATTATGACAAGCAGGGAGGACGAGTCAAATGCCTTTCTCATCCGCTCAAGATGATTTCTTAGAAAAGAAATTGTGTTGGGTCCTGAGGAGCAGGATCAGAAACTAAATGTATCAAAACTTTGAAAGTAGGTAGATTTGTTGCTTGAATAGGCTCTTCCCAGGATGTTTGAAGGAAATTAATGAACAATCAGAGCTTCTCGATAATATGATGTGAAAATCTCAAATACTCAACGGTGTTATTGTACTAATATTGAGCTAGAGATTTTATCCTACTTTATACCTAGCTACATATATTGGTGCTTCTAGGTGCAGAATATCGAGGAAAGTGAAACCCCTTGGGTTTTTCATGCTGTGGGCGTAATGGCTGTTGTTTTTTCGTACCTCTTCTATGTCCTAAGTTATTGATGGATACCTGAAGATATATAAAAAATATTAGGCTAAGATATTGATGATCTATAGCAATAATTATTAAGCATCCTGTATTGAGTACTGAAGAAGGTACCTATGATAGCCAGAAGCTGAACCCGAAGAAGATTTCCAGCCAAAATAAGCATTGTATTTTGTTGAGTCGCCACCTTTAATATCGGGAACTGAGTAAACACCTCTGTCATGTAAATCCACAAAATCAGATTGCAGAGCGCCTGCTATAAGGGTGTCATCGTGTGCTGTCATGTGGGGATAAGCTTCACTGGGAGGGCATTTACTTGCGTCACATTTGGAGCACTGGCTGCAAAGCCTCTCGCTCTTCAAAGCTCCAGCACCATCAACAATGGCATAAGTCATCAGCAGCACAATTAGACACAGATACAGGCAGTTTTTAGCCATGTTTGATCCTTGTCCTTCCTGTGTTTTCTCTTCTGTGATTCGCTGGTTGAGATTCACATTCTTTAAATGCTCTCCTTTTCTTGTTCTTATCGATTTCATTTGTTTTCTTTCATACACATTGCTAGCAAAATTTTGGATTTTCTTCCGGTGGACATTTTATGTTGTGAACTAGATGATAACATCCATGAAGCTGCAGTTCTTTTGGTCTTATTAGCCAAGACATTGCTTTGATTCAGAATCTTCAGAGTGCTGAAAAGGGGAGGACAAAACTGGTGTGATCTACGTCCTACCCTTTAATGGGCATCTTCACCTGTTCTTATCTTTTCTTGAAGATTATAATAATCAAATGTGGGAGCCGCATCATAGTTGGATCCAGCTCCTAAGCCAAAATGACAAGTATGGTGATGTTGAACGAAATCGCTTCAATCTTTATCAGTTCTTTGAATGTGGAGATAAAGAAGAAGGCTACATCTTGTTTTGTTTAGCCTCCTTCATATGATTGAGACTGACATGGAGTAGTGGTTGGCTAAAGAATATTGCCGACAATCTTTTGGGTTTGGCTAGATAAAACACGCATAAAAAATATATATAATTAATTTTAAGGAAAAAAAAACAATTTTTTTACCAAAATATTAACAGTCAAGGTAAACTAGTTTGCAAGAAGATATATTGTCCTCATAACGAAGTTCATAATTTATATTGTCTAGATAAAATAAGAAATAAACTTTTAACAAGCGTAAGATTGAAGCTTTTGAAGGTATGATATCAAGGTGCGCGATGCAGGTTGCTGTCATCTGCTGATTCAGCTAAGAATATCGAAACAAAACAACAAAAAAGACAAATTGCTGCATCAAAACAAAAAGTTAAATCACTTTGGGGAAGCAGTACATGTGGCACAAGGCAAAATTGTCAGAAGGCTTGCCTTTCGGTTCATCTCACAGACATAGACATTTACTGTCTAGAGGTTTCCAGTTCAAAGCAGCCTTCATTCAAAACCATGGTCTCACCTACCTTATTCCATACCCCCCGGTCAGAGGAGAAGCTCAAAGGCATATTCCTTTTTAAGGGGAATGATACCCTACTACTATTTGCCCTTCCCTCTTCATATATATCTCCTTAGCACTGATCTCTAGCATACACCCATCTAAAATTGTTATTTTGTTGTGTATCTTTCCAGTAAAAGCTTTGGCCAAAACGTCTCTTTTTTTCTCAAGATTTAGGTTTTAGACGGTCAATAACCAATCACTGAACTATTGATTTACTAACTAGATCAAGAGTATGTTGTGCAGCCATGAATATGTTTATTGCTGGTCATCTAACCATGCTTTTGCTCTGTTGCTTGAGCATATTATGTATGGGATGGTTAGATGACCATCAACAAACACGTTCATGATATGCTGCATTTCTTTCTTTTTCAGCCCGTCTGCACTTCAATTTCTTCCATGGTAAGTGCCTTGTAGGGTATAAGTTAAAAGGATTATTTATTATTTGCTTTTTGAAGACCTTTATCGCTCTCTAATTACTTTTTGAAGATCCTCGTATCCTCGTTTCTGTACTTTTAAACGTGATGCCTGTCATTTCTCCACAACCCATCAAATCTACAAGCCCTTAGTGGAGATGAGCTATATATATATAGTTCATAAAACATGTTTGGAATTGTTTTGTAGGTGTAAAGACATCCCCATAATTTCTTTATAAAACTTCATGGATGTTGTTGATTGATCTTTTCTTCTTTGATGAGACAACGTTGTTTATTGAGTAACATCATCCTGTATTTTGTATTGATTGATTCATATATTAGTTATTTTTGGTGAGATTTTGTACTCAATAGTTCAACGAGGGTTTTATTTTTATTTTTGAAAGATTGCTTTTATGGCAAAGAACTACAAAAGCCAACAGGGGAAGAAACTCTTTCATAGACGGAAATACCACTGTTTGTGGACATGATTTAGCACCAAAGCTTCCAAACAAGTAGTGACTTTCAATGGGTTTAGTGAAATCAAGTGATTCATATATGTTTAATACTAGATCATTGTTATGCATCTTAACTCAAAAAAATTTGAAGTCTTAAGACTCATCAAGGTATGTTTTATTTAAATATTATCCCTGTCATGTGCTTCCACAAACTCGAGTTTAACTTGTTTTGAACTGTAAGAATCTATCATACTTTGTAGATCAAGCTTGAGCAACCCATTTCATGATAGTTTTTATTCTGACTTTAACTATGTTGTCTTTTTTATGAATTACCTCTTTGTAATTCAAATTTAAAACATGAGGTTAATTCTTATACTATTTCTTATATATCTCAACTAAAATATTAAAACATCTAAACCTTAAGACTCATTGAGATACACTTTATTTTAATACCACCACCAACTTTCGGCACATAAGTCCAAGTCCAACAACTGTTGCCAGTCATGTAAATAAAATCTTGGCATTCTTAATTCGCAGATATGGCCTTGTTGTATGGAAGTTCTTGATGGAGTTCTTAGATCTCATACAGATAAAGCAATAATACAAAACTATGAACCTGTAGAAAAGGATGTTAAACACTAAAACAACGGAAAGGACATATTATTAGATCATTGAAAGGTGCTACATCAAAATAAGCTTTGCTACAAAACATAAAAACACAGACAAAACACAAGCACATGCAGACACAGAACAGACAGAAAAAGATTGAAAAGTACTATGGCTGAAACCTTACTGTTATTTTCATCGGATGGGAAAGTTAGGCAGAGAAGACTAGCAATCGTGGTTCACTAAAAAAGGTCCTGCTTGGCGACAAACGGGTGCATACCAATCAGACTAAGCAATTGACCTGGTATAAATGGCTGAATTTTAAGGCTGCAAAACCTTGGGTGGTCATAGTCTACTTCTCTACCAAGGAAACAAGAGACCAAGTCATGTGTTCACTATTCACATATACTTTTAAGACTATGATAACCTTGTTTCTGAATTTAAAAGAGTAATAAAAAAGATTTAAAGAAGTAAAAAAAAATTAACGTTTAAGAAAGATACTAGACCAAGATATTGATAACGAAAGATAATAATTATTTAACATAACTTTCACTTAAGTGACCAAGTCATGTGGTCATCATTCATCAATACTTTGAAGACTCTAATGAGCATTGTTTTTGAATTTAAAAGAGAAAGGGTTTAAAGAAGTAAAAAAAACATAATGTATAAAAAAAATACTAAACAAAGATATTAACAACATAAAACCATAATTATTTTATATAACTTTTACTTAGTGTGACCCATCTATGACTAATGTGACGGAGTGAAAAAATAGATATTATAATGATCTAAATTATGATGTAGTGTTGCAATTAAATCTAGAGTTTTGCATCATCTTAGACAAGATTTAATTTTCTTATTTAAAATTGGCTGTTAAGAAATGAGAATATCTATACGTATAAGAAAGATATTATGTCAAAATTACGTGATAGAAAACTATCCCTATTTAACAAATAAAGACCAACAAGCAAGGGAACAAGAGAGGTTTGAATAAAGTCCTCAGAGAAGTATGTCTCCACCGGAGGACTCAATACTGTGGACACTTTTCAACCAGTTTTCCGAAGAGCTATTGCAAAAGAGATGTTTGCAAAAGCACTCTAGTGGTTACATATTATTGTAGTTATAAAACTATGTACCTTAAGGAGTACTCAATTGAGCTTTTGGGAAGATGGAATTGGCTCATATGACAAGCTAACCATCCTTTTATGGAGGATTGACCTTAATCTTGATCAAATCAATTTTTCTTTGATATGTTATTAAAAGGGTTGGGATATCTCTATTCAGTATATCAATTTCAATGAGATGACTTTTACTTTAAATTTAATAAGTAAAGAAGATGAATAATTGACATTTTGTCAATTGTTTAGTAGTTCAGTTGGAGTTACGTGAAATATTCACTTAAATGATGTAGGTTTGAATATTTTAAGTTTTTTTAACCTAATTTAAAGAAAGAAAGAAAATCTTAAGTCTTATTTTTTATTGTCGATTTCAAAATCATATTTAAGATGAACAGATGCACAGGTTGGACAATTATTTGGAGAATAAGACAAGGAATGACTTTGACATGTTGTGTCTTTTAGTTGTGAAAATTCAAAAAAGACGGTTGAAAGAACAAGTCAAGACAAATTAGATTAGTGCATTTGATTTTGAATTTTTACTACATTCTCAGGTAATTCTCCATCGTATTCACATGGGTGTTCCTAAGGATTTACGAATGTTTCCTCTCCAAACTACCTATTTACACATCATTAAGCTTTCTTCACTAATAAGTTTACCTTGTTGGTGTCAATACAAACGTGTGTAAACCAAGTTTATGTTCAGTTGAAAGACAGAAAGCAAAGTAATCATGAAAAACTAGAGCAATCCCAGACGGTACAAGAATCAATTGCTTGTACTAAATTATTCATCCACCTGTGCTTGGATCTTGTTTTCTCTAGATTGATCCATAGATACTTGAGTCTCACGACCAAGACCGGCATCATAGCACAGAAGTCAGCAGCTTCACATGGCTTCCTTGCTATTGGTATTCTGAAAGGTAATCATTGTTTAGAGAACGTGATTCACCGATTGAAGTTCACTATAGCCGACAGAATAAATTAATCATGGTGGATGCATATTGTGCAAAGTACTTTGCGAAAAATACCCAACTTATTTTTGATGATTAAAAAGAGGGAGATATTGACTGACGCAATACCATAATTTAACATGTACTCTTGTTTCAAGTGTTAAAGATAAATAAACTAAAAAGATATGATTCTTAAATAGTGTTTAAATATAAAAAAATATATCATCAACTCACGAACTAGTTTTTAAATTAATTTTTAAATTAATTTTTAATATAGTATTGAAGTTTAAATTAATTTACTAATTCTTATTCAATCTTGAATTCTTAAAATATGTTCAACGTACAAAGTATTAATTCTTCCTCATTTATCTTTGAGTCCAAACTACCTTTGATATGCAAAAAAGTTTTAGAAACAAAAGTTTTATATTAAAAATATATTATCCTTATAATGGTATTTGAATATAAAAGAATGTTCTTTACTCATTGGCATATTTCTAACACCAAGTATAAACTAGCTCACCAATCATAGGATAGAGTGATGAAACAAAGATGATGAACACCATGTTTGTGGATTCTAATTGAGTGATAGAAATCATACAATTTTCTCTCTTAAAATGAATTATTAAGAGACAAAAACATATACAATTGAAAACAATCACCATTAAAATAAGACTCCCATTATCTCTCTCTACAGCCCCTTAACTTGCAGGGCATGAACAAATTGACATTTACCTTATCAAAGCAGCAAGAGTGAAAACATAAAATAGCACAAGGAATTACCACATGGCCGCCAAGAGGGGATGCATTCTCTAGACGCCGGTCACACATGAGAACAGTCTATGGCTCCTGAACCGCACCAGTTGCTTGGCAGGACGTGCAGCTTCCATTGACTTATCTTCAGGCGAGAAGAACCCACCGGAAAAGTCTCCGACCGACCTGTGTCGCCGGTGACCATTGCTCTCTATCTGCAAACTGTCCATCTTCTCATTTGAAGTCACCATGTACAGTTGACTCTGGTCGGGGTAGAAGTCGGCAATATTATAGCTCAGAGCATCCGCAGAGGAGAGACATCTGTACTGCCGGCGAACTTTGTTTCTCTTGATTGCCTTGTATACCATGGGGATGAGACCCTCCATCTATGGCTTCTGGTTGTCCTTTCTTTCTGATGCGTTTCTGGAAAAGGGAAGGAGACAATGTGTTGAAGAGTATGAAATGGAGGGCTTTAGGCTTATGGGGTTGGTTGGTGTGTGACAACTACCTCTTTCATCTTTTCTTATAATAAGAATTGTATTCTGACACGACATTTTTTGATGTTGACTTAGACAAAGATGTCAATCCATTGCCCACAGAAACAATCAATTATCATTTTGAGTACAAAAGATTTTGAAAAATCGTTTAACACAAGGATCAGGAACACATTTGGAATGATTTGGCCTTTGATTGGTTTCCCATGTAGTGTGTACTCAATCAAGAGGCTTTGTTTGCAGAGTATGACAGCAATGACTGGGATTGGGATCATCATTCTTATCACTAAGAATTCTAGTTGAACACTCTAAATGGATAAAAAGTATTACTCAATTTGAAGTCTCAATTCATAACTTGGAAGAAACATATGCTTACCTAGTCTAGTTTGTTTACAAGACTCAAGAAAGCAACTTGATCTCTATTAATGTTATTTATACTTATAATGCTTATAGAACCCTTCTAATCAATGAAACTTTTTAAGAAGCGGTAAATCAGAGCTTTTCATATAATATCATAGCCAGATTCTTTTACAAGACAATCCTTCATTGGTTAAAAAATAAAACTTGAATTGCAAGAAAATATTAAAAGATATCTCTTGTATGTTGTGATTCGAAGTTTAGATAACCTTTTTCTTCCACCATGACTTTTAAGGAAAAGTAAAGCTAAGTTTATTGCAGTTGTAGACACGGGTTCAATGCTAGGGAAACTTCCACTTGACAGAGATACACAGGAAAGTTCAGACCTTCTAGGCACATTTGACCCAATCTGCAGCAGTTGAAGCCTCAGCAGGCATTTCCCCGGTTGCGTCACGACTCGTGGAGACTCTTTCTCGTCCCATGCGATTCTGGAATGACAATCTTCTGCAGAATATGTACTTTTTTTTATATACGCAATTGACTTAGTACAAGTTAATGATAATCTTCTGCACAATGTGTTTTTTTATGCACAAATTGACCTAGAACAATCCAAAAGCCGTTTGTATACTTAGTAGCTAAACCATCAGCCGCCCCTTTCCGTTCTCTACCGAACACAGTAGACCATGAGGTGCTTGATTTATTCTTCATGCTACAGTGCATGTCAAACATGGCCGGCATGGGGCATGTTGAATTTCTAATACAAGTCGTGCAATCCAAGGCTTACTTGCCCTACCTAATCCAAGTGGAAGATTATCATCAATGGCGGAACTAAAACACAACCCTTTTTCAAAAAGGAAAGCCATATAATAAGCTCTCTCTGTCTGAGATGGACCCTGCTAGTATCTTATTTCTCGGTTGGTTTCAATGGAGGAAGGTTTCAAAGGCTAACAGGACCCACATCATTAGGGTCAATAACGAAATTGTGAGATGCCGTTCTTGATTTGGTTCAAATATAGATGACGAGGCAAAACCTCTGTGTAGATAAGCTTGATGACATTTTGTTTGGACTTTAAGCAAGGCAAAATTGCATGCCTATGGTATTATATTGTAACAAGTTGTGATGTGTCGCCGTCAAAAACTGTTAAGGATTTGATTTTTTATTAACACTAAAAGTCTATTTTGTATTGGTATTATGAATGGCATAATTAAACTTATCTCCATGTTTTGATATTCAGTCCGAACTCGTGCAAATTCAACAAGTTGCAATTATTTTTCTTTTTCACTTGAAAGTAGATGTCACTTGCAAGCATTAAGATTTTAGCCTACAAAAGCATCTTATGTGTAGAACAAAGCTCACATCGAAAAATAATATCCTTGAAGTAAAATTTAAATGAAAGAAAAACTCTCCAACCTTTGAGCTTAGTTTTTAAATTTAGACTTTTAGGCGTATCACATATATGATAGCCATGTTACTTAAATATGTATGAAGAGAATGCACATATTCAAAACAAGCTTTTAAGCAAACCTAGAATTGCACCAAACGCAAATGAAGTTTCACAACTTGGACCTCAACAAACTAGTCTTTTAACAAGATTTGTTAATTCTGGAAGTTATGCATTCACTAACTCAATCACATTTTTTCTAGTTATTAAAAAGATTTAAAGTCAAACCCAAAAACTAATTCAAGAGTTAGAGAGATGTTTTTTTACATGTAAACATTACTTAATAATTATCTCTTTTTTATGTGAAACCTTTGTTCTTAACATTCTCCTGCACACTGAGCATGCCTTAACTTAGGGTTGAATGGGTTGAAATAGATACTCTCGCACACCAAAAATATTTGAAAGGTTCAAAGTTAAATGAAAATTAAAAAGGATCAACCTAACCTTTAATATATTTAGAAAGGATCAAAATCTAACTCAAAAACTAGCTAATGAGTTACAAAAATAATTTTTACATCTAAATATTATCTAGGAATCATTTCTTTAACATTTAAAGATTTCATCATTAACACTACTTACTAAGTGTATTCTACATATGTTGCAGAGAATTCTATATCACATGATGTTCCTTTATCAAACTTCATGACTATTCATAGCTTACTAGCTAGAGTTGATTCTCTAGGCTTCTACATCCATACTAGTCCTGGTATTTGAGTTGAATGTTTCCCATTGCATATGTGCGTTCTAGTTCACTTTCCACAATCTTAGTCTACATATAGTTATAGAAAAAATTTCCCCCAATATTTGGTTTGAATTTGAATGTTTGACCTTTGACCAAACAATACATGACCCATGTTCACCATAGTTGAACAAGCAGATGGATTTCTTCAACCTTTGTCCACAAGACTTCATACATCTTTATCCATTTTCTATTGTTATCCTCATATTACTCACGGAACTTCCAACCTCTCACAGTCGCAATCAGTTATACATGACCAGCAACGAACATACCTACCTTGCCCTGAAAGTCACTAACTTCTAGCCCGGATGATGGGTTGCTTGTATCGTAACTTTTCTTGTATACAAATAAAACCGTAAACAAAGTGGTCCGGTCATAAGTACCATCCAAATGTGACCCAATTCCTAACTATCTTTCAAACATTACCAACAAGTCAGGTCTCCAGAAATTAGTAGCCTATTCAGCTCATCTGAGCAAAGGAGAAAACTATAAACTGGTCTTTCATCCCTTTCTATGGGCGCAGAATTAGTAAATAAGACATCCTAGATACACCTTTCTGCTTTTTCACCATCCAAATTTCCTACTCAGAATCACTTTGGAAACTTGTTCAGTTCCTTAGACCACTTCTGCTCCCAAATTCTCGATCTTTATCATATCTTATCCATTTTCCCCCTCAATTCCACAACACTGCACTATATGGAATAGAGGTGGATACTCGTACCCTTACTTCCATCTTGTCTTTAATTGCTTCTGCTTGAACTGCTTCCTAATGCTTCAAATTTATTTTCACCTCACAATTCTTCTATGCTTTTATCATAAGTTTTTAAGGCAAAACCAAAATTTGGGTGTAATAAATATTTCAGTAACTTACATGAGAACATTCTAATATATTGAATGAAGTGAAAAATGATAAGAATTTTGAGAATGTGCAATGAAGAACTAGATTGATTACTACAACAACCATGCACATGTAAGAGTAAGAATGGTTATTGCAAATTATAAACCTGGAATTTTCTTTAATGACAGAAATTCAAGAACTCAATAATAGTAGTGAAAATAATAATCCTGATGATGAAATAAATAAATTTTACTTAGTTTCTAATTTCTTTAATGACAATAATTCATGAATTCATCATGAAATAAATAAATAACCATGATAATAAAGAACTAGATTTATTATTCAGAAAAATACATGCATCAGCGAATCTCAAACATTGGCTTCACCGCTCAACATGTCCTGTTAGGGAGAGAAAACGCCATTTAAGAGAAAATTCAGTGGCTTTTGTCCCTGACTTAAGTTTGTCAAAGGAAAATATGATTTTCGTTAATGCCACCTACCTTGCATACCTAGTATTAATCAAGAAATCCAGTACCACAAGGATCTCTAATCTAAATTGCACAATGTAAAAGGTGATTTGAGGCTCTTAATGAATTTTATATCAAGAATTGATGTGGTGAACTCAGAATGCGTCCTAAATAGGGCAATGCAGAGCTAAGACTTCACTAAAGAAAAATGAAGTAAACTTCAATGATTAAAGCACTGAGAGTAGGATACAAAAGTGGTCCTGGAAGTAGTAATTCTCAGTTAGCACTAGGAAGAACCACTTTGAACTCAGGTTAGTTAGACTTACTCTAATGGGATTAAAAGCATTCAAGAGAATGTCACAATTATAGTTCAAACAAGCCATTCTTGTAGCATACCATCCAATCTGAATCCCTTGAAGTAACAAGGCCATCTCCATCAGTGCTTATGGATTCTGCGCAAGAATGTCGTATCTGAGAAGGAAACTGTTCTTTACCTTTCCTGTCAATTGATGGTACGTGATCTACAAATTCAGTAGAAGTAGACTTGTTTGGTATCACCAGATCACCAGCTAATTCAACATTGCCCTCTGCACTCTGATGGGATTTTAACTGTTCATCACTGCAGTCATTGGCATCTTCCTCTTCATCTGACAAGCATCTGCAACAATCGAATTCATCCATCTCATAAATCCGGCTCACTAATCCTTCCCTCCATGATATTCTCGTCTGTGATTGTGACACATTATCTGAAGTAGAATTAGAAAGCCAAGAATCCCGTTCAACTAAAACTTTCAGAAAATGGGTAAGATCAACAGAGTTGGAAGAAGTGGTTAGACAATCAAAGTGGAAACTTGAATCAACAGGATCCACAATTGACTCATGGTTGTTGGGAGATAAGCTTGTTAGTCGAAGAACTTCAGCCACTGAGTTGATTTCAGATTCAAAGTGATCTTTCTTGTAAATGTCCTCATTTAACCATGATAGGTCACCAAGTCTACCTGAGCTTGGGTCTGATTGAGGAGTTCGCATAACGTTTCCTCCACTCAAAGAGTCCATGGAGAAAGGAGAATTCTCACCTTCAAGATCATAACGATTTACCTTACTGTCTCTTAATATAACAGCCTCCCAACTAGGTCTTGCATGTGGAGAAGACATAATGGGTAATCCTTCTAATTCAGGAAGTCCATCCGGAGAAATTAAAGAATTACTTCTTCTTCTACGACTATTACTGGTAGTAGTTGTATTACTATTGTTACATACGTGTGAAGAAAACCCATGACCAGGTGAAGGTGAGGAAGAAGAATGGGGGATGGCAGAACCTTCTAAACTCCGAAATTTACATGACCCATTTTCAGAAGTCTCCTGATCCTCATCATCTTCATCACACGGAGATAGAAGCCAATGCATTGATGCCTCAGCAGGTTCAGGGATCACAATCGAATCATCAACATTCCCCATAATATTCCCTTCATCATCATCATCAAAACTATCAAAAGGTTTAACTTTACCAAAGGAAAAATCGTTGCCTTCAACAGCAAGGATCCCTCTAGGCCTGCATTTCCTCTTGTCAACGACACCAGAAACAATGTGGCCAGCACCATAACAAGCAGGCGTTATCGTGTTCGACACCACCGATGTTCCACATTGTATCTCAGGCGACACAGAGACCAGAGCAGGAGGTGTCTTAGTATCACTCCTATTTGAGCCCTCCTCCATAACCGTACTAGCTTCACAGTTCAAACCTCGCCCACTGGCTGTCTTACTCAAAGGAGTACAAGCTGCATCAGCTTCCCATCGTTTGAGTTCAGTGGCCTCGCCAAACGCCCCCACCGGGCCTTCTCCTTCAGACCAATTACCCAGCTTATTAGCAGAATCGCCACTGTTCTTCGGAACTGAAGAACTTCCCAACATTTTTTCAATTCTTGATCTGGAATTTTTACTCGATTGCCACTGGTACAGGCAAGGGGGGTTTTTCTTAAGCTTATGAGCTTTCTGTACAATGGACCTATTTGTGTTTTCCTCCACTGTTGATTTTGACATTTTGTTCTCCTTTGACGCCCTAGATTTGGATAACTTAGAAGCCCTAGCAATAGGAACTGATTTGGGGATCTTTGAAAGGGTTTTGGGTCTCCCAATAGGAGTTTTCCTATTAGAACCAGAAGAAGAAGACGACGAAGAAGAATGTTGAGAACGAAAGAACCTGAGGCATCCTCTTGGAGCTTCAATGGACAGAGACGAATCCTCGCTGCAGTTGCTATTGCTGCTGCTGTAAATGACATTTCGCTCCCGTAACGGGTTGCGCGGCGGACTCAGCTTCTTCTTCCTGTTACAGCTCCCTTCGATCTTCCGCGATACAACCGCCGGAGACGGTTTCTTTGCGATCTTAGACGAGAACGTCCCGTTCATCTTCCAAAGAGACTGAGAGTCAACGGGGAACAGAAGATCTACCGCTACACTTTACCGTTGCTGCTACGGCTGGTCAAATTATTTGAAAATGAAAGCGGCGGAAAGGGAGGCAACGTTGTGCTTTGGCCTTTTTTACCCTCATCCTTGCTCCAAATCCGATGCAATACCGTCCTCGGTCCTTATAACCGAGGGCAGAAGAGTATTTCAACACTAGTCAGCTCACTGGCCGAAGCTCTCTCTGCTACACAGTTCCCCAAGCTATCTCCTTGCTCCGGCGACGGCAAACTCCTTTGCTGTCCAATTTCAAACGCAGGAACAACTTAACACCGAGATGGAAAATTATCACGGTGGACTGCCGACGGGCTTGGCTTCCGATCTGTAAATGCGAATATTCGGACGCCGATTAATCTCGTACTACTAGTGAAGTTGTGACTAGTAGGTGCTGTGATGCGACTTTAGAAGCTGAGTAATTCTCCAATTCGTCAGGAGTCATAAAGCTTGCCACGAATGGAATCGACCGTTATCTTTAACAAAATTTAATAACCATGCTTATATCATTAAGAAATCAATCTTTTCTTTGTAAACTACTTTTCTATTTCTTTATATTTTTTATGATAGACTTTAACAAACTCCTTACCTTAAACATAGAAGAAAATTTTTCCATTTATTTAAAAGATAAGAGACTAAAGATAAAATCTACATTTTTAATCAACTTCAATTTTACATTGTTTATTTAACACTACTTTCATAAATTAAATATCAAAGACTAGTATGTGATGAGACCAATTTAAAGCTTGGGATAAGGGTTAACGAAGCGTAGAGTCAAGCTGAAAATAATTAAAAAATTTAAAGATTCAGTCTAAAAGTTAATTCAAAAATTATACGATTATTTTTTACTTAAATTTTATCTCAAAAACTTTATTTTTTAACATACAATTTATAAAATTTAATATTTATTCTTTATATACTCTCTTTATTAAAGAAAAAATTTTATTACAAAGTTTCTTAAGATATCTTTTTTAATTTATATTAACTGTATATAAATAGAACATAAGAAAAGATGATTTTATAATAGAACAATTGACATTTCAATCTTATTGGTTAAAATAAGAAAAATTATAAGAGTCATGGAAGTAGGAGAGAAAACAAACTAAACAAGCACTTTAATATAATTTTAACAGTCAAAAAGTAAAAGCTTGCTCGACGGTTAAACAATCCTTCTTTTTACTTGTGATTTACTGAAACGAAGTTCTTGCTTAGTGAAGGCGCTAGGTTTACCGTGGCTCAGCTCGGTTTATCTACGCCTTACATTTTTTCAAATAATTGAGAACCATATTTTAAGCCATTATTTTTTTGAATCGAAACCGATCACGTTCTACATGCTCCCCAATAAAATATTTTCAACCGATCGATCCGCAGTAGTGCTCCCCAGTACGCATCAACCGCCATGGCAGCTTCACCGAAGAAGATCATCATCGACACCGACCCCGGGATCGGTAATCCAGCCTTTTGTTTTCCAAATGAATCCCGTTTTCTTGGAGCAATTTCTGTAACTTAGAGAAATCATCTGGTTGTGCGAGATTTCTATGTTTCATGGATTCTTCTGCATGTTTGATAGTAAATCACAAAGCGATATCGCGTGATTCTAAGATTTCATGTCGAAGAAGTCATGCATGCTCTGTTTTGTTGACTGAAAGTGTAGCGGCGGATGAATAAGATGGAGTTGTAATCGAATCACTGATTTCTTATCATTTGGGAACCTAAAAACACGATAACTACATTCTGTTTCGCAACTGGGCAAATGGGTTTCCATTAATTTATGATCTTTGGTTCATAATTTTCCATTAATGGATGGTTCGAGAACTTTGTAATCGTGTTACTGTGACGCCATGTGAATTGGTGATGCATGCAGATGATGCCATGGCCATTTTCCTGGCATTACGGTCGCCAGAGGTGGAGGTGATTGGACTTACTACTATATACGGGAATCTTTATACGACCCTGGCTACGAGAAATGCCTTGCATTTGGTATAGTTAAAAGAGGTTCATTCCATTAGTCGAATTTTAAATCTACATGTGTTATGATTCCTTTTCACACTTTCTTTAAATAAATTGAGTACGGTTTTCAGAATTACCCTATTTTTCTTTCTTCTGAAACTTGCTGTGTTAACTCTTCCCATTTGTTTATGGCGTAGCTTGAAGTTGCTGGGAGAACTGATATCCCGGTGGCTGAAGGATCTCATGTCACAATTACTGTATGTACAGACTGTAAACATTATCCATGGAGTAGCGGTTCATTTTTGTATCTTCTGACAATTTCATGACTTCTATTTTTGAGTGTTGCTTTTGCTTTTCTCTTATGTGCATGTGCGTAGTCACAGAAACTATTAAAGAGAAGAAGGATCCGCAAACTCGTATATCCCTCATGTTTACAAAAAACATCTATTATATTCTTGCGATACTCTCATATGCCTCGTTATCATAAAAAGCATCTACTTGACTGAGTCATACTGCTTTATGACATGTGATCCTTGTTTAAATTTGTAAAGTATGAATGAAACTGAAACCTGAGATTCCCCTTTGTCAAAGTTGTATGACAGAAAAAAGAAAGAAAGAAGCTCTTTTTCTTTTTCACTTTTAAGGACTTGTTTCTGTTTCTTTTTTCACAATAGATTATTATCCATTAGAAAATCGATTTTAAGCTGCTGACATCTCTGAAGAAGCTGATTTCGAGTTTACATGGCAGCTAAGCCTGTTTGAAACAGAATTATGTTGTAGATTATGTATTTCTGGTCTCATTGTTGCATCTCTTTTGGCACCACTTCTACTCATGAAGCATTCAAGTACAAGTAGACAGTGCTGTATAATTTTAGTTTTCTGGTTCACCTATTCATTTCGTCTTTATTTCCTTGCAGAATGGTACAAAACTTCGTATTGCTGATTTTGTCCATGGTACGGATGGACTTGGCAATCAAAATTTCCCTTCACCAAAAGGAAAGCCTATTAAGCAGACAGCAGCTGCTTTTCTCATTGAGCAAGCAAACCTTTATCCTGGAGAAGTTACAGTTGTGGCACTCGGCCCACTTACAAATGTTGCATTGGTTAGATAGATATCTTGATCATTTGTGTAGTGCCTAATATTGAATGTTATGGATTATGTTTAAGTAAGATTACTCACTGATATAGGCTATTCAACAAGATCCTTCATTTTCAAAGAATATCAGGCAAATTGTTCTTCTTGGTGGTGCTTTTGCTGTAAATGGGAATGTGAATCCTGCAGCAGAGGCCAATGTAAGTTTCTTAAAATCTGTGCATTTGGCTCTGGTTTCCAACGCATAAAGCCATATAGTGTGTAGCTCTGTGATCTATCGAATTTGCATGCCCTTAAAACCTGCAAATGGGTTTTGGTAATCCACTTTTATGTGGCTCAAAGTTGTATCTACCTACTTGGAGAAAGGAAGAAGGATAGCAAGTGGATTCTTGATCTAGTGACTTACTCTCTTCTTGAGCTAACTATCAAGACCAGGGTTCTTTGACAACAGAATCTTGGAAATCCTATTCTTATAAGCTAACTAGGTTCTTGACCTTATAACCTCACAAGAAGCTTTGGTCATGAAGTTTCAGAAGCATTGTGTGTTGTTTTAACTTGCATAGATCTTTACTGCTATCCTTGATTTCCTTCACTTACATACGTACTTGTCCTACCCTCTTCTCACTTCTCTCCCTCCCTCTACCATTCTGACATTTCTTTTTGAACAGATTTTTGGCGATCCAGATGCTGCAGACATTGTATTTACAAGTGGGGCAGATGTCTTAGCTGTGGGCATAAATGTTACCCATCAAGTTGTCTTGTCAGGTACGCTTAGGCAGATTAGTGTTACTCATGCTTAATTGTGATTGTGTTAATTAAGGGTTGTCGTTATTTTCTGTCGATGCCTTCCAACTCATATCCTCATACTTCTGTTCCATTATCTGGATTCTTGTCTGCAGTTGGTAAATTTAGAGCCTTATCCTCAAAGCAGACTCTATCCTCCAGTCATTACAATTTTCTAATCTTTTACTCGTCCTTTGTCATGTGGATGAATAGACTATTAAATTAGGTCCTGTCCTATTTTCAAAGCCCACTTTTATTGTCTTAATAATTATCATCCAGGTTTTTTTTGTCAATTATCTCATCATTAAACCAATAGTAATTTCTTCTCATTCTAAGGTAAAATATATTCTCAAAGGCATGCAGTTTCCCATAAATCATCTCAAATTGACTGTACTTTCATAAACCTTATTCCACCACGATACTGCTAGAGATTGTGCAGAAACATGAAGAAACGCGCCATCATTGTTTTTGTGAGATATTACGTCTTATTCAAGAGCATGTTTATAACCTTTTATCCAGGATGTTCTTATGGTTCTGCGTACTCATAACAAATTAAAATACATTGTCGGTTTGTTGGTGGAGTATCAAATGAACACTTAAAAGTTATAATTCTTACATGATTTTATTGTTTCTTCTTTCACTTTGTGACCTTTCTTTAATCAATTTTGAACACTATAGATGTCGATAGAGAAGAGTTGGCAAGGTCAGATGGAAAATTTGCCCAGTACTTGTGCAAGATTTTAGAGGTTTACTTCGCTTATCATCGTGAAGCATACAGGACAAAAGGTTTGTCTACTTCCCAATGATTACACAATGCTTTGTAGTCGGTAGGCTATCATATAATTGACTGATGATAGTTTTCACCTTGCTGTAGGAGTTTACCTTCATGATCCAACAGCCCTACTTGCTGCTGTTGATCCTTCACTTTTCACTCTCACTGAAGGTGTTGTTAGAGTCCAGACCTGTGGCATCACAAGGGGACTGACAATATTATACAACAAACAGAAAAGGTATGATGACTTGAATCAGCCCCTGGATTGGCTTGGTTGAAATGATTTAATATTTCATATTGGGATGCCGATATAATCGTTAACTAGATGGTTCGAAAGTGTAGAATTAAACTTGTTGGTTGATATCCTAAAGTCATTAACCCAAATGATAAAAGAGAAGAAAAAAGCAAGTCATTTGAACCAACTTTACCGCACTGAATGCCACTTTTGAAGTAAGGAAAAGAAGAAAAGGACCCTGTTTTCATGTTGAGACTCATTTGCTTCTACTTTCTGTGCCATGAACTAGATTTGGTGAAGTCACTGAATGGACTGATAAGCCAACAGTGAAGGTTGCCGTCACCGTTGATGCTCCGGCCGTCGTCAAGTTGCTCATGGACCGCCTTATCCATTCCTGAAGTATTCGAAAGACTGATAAATAATTCAGAAAACCATCTCGTGGGTTCAACTACTTGCCATTGATTCGGCTCTCAGACAATTCCCACATCACATTGGTCCAGTAATTGATGGTTTCTTGTTGCTATTTTTCATGTGGAGATTCTTAATTGTTTGGTCACCACCCCTGTCTTCATCCGTCTACTGACAACAATAAGATGACAAGTCTCTCTTCCCTGTAGTACTGATGTCCTGCGTGTCCAACTACTACTGAAATTCAATGTCTAGTCCAATGAAGATTGACACCTGATTTCAGGCACCTGATTAAACTTCATTTATGAACCTCTTAGAAATGAAAAAGAGGCTGTCTTTGTGGGAGGGTTTGTCTTAAAAAAGATTTATCTTTTTAGTATTACAAAGTCTAACCATTTTACAAAAGTTAGCTCAAAAGGAGGGGCATATTTGCTGTATATAACCAATCTAAACTTATATCTTAACAAAGTGATATAACTTCACATCAAATTTTAACATGTTTTTTCACTGCAGGGGTCCAACTTAGACCATATTGAGATATCATTTGTATTGTCTGGACTTTAATCCATATTTATAACAATGTTAAGGAAGGGAGGGCTAGATTCTAATACTATGAAAAAAACGAAAACTCAACCAAGCCTCACACACTAAAACATATTTTTTTTAAAAGAAAGATTAGATCAAACTTTTATACCATATTGCAAGGTCCAAGTCCAAATATAATACAACTCGATATTAAGTGCAGTAATTTTATTTTAAAACTTATTCTCAAGACTTGATTTTGGTAAGTACACTAATTTTCTTTCTATGAATATATATATATATATATTTGTTTAAAGATGATATTTGAGTAAAATTTAAGTAATGCAACATGTTCTGCTTATTGGAGGTTTAAGAGGTACACATAATTCTCAAGATTTAATGTATCTTCAGATTTCTAAGAACAGAGCTTCTCACTAAGCTGAAATTAGATCCGTTTCATAGTTTGCCGGCATTCGGAGTTTTCACGCCAACGAGGATCTCAGGTCCCTCAACCGCCGAACAAATTGGTTGTAAAGCAAACTAATTGACGTTCCGAATTTCGAAGTTAGATTCTTGTACACTTTCCCAGGAAAAAAAGATTAAATTTTTAGGACATCCAGAGAAAAAACGAAGACAAAAGCAAAAGTACAGGCTTCACTGTGCTAAGTATCGACAGAGAGAGTTTAGAAGGGTGCGAGAGAGTGAAAGAGAGATGGGTATGGCAATTGGGGGAGTGATACTAGACGAGTCAGTACTTTTAGCATCTCAACAGGACGACGATGTTCATGGGACTCCATCGCTGCAACCCGGTGCTGAGTCTCTCCTTCGTAAGCTTCGCCATTCCAAAATCCGTTTGGTATTCCATCTCTCTGTTCCTCTGAAATTTGATTCTTCTTTGTGAAATGTATTGTTGCTGCGCTTCTGGGATTTATTTGACTTCTGCTGTTTTTCTTGTTTCTTCCCTTCTGTGTTTTCCTGTGCATGCAGAGTGAAACTGATGTCTAAAACCCATCAACTTTAATGTTTGATTACTTAATCTTTGCATGTATAAGCATATGTATCTTGATTTTACAGCAATGGATTAATGCATGTCTTCATTTCTGAACAATTCTTATTCTTGTTCGTCCATTTAGTTTAAACGTCTTACTTTGATGAAGTGATTCAATGTATGTTACAAGTAACAAACCAGGAATTAAAATCTTGTTATTTGTGTTTTCCGTGATTACTACAACTTTAACCATGCTTTTGGTTCAGTAAGTTTTTGTTGTAAACCTTGACTTGGAGAGGTCAATTTAGAAAATGTACCTGGTCAGATATCAGTGACTTACAAGCCGAGTATTTCTAATATGCCTTTATCAAATCATATTGACTGCTAAGCATTGTCTTATCTTTGCAGGGAATTTCTTATGGGTTGGGCCTCTCGGATCATAAGGTAGTTTATCTTGCGCTCATGTAACACTTGAACTGTTATTTATGAGCCATAAAGATTGCAATACCACATAACTTGTGCACCATTCTCTTTATTTGATCAGATGAGAAAAGCTCCATAACATACTTAAATTTGTGTATCACAGCATTACTGTCTTCAAGACGTACTTTTTTCTTTTTCTTTATCTCTTTTCTTTTACTCCCTGGAATTGTCTTTTCCTTTGGTACAACAATTTTGTTCCTTTCATTAAGCATTGAACTGCTGGTTATGATGTGCTTATACTGGTTGAACTTGCTTCTGAACTTCATAGTGGTTTGTAAAGCTTTTTATTTTTACTTTTCATATCCTGATGACAAAGCTGTTAACAATTCTCTTTTCTTGTCATAGGTGAGTCTTCTTAAAAGGATGGCTACACTATACTCGTTTGATTGTTTTATCTTGACTGCATCTTCTGTAGATGATGCTAAAAATGAGATTATGCTAGCTTGGCATGACCTTGGAGGCAATATTTTGTATCTAGTTTCAGACAAAGAGCTGGACGTCATTGCTAAACTAAGCAAGTGTGGTTGGGTGGTTGTTGTTCTCGGTGAGTACCACCTTACTTATTTTCCCCTTGTAAGATAGCCTTGGAATTTTGTTTGTTTAGGGTTTAGCCTTTCCTGAGCATTATCTGAGACCAAAAAAGAAAGAGGAAAAAAAAAAAAGGTCGAAAAGCATCGAAGTGATTGTAATTACTTCTGTATGGGCTCTCTTGGATTTCACTTACTAAAAACTGGTACTTAAGAGGAGTTTTCAGTTTTATGTTAGGAAGCTTTTACTGGATTGTAGATTATAGTGCCCTGGTAAGCTGCAAATGACAGTTGCACAAGGACTGTCCCAATCTGGAAATCAGTTATATTGATTGAGATGGGGGGATCCATAACTCTGTCTAGTCTGATCTTGAACCTCATAGTCCATTTTAATTGTCTGTGTCAGATATGACAATGTGACTATCTAATTGGTTCTGCGCTTCCCTCTTCTTTGTTCATAATGCATATCATGTTGATGCATTATTTTAGCTTGATGATTGTTAATTCTAGCTACTATATACCATCTGTCTGTATGTATTTTCATATGTTTGCACTTTTATGTGCTTTTTTCATTTTTCCCTACGAAGATTTGGGTCTCTCTAGAGTATATACTCAACTGGATTTGTTACTAAATATATTTGCCTTTGGTTTGAGTTATTGAAGGTGGCAGTGCATGTGAGGATTCAAGCGTGGTTTATATCAACAGGCTAGAAGAATTGCCTTTGACTGTATGCCACTTAAATAGAAAGGTTGCAAGCTTATTCCTATATTTTGTTTTACCTTAAATTTTTTATATTTAGAGAGTTAACTCAGTGAGATGGAATATATGTTACTTGCTTGTATCTATATTATATTGTACACCATCTGAAAATTTGACAGATTTTTTAAGTTGTTGATTGACAGCTTTTTGAGAAGAATAAATATCCAACTATGGCATTTGCTTCCAAGTCTATTTCTTTTGAGCACGTGATAGGTTCATCTTAAAACACATGGCCAAGAAATGAGCAAGCAGCCTGAAAGCGTTTGCTTTGCAGCATATTATGGATTTCTGAAAATGAACAAGCAGTGTTTTGACTGCACTTTTCTTAGTATTGTGTCTGTTATACATTTCTGTGCTTTTAAATTCTAGTGCCTATGCTCAATACCTGCTTTATGTCTCTATTGAAACATTTCACTATTCAACTCAAACTGCTGGACAATGTGGCTATGCGACATTGCGTTCTTAGGTGCAACGTTTTCTCTTTCAGTGGCCCATTCAAACTTTTGGACATTGATAATTAGCCATTGGGTGACGCCTTTTATTAACAGTTTATATTTAACTTTGTCAGCAATATTCGCTGAATAATCTGATAGTTTAATAACTTATATGAGGTGTGAATTTCAGTGGTTTCTTCTCTTTAGTTTCTCAATCAAGCCAAGAATCCCTTACCAGAAAAAGAAAATGGGGCCAATATGAATTGTAAAAAATTGATCAGGGACATTGGCTCTTTCATATTCTCTTATATCATATGATCAACCTTGTTGTTGTTTCTGAAGGGTTTAGCTTTGTAACTAGTCTTTCATGTCTATGGGTTAAACAAGGATATCTCTTTTTTCAGTATACTCTTTTTTATGTTACATATATTCATGATTCTTTTTTTGTCTTCCCTTTAAATCTTTTGCATTGCGAGCAGGCACTTGAAAATAAAGCTGCAACTGTTGGATATGTTATGAAACCTTCTCGTGAAGAAGATTTTGCCAAGGTGAGCCCCCTATGAAGCAAAGGAGGTAAATTTTCTCTTAGAAAGGAGTTAGAAATAAGAAAAAGAAGTACGACTAGTGATTTATTATTCCATAGATGTAAACGGAGTTGGCTCAAAGAAGCAGAATAATCCCTGATACATTTGTCATGGTGAATTTGGAACTGAGAATTTGGCATTTAGAATCATATTTTTAAAGCTGTAAGCATTTTCAACTTAATGCGTTACCTTTTTCTTCAAATAAAAGAGGTGTATTAAATGGTTGTATAAAATGTGATGGATTACAACGCTGTAATTGTCTGATCAAGTGGTTTTTGTTTCAAGAGATCTTGTTTGGTTTTCTTTAAGTAGCACCCTCCATGTTCGTGTTTGCAGTTATGCTCATGATAGATTCTTGTTCTTTTATGCAAACTATTTGGATTCATTTAATTTGAAGCTTATGACTTCTGTTTCTGGCAGAGGGGGGCATTCCCTTTGTATCCTACTCAAAATGGGTTGATGTTCTTGCCCCTCACCTTTGAGCTTCCTTTATCACCTCAGTTGCAAGAAGTTGACATTGTTCTCCATAAAGCAACTGACGAAATTGTATCCATTGACTTGAGCAGTTCTACAAACTTATCTAGAAGAGTAACTTACACAGATGGCATGCAGGAATTGCAAAGGTGATTTTCAGGCCCAAAGAACGGTCATTGCACAAACTAACTTGAATAGGGAAATTAGTGGCTATTGATGTTTTGATATTTGATATCAGATGAAACTCCATTATATTGTTTTGCTTGTTGAAGTATCATGCCTCCATTAAACCTGGCATGTTTTCTTCTTATCCAAAGTAAGATGTTTGCCCCATCAGAGGGAGGGAGGGAGGAAGGAAGAAGAGGGGGGCGGGGGTGGGTAAGGTTCAGTCCCTTTTGAGTCTTTTGATAAGGCAGAAATGTAGTTGACAACTTGTCCAATGAAATAGAGTGATTTGCTTGAACTTCGCAAATGGCAATCTCTATTGAATTTTCTCATGAGGTTGTAAGAAGAGGGTTCGCAGAAGAAGTTATCTGTGTATCTTGGAACTTCATTGCTATTGTGCATGTATTTATTTTAGTATCACGGGGAAGGGTTATTATGTGATACGGTTCTAATGTTTTTTCATCAAACATTTGTTCTTGAACAGATATATGGAGCATCGACCAGATTGCTGTGTGATTGACCACTTTAATAACATTTATCCCGTAGTGGACCGGCTGAAAATTCAAGAGATTCTTCTTGGGTTGGACTATATTAATACTGAAGGCCACTGTACGATTAGGGGGCCCCATTTTCTCAAGGTCTTATATCCTGATGGTATCTATGTTATGCTTGTAATAACTGTTCGTGCAAATTAAAAACACAATTTACTCATTTATACTATGCAAACTTTTTCTAATTGAGAACTTTTAGGTATAGAGATCTTCCGTAGTTAGTGTTGTTTGTTTGTTTACTTGTTTACTTTACGACAATAACTGTCAACCCCACAAAATCTGGTGTTCATGGTAAGTTGCACCTTGTCCCTCCATTTAGAATGGATAAGTATTGGTAGGTTGCAATCCTATTAGTTGTCGTATTTTCCAAGTATGATGGATCTTACAATGTTATGTAAAGCTGCAGTAGGCTAGTTTGCTGCTTCTAGGTACACAGAGAAACACGATACTGTTTTGGAACAGTTGTACTGAAACTCTATATCTATATGATTTTTCATAACAAATCTATGCATGCACCATTAAAGGCAACAACTATGTTCTAATTCTGCTGCAATAGAGTATTTAGGGATGAGTGAAGCCAGAGCTCATGGAATTGTTCAGGGGAAAAAAAGGAAAAAGAGGAAGAAATTATATTATTTTCTAACCCTTAGGTGCTTTAAATGTTTGTTGTTTTGATTATATTTGAGAAAACTCAGATGTTTTGGTCCAAATTGTTGATCCTTCTTAAAACTGGTCGAATTTAGTAAGTCTGATTTTTAACTGTGCAGGTTGATAACTTCAATGAACATGATTTGGTGCACAGGCTATCTGAAGCCAAATTATCTCTTCCAAGTATAGTGAAACCTCAAGTTGCCTGTGGTGTGGCACATGCTCATACTATGGTACTAACTTTATCTAGTTTCATTCTGGATCTGGTATTATGAATTCAACTTTCACGTTCTTTCAACATGCTACCCATTATCTAGTTTCAAGATTTTCTAATTGAGACACCCATATTTAGGAAAGCTGTGGCTAAGCCTTCTGTAAAGCAGTTTAGTATCATGAAACTCCATGTATGAGCTATACATCTTCTAAGAATTCTCTATGTTAAGGAATTTTTTTTAAACAAATTGAAGCACACAATTTATTTGGGTGTGGCACAAATATCATTGTTGGTATTTAATGAAGAAGACTTACAGGATATCTACATTCCCATCTTTCTGCCAATTCAGGTTCTGATTTCATTTAAGGGCAATAGGGGTACTGGTTCAAATTGAGGCACATTACAAGCAGCTTGGTGCTAATGCCTGATTGTTGTCGATAGTTCCTCTGTAAATTTTGAACCAAAAGAATTGAAGCCAACCAACATCAAAATTTACAATCTGCTAATGCACATTATTCAGTTCAACAAAGGCTTTAGGGATCAGGAAATGTAGTTTTATGAGTTTTAAGCGTGTGGGGGTTGTTGTGATATTTTAGATAGCGGGTTGTAGTAATCACTATTTATCCAAAGCCTGCTTTACTTGGTTAGAAGATGTTTGTACTTTTACCTTGTGCGGGTTGTGTTCAGTATATATTTCCTACCCACATCATCCTGTAGTTTCTTATCCCAGAAAAGCATGCATTTCACTGAGGAACTTAGACATATGCAAAGCAAACTTGCTGCCCTCTTTAATGTTCAGTTTGCACACACGTTCTTTATGTTTCAGGTTGTTTAAAGTAACACTTTTATCTGCTACCTGCGTTCTGATTGTGCCAGTCCCCTCAAGCAATGAGTCTTTCTATTCATTTTGCTTCAATTCCAATTTGCACTCATTACTCACACGATATGCTTCTATAATTGTTGCTTTATGATTAATGTCATCTGAAAAGATGATATGTTGCAGATTATTTTATTCCTGACGTAAAATAGTTAGTGGATTCCCATGATTAGCTCTTTTTTTCATCTTCCCAAAAACATTGGTCTTGACTGTACTTATTTAGATTTGTGTTAAATAGCTTAATCTTTTACATAACAGGCAATTGTATTCAGAACTGAAGATTTTAAGGGCTTGAGTGTTCCTCTTCCAGCTGTTGTGCAGGTGAGCAAGAAACAGCTTTCATTTTGAAGACTACAGGATTTCTAGTGGCCTTATCACGCCAATTAGTTAGTACTCTTGAAGTTTTGTCTTTAGTTATTTCAATATCGGACTGGGTAGACGCTACTCTGTATAGTATGCTTGTGGAAGTGGGTTGAGGGCCCGAATGTCTGTCAAATGCATCCATGTCTGTGGTTAATATCTTTTAAAGCAAGGTTAATCTGTTTACAACTGGTTAATCCTTTTGACTGAAACTTGGAAATGAATGGAACTGCAGGAATATGTGGATCATTCATCCACTCTGTACAAATTCTATGTCCTGGGTGAAAAAGTTTTCAATGCCGTTAAGAAGTCAATACCAAACGCAGATGTCTTGATGAAATTATCTGAAAGTAATGGGACCAAACCTCTAGTCTTTGACAGGTACGTGTCTTTTCTCACTACCGTTTTCTATCATCCTTTTTTCCTGGTTTTGGTCAGATAGTACCTCCTCCTGTAAATAATGGGATTGAGAGTGAGGTGATGTGCTTAACACCTTCAGGGTCTGTTGAGTCTCATTTATCAGGGGAAACAAATTTCAATCGTCTTTTTGGTCTTTGTCACAATAATGTGCTGATCTCTCTTTGCAGCTTAAAATCTCTACCCACTGGTGGTGAAGAACAGTATCATGGAGATAGTAATTGCTCCAAGGCCACAAATCATAGCATTGATCTTGAGCTGGTCACAGATGCTGCAAATTGGCTAAAGAGAATGCTTGATCTTACTATCTTCGGCTTTGATGTTGTTGTAAGTACCCGATTCATGTTTGCTTGGCTACGTACCCTGCTGCATTTTTTTCATCAGTATTCAAATAAACTGTCAAAGGCTCTCTGAACCATTTTCTTAATTGCAGTTGCCTTCCTTGCTGAAACATATTCTGGTATCTTCTGTCTTATAGTGTCTAGTTTTGCAGTAGGAACTATCATATATTGAAGATACCAGCTCGTCTTGGCTTCCTTTTGCTCTTGACATCCGTTTGAAATTACATCATTTAAAAAGAATCAAACACATAGATTGGACATATATGGTTATCCAAAATCACTGGACTTTTTCATCCTATTCTGCATCAATTAACATTGAGATTTTTGACGTACTTGTGTTACATGAACACTCATATTTGGCTAGTGTTTTATGTTCTTTAGATCTGATTTGCTGTAGCTTGCTTGCTGTTTATCAGATAAGACACAATTGATAAACATCTTGCTTTCCCCCTCTGTAGTGACCTTGTTTATTCTGCTGAAATTTCAGATTCAGGAAAGCACAGGTGATCATGTCATTGTGGATGTAAATTATCTCCCTTCATTCAAGGAAGTACCCAATGATATTGCAATACCTGCCTTTTGGAATGCTATTAAGACAAAGTTCGAATCAAGAGAGTCAAAATAATCAACAGCAATTACATGTCAGCCATGGATGATCACTTTGTGTTGTGGATTCAGCAAATACATATCATATTACCTTATGGGTGGAAATCTGAAGAATTCAGCTTCTTAATACAAACATCCATTTTCTACTAAACTATGTGGTTCTTTCCTTTTCTGAAATTTTCTTTACTCTCTTGGAAAGTGTTACAGATTTCTAAGCTTGGTATATAATACTGAGGCCTCTGCTTTGGAATTCCCATTGCCTCTAGCTATGCCTCTTGGGACAAATGTTTACTTTATCTTCTGTTATCACTGACCTTTGGGGATGCAGATTTGGAAACAGCTTTTGGATGAGCCAAGAATTGAGAGTACACTAAATTCCGAGTGGCTTACAACTGTTTTGCGGTGATCGCTTGATTTAGCAGATGAGGCTTGGAATTTAGTGTTGAAAGTTCTTTGAATGGCGTCTTTTAAGGAACAGTCTCTGCTTTGTCATTTTTGGCGTTATTAGGAATTGAAAGGGAATAAATTAATTATGTTTAGTCATAATTGCTTTTCACTTGTCAATTTCTTGGTCTAATATCTTTTTTATATGTTTAAATGTCAAAACTTTTAACAATCATTCTGATAAAAAATATATTAAATTTTTAAATATAATATTAGAGCTTAAGTTCAAGTTAATATTTTACTATGGTCTCCATCTTGGGGATGTCCACTTGTAGATAAGTCCATACTCAAGAGACGTTAAATAGTTATATGATACAAATAATATTTGATATGATATTATTTTTATATAACAATTGATTTTAAGAGATCTTAATCTGACATTGTTTTTTAGGTGGAGAGGAAATTGATTTTTTTTTCAAACATAATACTAGAGTTAGTTTAATGATCTTTGTTTTACGTTATGTTATAAAAGTGTTTAATAGTGATTATTTTATGTTCCTAATACATGAATTAAATATCTTTCACATCTTCCTCTGTCTAATAAGAATGTCAAGACCACTTCTACCAAACAAAAAGAGATAGATTTTGATGAAACTCAAAGGCTTGAATGAAAATGGTGCAAAAATGTATTATGTTATACATGTGTTAAATGGTAATTGTTTTATGTTATTAAAAACGTGAATTAAACCTCTTCCACATCTTCATCTGTTTGATTAGAATGTCAAGACTACTTCTAACAAACAAAAAGAAACAAATTTTGATAAAACTCATAGACTTGCACGAAAAATGATGCAAAATGTACTGATCTTAAGATTCAAACCATACACGATATATTGAAAAATAATGAGGCTAATCTATGAACTGATGGACAGAGAAATTAACTGGACAAACAAAGGAATCATTGGGTAATGGGAAGCTCGACGTACACGTGATATTCTTTTCTGAACAGATAGGACAAAGGAATTGATTACAACAAAGCAAAATGATCTATTTAATGTACCAATTCCAATGATATGCTCACATTTACTTTGGACCTATTAATATCAAGGCTATATAAAGTATTAGAGGACAAAAGTCTGATATAAAAAATTAGATAGTATGAGTTGGCCTTTGAATTGGATGCTTAAGATTTCTAATATGTTAACACCTTCAATTCTTATTTAATGTTAAACCTATCATATATGCTAAATATATGAGAAAATATTGAAAAAAAAGTGTTACATGAAAAAAGTATTTAAATATAAAATATAATACTAACTTATTTTTTATTTTAATATTACAACTTACACACATAAAGTGTCGAACTCTAAACCTCGTAGTTAGAGTCTTTGTTAACTCACCATTAACTTATAAATTATTATAAAAATAAATTATATGAACACATAAAATCAAATTATAAAGACATAAAAGACATAAGATTTAAGATAGTTCAAATTAACATAATGGCCCACATCCACCACCATTAACACAACTGCCAACTCCTTTTTTATTTAGTTTTTGCAAAAGAATGCAAATGTATTGTTTACAATGTTTATATACAACTGGAGTGTTTGGCCCTCCAGTTTGAGCCACCATGCAAGTGGTGGGGGTTCTGGGTCATCAAAAAAAAAAAAAAAAAAAAAAAAAAAAAAAAAAAAAAAAAAAAAAAAAAAAAATGTTTATATACAACTATTCTTAATACACGTGACAACTTCTTGATTAGCATTTACATATATATTGGACTTTATGTTGGCTAATGATTATTGTGCTCACTATGTGGGCTAAAGGCTCCTACTTTCACAATTATGCAATCCTCTCTTTTGCCACAAGTTTTTTAATAGTTTTTCTTTTCTAAACTAATATTAAGAGAAATAATCATAACTAGATATTCTTGTGAATACTTAATGATTTAGAAGAGAATAAAATATTTAAAATATTTAATGATATATATGAATTATATGTAGAATATATATAAAATAAAAATTTAACTTTATTAATTTTTATTCCAAATTAATAGCATAAACCCATTTTTATTAACATCTTTTTTGCTTTTTGGGTTGTCTCTGGGATCGTAACAAAGGTAAAGTGCGATGGGAAGCAGAAACGGCTGACTGTACATCCAGTAGAAGTGGGGCCCAGTGGCAGCTTCCAAATCAATCAAGCTCATCCCAGTCGTCTATAAATAATTGACCGCCGGAGACACTTCAGGCCCGAGAAGTCCTCTCCATTGTCTCGTCGCCCTCTCCGGGGCTCTATCCAGTGAAACCCTAGCGAGCAAGCCATCGAAAAATCAAGATCAAAGGGAAAAAATATGGCGCAAGAACTAGCAGGCCTTGAAGCTCCTCCCGACTGTTCTCCGCAATCGGATCCATCTCTGACTCGTAACGTGTCGTTCAGTCGGCTCAACGCGCAGGCGCCGGAGTTCGTCCCCACGGCTCGCCCCGCCGCTCCCCCGCCCCGTCTGATCGTCCCTCCTCCTCCCCCTCCCCCGCCCTTTCATCATCACGTGCCGATTCAGGGTCACGTGTCTCCGCACGTGATCCCCGTTCACCACCACCCTCATCCTCGCCATGTTCCGGTTCAGGTTCAGTACCATCCGCATCCGCATCCTCACCAGGCGCATCAGCATCATCATCATAACCATCACCCCCATCACCAGTTCTACGAGCAAGAGGTGGCTCAGCAGGGTACGATCGAGTCAGATCAGGTTCCCGCTTCTACCAACAAGAGCAAGCTCTCCGAGGAGGCTACTCTTAAGATTCTGAATCAGGTGCCTAGAATCAAATGTTAACTCTTGACAGCTTTTTTCTTTTGCGTTTCGTGTTTTGCTAGATTATGTGCTCATCCTGTTTCTTTTTCGGCACGAGTTATGTGAAATTGATGGTGCAATCGGATGGAATACTCGGCATTCGATCAAACTCTTACATGAACAAATAGTCTTGAAGTGTGCTTTTGCTGCTAGTTTGCACCGGCAAATTGGGCGTGGAAATAGGACGTTAGCAAAGTAAACATGTGCTCTCGTACTTGTTGACGGAGAAATATAGTCGCACATATTTTCTGGAGGATTTCGGTAATGTTTCCGATAGAAGTTCAAACCCCAGTTGGGTTTTGTCAGGAAAAAACCATGTGCGAGAGCTTCATTTCGCGAACTTTTGGGGGATATTATGCACGTATCTTGCTGAAACTGTACTATCGATTAGGATGTTTGGTTTTGTGTTTTGGACGTTGTAAATGTGGATGATCACTCTGACATATGAAAGTGGCAGTGCTCAGCAGTCAAATTTTATATCACGGACTGCAATTATATTGGCGGCCGGTCCAATTTTCCGTTTTCAGACCAAATGACTCCTGGGTTTAAAGTCAAGATCAATCAATATGGCTCCAGCAAAAGATTATGTGTGTTTTCATGGAATCCCATTTTGTTTGGGATGTGTTTGTTTCGGTAGCTAAGAGTTGTTGCTTATCATCTCCCTGAAGTTTTGGAAACTTTATTGGGATTACATTCTGTTTGGACCTGGGGGAAATCAGTCTACAAGTGTTAGGTTCGGTATCTGCTTCAGAAAAAGGTGTTAAAAGCTTCGTCCTATGATAGGTAGCTGTGTTCATGTGAGGTGTAAAGTTGGCATTCAGTGCATGAATTGGTCTATTTGCTCTTCTTATTTATGGGGTATCTTTTGGTTTTAATGGATATTTTGTGGTGCAATCTCGAAACCTAATAGTGCAGAAATATAGGCTTGAGAGGGAGGGGGAAAAAAAAGAAAAGAAAAATTGTCAGATAATTGATTTCTCATGCATGTTGAAAGAAGTTATATATTGTAGCCAAAAAACTTTGAAACTGTTAGTGGAACGTTTTGGAAAATTCATAAGTATTATTGGCCTCTACGAATTTATCTATGTTTGTTGGGATGGAACGTAGACACAACAAATGATCCATTTGGATTTTCCTTGGTGCCTCAAATGACTTAATTCAAAGGCCCGTGTGATTTGCTATGGAAGGTAACTCTGAAAGGTTTGTTCTATAAGGAAGGATCTTAGTGAGGATATTGTGTTTAATGTTGAGTTTTGGACTATGTACTTTGCTTGATCATGTAAGACTCCTTATTGGGATGATGTTTCTATTTTCTTGGTAACGGTCATTTGGTCTTGATTATGCTTTTTTATTTCCCTATCTATTGTTGTTTGTGTAAGTAGAAATCATGTTTTTATTTATTCTAACATTGAATGTCTCTTTATTTGAATCTTGCCTTTTGATTTTTCCATATGGTATATCAATCTGTAGGTGGAGTACTATTTCAGTGACTTAAACTTGGCTACTACTGATCATTTGATGAGATTCATAAACAAGGATCCTGAAGGATTTGGTAATATCCACTGCTACTTTATTTTCCTTTCCGCTTTCCATTACATTGTCAGAATTGCCTGTCTGAAAACCCCTTGCGTAGTTGATCTGTGTTATACCATGCAAATCTTGTCTCTCTTAATACATGCTGGACTGGAAGTTCCATGTCTTTCTCCACATGCAAAAACAAATAAACTCAAACCATACTAATCCGTCCTGTTTTGATTTTAGTTTCTTTTCTAGATGGAGCTACTGATTTCTGGGTTTTAATTTTTGTGAAGTTTTGGTCAATGATTTATATATGGAGGTCCATTAAGCATTTTAAACTTCTCTACTGTTTCTGTCATTCCACAGTGCCTATTTCTGTTGTTGCATCTTTCAAAAAGATTAAGGCTCTTATAAGTAGTCATTCCCAGCTGGCGACTGTTTTGCGGAACTCATCAAAGCTTGTGAGTTCCTTTATAAGTGTTTGTTTCACATAACTTCTCATCATGTCTGTGTTTTACCCTTCATTAAATATTTCCTTGACCCGGAGCAGGTGGTGAGTGAAGATGGAAAGAAAGTTAGACGCCAGCATCCCTTGACTGATTCAGACATGGAGGAGTTGCAAGTAAGCTCTATTTCATTTGGTTTATAGTAATTTTACTTGTTGTTGTTAGAGATGATTGCCTTTGCCATTTTTACTATTCTTCTGTTTCTTTTAAGTCAATGAGTAATTTAAAAAAATTGAATGTTTTGCAAAATGATATGTATTTATCTGCAAGGCTATCTCTGATCTTGCCAGTTTATGGGATGGCTCATAACTATATCATTGTTGTTCAAACTGATTATTCTTATAAGTTTTTGACGACTGAACTTTGATGTTTCTCATTATTTAATGCTTTTTTGGAACTGCAGTCCCGCATTGTTGTTGCTGAAAACTTGCCTGAGGATCATTGCCACCAAAATCTCATGAAGGTTTTCTCTGCCGTGGGAAGGTAACAAGACCATCACTACTGGAGAAATCAATAATTCTTTGCTTGTTAAAAATTTTAGCAGAGGCTTTCCTAGAAGGTCAATATCATATTGATTTGTCCTTTGGCAGTGTGAAGACAATTCGCACCTGTCAGCCTCTGAGCTCCAATGGAGGAGCTTCTTCAGGATCCAGATCAGGAAAATCTGAAGGTCTGCTTTTCAGTAACAAGGTAAGCATGCATGCAAGCATATTGCCTTGGAGCAGGTTATTTTTGGTGGTTCTTTTGAAAGTTTTCGTATTGCTTCATTTAGGTGGAAGTCATTCTCTGTCACAAACTATGTTTTTTTCATGGTATTCTTGAAGTTGATGTCATTTCCTAAAATATCCAAACTTTTTAGTTCCTGACATACCACATAGTGGGCTTTGACAGTAAAAGTAAGAGAAGAGAGAAGAAGGGGATGGGGAGAGGGGTGTTAGGTTTACAGGTGTCCTGTGCATTAGGTACAGTTGGGTGACTATTACTATTCCTCCGACCAATCTGTATTTACAAAGATGACTGGTTGGTGTTTGGAGGTGCACGCTTATTCAATGACTGCTTGTGTGGTGGTCCATATTGTATGGATCCTCTCTCTTAGGAGTTAATAGTTTAGGCTGGGAGTTTCAAATTCACTGGTTTGAATTACATATCTGTAGGTTAAGTGGGCTTTAAAGAAGCTTCACCACGTGCCTTTTCAGTAGTTACCATAGGATTTCTCTGGTTTGTGATGATGTCCTTATGAAACATGTAACCTTTTTCCCTACATGAGTTATTGTTGCTGATCTAACTCTCTTAGAGGAAGCTATGCTAGTTTAAAACAGACTATCATCTAAACTTGATATTACGAGGAAATCATATTCAGTGAAGTAAATTGGCACATTTTGGACTATTTCATTTTTCATTTTTCTGTTAAATCTTGATCCAACGATAATCATTTTACTTTGAGAATCTAATACTGGAAGCCTTCATTTCATATGTAGTGGCATGCTTTTGTGGAATATGAATCCGTTGAGCTGGCTGAGAAAGCAGTGAGTACTCTCCTTTTCTGATAACGCAACTTGTAATTTATTCATATTGATCAGTCTGCCATATATGTGAGCCATATGCATGAGTTAATTCTATTTTTGCAGGTTGTGGAGCTGAATGATGAAGGAAACTGGAGGAGTGGCCTTAGGGTCCGATTAATGCATAGACGCACGGTATGTGCAAATATGGAACCATTTTCTTCTTCGTGCTTTGTCTGCAATTCTGTTAGTGTAGCCCTAGCTTGTCTTTTCAACAAAAGACTACAAATAAATGATGAAATTTGCTATTAAAGTGCAAAGAATAACATGCGGACAAAAAGATGGGAAGGTAGTTTATCTGCCAAAAAATCACGTTGTTTTTTACCTAGAAATCTATCGTTGGGTAAAGGTATGACCTAACACAAATCATGAGATGAAGAAACTGAAACAAAAGAGCATGTGTGTGAAAGTTTAATATGCATATGCAATATGGAATAAAGTTACAATCTAACACAAATCATGAGATGAAATTAAATCAGAGAGTGTGTGTTGCTCGTGCAGTCTAGGTTGGTCTCAAAACTGGGAAGGCTTATTGTTATATTTTCTTTACAATTAGCAAATCTTAGTCACGTTTGATAGAGCCAGCTGGGTGTGAGTGAAACTTTGGTGTGTTAATTTCTGGATTAGTCCATTGACATCTTTGCAAATTTTTGAACCCAGTTGAAGCCTTCAGGGCGAGGGAAGAAAGGGCATGATGGGGAAGCAAGCTTCGAGGAAGATGATACTTCTACGTCTGATCAGCAGCAAAGTGAGAGACAAATGGAGTATCCTTACCAGCAGTCTGATGCCAATCCTTACGACTATACCGTAAGTGTCAGTGTATTCACATAAGGCATTTTTGGTAATTGCCGTTCATGAAAGCTTTTCTAATCCTTTTACGTTTTAATTCTTGGGTATAGGGGGAAGAGCATGTGAATGAAAAGGATGGTGGACAGAGGAGGGGCCGAGGCCGCGGCAGGGGCAAGGGACGTGGGCGGGGTCAACACCACCACAATAACCGTGGAAATCACGTGGGAACTCCGCCTTCAAATAATACAAGCAACATTGAGGCCCCGACAGTAACCAAGCAGCCGCCAGGGCCCCGGATGCCAGATGGCACGAGAGGATTTTCAATGGGGCGGGGAAAACCAGTTCCTGTGAATATTGGTTAATTACTTGGTCTTCTACATAAAATAGAGAAGGTTTTCTTATATGTGTGCCTGCAAGTGTTGGTTTGGAAGGAGAGAGCTGTCCTGTTGTGTGGTGTTGATGGCGGGGTTTTACAAGGGCTGTCAATCCATGGTAGCTTGAAAGAGGGTTCAAATTAGCAGTATGAGTTGAGTACTTTTCATATTTGCGTTGGTTTCTGTTGTAATTCGGTAAGGATGACCTAGAAAACAAAATGCTGTCCCTTTTTTATTCTTTTTAATGTAGAGAGGAGGGGAAAACAAATAGTGGGGGTCACTAATATAGATAAAATGTGAGTGAAGAAAGGACATTGCAATATAAAACTCTTCATTACATCTATTTTGTGCCCACTCTCTCTCTCTCTCTTTCTCTTTCCGACCCTTGTTTTGAATTCCCAGAACCAGTTTTCACAAGATTTCAAATTGTAGAAATCAATTTCATTTCCTTCCTACCTCTAACCTCGTGGGGATTGTGTCGGAAAGTATGAGGAGATAGCATATATAAGCTATTATTAAGTTAGGTTATGGGTTGGTTTTGATATTGTCTATCAGCTTGAGTATGAATCCAAAAGATTAATTCAATGAATGGAAATCAGATTCTCTTATAAGGTCAGGTACTTTCACTCACTTTTTCTAATGTGGGAGGAAGAGTTTCTTGGATGTTTTATTTGTGATAGTAGTAAATCTTGGATGTTCTTTTGGCATTATTTGGAAAAACACCACTGAAGACTAAGGAATCTTTATAGAAACGACATTACACATGCGTATAAAACACCGAGTATTCCAAATTTATTTGAGTGGAGTGGCGTTATTCATCTTATCATCATCATCATCATCTTGTTTGGATTGAATCTTTCTCCACCAGAACTTTGATGCCTGTATTCATTCTTCATTAATGAGTGGGACGGTAGAGCGTATGTTTGACATTCTTCGGTGTCGTTTTCACGGATTGTGTTGCGCACAGCTTTGCATCGTTTGGTGAGGTCATGGATAAGGTGGGCCACAAATCCTTTGAAGAGCATTGATACATCAAGTAGAGAAACCATGACATCAAGTGGCCTATTAGCTCAGTTGGTTAGAGCGTCGTGCTAATAACGCGAAGGTCGCAGGTTCGAGACCTGCATGGGCCAAAATGTTTATTTTATTTTATTTTTATTTTTAAAAATCTTCTTTTTCCTTTCTAAAGAAAAGAAACCAAAAGGTAGCTAACCATCTTAACTGTAATCCAACAAAATTCAAATTTGAAAAATATGATTCGAAATTCATCCAAAAAAATCATATAAAATTCATCGAAATTCCTCTCCACCTAAAAAAGCCGACGCCCCCATATAATCTCTTCCCCTCAATTCTCACTTCAAATTCGCTTCAATTTCTCAGCCAACAAACAAACAAATCCGCACCGCAAAGCCCAAACTATGGTGGACTTACAACCACCGCCTCCCAACTCTTACCAGGTGGTCCCACTTCCTCCTCCTCCTTCTCCTGCTTCTCCTCCGCCGCAGTCGCAGCCGCCTTCGTCTCCTCCCCCGCCAACGCCGGCGCCTTCCAAGCCCGCATTCGCCTTCCCTCAGCGGCCTCCCATACGCGTCACCTCCGAGTTCGATAGCGAGAGCTCCGTTTTCTTCAACAGAATCTCCTGTAAGTTCCTCGACTCCCTCGCCAAGCTCAAGCTCTCCTTCCAGAACGACAGCAAGGGAGGGATCCGAAGCCCGCAAGTCAGCTTCATTTCCAAGCACTTGTCCATCCATTACGATGCCGAGGAGCAAAATGCTCTCCTCAAGACCTCTCTCCAGCTCGGCCCTAGGTTGCAGCTCACTGCCGCTCACGATGTCAAGGTCCGGAAAAACACTCCCTTCTTGCCTCGAATTATGATCTTGCTTGTTCTTTCCGACTCTTTTGAATGGAATTGTTCAGTTATCGATGTCAATCTTTCATAGATGGTGACTTAACGTCCTGCTAAAATTTGCGATAGTGAGTTTATACATTCTTGACGAGATTATGTGCCGTTTAGGGTGAGGGTAAAAGTTTAAAATTTGAGTTTAAATTATTGATAGCATGACTTACAGTCGGTTTCTTTTTTCTTGTATGTTCATCGGGAAAACCTTGGCGTAAGATATTTTGCAGTCAGCTTTTTAGTAATGCCTATTGAGCTCCAAGTCTTCATTTTGGTAGGATGCCTGTAATATATTTTGATTTTCATTCTTCAGGAACAACAAGGGGAAATCTCGTTGTTGGCAAACCTTGCTGATCCAGGCTATGCATTGCAATTGTCATCTGTAGTTCCAGCTGTCTGTGCGGTGAGTATAAAATGTGTCATCTTCTCATTTTTTTTAGCGAAATTCTGGATTTTTGGGGATGTGGTACATTGACTGGTAACCTGATTGTGCAGCCTACAGCAACCCTTAAATTTCCTCTTGGTGAAGTCTCGTTTGAGGAACAGGATGATGAAGAAGAAAGAAGGACAGTGGCTATAAGTGGGGCTCTTAAAGGCCAAATTTTGAATGGAGTTTGCACTGCTTTATACAAAAATGAAGAGTTGAACCTCAGATACTCCTACAAGGTTTCCATTTGTCTAAACTTTGATCCCTCCCCCCCAAAAATAATTCCTTTTGATACAACTGCTAGATGGCTGGAAATGCTATTCCCTTCTGACCTGTGGGGTTTTTTGAATTAAGCCCCTTCCTTTTCCATCTTTCATGGGTTCGTCTTATTGGATTATTTCATTTAATGTATGGACTTATTCTAGGATGAGCAAATGACCTTTATCCCAAGTGTTTCTTTGCCGTCAAATTCTTTGTCGTTTGCATTCAAGCGCCAGTTCAGTCCTTCAGACAAACTGAGGTTAGAGTTTCTTCCTCTCTACCTCCGTACCTCCCTTCACTTGCTGAAAATTCCTTTTTCCGTTGTCTATGATTCATCGTTGGGCTCAAACATGAATGCTATATACTCTTTTTGCTTGGTTATATTCACTGTAGTTAGTTCTCACTCAAGATGTGCTGTGTTATGACTGGATGCAAAAAGTATCTTCCTAGTACCTTAATGATCTGGCTTGATAAATGGTGCACATTTGGGCTACTTTCAGAATCCTTACTGTAACAATTTTTGCTGCAAGTATGTTGCTCATGAAGGAGTTGATTACTCTCAAATCCAAGAATAGTCTATAACTCTGAATGCTTTCAAGTCATTAATCTTGAATGCATTAATCTATAAATTGCAATGAGGTGATGTATATGAAAAGTAGCCAATGTTAGTTGAGTCTTTGCAAATTGGGCCAGAAGCCCCAGAGATTTGTTTTCCTGTGGCAGTGCCAAGCAAATCCACTTACATGCGCATTTCTTGTTGTTGACTTGGCTAGAGACCATCTTCATCTCTCATGGATTAGTAAATAATGTACCAAATATTATTGGTTTGAATATTCTCTATAAGGACCTTGAAATGCTGAATGCAGTAAGTGCTTTGGGGTAAAATGGTGATTATTTATGGCTTCTGTTATCAATATTTTTCCATTTATAAAGGTAAATTAATGTATGCTGCCCTGATGTTAGGAAATATTTAGGACTTACCTCTTTTTCATAAACAATAATTTGTCCCCTGAGGTTGCTAACAGTACATTTGAATAATAATAAAAAGCTTTCAAAATTTAGCCAAATGCCTCTTCAATATGATAGGATGCTTTTATACTACAAGTTAGGGATACAAAATCTCTTTAGGATATTGGAGAATGGACGAGATTCTTGTTGTAAATTTTTCATCAAGCGTCATTGTTACCTCTTTTTTTCACCAGGCATCTATTTCCAGCTTTGTTGTAGAAATTCTGATTTATAACTCTAATCTAATGGCCAGCTACTGGTACAATTTTGATTCCAATTACTGGAGTGGAGTGTACAAACACAAATATGGCAAGGACTTCAAGTTCAAAGCTGGTTATGATTCAATGGTTCGCCTTGGTTGGGCATCTCTTTGGGTAAGTTTTACTAGGCATCTGTCTCTCTCTCTCTCTCACTGACTCACTCACTCACAGAATTACACCTTGGTGTTTTTATTCTATTGATCTCATTATACTTCAAAATTATTATAAGCGATATGGGGTTGATGCCATACTTCGGAAGAGCATTCCCGCTTATTTTAGCAGTGATTGTTTATGTCTATACCATTGTAAGTAAGGTATAATTTTTCTATTGGTAACAATGTGGGAAGGGCTGTACAAGGCTGATGTCAGTATTTCCTGAACCGTGTCATGGGACTCATTTTAATTTGTTGTTGACACTCCACTAAGAATTTTTTGCCTTTCTGTAATTAATATATCCATCCAATAATATGCTTCTACCAGATTCATATCCCCTCCTAAAATGTTAACAGTTCTTACTAAGCTTGATAGCGTATTCTTGAATCCTTTAGTTAGGTATGATCTCAAGCCGCCTTGGCAGTCTGTATGGTATGATGGTTGAAACTAGGAACCATGGCAGGGATGGAGAAGGGAGAGGTGTCCACTTCATCCTCTGTCACTTGGTAGGAGGGAATGAGATCAGAGAGGAAGGACAGTCTCAGAGCTCATGGTTAAGATTATACGCACATTGAAATGGTTAAAATGGGGATAAAAGTGGAATTTCATAAGAATTCCTCCCTTCTCTTATCTCTGATCATAGATTTTCACATTTGGGTGGGTGGCTTCGGTGGGCCTTGGAAGGTAGTGTGTTGCTTGTCTTCTTGATGTTTCTCCCATACCAAGAAGATAGATTACACCTCTCCTTCCTCTCCCTCCAAAGTAATATTAGGACTGTGGATTCTCCGATATTTAATTTTCTAATGTCCTTTGGTGATTGGTTAGTTTGTAACTTCGTTTAGAGCAGTGGCTTTAGTGGTGACAAGAAAGATGGATGGCCACGAACATCTTATTTTTTTCCTTCACTTCTTCAATGCTACCTGATACTAAATGTTTTGATATAGAGCGTTTTAGGTTTATCCATTCACAACCATGGATGAGTTGTCAGAAATTTTGCTGGAGATTTTTTATCTGGATATTGACCCCAGTTTTTGTATGGGTTCCTATTCATCTGGTTTCAGGTTGGAGATGAACTTGGAAAAGCAAAGACAGCTCCACTGAAGATGAAAGTTCAATTCATGCTTCAAGTGCCACAAGATGACATCAAGGGTTCGACCTTAATGTTCCGTGTTAAAAAGAGATGGGACTTCTGATAGTCTGTTTCTAGCAGGCCTCATCCCCTTTCTCACGCTTTAGTGCAGTTTTGGGGCACCTCTTCCATTGGAATGATGCTTACCGCTACAAATTGCCTGCCTGTATGCTGTTTTCTACTGCAGAAATCATATTTTTAGCAGCCATCATGGAACAGGGAGATCCTACAGAAATGTTATTGGAATTTCAACTGCAGAAAGGCAATCTGCTGTTATCATGATGTTCACTGCTAATCATTGCTGCTCTTAACATTTTCTTATCGATAATTTCTCTTCCCAAATAATCGATTTGAAGCACTTTGGCAGAACTGACAACCAGTTACAGAAGGTTGTGATTGCTCTATCTCTCCTTTTAGGCTGCCACCGATTAAAGCTTTCCTTCAGTCAAAACATTCAAACATTCATGATCACTTTGCTTTATTTAACCGACGGTAAAAAGCTTAACTAGAATGTGGCCCGAAATGTTCTACTCTTCTCTGCAATTAGCCTCTGTGAAGGATTTACCCTTCTCCCTTCAGCTTGGAAGTTGGAACTAGTTACCAAAAGAGCTTAGTTTGTAACGGTGGAAGGCCTTAATTGTTCAAGCCCATATGTCTATTATTAAAAAGATCTCTTTCATACTCTAGTGTTATATTTTGTGTACGTAGAAATATTCTTTTTTTTTTTCTTTAACAAGCTAACTTTAAAGGAGGAACTGGTTTTTTTAACTAGATATTACAATTCAAAATTCAATGAGATATGTTTTTACTAGTTTAAGTGCGTGACTTAAAAAAGGAAGAAAAAGATAAAAAAGAAGAAGAGAAAAAACTTGTGAATTAGGTTCTCATAGACAACACTTTCCTATATTTTGGTTGATGGGACATATCAAAATTAGATGTGTATAACATATTTATTAGTATATTGGCTTATTGATGATATCATTTACTATTTTAAAGGACAATGATGAAGATTTTAGCTCTTATATAACCTAGTCTATATCGATGATATCTTGTTACTTTTTTGTTTCCACGATAATTCTTTACGGTAAAAAAGTTAGATTAACTCAATGATTTACAAGCTGTATCCTTGTAAATTCCGGAAGGAAACATCAAAGACATTGTCCCAAAATACTTTGCTATTAGCTTCAAATCCAGTCAAACGTCAACCCTCACCGTTGAAAAACCGTAGGACAGCCTTGGACCTTCCAGAAAAGCAAAGAGATTAGTAAATGGGCATCACATCCTTCTCCCACCACATTCTCATCTCTTTGTAGCCTTTGAATTCCTAATCTCCGAGAATAAGTATATCAGGAACAGCGTGAGCTTTTTGAATTTCAATAGAAGGGTCGGTTTGATTTGCTTTTAGAAAGAAAATTCAGATAAGAGAAAACCCAATGGAAAACCAGTCCGCAGAATCATGGAAAATGCCACATGTTTTTCTGTAACTTTTTCTAGGGAAGATAAGTTTTTTGGATAAAAAGTTGTTCTTTTCAATTCTGGGCCAATGGGATTCGGATTAGATTGAAAAGCACAAATCTTTTAGGTTATCATATGGTGGAGGAATTTGAAATATATACTTGATTTATCATGTGGGACGATTCCTGTTTGTTCTTTTTGACCTAGTTCTGAGAGATAAAGGTTAAAGATTCAATAGAGAACGGAAAGGGTACGAAAAGTGAAACCCATTTTCCTCAAGTCCTGTCATGGCTCATGCTATATATGATATCCCAATGCTCCAATAAAAAACAAATCCTGGATTTCTGTGTTGCGGTCGCTGTCTCTTGGTCTCTCGCTCTCTGGGTGCGTGTGGGATTGGATTTTTCTTTTCTGCTTCGTTAAAAAGGTGTTTGGAGAGAGGGAAATTAAAGCTGCCGGGAGGAAAAGAAGAAGAATATAATAGAAGTTTGTGAGTTGGGAACAGAGAGGTGGAAGAATGACTGCAGCCTTGCCTTTGAGGCTGTTGTTGCCTTTGACCGCTACTGCCACTACTTTCTCTTCGTCTGCCTCTTCTGCTTCTTCTTCTTCTTCGCCAGAGTTTCCTTGCAAATCCTTGAAAACCCTTCATTCTGCGAGCCCCAATTTCGGTCTCCACTCTCCGTCGTCCCGTTCATCGTCATTATTTCCTCGTCGTCCTCACGGATGTATCAGGGAACATGGACGCTCTTCCTCCAGAGCCACGGTATATATCTCTCTCACTCTCTCTGCGCGAGCGTGTGCGGGTCCTGCTGATTGAGATGTTTTGGATGCAGAAGTTAGTAAATTTTTGTGCTTTGGGGGGTTTCTGATGCTTACTTTTGCTTGGATTACGTGGACTGTAATGGGTTTCTCTTCGTACTGCATTCTGTTATGTCCTGCTCACTTGTATTCTCAGCTAGCTTTCTAGCCATCGTTAGATAATGGAGATTCGAAAACTCTGTCTGGCACTACTCAGCATTGAACTGAAGTGCGCATAAATGGTACTGTTAATACGTATGGTGTTGCAGCAATCAAAATTTATTGATTTTACTGTTGAACGCCTGTTGAGTGCGACTTGTTTGATTTTTTTCCCCTTTTGAAGGCAGGATATCCCTGCTGAGATCTGTTTCGTGTTTAGTTTCACACGTAGGGATGTGAATTGTCATTTTTTAAGCCGAATTGTGAGACAAACTAAGTTTCCTACACAATTTTTTCCACTTCTGCCTTTATTGTAATTGATACTGCCTTTTGAGTTAATAGACTTGTAAGAATTTTTGTTTATAGAGCCAGGTGTTTAGACTTGCTGTCGAGCAGTGGTGCTGTATGGTGTCGCATTGGATAACTTTTGGTGTGTGCCTTATGTAGAGAACAAATTTTAAATACATGGGCAAGAGGTCACAAACAAGAATGACAGGAGTTACTAGATAGTTTTGTGTGTGGCACAATTATTTGCCTGGCGAAACCTTCAAAGTCACCTTCCTTAATGTATCTGCATTCATGGCATTTCAATATCCATTGTATATCAGATGTAATTCTGTTTGTTCCAGTGCTTAATCAATTACAGGGAATAATCAAGGTCCCTGTAAACTTGCTTAGTCTTGAAATGATCAGGTTTGATAGGCAGAAATGCTAAGTGGCTATGACTCCACTATCAACATAGATTAAGGCTCATCTTTGCTTGAACTTGTATAATCACCACTACTGTGGGCAGTTGGTTTTCACTAATGATTTACTACCAGGGGCTCTGTTTTTATGTGCTGGTATAGTGGCTTTGTGGACATATGAGACGAGAGCAAGACATGGATAGCTGTAAATTTGAAGAGGAGAATGCTGTTTGCATGTTTGGTTCAGATGAAGAGATTGGCAGTTCAATTCCAACACAAGCACAATCTGTGGTAGAAGGATCTGGGTCAGTTACTATGTCAGAGTTTAAACCTGTTCCAGATGTAGATTATCTACAGGTGTGTAACTATTGTGTTTCAAAGAGGTTTTTGTCCTTTATTCATTTTATTTTTTATTTTTTTTGCTTTGGGTAGGGGTTTGGGAATTCGGGTTGATCAACAATGAAAGGATCCCACACAATCCATCTATGATGATTAGATGACTTTGCTAGGTGCTTGATTTAGCAGTCCTACACATTTAGCCCCTTCTATGCTTCTGATTTCTCCTCCAATCATGGTTCCTCTTTATCTATCCCTAATATTTGTTCTCAACCCTCCATCTTCTCCTCCAACACTCATTCAACATACCATGCATTCGTGCCCTGTGGCACTACACTCAGATTGGCAGGACTGATCGGTGTTGGCAACCCTAACATTGATCCTTATGGTCTTCTAGATCCTTGACTTCCTCGAACTTCAAGCTCAACCTTTTCTTCTCCTTTTGGCTCTCCCCCATTTTTGCTCAAAACATCTTCTTCCTCTCTAATTATTCATTACTTAAGGCGTGGAGAATCATTTTCCCTGAAGGGTTGAACTTGGGAGGTGTTATTTTCTTAATATGTTCATAATGGCTGGTTGAGCTTGGTATGTGTGGGTTCATTAACACCCACAACCCAACATCGGAGCTGACAATCCTGTACCTTACTGAACACCATGGTCCAGAATGAAATAGTTGGGTCTATAGGTCTCGGCAGACCTTATGAGCACCCCAATATTAGGGCTGTGAAATGGCAGGGAGTCCATGTTCGAGAGCTTTCAATTGGCTTTTGGCTAGTCCAGTTGTTTCTCTTCAGATTGCCTCACCATTTTCATATGCCAAGGGAGCGAGACAAAGCAAAAATGGGAATGGAACCTTGTTGGACGAGGGTTGGGTTGACCTACCAGGGCATTAGTTAGGGATGAGAAGGAATGGGAAAGCAGAAATCCCCCTGCCTCTACCCTATTGTCTTTTTTTGTTTTGGAACCAAAATCTAGTTTTATCGTTTTGCTAATTTCACTCATACATAGAATGTTTTTCCACATTAACTTCTTTGTGTATTCTTTTCCCACTTTCCTGTGCAGGAATTATTGGCCATTCAACAGCAAGGGCCAAGATCTATTGGCTTTTTTGGGACTCGGAATATGGGTTTCATGCATCAGGAACTAATCGAGATTCTTAGCTATGCTATGGTTATAACTGTAAGATGCTATGAGTGAATTCATTGTATCTTTGTATGTGGAATTTTGAGGATGTTAGAGTTTATATATTATTGGTTCTTGATTTGCTTTATGACTTATTCTTGCAGAAAAATCACATTTATACGTCAGGAGCATCTGGGACTAATGCAGCTGTTATTAGAGGTGCTTTAAGAGCCGAGAAACCTGAGCTGCTTACCGTGATCTTGCCTCAGAGCTTGAAAAAGCAACCTCCTGAGAGCCAGGAGTTATTGTCTAAAGTAAGAGCTTGGTTGTATATGCATATTACGTTCAGCCTTCATTCAAGTACATACTGTAGGGTTATATAAAACGATCTCTAGGTGCCAACTTTCTTAATTGTAGTGCTTCTAAACATTAGAGAGAGAACGTCTCAGTTATGATTATTCTTGCGGGATTTGCAGGTGAAGAATGTTATAGAAAAGCCTCACAATGATCATCTACCTCTCTTAGAAGCCAGCAGGTCTGAAGAGCTCCTTTCTTTCCTTTTCTTTTCTCCTACAACACATGATAATATAGCTAGGACTGAATCTCAATTTTTGATGATCTGTAGACTTGGTTGTATTTTTTATTCTTCTTGTAAACTTGGAGTGAAAAGTTACATGTTGTTTATCAGTATATAGTTGGTGGCTGAAAGTGGTACCTGTTGGACAAAAGGATTAAATTGTTTGTTGCCTACTCAACAGGCTGAGGCCTGTACAGGCTTAAATCCTTGGTATCAGATATGTCAACCAATAGGTTCAACTGTCAATGAAACAACTTACTTTGACCATGGCTCTGTTCACCATGTGGGCAAGCCTTAGTTTTTGGACGAATCTCGACGAAAATGCTAATATTCATCTTCTAGGACCAAGTATGAGCTATTATTATGAGCTCGATAAACTTCTACAAGCCGACATGAAGATCTTCACCTGCCTAACGTTTTTGAAAGAGAAAAACCACTTTTGGCTAGTACTGGAAAGGTTAAAAGGGTTGCTTATTACTCCTTGCTTTATGGTGATCCATTTTCGCAGTTTTTAACCTGGTTTTCTTTTATCCTTTGCCTTATGTATAGAGCAGAGTTACCTAAATGTAATTAGGAAATTAATTTATATTTTTGATGATGAAACTGCAGGCTATGCAATATGGATATCATTTCACACGTACAACAAGTCATATGCTTCGCATTCCATGATAGTAAGTTACTTATGGAAACCTGCCAAGAGGCAAAAAATATGCGAAAGATTGTGACTCTCTTCTACTTGGACTAGAGCAAATTGCTCATTTGTCTATACATTGTTCGCAAAGGAGAAGTTTCTCCTCTTTGTTTGTAAATTAGGAGATGGAATGAGACAGATCGCTTTTCTTTGTAGATTATAACAGTGAGAAAGGGGGCCAATTTTCCCTGCTTTCCTTTGAAGGGAGGTCATTTCTTATAAATAGGAAACAAATTATTACTCATGTACCAATCCCATTGAATGTTCATGCACGTTGAATAGATGCAATATATTTTGTTCATTAAGATTAAGATTCTTCTGTGGCTCAAAAATTGATGCCCATCAATTGAAGTAGTATGTAATGAGCTCTGAATGAAGTGTTTCTACTTTGTATTTCTTGCATCTCTAGATGTTTCCTATGATACAGTAAGTATATAAGCCAACAAAAATATATATGGTTTTCTAAAAAGTGATTGGGTTGTTAATAAAAAAAATTCTTATTTTTTTATTAGGCAAAAAAGATGGAATTTCAAACCCAAGATTTATGTCCTAAGTAGCCAACAACCAATTATTGAATTATATATTTGAACTTCCTCTTTGTATTTGTCCCTTGTTCTTTTCTATTTCCTCTTTGTATGGTTGTTTCATTTGTACAATAAAATTTCTTTAATTCGTTCTTTTTCCAATAGCAATTTATCTAGCATCATTTCTTTCTTTCCTTTTTCTTTTCTTTTTCCCTTCTTAAACATTGGAAAAACCCTTCAAAAAGTCTGTCAATCTGAAAAACAAAGCCAATTTCATGTCTAATATTAAACATGACATAAGGAAATCAAATTGGTTTGGACTGCTGTGTTTTGTTATTTATGAACTCTTACATCTATAATCCAAAGAGATTGAAAAGACCAATGAAAATTATTTATGTACAATTGACTCCAGCATTAATTATTCCAATAATTCAATATCTATACAAAAATTGATAGACCATCATTAATAGGGTCACCTTACCAAGCATAAGAAAAGTAGCATATCCCACGCCAGATATGCATACCATAGACATAATCTAGAAAGATAAAAGTTATACAAAAAAGAAGAGAGAGATCAACTTCCATTTTCTGAAAAGAAAATTAAGTCAAATTGTAGTTTCCCAAAAGATCCATGTATATTTGTGCCTACATCAATCTGCACCTATGTATAATACAATTTATATTCCTCAATCAGCACATATTGGTCGAAAGCTAAAGAAGTCAACATCCAGTTGAGTATGAAGATCGTATGGATAACCCATTCGTCTAACTATCACAATCTTTTGTCTTTTTAAATTAGGTTAAAAGAGTGTAGGAAATGAGTGTCAAACTTGATTGCAGCTAAATCGGTCTTCTTCCCTGTGGCAAATGTTGGCAGCCTGGTATCAGCCTGCAGAATATTAGAAAATGATTTCTATTTGTGTCAGCCAATTGCATAAGCATGCAACTCTAAACATGTACAATAGCAGAAATGAAATTAATACAGTATATTGGAAGAAAACTACAGAAAAATGCATGCACAATGTACAAGCACTGAATCCCTTGGTAGAAGAACTAAAAGGTTGGACTAATTCAATAAGAAACTGCTTCACCTGTCTAAATTCCAATGAATGGAGACAGCCTTTTTTCCCAATAAATCCACAACACTGATTGTTAGACCACACAATTTTTTTTTTTAAAAAAAAGGGTAAGAAAGAAAACAGGTTTTGGAGCGGTAAAGAGGTTCTTCTGTATGTTCACATTCCCTGAAGAAGTTTCCATGACAACAAGATTCAGTAGAACAAATGGAATAAAAACCCAAGTTTCAGGGGAATCCAGCGCTTCTAGCAAATGGTTAACTAAGCGAACTCTTTTATTTTTTCTCTTTTTTTTTTTAGCAAATCCTGCTTTAGTAGTCCCAGGCCACCTAAAATCTAACCCCCGAAAATATATTCAGCAAAACAGGTCAAGAGTAAAAGATGATAAGAACTACATGGAGGAACAAAGACAAGATTACGGACCAACGAAAATTACTGAAATATTTACAAACTCTGCCATAGTCGAGAACTGCTTCAACAATCGTTCAAATGTAAGTGATATGTTGAAATATTGGAAAATACTTTTCAATAATTAAATTCACGTATAATTAGACATACTAAACAGTGCATGTATCATACACAATTAGACATCAAATTCACATACGTAATCTAATGGTTATGTACGAATATAGCACTGACTGCACTAAGAAATATATCCTACACTAGTTGGAAAACAAGGGCATGAAGCGAAAATCTTACAGGAACAAACCTCTATACAACTGCAGAAACGATGAACATCATCAGTCATCACCCTCAGAATAGTTGCCATCGCTGTCTGGCTCATATATTTGATATTCTTCATCACTTGAATTTGCATTCCGCACATCAGCAGCGCCTGCTTCAGCGGTTGGAAAACTATCAAAGAGCTCCTGCAAATGGGTCCTCGAGATGTTCTCCATATTTAGATCTAGGCACTATATAGGAAACCCATTTTCAAGGACTCTTCATGAAATGTTTCCATGTTTCTGCAATAGTTAGATATAGCCATCCAAAAGCTATTTCTTGACAAGGCTGAGCAACTTATATTAATGGAACCTCAATGAACATAGGAGTTCTACTTGGATCTCATCGTTTCAGTGAATAGAAATGTCTTTCATACAGCATCATTCTTCTGATAGTCATTTCTTAGTTGGATTTTCTTTTTTTGTTTCTGACAGAGAATATTAAACTTTACTGAGGGCTGAACAATTACCTCTTGGATAAAAAATAGAGGATTAGAACAGAAAAAGGAAAAAAAATGAGCATGATATAAGGATACAAGATTCTGTCTGCGGAGATATTTCACCATCCTCTTCAGCCTGGAAACAAGAGAGTGTCATTTATAGATTTAAAAGGTTGGGCAGGAAAGAAAATAAAAGGAAAAACATGAAATTAATATGCTAATAATAATATGACAGAAAAACATTCAAAAGAAAGTAAATCTGAACAAGGATGTCAATACTAGATCAAATTCTTCATATGCATCCAATTCCTCCTCAGCAACTCCATCTTCCTCGTCATCTTCAACATTATTGGGCTCCTCATTGTCTACATCCTTTGTTGTGCCTACATCATTAAATTTATTTTGTATTGTCAAAATTACAAAATTGAAACAGCAACCAAAAACGTTCTTGAAAGGTTTCTACTAACACATCCAATTGAGGAGTCATGCAACAGGAGTCTCCTCATTTTTCAATGAACATGATGGGACTAAATTAAACAAGATCTGCAGCTAGATATCTCCTCCTAGGTTTCAGATCAACATTATTGTTAATAATTATTGGAGCTTTACTGCTTTGAAGCAATTCTTCAGAAGATAATGGTATTAGGCGGAGTGGTGACACGAGAATATCAGCAATTTAATTGCTCCATCAATCTCAAGGGGATGATAGACAATCAGCATCTGAGTACTAACCTCACGATATGAAAGATGTAACCTGTACTCAATGAGTTGGGGATCTATTTTAGATGCGGGGTGTTTGGTTTCAATGTCTTGCTTCACCATTTTCTTCGGTACCTCTCTAGTTTAAAAGTTGCAGTCTATGAACCACCATGAGTTTAAGAGCGTCTTAGACAAATTAGGAGCGGTTTTATTTCTGGATTTTACCAAAGTATGGTCTGTTCTCTTTAAGTAATAGTCTTGCACTAGTTTGATGGGCCTTTTTTTCCCATATCTCGATAGGAACTCACATTATAATGGCTATGATTTACTCGGATTCAAATATCTGAAGAAACCATGAGTTTAGTTGTCAGCTGTACCTGCATTGGCTTGTGGGCTCACTTCACCAGGCTTTGAGGCACCTTTGCTCTGTCCCTTCTTTAACTTTTCAAACCTTTCAGAAGCGGCTTTAAGTAAATTTTCGGCACCAGGTTTGGGGAAGATTGATAGGAATCTCACCATAAGACGTTGCCTTAAGCAATTAAGCACGTGGTCTGAGAACCATCCAGTTTCAAACTGCAGACTAAATAATAAGCTAAATGATCCAATTAAAACCAAGTGCACAGCCTGATAATTAATGATATTCATTCTATATGCAGATAGTAGACATTCGTTAGAAACAGAAATATATGGGGTTCACTAACAGAAGCTTAACCACAAGAAAAATCAACAAAATTGTATAATACAAGTTGGTAGATGTTCTCTGAAACTTCTCAGATTTCTTGAGCCAATAAAGGTCAGCAATTATAACCATATTTAGCCATTGAAAAAGTGTAACATGAAAATTTTTGGATAGGAAACCGTGTCCCTAGAAAAACTAAATTATTCACATGCAATTTAAAAAGTCCAACGGGTTGCTTGAATGATCCAGGAAGCAACTGAAACAGTTCTGCATTCTTGCTAGGCTTTAGGCCAAGTTGCAACTTGCAAACCTATTGCTACATTTGATACTCAAACTTATGTCTCATACTTGAATACACTTAGATCTAGAGAAGCAAGCCAGCACCTTGGAACAACACAAGAAATAGAAGTCCAAATTAAGAACTTATTTCACCCAACACTCCTAGTGTCTTGACCTTTAGAGCCATAGAAAAATCATCCAAACCTAATGATGGAAAGTCACTTCAATTACTACAGAATCAATGTGATACATGTTACTCGATGATGTAGTTCGGGCATGAAAAACTAAGAGAGAAAATAACGTCAAAAACATGCAGTAACAAAAGAGAAAACTAAAAATCGTTGTGAGTTATGATTATGCTTTATACTTAATTGTATCAATAAATCGGAATAAATGAATGAAGACAGCTCTAAAGATAGGCATTTTAATAAATCTCAACATCAGAAACTCACAGTGCAAGCCTTCTGTGTAACGGGTTTCTTTATCTCTTGCTGAATGTAATCATCATCAAGTTCAAAAAATTGCAATGACGTCTGGAACTTATAAGGGAAAACCTTAAATGCACAGATGTCCTTCCATTTATGCTTTAGCCTGCACCATGTAAAAATGGTAGCATTAGTAATAACAATAACGATCAATATTTACAAAAAGAAAGTTCAAAGATCAAATGGAAAACAATGATGATTCACGAAGTCTTAATGCTAAGTACTTTTGATTAGTAATTTATTTGCTAATTTGGGTTGCTTTGGAAATAATAAATATTATGTATACCTATGTACATACGGTGGATGTGGATTTCAGCTATAAAAACAGAAAGTTTGAGCATCGTCAAGACAACCATTTAACACCAGCATAGTACAATAACAATATGCAATTATATAGAATCAAACAAAACTATAAAAATTACCCAAGATTAAATATTTGGTACAAGTAAACAAATATACATTTTAAAAAGAAAAACATATTTTAGATATGAAAGCAAATAAATTGGTACTTATGAAAACGAAAAGATGTTAAATATGGGTCAACAGCATCTTCTTTGCTTCTTTAATCCATGATTGAGTCAATTGTTTATTCTTTGAAATTGCAATGGCTAAATTCCAAGCGCCAGAATGCGGAATGGCACCACAATTGGCTTCTGCATTCCAGAATGTGGTTCTGGGTACACAGAATCCAGTCACTATGCTGTATGCGTCCTAGTCAGACTAGATCAAACAATGAACTAGTACTACAGGAAACATGTCTGAAGCAAAAAAGTCCAAAAAGAACTTACCCTTTGGCTGCATTAGCATCACAATAACTCCGCAATGGGTGTGGTACTCGGAAATCAATTCTCTGGTATCTGCGAAAGAAATAACTTCAAAGATAAGCATCAATAAAATAAAGGTTCCAAAACATTCTAATTCCGAAAGGAAATAAAGGAAATTAACAACATCTGCATATGGATAGGCTTTTACGCATTGCTATAGCATATAAAGCAAGATTCGCTAGCTGTTAGGTTACTGTTTTTGTTGTGACTTCTACCAATTCCAAGAGTGCTTAAAACAGAGAAAAATGTAAATAACCTGCAAAGAAAACAAATGCTGATCTTTACACCATGTGTGTCTGCATTTTCTAACTTTATTTCCTACCATCCTTTCCGCCACTTCATCTTACTTCAAAGCAATAAAAACGCAAGATCTATACATGGTTTCTCCATCTAGATTCAGTTGACTTTTACTCTATCAGCATTTTACAATTTCACTATTGGTCAGGTTTATTTCAAGAGTTTAGTCCATTGCTAGAGGTAAGGCTGAAAAGATCAAAAAGACAATACAATAGATACTTCCAAAGGAGTGGAAGGGAAACACTATACGAGAAGAAACTCAAAACGAATGAAAGAAACTGATGTGGATGCACAGAAACGCCTAGTAGGCAAAGGTTGCAAGGTTTTGCCACAAAATTAACTAAAGCTGTATTGCATGGTGACGTACTTAGAGACGGGACACCTACAATGCTCCAAGCTAGATCAAAATTCACAACAAAAGTTTTCTAACAACACCAAGTGCCTGGATAAGATAACAATTAATGTTTCTGTGATCTCTGCAAACAACCAAAAAAAAAAAGAAGGGTTCCCCAGAATACAACCAAAGTTTTGTTTTCAGTTTTAGGGTCATTAAGAACAAGAAATAAAACTAAACCCAGAAGGAAGAAACCCAGTGAATTATTAGGGTTTATCCTTTATGACCACAGAAGATAAGCGACTAATGTTTTGCAGCACCTTGCTGCAAATAACTCAAGAGTCCAATAAGCTTGGAGAGGAGCTACAAACTTAAATCGCTTACAAGGGAAACTGATACTGACCAAACAAGATGAGAGAGAACCAAACCAACAAAATTAATGGATGATAAGTTAGTAAAAGCATTGCCTTGTAAAACTTTTATCCCTAGTAAAGTTTCACATTCTTGAAATGGAATTATGTCAGATCCAAACATGCAGTGAAGTGTTTTCTAATGCTCTCAATTTTGCCCAAAAAGAGCACTTTAAAACGAGCATCAATATATTTGTGACCAATCCTCACACGCATATCCAGTCACAAACACTTAATTCCATGGCAATATTTAGTCTATCTTCCCAAAACCAAAATAGAAACTTAGAAAGAATTAAATGCATAACTGCTAACCGTGGTTTACCATTTTATGAAACAGGTACTTGGACCGTAAAGAATGACAAAATTGATACTTTTGCTTTACAGGTTTATCAATTGATATTCTACCTATTTGCCATCTAAAACATGCTTCAGACATGTTTCCTCTACTGTTTTGTTTTTTAATTTTTTTTTCCCTTTTTGATTCTTTGCATAAAATTTTTATACACGAGGTGAAAATTCAATAAAAATTTTCACTAGTGAACCGATTAAAGTATCAATTATTAACATTGTAAAGTAAATGTTTCAATTTTGTCATTTGATAAAATGGTAAAACCAAATTACAAATTATGCATTTCACTCCCTTCAAATATGACAATCGTGATGAATGCACCACGCGCTTATTGGAAATAGAGGTTTGGACATTATCCAAGAACTCTTACTTGCAGGAATCAGGATCCCTGCGAGGATCGTATCCTTTTCTGATCCAAAATCTGAGAAATGGCCCACTTGAAAAGTAGTATGCGATCCTTGACAGAAGCCTGCAAAGAGCAAACAAGTGAAGATCCACTATGAAACTCCAAACTCATCCAATGCTACAAAGACTGAGATGGAGCCAACTTCAACCACCTGATAAGAGAATTTAACTACAAATGGGCAAGTTGCCAGGCAGACTACCTTCTAAACATCTCAACGTTAAATGTTAAGCTCTTCTCATCCAAACATTCTGTTAGAGAATCCTTGGGCCATATAGGCCGCTGGTCAAACATATCAGATATAACCCTCTGCCAGTTCCATTGATCGGAGCCTTGGGGTACATATTCCTCCCAATTTACCGTCTTAGGAATCTGTATGAATGTTAAGTGCAACATGGATGAACAAAGCTCACGATGAGATTTCTCATGGTATATTAGCATAGGATTAGTCTCATGACATCAGCACTTATCTCTTTTTACTGGCACTTGTTCTATTAGATGACAATATTATTGTTATAACAAAAGACTCAATGCCATATTTACAAAAGTTTACAAGTACTTTTTCATTAGAAAAACTATGTGCCCTCATTTCCAAAACTACATTGAAATTTTAAGTACTAGTAACTACATTGAAATTTTAAGTACTAGGAACTACATTGAAATTTTAAGTACTAGTAACTACATTGAAATTTTAAGTACTAGTAACTACATTGAAATTTTTAACACCATTGAAAGAAGCTAATATCAGTTACCAGTGACCCCACAAAATTTCGGGAAAGATTGCCTTGGATATTAACTATCTCATGCACAGCACCAGCAAATGAGAAAGATGGGAGTGCACACAAAAACATTATTGCTGTTGAACATGCCCAGACAATGGCTAACAGTAATGTGCATGAACTGTAACCTAATTAACAAAATTCTAGTGTAGAAAAGTCCCTCTTTTTCGTAAGCAGTGAAACTAAAATTACTTAGGACAAAGGATTTAACAAGTTTCTTGTGAGGCAGAAATGGTCTGGTGGTATAAAGAGCAGTCATGTATCCATAGTTCCCGTGTATGAGTCACCTAATTACGAATATATCTAGGATGTACCAGTTTAAAGTTCATTTATGCTTTACCAATCACGTTCTGATACGTCAACAATCTGGAAAACATCAAAACAGAAAAGTTCACCAAAACAGGAAAATCAAATACAGAGTGAACTTCCGAGGAACATTCCTGTGTTAGATTGCAGTTCTATTTTTCAGATGAGTTTCATAAAAAGGGTCCATGAAAGTCAGCATTGAAATTCCATCTCTATTCCAACATTGAATTTTCTAAACTGCTCACAAAAATATTTATTATCTCAGGGTACGAAATTTATTCCCAAGTCATGACTCTGGGACACGTAAAACATTTAACCACTTGATATTGATGCTTTAATGCTGAAGGCATATCTGAACCTTACAACTATCGGGTACTTCTCTGATACTCCCATGAATATATAGTATTTGTATACTCACGGGGATGTATTGGAGATGCCTCAAATGTTGGGATTCACCTTCTACCTATCTTAAATGGAAAAAGTTCATGGGGAAACATACAAAGGCTTATGGCACTCACTTTGATAGTTTCAACACCAGTAATGCGTGTCTTCTCATACCAGAGATCACTTACTGATTGACTTTTATATAAGTTCCAACTATTAAAATATGTATCTATATACGACTATCTAGATTCCCCATATGAAAACATGAGTCTAAGTCCTCACAAATGTTACAGGCAGAAAAACATCCTATAAGCTGTAAAAGGAAGAACTGCATAGAAGTTACAAGTAGGATATCTTTAATGTTAAAATCAATTGCAAGAACTGGCTCTATATCCACCTGCACAAAAAATTAAAGATGAGTTAAGTCCATAAAGCTGACACGGGTGAAAATTAGTTAAACTAAATCATTTCATACAATATTTGGGATAAAAGTTAATTAATTCCAAACTCAAAATCATGATATCTAGAAGCTTGATAACAATACAGCCATAAAATAAAAACAAAACGACAACTTAAAAATAAGAAAGGGACATGAATGGGCCTCTTTCAAGCATGGTAAGCATTGACCTAAGCTTGATTCACAAGGTAACATCACATCTCTGGCCCAGACTCCTAGAGGCAAAAATTGGTCTAAGCTGTTAAAAGTGGCAAAGAAATACTTTGATCACTCTACCGTTTAAAGCAACAACTAAGGATTATGCACTAAAGAGGGAAAAAAATAAAATAAAATTCAAGGAACCAAAACATACTGTCAATGAGCCACATGCCTGACAAACAAGGGTGAAGAAGGAAAATGTTTCACCAAAACCAGAGTTCTGATGAAATGTCACTTCAAAATTCTCATATAAAAACTAAGTATGTGTCAAAACAACCATCTTTTTGAATGCAATATCCACTTGGGCTTGCATATGGGACCCACCAACTCATCAAGCACTTTCCTAAGCTGCCCACAAAATTTTGGAAATTTTCTTTACAGGCAGGTTGCACAATGAAATAGGTCTGACCTTAAGACCCCCAGGTTATCTACCCTAGGGATCACCTCAACTTTCAGACACTTTGACATAAACATGAGTACGATCCCATCCTCCGTCCATCTCATTGCTTTTTAAAGAGTCATTGGCAAAACCTTTTATTTCTGGACTTTACTAGCACAACCAATTGGCTGTATTAACAACATCATCCCATAGACGAACTTGGTCAACTCTCCCTCAACATCAAAATTTTACAACAAATCTCCTTCCAAGGCAACGTAGTAACACAGAAAATTCATTTTCCATACTCATATCCTTGTTGAAACCTGGTCAAAGAGTGAAGCAAAGACATGATGATAATGACAACCTGATTTAAGTAAGGCTTCACACATGTAAGAAAAATTAGAGCGACTGACCCTCTACATTTATGGGTTGCTCTCAGAAAAGGAACATCTTCATCACAATTAGGCCCAACAAAATATACTTAGTTGGTCATAAAATATCATGGGTTAAGCAATTTTTGCAAAAACAAGTAGGAGCTATATCTTTGATCAAACATGTCGGTCAAGACTAAAAGAAATGATACCCAAATTCCAATAGAAGAGTTAACTAATGGAAGTTTCCCAAGACATCGTTGACAGGTACAATTATAACATCAAGTTTACTCAGTGAGAACTCCAGTTCTAAGGTTGAACGAATTGTATAAGAGAAGTTAAAAGATTGTGTTGGCAAAATGCATAATAACAGTCATAGTAATTTTACAATAGCTAAGTTGTTAAAGCAGAAAAAATACAAGAAAGCTTAGTATCAACTAATAGACATCCTGAATCAACAGCACCAGCTAGTACACACACAGCAACCAAGTCTAGGATGATATCTTAAGCTTTGGTTCAGAACTAGAAAAGATAACAATCCTACATTGCAAATTGAAATTAAGGGCTTCAAAGTTTCATCCCAAGGTCAAAACTCTGGAGTAAAAAATCACTCCAACGGTTAGAATTATACAAACCCATTGAAACCATTATGCCAGAACGTACAAATTTGCTAATTACAAATACCATAGCTTTAGACTAGCTAGTGTACTAAGAAAATAAGAATTCTAAGTCTACGAGTCTGCCACTTTAGTTGAAAAAAGGATTTCACCTTCAACTCCTGCTGTGCAACGTCATGTTTCACTTTTGAAGTCGAAGTTGGTGCTGGTCTTAATCTGAAATAGAGTAAAGCCAATAAGAATCAGTTCTGAAAATGAAAATATATATATATATTCAACAAACAATGCAGCATCAAATAGCTCCAAAACCAGCACACACGTTGAGAGTTGGAGGATTATATTCCAAAAAGAATTTCTTATGTTGAATAAACTACTATAGTAAAATTAAGCCTGAAATACTAAATGTTTCACATAACAATGACATTGAAAGAACTTGCAAGGATTCCTGTCTATCTTTCTTTCCCTTTGAGGATACCAATAAATCTCTATCTCTGATATCAAATACAAGAGAAGCCTAAAACATACTAACAAGAGAAGATAAGAATAATATGGTAAAGTCATCTTACACTAAATCTTCAGGCATATCCTTGGGTGAAAAGAGCGGGGGCAACATAATCATCACATCCTCCTGATCCACATCCATTAGTCCTCCCTTCTCTGTTTAGAAAAGAAAGAAAAAAAGGGTCAAGGGCATGCAGCAAAAATCAGGTTATACGTGAGTCTGAACCATAGTCACAATTGTCATGGGACTAGTTTAATAACTACAAGGTTAAGTTTTTCTAATTAAGTGGTAATAGTGATAATCACTCATTACTTTCGAAGTAATTACATGGCAAAGTACTAACAAGCACCTCAGGGATCCCCAATGGTCCCTCCATACTTAATGTCCTCCAACCACTCTCTCGTTCCTCCCTCTTCATTGAATGTTACTTCCCAACCCACCATCCCTACCACCCCATGGCCATCCTTCTCTCTCTCTCTCTCCCCCAAATTCCTTTCTCTGGCACTAGAACCTTCACATGCCTCTTGACAACCTCTCTTTTGTGTTGCTATTCACAAAGTACCAGCTGCCTTTTACAGGCATCCTATCCTATCACACCACCTATTTCTCTTACACCTCTTTTCACACAACCCTCGTCCAGGAAACACAACCTGTCACTGTCATCCCCATTTTTCTTTGCTTAAGTTCTCTTTTCTGTTTTTCCTTCCTAAACAACCCAACCTAGACCTTCTGGCGCCATACTCCCACTACCTTTTCCCAAGAAATCACCCTCCTCACCACCCTCTCCCCCAGTTCCTGACACCCTTGTCTTTCCCCATACTGCCTGGTTGCAGCAATTTAAGCTGCAGAGGCAGACTTCATCAAACCCCTTCAACTAGGAAATGTCAAGAACTCACCTCAATACCAAATCCATTGGGCCTGTCCACTGTCTACCGCATAAGTATTGGTTGTTTTTCCCTTTTTCCTGCTACCTCTGTCCTGTAGGATTTGCCACTGTTCTTGAAAGGCTTCTTAAACTGACAACCCTCCACATAACACCATTTCATTGTTGACACATTAACCAGAACTACAGGTCATGACATCTTGCTCAAATCTACCTTAATTGCGTGAACACCAGTCACCCCTTGCTTCTTCTCTATCAAGGTTCTCCTTCCTTTGACTCCTATCGTTTTCCCTATGAAACTTGAGAATTATACCTTCAGTGAATCCATGTGCTGGTCAACTGCAATAGCGCCTTTGGCCTTGACCACAGCTTCATGGTATTAGGCTCCGCGGCCACAGCCTTAAATTACTAGAGTTGGTAGTGGGATACTTCCCTACATCTCTTCTATGTCTCAGCTTTTCTTCTTCACAGCATAAACTATACTTAGCCCCAAAAAGAAGTGATCTTTAACTTATGTTCTATCAAAGTACTCTAACATCATGGCCGTAAACAAGTGCAAGACAATAAGACATGCATACATGTATGTATATATATGTGCGAGATACAGAGAGCCTGACCAAAATGTGGGTCCTCTACTTCGGTCCAATGTCTCTTTCTTTTCTTCCTTTGCTTGGCAGCATCGGCGTGAACAGCCACAACGTGCTGGTAGTCTGCCATTCCTTGGAAGTGATAAGCCTCCGGAACGCGTGCGACAACATCTGCGCAAACCTGGCCTTCATCACCGTTGGACTTTTTCTTCGATATCTTCAACAGAAAATTATTGCAAGGATGAAGCTCCCCGAAGGCCGGGTGCGAGTACGGGTCGTCATGCCGGAATCGGAGCTCCAACTTGTTCGTATTCGAACTTCGAGCCTACAAGCAACAAGGGTCAATAACAGTAATAATAAAAGAATCGAATTGATCGCTGGGCTGGCCTGTTCGTGCCTTAAGGATTCCTTCGGTGCCTCCAAGAGTTTCGACGGCGCGTGCAGTCGAAGAAGGGTACCCCGGGTAGTGGACAGCGAAAGCCTCGACGGTCGGCAAGACGCCCGATACGGTGCCGTTCTCTATCACTCCCATTGCAGGGGAACGCACTACTCGGAGACAAGTTCGGTGACTGGAGAAGAAGGAGCCGATGAACAAACTGAAACACAAAATAAATAAAAGTACGTAGTTATTATGCCCAACTTTATAATTATTAATCAAATTTGTCAATTTTTAAATGCTGATTGTGTATCATTACTCTTTAAGTAACAGGAGTAAAATCTGAAATAAAATCTTTTTCTCAAAAATAAAAGTAAGTTTTTTAAATTAAAAATACATGAGAATAAATAAAGTAAGAAAGTAAACTTAATACAAGAAGGCTTTGTATGGGTTATTTGAATTAAGTTTACTTAAAATCTGCCTTACTTTCATTTTTGAGAAAGAGATTTTAAGTTTACTCAAAAATAAAAGTTGCCTTCTTGTATTACCAAAGCTGCACATACATGAATTTGTATGCCCATAATTAGTAAGATAGTTTGTAACTACATTTCACTTGATGTACTTTTTTAATTGCCAATCATAACAATGGGACTCCTAACTCTATGGTTTCCATGTTTTTCAACCCAAACAAGGGCACCGAATGAAATAAGACCTTTCTTGTGCCCTCTGTACATTGTAGTAAGTGTATATGATTGCTTCTTATTTTTCTGTTTGAATATGAGTGTTTTTGGCGAGACAATAACTTCAGAGCCTTCTGGTGCTGTTACTTCAACCCTGTAAGTTGCATCATTGGCTCCAACGTTAGTCACAGTCCTGTGGAATTCCTTGATAGTCATAGAATCGCTATAGAAAGCGATGAATGATGGATAGTTAAGATCGGAAGATGGGTTCTTGCAATTGTAGGTGCTTGATCTGGTAATGCTCAAGATCTGTAATGGTTCAAAATTCACGGCACATAAAAGATTGACGTAGTCCTGTGGAGTTATATCGTAAATCAAGCCTGGGTTAAGGGCACGGTTTGGATCAACCATTCCTGATCCCATGTCTAGAGGCGAAGCAAACTGGAATCCAGTTGCTGGGTCTTGGATTGGCTTTAGAATGCTGTCTAATGGGTTTGCAGTGGTCATAATGGCGGATTTTATGGCAGCAGCGCTCCATTCAGGGTGAGCACCTCTAAGAAGTGCAGCAACTCCGGCGACATGGGGGCAAGCTGCTGATGTCCCAGATTCTATGTTGTAGTTGCTATATAAGCCAAGTGTTTGGTTTATCTGAGTTACTTTCCTTTTGGGAACCCAAGCTCCTAACACCATTGAACCCGGAGCCATTATGTCTGGTTTTAGAACACCAGGACAGGTGAGTGCAGGACCTCTAGAAGCAGTAGGGGACACTGTCGGAGTCGGCCTTGACCCAAATGAGGTTTGTTTGAATGTCAAGCTAACAATAGGTGAACTATTAGATTCTATATACTTAATCAAAATTCGTTCATTTTGGGGTGTAATCACAACCCATGCACAAGAAATTTCTCTCATATGAACTAAGCTTGGAACAAGGTAGGTGAAGATAGCTCCTGGCAAGTTTGAAGCACTAATGGTAGAAATTTGGTCTTTTATGTCTCCTAAGTCACATAAAATGATGCCAAAAGGAGCTTTAGATAATAGTTTAGATGAAGTACAAGCAGCCAGGGTCTTGTTGTAAACCAGAGGCAAGTTTTGCAGAAAGGTGATGCCCGAATATAAGGTCCATCCAATAATGGTTAGGCCATTTCCAAGTGTCAAAGTTCCAGAAAACCAACGGTCAATTGTGGCAGAGGTGACAGTGGTGACCCATGGGATTCCATGGCTTAAGGTTGCAAAATTTGGGCCAGTATTTCCTGCCGAAGTTACAACCACTATGCCTTTCTCCATGGCTGCAAATGAACTTTTGCAATGGCGTTTTGGTCCAAAGGTGTGTCAATCCCCATAGAGATGGAGATTACATCAACTCCATCAGAAATGGCCCGGTCTATACCTGCAAGAACATCGTATTGAGTATATCCTTCTTCCCATATGACCTTGTACATGGCCAATCTGGCATGCGGTGCAACACCTTTTGTAAAATGAACTAAAACGAGAGATATTTTGGAGTAAATTCTTGTTTTTTTTTATGAACAAGATAAACCAAGACTACAAGAGAGATGGGAGATGTGAATCCCAGGATGATTTGCTTTTACAACGTTCTCCATATATATAAGAAATTTTACAAGTGAAAATGCAAGCTGGCATTACGGCTATTCGGTTACCGCGTGAAGACTTTCGTTGCACCGCATATGAAGACTTTTTATTGTGTGCTCTTCGGTGATCTTCGGTGATTGAAGACTTTAGAGACGTGGTCCCATGTTGTCTTGGGACCACTTGAGGAGTGTGCTTTTGAAAAGCGTGCTCATCTTTGAACAGCCCCTCTCAAGCTGAAGGTCGATATGAATTGATAACGTTCAGCTTGCCGAGGAGATGAGCATGTTGATTTGCCCCTAAAGCTTTTGTGAAGACATCGGCTGGTTGATCTTTAGTCCCCACATGATGAGTCCTGATTATGCCTCGTTTAATTTTTTCTCGGATGAAATGACAATCAACGTCAATGTGCTTGGTACGTTGATACACCATGGGATTTGCTGCGAGTTCCATCGCAGCCTTGTTGTCACAATGTAAAGTTACTGGTCATGGGACTTTAATTCTCATGTCCCCAAGTAAACCCAGTAACCATATAATCTCACATGAGGTGTAGGCCATAGCTCGGTATTCTGCTTCTGTAGAAGAAAGTGACACCACTGCTTGCTTCTTGCTTTTCCAAGAAATAAGTGAGTCCCCAAGCATGATGCAAAAACCAGTGACAGATTTCCTCTCAACTTTACAAGTTGCATAGTCTGAGTCGCAATATGCCTTCAATGTATATCCTCCAGAAGCATGAATGAATAAGCCAATACCTGGACAACCTTTTAAGTATCGCACCAATCGAATGGCGGCCTCCCAATGAGATTTTTTCAGGGAGTGCTTGAACTGAGCCAAGTTATGAACTGTGTAAGAAATGTCAGGCCTGGTGACAATGAGATAGTTCAATTTTCCAATGAGCTGCTGATACTTTAGTGGTTCGCTCATAAGTGGATCATCATCGCGAGGCACGTGTGCTCCTTGATCATGTTTATAAGTGGTCAACGACAAGTTGGTGTCCATGGGGTTGTCAACAGGTCTCCCTCCCCCAAGCCCAAGCTCGTCTATCATCTCGAGAATGTACTTGCGTTGACTTAGATGAATTCCTTTCTCATCACGAATGACCTCAATCCCAAGGTAGTACTTGAGATCTCCCAAGTCCTTGATGTGGAAAACTGAATGGAGGTATGTTTTCAACTCTTGTATGCCCTCAATGTCACTACCTGTAATGAGAATATCATTAACATAAATCATGAGGATGACGATATGATTACCTTTCTGGCGGACGAATAAGGAGGTGTCATGCATAGAGTTCTGATATCTAGTAGCTAACAGGGCCTCGGTGAATTTCTCATACCATTGTCGGGCCGCTTGTTTAAGTCCATAAATAGACTTTTTTAACTTACAAACTTTTCCACTAGTCTCTATTGGATCTCCTGGTGGGGGTCTAATGTAGACCTCTTCATCGAGATCGCCTTGTAAGAAGGCGTTGTTGACATCCATTTGGTGGATATCCCACTGGTTCTGAGCAGCTAAGGAAAGAGCACACTTGATTGTGATATGCTTGACTACAGGAGCAAAAATTTCATGATAATCAACTCCCTCTTTCTGACTGTATCCTTTTGCCACTAATCTTGCTTTGTATCTCTCAATGGATCCATCAGCCCGATACTTGATCTTGTAGACCCACTTGCAGCCGATAGGTTTCCTACCTCGAGGTAAATCCACTACCTCCCATGTGTTGTTCGCCTCCAATGCTTGTATCTCTTGTGCCATAGCCTCTTGCCATCTAGGATTGCTAATTGCCTCATGGTGATCCATTTGCTCAGTTTCAGTGGAGATTGATGCAATAAAATGCTGGCTAGTTTCTGGCAAATGAGAATATGAGATGTAGGTGGAAAGAGGATAAGCCGAAGATTCTGATTCGGCCACATGGATGGTAGGGCATATGTAGTCTTTGGACCATAAAGGGGGCTTGATTTCCCTAGTAGGACGTCGAGGGGGTATATGTGGCTGCAAGGTAGGGCCCGATGAGGAGTTAGTATCACCGTCATCGGAGAAGATGTCGAGTGGATCAGCTGAAGGTGGTGACATGATAGGTGCTTGAGCTGATTCAGGCAATGGTAAGGGTGGTGAGGAGTGGCTATTATCAGAAGCAGGCAATGTGGGTGCAGGGGATGTCAAGGTAGAAGATACCTCAATGTCATGTGTCTCTGGAGCCTCTGGAGCGAGTTCCGTCAAAGGTCCCGGCATGGTAGGTTGTGACTGGGTCCCTATGTCCGAGAAGGGAAAAACATTTTCATAAAACTTAACATCCCTACTTACAAAGAATTTGTCATTTTTGGGGTTATATAAGCGATAACCCTTTTGACTTTGAGCGTATCCCATGAAAATGCTAGGGATTGCTCGATGAGAAAATTTGTCTTTAGGGCCAACAGTGGTAGCGTGGCATAAACATCCAAAAACACGGAGGTGGGAAAATTTGGGTGATTTTCCAAAAAGTTTTTCAAAAGGTGTGACTCCGTGCAAAACAATAGAAGGCATCCTATTTATGAGATAGGTTGCAGTAAGGATGTATTCCCCCCAAAATCTATCAGGCATTGAGCTTTGAAATTTCAAAGCTCGCGCAACATCCAGAATGTGACGATGTTTGCGCTCAACTACACCGTTTTGCTGCGGTGTGTGGACACATGAACTTTCGTGTCTAATGCCTCGTGATGTGAACAAGTGTTTGGTGTGTTGGTTGAAGAAATCAAGTGCATTATCTGTTCTAACACATTTGACCTTTGTGTCAAATTGGTTCTTAACCAGTGCAAGGAACTCTTCCAACCGTGAGTAAGTTTCACTTTTGACTTTCATGAGAAATGTCCAAGTTCCTCTAGAGAAGTCGTCAACAAGAGTAAGAAAATATCGTGACCCATCATGGTTGGGGATTTTGTAGGGTCCCCAAACGTCTATATGAACTAGGTCAAAGATCTTTTGCGCGGTATGATCGCGCGTAGAAAAAGAGTTGCGAGTTTGTTTCGCAAGTGGACAAATCATGCAAGGTTCGTGTTGAGAGAATTTTGAAAATTTAAAATCATTGATAAATTGAAATTTTGCATCGGACATATGTCCAAGTCTACAATGCCAAAGCTTAGAATTCAAAATATTACTAGTAGATATTTTGCTAGCAAAAACAGGAACATGCTCTGGAGAATGTGTGACAATTTTATTGTCAGAGCATGCGACAAAATAATAAAGACCATTTCTAACGCTACCGAGGCCTTTGACTTCACTCGTCCAAAGGTCCTGCAACACACAAAATTCAGCATAAAATATGATGCGGCATTTGTTTTCATAGCAGAATTTTGTAGCAGAAATGAGGTTAAATTTAAAATCTGGAGAATATAATACGGTATTTAGTTTTAGGGTATCTGAAATGTAAGTTTCTCCAATATGTGTTACCAATGCACCATCACCATTTGGAAATTTAACTTTCTTAGATCTAGAGGCACATGGTACAATTGAATGCAAGCATGACAAATTTGCAGTAATATGGTCACTAGCACCAGAATCTATTATCCAACAATTTTTTAAGAGATCAGAAGTACCTGCCAAGTAGACTTGAGTGTCCGGATTGTCCTTTTTATTGCCAAGAAGAGTCATAAATTTTTGATAGTCCGTCTTAGTGATGAAGACGTGATCCGGATCCTCCGTTACCAAGTTGGCTTTGGCCTCTTCTCTAAAATTCCGGTGCCCTGGTGGGAAACCATGAAGCTTGTAACATTCCTTCTTTTCGTGGCCATACCCTTTGCAATAGTCACATTGAGGGCCCACTAATCGGTAGCATTTTTCCTTTTTGTGCCCTTTTTTACCACAGAGGACACATTTATCATTTTGCTCACCCTTAAACGACCTGTCGTTTTGCGCTGCCTTCAGCATAAATGATATGTCGTTTTGGCTCGGGCGTGAAGACGATATGTCCCCAGCGACTGGTCGTTCAGTGCATGGGAAACTTGTCCCCATAAATGGATTTGCCGCAGCAGCTCTTGACCCCCTTTCTGGGGCTATTGCGTCAGGGCGATGTTTTGCCGTAATAAACGCAAAATCGCCAGTTGTCTTCCCTGACGAGCTCCGGCGATACTCTGCCTGACAGAGGATTGAGTAGGTTTGAAAGAGGTCAGGGGCAGGCTGCATGACGAGAATTTGTTCTCGTAGCGGCACATAGCACTCGTCAAGGCCTCGAACGAATTGAAAGAATTGCATTTCGTCTTCATGCTCTCTCCAATCGTTGACGGAAGCCATCCGAGGGCGTTTCAGCTCAATTAGAGCATTAAGCTCATTCCAGAGCTCTTTCAATCGACCGTAATAGGTTGCGATTGACTCTCCTCCCTGCTGAATCGTGCACAGCTGAGTCGTTAGGTCAAAAACCCTAGACCTATCGACCTGTTGGTATCGACTTCTTAATTCGGACCACATCTCAGCTGCAGTTTTGGTATAGAGGAGCCCGTGGTGTAGGTGATCAGCTATGGAGTTCAAGATCCACCCCTTACACACATTATTGCATCTTTCCCACTGTTTCTTGGTTAGAGAAGTAAGCTCGGGGACGCAGTAGGAACCGTCGACGAATTCGGTTTTGTTCTTGATTGATAGTGCAATCATCATGGTTTCGCTCCAAGCTGCGTAGTTAGAGTTTCCTTCGAGCTTGATTGCAACCAGAGGCGTTGAATTTGTGTCACTGGGTTGCAGGTAGAGGGGGTCGGATGCATCTAGAGTTTGAACTTTGGGTTGTTCAGGTGGTGGAGGAACTGAAGAATTTGGTTTTACAGGCGGCGGAGTGAGCGGAGGAACCTGCTGATAGGTGCTGAATTGGTTCCGACTTCCTCCGCCGCTGCGGTTGGGTGGAATGTACCGCGGAGTCTCGCTTGATTCCGCCATTCTGGTGGTTGGAGTAGTGTTTGGTTTAGAAAGGGTAGAAAATAGGAATGCGTTGTTTTGGGTTCGTTGTAATAACGAGTGATCCCGAAACTACGTCGTTGTTTTCAAGAAGAAAATGAAGGTGGGTTTTGAGCGGAAGCGAAGTTGGATCGAAAAGAAAAAAAAAACGAGTGAATATGAGGCTCGTTTTGTGGAGAGAAGAAAAAAAATTAGAGAACCTGAGCTCTCGATGCCATGTAAAATGAACTAAAATGAGAGATATTTTGGAGTAAATTCTTGTTTTTTTTTATGAACAAGATAAACCAAGACTACAAGAGAGATGGGAGATGTGAATCCCAGGATGATTTGCTTTTACAACGTTCTCCATATATATAAGAAATTTTACAAGTGAAAATGCAAGCTGGCATTACGGCTATTCGGTTACCGCGTGAAGACTTTCGTTGCACCACATATGAAGACTTTTTATTGTGTGCTCTTCGGTGATCTTCGGTGATTGAAGACTTTAGAGACGTGGTCCCATGTTGTCTTGGGACCACTTGAGGAGTGTGCTTTTGAAAAGCGTGCTCATCTTTGAACACCTTTTGCTGTTCCCTTAGCATAACCAAAATAAGAAACTCCCTTTACATAGTTTCCAGCGGCTATGGATGACACGTGTGTCCCATGCCCTATTGTGTCTCTTGCAGAGTCCACGATTTGCTTGCTTGTAGCTTTCAGGCCATGGTTGAAGAACCTAACCCCAATGAGCTTAGAGTTACACATGGAGGAGTTAAAGTCATGTCCTCCTTCACATACTCCTTTCCATTTAGTTGGAACTTTGGTGGCCATGCCAGCATCTTCAAAGCTTTGGCTTTCCGGCCAAATACCGGTGTCCAAGACACCAATGATGACATCCTTTCCATAACTTGATGCACGCCAGAGATCTGCAGAATCATGGAGGGAAAGATATTCAGGTGTGTATGTAGTTTGAAGCTTGGCACTCGAGTCGCTGGAAGTTGAAACAAACCCTGGGAACTTCTTTAAAGCCTTTAGTTCATATTTTGACAAATGAGCACTAAAGCCATGAAAGGCATTATCATAAGCGTAGATAAGCGATGGTGAGGATTTAGAATTGTTGAAGGAATCCATGATGGAAGAGTACCATTGGTCATGCTTAGAAAAGATTCTAGGCATAAGCGACTTGTTCATGTGTATGATATAAGTGGACCTCCTTGATATTGCAAATTGGAGATGGAAAGTCGACATAAACAATAGGAGATGGAACAAGAACAAAAGATGAACCCTATTAAGATGTCCCATTGTTTCTCTAACAATTAAATGAGATTTGCTCCATTTATGTACATTAAATAGTGGAACGTTTCAAGGAAAACAACATTGCTAAACATCAATCAAACCTCCAAAGGGCAACCTCTAGAGTTGGTTTAAAGTCATTGATATAAAATTTTGTCACCTCCTATATAAGCAAAAGGTTAAATATTTAAGTTAATCACAAGCACATTGTAGGCACGGAGAATCCAAAAGTCAAACTATCTCAAACCAAACAACTCACCTCTCGTATGACCAAAATGTTGCAGATTGGAATCATCAAGACACCCATAAAAAAGGAGACAAATAAAGTACATGGATTTGGCATTGTTTAATCGGTAAAAGCCAAGCAAAATCTGAAAAAATCAAAGTTCCTTCCCATATGATATGGACTATTTTGCTTTCTATCCGAAGTATATTCATGTGTTCTTAGTTATACTAGATGGTTATTGACTTTAGAGTTTAAATAATTAGTAAAATCATTATTGAGTTTTTCAATAATTACTAGGCTAAATAACATAATTTTGTGCATTAGGAATAAAAGACATGGAATAGATTTGTATATGTAAAGGCAATTTTATAAACAAAACAAGAATGGAAGATGACCCCATTAAGATATTCCATTTTTTCTCAATTTGTTGAATGAGATTTTGCTTTGTTTATGTACATCAAAAGGGCACTATTTGATCTAAAAGCTTTTGTCATTTTCAAAAATATCAAAAGGTTAAACTTCTTGGTTAATCCCAAAGACTTAGTAGACACAGAGAATCCAAAAGCCAAACCTTTTCAAACCAAGAAACTCACCTTTCATGTGACTGAGAGGTTAGAGATCGGAACCACTAGGACACCCATTTAAAATGAAAATAAAAAAAAATTAAAAGAGAAGAAGAAAAAGGTACATGAATTTGACATTGTTTAATCAATAAGAGCCAAACAAGAGGTTGTGACGAATTTTAACATTAAGATATCCCATTGTTTCTTTAAGAATTAAATGAGATTTGCTCCATTTATGAACATTAAATAATGGAACATTTCAAGGAAAACAACATTGTTGAACATCAATTAAACCTCCAAAAGGCAACCTCTTGAGTTGGTTTGAAGTCATTGATCTAAAATTTTGTCACCTTCCATATAAGCAAAAGGTTAAACATTTAAGTTAATCACAAGCACATTGTAGACATGGAGAATGCAAAAGTCAAAACTATCTCAAACCAAGCAACTCACCTCTTATATGACCAAAAGGTTGCAGATTGGAACTATCAAGACACCCATAAAAAAAGAAGAAGAATAAAGTACATGGATTTAGCATTGTTTAATTGGTAAAAGCTAAGCAAGAGCTAAAAAAATGAAAGTTCCTTCCCATATGATATGGGACTATTTTGCTATCTTTCTGAAGTATATTCATGTATTCTCAATTATAGTAAATGGTTATTGACTTTAGAGTTTAAATAATTAGTAAAATCATTGTTGAGTTTTTTAATAATTAGTAGGCTAAATAACATAGTTTTGTGCATTAGGAATAAAAGACATGGAACAAATATGTAAAGGCAATTTTGCAAACAAAACAAGAATGGAAGATGACCTCGTTAAGATACCTCTCATTTTTTCTTAATTTGTTGAATGAGATTTTGCTTTGTTTATGTACATCAAAAGGGCAATATTTGATCCAAAAGCTTTTTTCACTTTCAATAGGATCAAAAGGTTAAACTTCTTACTTAATCCTAAAGACTTAGCATACACAAAGAATCCAAAAGCCAAACTCTTTCAAACGAAGGAACTCACCTTTCATGTGATTGAGAGGTCGAAAATTGGAACCATTAGGACTCCCATTTAAAATGAAAATTAAGAAAAAAAAAAGGGAAGAAGAAAAAAGTACATAGATTTAACATTGTTAAATCAATAAGAGCCAAGCAAGAGGTTGTGACGAATTTTAACATATTAAAAGGAAATCAAAGTTCTTTGCCATTTGATATGAGACAATTATTATCAATGACCTTGAAAAGGAGAAGGCTAAGGCTTCTATCAAGTGAATACTTGGACGAACACAATTGAGGACGTTTCTATCTTTTTGACGGGAAAATCTATTTTAAGGTATAGCCAAGAAAAATTCGTATAAGGTGGCCATGGTTAAATTGATGGAAAACATAATTGGTTGTTAAAATTGAAAAAATGAGTTATACAGGAAAAAACAAATAAATGAAGATAAGATAGAGCATTAAGTAGAAGGACATTAATTTTGTCCTTTCTTTTCAGCGATCGAGTTCGGGGCGGTATGCGACACCTCTTGCTGAGTCACAGACGAAACCTGCACTTGATTTTCCGGGCTGTTTCGTATCGGAACCCGGTGAGGATGGAGAGGAGACATAAAACCCACGTGGGTACTGGTCAGGAGACCACCATGAGATCAAACCAGTCCCGTGTTGAGAAGCTTCAAGAACTTGTCCACAGCGACTCTGCCCGTATGTACCTTAAAAAATTTAACGTACCTGTTTTCTTGGATTGTTAGTATTTTGAGATGGTTCTGTCAAATGGGGTTGTCTTTTTTGTTTCAAAGATTGAAATTCGTCTGTTGGGTTATTCACTTTCTTTGATTTATTTGCGTGTCTTATGTCACGTGTTAGCATTCTTTTGGCTAACGAGGGATGAAGTTTATCGGCTTAGTAAGTTAACTATTTATTAATCTTCTTGCTTATACAGATAACTAAGATACTAGTGATTCTTTTAGAAACTCTGCATGATAGTTTGATGATCTGGGTCCTTTCCGCGCGGTAAATGTTGATGAATTCCTGATTGGCAGCTTTTCAATTGATCTACTGATGAGGAAATTTTATACAATCCTGGGATAATAATAATCTTATATAACCCTGTAGTAAGTTTACTACAACTTTGCCCTCCTTCCTGTTCATAATGGAGGAAGAAGTGCCATATGGTTGAGATCATTGGCAGGTAATGGTTGTTCATAACATTGGACAGTAGTTTGGAAGAAATGTAAGCTATGTACTCTGCTTTTATTTTCATGCAGTTTAGTCCTCTTGAGATACCTCATAGACTTTGAATTGACGAATTTATCTAACTATAGGATTCTCAATTAGAAAAGGGTAATTATCCACCTACTTGGTACCTTTACTGTCAGCATTTGTTTTAATCGGGCGGCCGTTTGTTGATTAAGAATCTGGGTAGGGATTATTTCTTTTGTGGGTTAAATATCCCCATATTCCAAAATATATGAAAGTTGGACAGAAAGATAACAAGTCTTTCCCGCGAAGCTAGTTGGACATGCTTATTTCCGATTTGTTCCTTTATGGAAAACTCAAATTCCTTTCGGTCTGAATGTTGTATACTCTTTCCTAATCATATGCTTAGCTGAAGTGTTCTTCGAGGCCAGGCAGCTAGAGCATCAGTCACCCACTGCTCAAGCACCTGAAATGCATTCTAGGAGGGTGTTGAAACCAGTTTCACATAGTGGACTTCATCTGAAAAATTTGATCTCAAAGTTCGATTCTCTCCTTTTGTTTTCTATTGGATTTGTTTGTGATGGAGCTTTGATCAATAAACCTTTTGGGATTTACATTTATTCAGTTATTTTTACTTTTGGATTTGTTAAGTGAATTGAATAACTTCTGTTTGTTTTGGGATCTTTTAGTACCCATTTACTCTCTGAAGTTCTATACCCTTGAGCTTTTAACTCATCAGGTGGTTGGGAAGCAAGTTGGGAGCAAGGAGTGACCCCATGGGATTTAGGACAACCAACACCCGTTGTTTTACATCTTCATCAGACAGGAGCACTTCCCAAGGGAAGGGCTTTAATTCCAGGATGTGGCAGTGTAAATTCCATGGTTCATTCTTATAAGATGCTGATGTTTTATGTGCTAGTACACTTTACATGTTTTTCAATACAAGTGTTTGAAAATGTGCTTATTAATTTGCATCTGATGATATTATGGAAGGAGAAAGTATTTCTCAAAGCAAGTATAATTGTATGTTTATTGTATTCATTCAATTCTCATCTATTCAATGTAGGATTACTCAAATCTTAAGACATTGTAGATGAGGTTTAACATTATAACTAGCACAGTAAAAGAAAAAAATTCAATTAGTTGGTACATTCTTTCTTTTTACCCTTCCTTTAGGAACTTGGGAATATTTGCAAATTACAGTAGTTACTTCCTTTCCATGTTCCATTGTTTATTTGTTATCCAACCTTCTCCTAAGTCTGCTGTTATTGTTACTGTGGTCAACAACAAACTTTCTGCACATGGCAGGGTTATGACGTAATAGCAATTGCATGCCCTGAACGCTATGTTGTTGGATTGGACATATCAGACAGGGCCATTAAGAAGGCATTGGAGGTAAGAGTAATCAGTGAGAAAATTCCATCTTCATTAAGGCTTATGATCTCTTAGAATGAGAGGAGCCCTTAAAAGGTTAACATACATTACTTTGTTTTCTAGTATCTTTGTAGACAGAATCACACATGTAAATCGAGTCATTATGATTAAATTGCCCAAATTAATTTAGTGATTACTTGCAAACTTATCAACTTTGTGGAATGCCTCAATAAACTTGTTAGAGTGCAGCATAAGTTAACTACTAACATTATTAATGGTAATCATGGCAGTAGCAATGAGAATAGCAACTGCTATAATAGTATCATTGGTATAAATACCAGCAGCAGCTGGAAGAACGCTAGTATAAATAGTAATAATATTAAGTGGTGACAACAGCACTTAATTTTCTTTTTTTGTTGAATGATGGCCAAAATGGGTTTCCTCATATGGAATTGAGATGTTTAGAAATGGTCAACTCAAAAGATCTTACTTTAAGATACCAAAAAAAGGAAATAAATAAATAACACAGAGAAAGAAAAGCCAGACTGCTGCTGCCTGACATAATCTCTGCCCCATTCCTTGGAGCATTTTCAATATGAAAAGTACAAGATGCTAGTTTTAGGAGTTCTTTTATGGGCTAAATATGCCAAACACAACCCAAATATCTCTGAGAGTTATGGCTGATAGTTCCTTTCTTGGCTGGTAACTGTATCTTATAGCAGAGGATTTTTCTTCATGTAAATGCAGTTGCACTTTTTTTATCTGTATATTGCTTAATTGATGTAGAACCACTTCTATCTTGACAAGGCAATATCTCTCATTCCATCATTTAGCCTTATGGTACTTCAGCATTAGTCAATGTTATTGAGGGAGCAAATTAGATGTATCTCATGGGTGATCTCGGTTGGATCGGAATGATGAACTATAGGTGAGTTGTTCTGATTTCTAAAGACACACCATTTGTTTTAGGGAGTCTCCTATTAAAAAAATTCTTGGGTCACAGGATAATACCAATGGATGCATGCAATCATTTACCAATCTGTTGCGTTGGGTTTTTCAAAAGAGAGTTGACCCAATGCATATGGTTCCTGGTTAGCTGGGAGGCTCTGTATAAGAGGATCATAGGAAGCTGGGATTTTGAGGACTTTGACTTTAGGAAATTGTGGAATTTTAGTTGGTTTTCTGTTAAATATGGTGGTCATATACGTGTTTTCAACTCTTCTCAAATTTTTCTTTCTTTTGCTACATTGTTACTGTAGTTGTCTTCCTCATCACCGAATGCACGCTATTTTACCTTTCTGAAGGCGGACTTTTTTGCTTGGAGTCCAACCGAGCTGTTTGATCTTGTTCTTGACTACACGTAAGTTCGATGAAAATCTGTCTTTGCCAATGGGAATAATCTCATGCTGATAACAATTTTATGGAGAATTTGCAGGTTCTTTACAGCCATTGAACCAGACACGAGGTTAGCATGGGCAAAGCGAATTCGTGATCTTTTAAAACCCGGTGGAGAGCTCATAACGCTAATGTTTCCTGTAATGATTCGAATTTCTCCTTACTTCTTCTCTCTTTAATTCTCTTTTTTCGCAAATGTTGATCATTGATGCTCTTAAAAATCTTAGTCCTTTATTTTACATGTTGGAGTTCTGATATTGAGAATATCAAAGCAGATTTCTGTCTGTAGTTTCCTAATGGCCTGCTGAAGACTAAAGTTTATGTGGTGGCAGATTGGTGATCAAATTGGTGGACCCCCCTACAGTGTATCAGTTTCAGAGTAATTATTCACCTTCTCATTTTTGTATCACATCTAAATGTTTCGTTGTGCCTTTTCTCTTCATCTTCTTTTGTTCTTTTGTATGAACATTAATCCTTCTTCAAATCTTTGCAGTTATGAAGAGGTATTGCATCCCATGGGCTTTAAGGCAGTATCCATTGTGGATAATGAAATGGCAATTGGACCTCGCAAGGTATGTGAAACAACTGTTCTAGCCAAGTGAGCTTGTAAAAGCAATCACATTATTGATGTAAAAAAAATCTTTAATTTATTGATTGAATGAGGGATTCTGAAGGGGGATTTTACATAAATGTTGGAATTTTAGGCATTTTTTCATTTTAACTAATGAGAGATTTAGTTAAAAAAATTAGTGAAATTTTGAGCTTTAAGATTTTAGAACATCTAAATCAAAAGTTCAAATTTCATAAGTAAAGGTGCCATTACAGAGATCATCCCATATTACTATTTCCGTGTTACAATCACTTTTACCTTGGTTGTCACCAATGTTTCTATTACTACTTCTATCAAAGTTGTATTTGAGGCTTAAATACTGTTCATGGTCTTTCGAAGTATTAGGCTGTTTATCTTCTACCTTGAGGGGGCAGATTAAAGAGGACAGAAATCTGGTAGGCATTTTATACAGTAGATGTTTGGTTGAAGGTCCTGAAACAGAGGATACTTTGGCCTGGGATGGTGCAACTTCCTTGACCCCCTTTAATGGGTCTGTATAGTTTGTTTTCCACCTTAGAGTTCACTTCTTTTTTGGGTTTCTTATTTAGTAACTTTCTGCTAGGAGATTTGGAGATGTTCTTTGTTGTTCTTGTTCCCCAGAGATCATAATACCTTCTATTAAAGAGCTAACGGTTGGCTTCTGTGAATTTCTGCAGGGAAGAGAGAAGCTGGGCAGGTGGAAGCGATCCTTAGCCCAATCCTCTTTGTGATAAACATGGAAGCACTGAAATCATTCACACAATGGATTCTTATAGAGGAAATACAACCAAATATTACTCTAAAAATGCTATTCAATGTAGATCTTAGAAGTTACGATAGAATTGATACATTTAACTAAAATATTTCTTTAGTTCATTGATTTATTATCACTATAAAATGTTAAGTAGTGGACATTCATTATGTATAATTCTTTTAGCACAAAGCTTGTGATCCATGATGGTTGTCAAGGAATATGTTAAAAGATCAATGTGGACTATCTCATATCACCGAAATTTGATTTGACAATTAATTTTTTGAAGGTCTATTTCAAAGAGGACATGAACTCTTAGTAACACAGAAGTTTAAGAGGTAATATTCCTCATAAACAAAGCTAAAATTGCAAGTTCAAAAGTAGCATTTTTGTCTATGAAGTTTAAGTATATTACTACTAAAAGGGTTATTATTCAATCTTGGTTGAACCAATAATCTTATAAATAATTTTTTAAATAATTTTCTTAACAATGTGAAACTTGTTATTTGCATTTTAACATGTTCCTTTATGATAATAGACAAATTATTGGTTCATCATAATGTGACAATTCTCAAACTTAACCAATGAGAACTCATAAGGATGTTAAAATAAATTCTACCTCCAATGCCTATTATCTAACTCAAAAAGAGCAGATATATGAACAAATATTTTTAATAAGAAACTCAATAGATGTAGCAAGGAAACATGTCAAAAATAATGAAAAATATCCTATATTGTTCAAATTTTGTTTAGGAATCCTTTTCTAGTTGGTTTTAATAAATGTTAGGGAGTGGACATTCATTGTGTATAATTCTTTTAGCACAAAGCTTGTGATCCATGATGGTTGTCAAGGAATATGTTAAAGATCAATGTGGACTATCTCATATTACCGAAATTTGATTTGAAAATTAATTTTTCAAAAGTCTATTTCAAAGAGAAAATAATTCTTAGTATCACACAGAAGTTTAGGAGATAATATTTCTCATAAATAAAGCTAAAAATACAGTTCAAAAGTAGCATTTTTGTCTATGAAGTTTAGGTATATTACTGTTAAAAGGTTTATTATTCAATCTTAGTTGAACCAATTATCTTATAAATATTTTTTTAATAATTTTCTTAACAATGTGAAACTTGTTATTTGCATTTTAACATGTTATTTTATGATAATAGTCAAATTATTGGTTCATTATAATGTGACAATGCTCAAACTTAACCAATGGGAACTCATAAGGATGTTAAGAGAAATTCTACGGCCAATGCTTATTATCTAACTAAAAAAAAGCCCGTATATGAACAAATGCTTTTAATAAGAAACTCAATAGATGTAGTGAGGAAACATGTTAAAAATAATGAGAAAATGTCCTATGTTGTTCAAATTTTATTTAGGAATCCTCTTCTAGTCGGTTTTAATAGTTTTTTTTTTTTTTTAAAATGTTTGGTAATAACCAAGAGGGCCTCCTCCTACATGATTCAGTTGGTGATTTCCATTCATTTGTTTCTCGAATTAGACAAAAGTCAAACGACAGAGACTTGTTTCCATGTCGGAGACGACCAAACATAGGATATAACAACAATGACAGCAATGATCCAGCCATTGTCTATGTCTTGTTCTTCCGTCTGTCTTCAACGTCCAAAGCTAAGACGTGCATGGATTTCTCGTGCATATCCTTTCACGCATTTTATAACAAAGACGTGCGAACGAGAACGGAGTAGAGCCGAGTCAGAGCGTCCTCCGGGGAAGCTTTCCTGACCGTACACCTCCCAGCATGCCCCGCCTTGGTCTTCGCTCTTCCATGGAACGCGATCCGCTTTCTTCTGAATCTCCCTTTTGACTCTCTCTCCCATTCTCTTTCTCTCTTCTCTTTCTCTCTTTTCCATTCTCTTTCTTTCTGGGTTTTGCGGAATTCGATCTTCTCGTGTCAGCATGGACGAGAGTGTTCGCGGAGTTATCGAAGATGACGACATGGAGGCGCTGGCGGGCCTCAGCGCTGTCCCTCCGGCTCGGAAGACTCAGTCGTACAGCCAACAACTCCGAGGGACGTCGTCTGAGAAACATCGTCCCCAGGTGCGTAAACACAGCCTCGACGACGTCCACGTTCCGCTTAATTCCGAGCACCAGTTTTACGACTCCTCCGACGAGGACTTCTTCCCCTACTCCTCCTCCTCATCCACCACGACCACCCCCACCACCACGACCACTAATACTAGTGGCGGCCTGAGGCTCGACCGGAGCCTCTCTTTGGAGGGCGCTCCCGAGGACTCCCGGCAATCCCATCCGTTGCCGGAGTTCATCGGCAGCGGCGGCGAGAATGGAATCTTCAAGGTGCCGACTCGCGCGCCCGTCCATCCCGGCCGCCCGCCGTGCCTCGAGCTGAGGCCGCATCCGCTGAGGGAGACGCAAGTGGGGAAGTTCCTGAGAAACATTGCGTGCACGGAGACCCAGCTGTGGGCCGGCCAAGAGAGCGGCGTCAGGGTGTGGGACTTCGAGAACGCGTACAAACCTGGCTGCGGGCTCGGCGGGTTCGGCGGGAGGGTGAGGAGGGGGGACGAGGACGCGGCCCCGTTTCATGAGTCGGCGAACACGTCCCCTACCTTCTGTTTGATGGTTGATAGCGGGAACAGGTTGATTTGGAGTGGGCATAAAGACGGGAAGGTCAGGTCCTGGAAGATGGACCAGCCTCTGGATGATACTCCGTTCAAGGAAGGCCTTTCTTGGCAGGCACATCGGGGTCCTGTTCTTTCCATGGTTTTGACATCTTATGGTGAGCCTTGATTTTTAAGTCTTGGACAATGTACAATCAATTACTAGACTACTGGTTTGTTGACATATGATTCCAGTAAGCTGAAGAACTGGCTTGATGCAACTAAATGATTTAAACTGGGAAATGTTGCCAAATGAGAAGCTTTAAATTTTCTAAGAGAGATGACGAAATTGAAGTGTTTTTGAGAATGATTTGCATAGTCCTATGCTGGAGTTGGGAGTATCCTTACAAATACGATGCTTCTTAGTTTCCTACTTTCTTATCCACTTGATATATAATGCCATAATACGACCTGGTTGTTGCCAGTTTTTAAGTGTTCATGTTGCTTTGATCCAGGTGACCTATGGTCCGGTTCCGAAGGCGGTGTTATCAAGATCTGGCCATGGGAATCCATAGAAAAATCTCTTTCTCTAAAACCAGAGGAAAAGCACATGGCGGCTTTACTGGTGGAAAGGTCGTATATTGACCTCAGAAGCCAAGTCACTGTTAATGGCGCCTGTATTCTATCTTCTCAAGATGTAAAGTTTCTGTTATCTGATCACGTCAGAGCTAAAGTTTGGGCTGCCGGCCACCTTAGCTTCTCACTCTGGTACACTTCTCCTCTCCAATATGGTACTCTTTGAGTGTGAATAAGTTCTTGTCATTGTGCAAATTACAAGTTAATTACATCAAAGTTGGTGTTCCCACAGGGACGCTCGCACCAAGGACCTTCTAAAAGTATTCAACGTAGATGGACAGATGGAAAACAGGGTCGAGATGTCGGCAGTGCAGCAAGATCAAGCAATAGAGGACGAAATGAAGGTAAAATTTGTTTCCCCGGCTAAAAAGGAGAAATCCCACGGTTCTAGCTTCTTACAACGGTCACGTAACGCCATAATGGGAGCTGCAGATGCTGTTCGTCGTGTTGCAACAAAGGGTACAGGGGCCTTCGTAGAAGATGCCAAGAGAACAGAAGCACTGGTCCAAACAGCAGACGGAATGATTTGGTGTGGATGTGCAAGCGGCGTGCTTGTTCAGTGGGACGGCAACGGGAACCGACTGAATGAAGTTTTTCACCATGCTTGTCCTGTCCAGAGCCTCTGCACTTCCGGGTTACGAATCTACGTAGGCTATGTGAGCGGTGTTGTTCAAGTGTTGGATCTGCAGGGAAACATGATTGCAGGTTGGGTTGCGCATAACAGTCCTGTGATAAAATTGGCAGTTGGGGCTGGAAATGTGTTTAGCTTAGCCACTCATGGTGGTATCCGGGGATGGAACATCACCTCTCCGGGGCCTCTGGACAACATAATACGGACTGAATTGGCAAGAAAGGAATTGTCGTATACAAAACGGGACAATGTCAGGATCTTAGTTGGGACATGGAACGTTGGTCAGGGAAGAGCCTCCCATGAATCACTCATGTCATGGTTGGGTTCTGTTGTGTCAGATGTTGGCATTGTTGTTGTTGGGTTGCAGGAAGTAGAGATGGGCGCTGGATTTCTTGCCATGTCTGCAGCAAAAGAGACTGTGAGCGGCTGTGTAATTGCTTCATTATTATGACTTCAATCCTTCTGACAATCAATTTACCTCTTCTCTTTTTATTGTAGGTAGGACTTGAAGGGAGTTCTGTTGGCCAATGGTGGTTGGATACGATAGGGAAGGCCTTGGATGAATCAACAACTTTTGAGCGAATGGGTTCTAGGCAGCTTGCTGGGTTGCTTATATCTCTTTGGTAAGCAACATAAAAGGCAATTTTATACCTCGTTTTCGATCCTTATGTTGGTTGATCCCTGATTACACACCTAAGCCTCATACTAGGACAAGGCTCCTCATCTTATGAGATGACTTAATATTTTTCAATCAGGGTGAGGAAGAATCATAGACCATATGTTGGGGACATTGATATGGCTGCAGTTCCATGTGGCCTTGGCCGTGCAATTGGTAATAAGGTTTGTATATCTTCTTTGCAGCTCATTCTAGCTTTGTAATAAGGCGTAAATTTTTTCTATTTTCCAATTTGAGGGCATTTCTCGGATCGGGGATATGGATGGAAAGAGAAGAAACTAGCAAAAATGTCCTCATGAGAAGTTGAGGGACCTTGGGAGGTGTAGAATTTTCCATGCAGGTTCTCAGCTTTGATGCGCTTGTGGACTACACCTTTTGGGGATTTGAAGGAAATAGAATTTTCTACGGATTCGGTTTACTAGAGTTTGTTTGATGAAGCGAAAATCTCCATACTAGCCATCCAATTACTTGACATGGAAGAGCTGCATTAATCGTTTAACCATGTGATAAGCCATCTTAGCATTCGTTATGCCCTTTCTTGGAGCTATGATCTCTCTTAAAAAGGAGTCTTTCCTAAGTTTTGGTTGAGAAGCAAGTAAAGAAAGAAGTCAAGAGTTCAGTCTGGCGTGAGATTGTGACCTGTATTTACTTTCCAAAAACACTTGCATGGCTGCATTTCCTAATCAAAGGAACGTATTCATTGTTTCCTAATAGTTGTGACAAAATATTTTTCTATACTTTCTTTTTTAGTTATGTAAAGGGGGTTTAAGATATGAGATGTCGAACTCAGAACCTAAATTTAGATAGTTGTTCGTGCATTTATTTTTCAACTTACATCAAGTTGGCTAGAACTGTCTTAACAGGGAGGAGTAGGTTTGAGAATCAGAGTCTACGATCGGATAATGTGCTTTGTAAACTGTCATTTGGCTGCCCATCTGGAAGCCGTCAATCGCCGCAACGCTGATTTTGATCACATATATCGAAACATGGTTTTCAGCCGGTCCCCTCATATACCCAACACAGCTGGTATTGCGCCGTATCTGTTTTACTGCTCTCTTATCTTCTCCACATATTTATTCTGGCTGTTTTATTCTTCTGGTTTGCCGTTGGTCGTCTCTGTTGCAGCTGGTGTTTCAACTGCTGCTCATATGCTCCGGGGAGCAAATGTACGTCCCTCTTATGATTGACATGGTTTCTTGCCTCTTTATCAATTCATTTTTTCATCTTCGTTGGCTAAAACTTGCAAGGCCTTGCTGCTTTCGTAGGCTGGAGGTGGCAACTCTGAAGAACCAAAGGCCGAGTTATCTGAAGCGGACATGATTGTATTTCTTGGAGACTTCAATTACAGGCTTTTTGGTATATCTTATGATGAAGCAAGGGACTTTGTTTCGCAAAGATGCTTTGATTGGCTCAGGGAAAAGGATCAGCTTAGAGCAGAGATGGAAGCAGGAAGAGTTTTCCAAGGAATGCGAGAGGGGATCATAAAATTCCCTCCGACATACAAGTTTGAAAAGCACCAAGCAGGCTTAGCAGGTACCAATTAAGAACCGCATGAGTTATTCTGCAATGTCATCGTGTTTGGATAGGCATTTTTTTTTCCTTCTAATATTACAATATATACACATTCAACTCATGCATATAAGATGTGGAATTCCAGATTTTACAATTAGAATCCCTACTAGATATAGGGTGTCGAATTCTAAATCTTATAGTTAGAATCCATACTAGCTCATATGTGTATATTGTGTTTTTTGTAGGATACGATTCAGGTGAGAAGAAGCGCATTCCTGCCTGGTGTGACCGCATAATATATCGGGACAACAGATCAACTTCAGTGTCCGACAGCAGCTTAGAGTGCCCTGTGGTTTCATCAATTCTACAGTACGTTCTTTGGTAGGATTGTTTGCTGATATCTCCATGGTATGTTCGCTGTAAAGCTGGTCTTCCTTTTTGGCAGGTACGACGCATGCATGGACGTGACTGACAGTGATCACAAACCAGTCAGGTGCAAATTCCATGTGAGAATCGCTCATGGGGATAAATCTATAAGGAGACAGGAGTTTGGGAAAATTTTCAGATCTAATGAAAAAATCAGGTCCATTCTTGAAAAATTAAGTTATGTTCCAGAAACTATTGTTAGCACCAACAGTATAGTCCTTCAACACCAGGAATCATCTGTTCTGCGAATCACCAACAAATGTGCGAAGGAGGCGGCTGTGTATAAAATCATTTGTGAAGGTCAAAAGTGTGTCAGAGAGGATGCAGAAGCAGCAGATCATCGCCCAAGAGGTGGTTCTGGCTTTCCTCGATGGCTTGAGGTATTATGCTTTGCCTTTTGGTTATATAGAAACTCCATTGCTTTGCAGAAACTTTGACAGACCTCAGAAACTTCACCAAAAATGGTCCTTTATCTTCTTGCCACTGCAATACTTTCTTTGGGATATTGATTTGTATGTGTCTTCTCCTATTATTGCAAGTGAGTAGTCTATAATGGGATAGAACATGTCTAATATGCATCAGTACAAGAATTTCAGGACAAGTGATGTCTTGATGTCGCCTGTAACTGATGTAAGTGGTCTCATACCCAGCACTACTTGCAATGGGGGTTTACCGGTAGGAAATTCAACATAGGCGTTGGTTCTGAGAACCTGGTTGTTCCTGTGAAGGAGTATTACCCTTCCTATAGAGCTCTTAATTCTAGATCCTTCCTATTACTAGGATATATCACTTTATTTGAGTCCTCACAATACTATTTGTTTATGAAATCTTTGTTGTTTCCACTAGATTTTTAATACACCCTTGAAAAAGTCTGTCTCACATTAGATGTTACAAAGCATCTTAACAGATATAAGAAAAATTATTTCTCTTTACAATGTGTCTCTTAAGAGCTCGATTCTTAACAACTGGTATCAAAGCTAGCCAAATTGGTGTTTGGAGATGGTTTGCAAGACTAAGCAACCAACCTTGGCATGCTCCTGTATTGAATGCGATAAAGCATCCTGAGGGGTTATAAGAAATATAACTTTTGGTCCTTATAAGAACCTCTTTTCAAGAGGGTCTTCCAAGGGTCCAATTCCTAACTTTTGTTCTTGCGTCATGTATGAATTAGGTTACACCGGCAGCTGGAATAATCAGACCAGAAGAATTTGCAGAGGTCTCTGTAAGTCACAAAGAATTTCACACGCTCGAAGAGTTTGTTGATGGCATCCCAGATAACTGGTGGTCTGAAGACACCCGGGACAAGGAAGTAACATGTGTGGTAATTGTGAGTGGCAGTTGTTCCACCCAAACATACAGTCACCGGATACAAGTCCGCTGCTGCTACTCAGCCAAGACAATTCGCATTGACTCAAGGCCAATTCAACAGTATGAATCCCAGCAACTAAGAACTTCCTCTGACATAGCTGATGAAACACAATATTTGATGAACCATGAAGCTAGAAAAAAAGAATAAGTAGTATGTGTCCGATGTAGATGCATTACCAGAAATGCGTTACTGAAAATTCTTGATGTAAATACTTTGTGAAACCTGTTCCCACTCAATCTTCCTAGGACAGATTCAAATTGTTTATCATAATATATTGTGTTAGTGTATCACTTCTTACACTCTCAAGTTGGAAATATGATTCTTTAACAACATAAGGAAGGACAATGTATTAAGCAGCAAGTTCAGCTGCTTAGTTTCTTCTGGATAGTACTAATGTGTTCTCCAAGTCTCTACGGGCGCTCATTTCCTTTCAAGAAACACACGAAAGCCTAACAAGAAGTATTTATATTTTCATAACTCAAACCCATTTCCTGTCTTGCTGCCCCTTTTAAGGTCCCATGCTATGATCAGATGGGACACTCACTAAAACTAATGAGACAGGACTTCCAATCAAATTAAACATAAATTTGGAAGAGAAAAGCAAGACCGTGTAAAAGGGCAATGGTAAGCTGATAATAACATCATAGGCAACTACAGCATTTGCATATGAATGGAGCACTTATAAACTCAAAGCTGGTGGTTAAATAGACATCAACTACTGACCTCAGCTTGATCAAGAGCTCCTTACAGATTTATAAAGATCTCGAGGATACAATTTGATCAGTTATCTAAATCAAGGTGGTGTCAGTACCGCAGAGGGCCGAGCATGAGAAGTGGAATGGAGGCACCCTCGTAAATGAAGTTTTAGTGTGAAGGCGCAAGGCAAGCAAGAGAAGACTATATGAATCTCAGTACTCCCTCCGCCTGATTGCTGATGCCGAGTGCCCCTTGTCATTTCTCGTAGACAGGGCAAGAAGACCTCAGCTTGAGCTTGTACAATAATATACCGATCAGTTGATCTGATCTGACAGATAGTTATTTAAGCTATAGATAGAGGTACACTAGGCTATCCAACCCTTCCAACTTGATACCTTATTTCTCCCAGACTCCAGCCACCTCAGAGTGCATACATCCTCTTATATTCACTGTTTAAAATCTCGGGTTCTGATGCCATGGAAACAGAGAAAGAACGAGATCGGCTCTCAGCTTTCCTTATATTCCTCAATTTCGTCTCCTCCATTCTATGTTGAATGACACAATAGCACATCGAGCCAATGGTAGTAAGCATGATTGTGCCACCTATCACCGTAGCACAGATGGCAAGCCACCGCGCATGTGTGCCCACCACCACGTATGCCAGAGAAATGAAGGCAGCTGAAATGAAGAGACAAGCCAACCACATAAGTTTGTTGATAACAAACACAAGCTGCCGCTTTGCCTTTTGTTCTATGACAACGACTGATGTCTGGACTACAACAACGGCCAAGGAAATGAACAATGCCAGGCTATCAAACAACACGAAGATTATGAAAGCTGCATCATCTGCTACGTGAGCCTGTCCAAGTGTAGTGTTAGCTGTTTTCTCCTCAACAAACTGGCCAGGTATAGTAAAGATGGCTGCAAAAGCAACAGTAGCAATGAGAACCGCAACAACAGTGGCAGAGTTAATAGCATTATTGAGGCCACTGATGTGAAGCTTTTTTAGCTTCTTTGCAATTTTCTGGACCCTGAAACCAGTTTGACGGGTCTGTTGCAGTTGGGATTCGACATCGTGTTTGATGTCACTGACTGTCTGCTTAAGTTGCTTTGCCACATTTGGAGGTTTTCCTTGGTCTTTAGAATTGGTGGCACCTGCTTCCCTTAAAATGGAGACAAGTTCTGGAGTTCCAAATTTTTCTGCAACATCAAGTGGGCTATCTCCATCCTTGTTCATGGAATTGATATTAGTACCCTCAAATGATAAGAGACACCGTACATTCTGCAACAACAAGAAGCCAAATTTTAATGGATTGTAGAAAACCAAATAAAACTGTAATAAGGAAGAGAAATGACCCGAGAAATGAAGAAGAAAGACAATTCCTCTGTGTATCTATTTTAAACTGTTAGTTTGAAATAAATTTTGGTCATGACGTATGGGAATCAAAGTATCTAATTTGCAAGTTTAACTGATTTATATCATCACTAAAAGCTGAAGGAGAAATGGACTATTCCAAATGTGGGTCAGTGAAAATGAAGACTCTATCAAAGTTTTCAAATTGAAGTTCATTTGTTGGCTGAATTTAGAGCATCAGTAAACGTAGAAATGCTCATTTCTGTGTACTCTGGGAAAGAGCAAGAACACTCAATTCCAATCTAATCAATGTTACACTGAGCTTTTAACGTTTGAAAAACAAAGTTCCAATTCCCTAAAATGCTGAGATTGCAACACTAAGCAATCAGTTTGTAACTTGACTGTGTTTGTTACATAGCAACTTGTAATTCACTCACATCTATAAACGTGCTTGTAAGTACCCTCGTATGATAGGGATGTTGATTCAGTATTCAAAGCCAGAAGAACCAAAACTGAAGTTCTAGACTTTTACATAACTCTAACATTTGATCGAGCTAATAGTCAGAACATTTTCCAAAGTGATTGGAGTTTTTATAGAAAGCCAAACGTTAAATACCTTGCTAGTAAAACTTTCAACACATGAATCCAATCGACAATGAACCCATGTGGTATAATATAACTGGAGAATAAAAGAGTTGAGAACAGGGAGAATGTTCCATCTAGATGGGCAGAACCAACATTTTGACCTCCATTTGAGCTAATTGTTATACGCATACGAATTCTTGCTTAACAATAATCATAAAACTCAGCTTCTGTTAGCGGAAAGATTAACTACTTATCTCAGGTAGAAACTAGAGCATTGACTTATTTCATGAGCATAATTCACCACATAGATTTATATAAATTAGAAAAGAATAACAGCTGAAAAATAAATAGATCAGGAAGCACCTGAAGACGGCCCTTTTTTATGGCAATATGCAATGCCGTGTTTCCTTTATTATCCTCCAAACTCAAAACCGATGGGTCAGGTTTTATCAATTCCTGCACAATCTCCTCATTTTGCCCTTTCACGGCCATGTGCAATGGAGTTTGGCCTTTTTTATCTGTCCTAAAACCAGTGGTTATGTCCTTACTCATTAAGGACTTCACAACTTCCAGGTGCCCCATCCTTGCTGCAGAATGAAGAACTGTCTTTCCATTGTTCTTGGCTATCTTAACAAGGTTGGTGTCTGTTTCCAAAAGAAGGTTGACAACGTCGATGTGGCCCTGAGTAGCAGCTGTGTGTAAGGCAGTTGAATTGATGAGATCTGTGGTCATCGCCAAGTTGGGGAATACGTTCAAGAGTTCCTTCAACACCTCTGAAAGATTTTTGTATTTCCTCTTCGTCAGGATAATGAGAGAGAAGAACATTTCGAGACAAGGAATAGCATGTTAATTTTACTTCCCCGGACATAGTTTTTAACCACTTCTAAACACAAATGATAATAACCATCAGCAGACAAAGCAATACAACCATTACCAAGTTGACTGCAATATATTATGGGGTCTTATTGACAGCCTGAAGTAATCAATAAGGAAAGATACTAACACAAATGCATGCATCAAAACTTGCACATGGTTATCCACTCCTTGGAAGTACAATCTCATGCATTCCATGAAATATTCAACGAAGGGAGGTAGTGAAAGTGAGGAATTGCCATGCCATATTAGAGGAAATCAGAAAACAGCAACAGTAAGCTCCATTTTGAATGATGAGATGAATTGGCCAAAAAATGAACGTACAAATATACTTCCTAACAAAACAAAACATGTTCTGGATGACTGCCACATACATACGAGTTCACCAAGCTACCTCTCTAACCTGCTGCATTGGAGAGTACCATAAACAAGAATTTAGTGGTTAGTACATATCCATACTGCAATCTCAATTAAGAAGCATCTAAAATGGTTTATTCTCCCTCTCAATCAGATCCAATATCTTTTTCCCCTAAAGCATACATAACACTGACCAAGAGAAGTACCTGGTTAATAAGCATACAAGGTGATAATTCAGGACACTTTTTTTTTTTCTCAACTATTTTGATCATCAAGATTCGATAACTATTAGTTTGATAGTTAGATGTCCCTGAAGTCACTTATAAAGAACAATGTGGCACTTAGCTCCCATGTAACGATGTGAGTTAGACTTCATATGTAATCTAAGAGTCCTCTAATTGCAAATTTAACTAGTCTTTAGATCAATAGAATTGATATAACCGGAGCTTCAGTAGGTTGTAAAACGTGGTACAGAAGTAACATAGCAACAAGATGTAGAATTGAAGCACCGCAGTACGACGTGAGCTCTGAAAAAGTGAATGTCATTCACTCACAGTTATTGGATAGGTTTTGAAGCTGTGGCACAGCTATTGAGTCTCGAATTGGTTGCTCAAAATGTGAGATTAGGCTTGATAAATGATTCAAGTGGTTCGAATTGTAACTTAAGACCTTTAGAAGTAAACTCACTCAGATTCTGCAATAGCAACTCAACTCCCTAACAAAGACAATGGGACAAACAACTGTTAAAGAGCATCTACAAAACAATCGAGCAAAATAAAGAACTAAAGAATGGAAGGGGAAAGATCAAGAGTGAAAGGAGAGTACTGACATGAAGAACCTAAAGGGAGCCAGTTTAATTAACACATGCCAATTGCAGATGATCAAACAACTATCAAAAAGGTCAAGCCGTGACGAAATGCCCAGATTTTGGCATACATCAAGAACAATAATGACTCGGATTATCTGCATAAGATAGGCAATCAGATTACAACACTAACCAAGATGACCCTGCTTGGCGGCGATATGGAAGGGATCATATCCGTTCCTGGCGGCGACGGATGCAGTTTGCAGGTCCAAATGTTTCAACATCTCGGCAACAACCGAAGCATGCCCACCCTCCGCCGCCGCGTAGAGGGGAGTCTCACCCTCTTGGTTCTGTCTTTTCAGCAACTGCTTTGCCTCATCGGTATCACAGCTTTGAAGAATGTCTCTCACTCTACTTGAATTTCCTGCCCGAACCGCCAAATGAAGGGTTGAATCTCCTCTTTTTCCGGGTGAATCCTTGACCTTCTTCCTATCACCACCCATGAAACTCAGCTGCTTCTCCATAACTATGCGAAAGCTTTTCTGCTTCTCCATGAACCCTCGAAAACTCTTCTGTTTCTCCATAACCCCTTTAAAACTCTGTTGCTTCTCCATAGCCCCTTTAAAGCTCTGTTGCTTCTCCATAGCCCCTTTAAAACTCTGTTGCTTCTCCATAGCCCCTTTAAAACTCTGTTGCTTCTCCATAGCTCCTTTAAAACCCTGTTGCTTTTCCGTAATCCCTTTAAAGCTCTGTTGCTTCTCCATAGCTCCTTTAAAACTCTGTTGTTTCTCCATAGGCCCTTTAAAACTCTGTTGTTTCTCCATAGTCCCTCTAAAGCTCTGTTGTTTCTCCATCGTCCCAAGAGCATGACCCTGCTTTTCATCCACCCCACGAAAACTCTGTTGTTTCTCCATTGAAGCACCACTACAGCTGCTCTGTTTGTCCATGATCACCCTAGAAATTTCAGCAAGCCTGCTAGCAAATCTCAGGGAAATCCACCTTCTTGAATTTGGGGTCTATTTCTTCGTGAACAGCCAAAAAGTTTTGCAGACAAATCACGGTATGTCTCGACACATCCCTCCTGCCTAAGGTCGAGATTCTGATCAAAAACCTTCTGCACTTGGAGCTTCCAACATTCCTGCAAGAGTTATTCCTCCCCCAACTGAAAGCCACCCATTTCAGAAATCAAAGCCTTTGTCCTTCAAAAGCTCGCAACCAATGTCATATTCCTTGATCTTTAGCTTTCAGATGATGTAGCAACAACCCCGTTGAACCCCCATCTGAATCTGAAATCCCAGAAACTGATTTCTACAAGCGGCAATCCCCCAGATCAGAGCTCAAAACCTGATGGTTTTCCCAGACCTGCCAGGCAGTTAAACTGAGAGAACACCACTGTTAGTGGGTAAAACGAAGCCCATCTTCGGCTTCTGTTCACAGATACCCTCGTAAGGACAGATTATCTAGTAATTGTTGAAGACAGCAAGACCGCACGCACGTACTGCAACCTTTGTTTCAATAAAGCTACTGTCTGAAGTTACTGAGGATAAGGAACGTTCTCCCACTGTCCGACATTTTATTTGCTATATCGAGAACTCGAAATGGCAACATGTAAAGTATCACCAAAATCGTTGCAATGAAGGGGAAACTCCTAGAAAACCCCTAATAATTTTTAGAACATGAAGAAAAGTCTCTTTTTTATTTTATTATTATTAACAAAAACTTGTTAGGTAAAAGAATTATGCATTTTATATCAAAGAGGTTGCTCAAGTAAAATATAGGCATCAACAATATAAATATTAAGTTTCCATTGTGCATGCATAGTTAAACATTGATACAATTCTTCATGTTATGAGTCAACTTTTAAGCTCCAAATCATTTAAACATACGTTCTTACTATCAATATGAACTTTGAGTCTTATTAAGAGTAATACATCTTCTTTTGGACATGTAAAAAGGGTAACTTTCTAAATTTAGATTTTAATATTATATTAATTTTTTTTTCAAAATTAACTTATATAAGAGGATTATCTATTAATTGGGTATAACCAGAGCTTGTGCTATCTCTTGAACTGTTCTTCTTTTGTTTTTTCAGTTATTTCCAAGAATGGTGTTGCGTAAAGGGATTGGAGGAATAGCAAGTTGGTGACCATGAAAATCCAACACGCCATGCCAAATAATTGAAGACTAGCTGTTATTATGGACCCATAGAAAAGGTCAAACTACACGTGGGTCTCTCGACGCTCTAGTTCATGTTTAAAATCTGCTAGAAGTTTAGATATTATTTTATAATCAATAAAAACCATTGGAAACTACTACATCGTCATGTACTTGTTTGACCTTCATGTCGTTACAAGGGTAATATTAAAAAAAGAAAGAAAGTTTAGAAAATGAAAAAAATACGAACTTGGATAGTAAAAATACTAACCATGTTAGCAACATTAATTTCTCTTTCAAGAACATGACATAACTCAATATTGAAAATCTTAAAATAATTTATAGTTCAACTTAAGTGTTAAACTCTTGTGTATACACCTAGAACACATCTCAAGGTTGATGGGTTTTTTCAAAACAGGCCGTCCAAATTTTAATATACCATCAGCATCAATGTTAAATTTATTCTATACTTTATGATGTTGAACCTAATAATATTTGGTATACAAAATAATATATACAATATAAGAGTCCCAATTATAGGATCATTTTTTTTAATAAAATTTAAATAAGAGAAGTATCTTCTCACTCTAAAATTATTTTTCAAGTTGAGCCATAGTTATATTTCTAATAAATATAAACTTTTGATAAGAAGATAATGGTTACAAGGACCTTTAAATAACACCCATTCAATCCTAGGAAAGATGCGTTTGCAGCTTTTTTTCTCTCACAACAAACACTTATTTGGGCGTTTGCTAGTGATATTATTATTCGGCCGCCATTGTCGTCTTCCATAGAAGTTGCAATGATGGATGGTTTGAAAAGGGGCCAAGTGGCTTCAAGACAAACCGAAAAGAACCAAACCCCAATACAAAAGCGGCCGCGGTGGGATCACCACAAATCTATCTCCACCGACCCTTCTTTTTTAACCTTTATTCCTTAAGCAAAAGTGGTGGGGTTTTTTTTTTTTTTTTTTAAAACACTTTTTCTTTTTCTTTCTTATTTTTCACCAATTTTTTATTGGAAATTTGGTGACTTTTGTGCCCGCGTCATCCCCACCAGCCATGTGCTGATTTAATGGAGATAAGCATGGCACCCACATCTTAAGACACATAATTATACCTAAAATTTTCTCTTTTCATGTAATATCTTTTTCAATATTTTGTTTAGTAAATGAGGTTAAGAGTATATCATATTGTTTTTTTTTTGAAATTTCTTTAAATGGTATATATAGTCCCTATTAATAAGTTAATTTAAAAACATAATTTTTATAATACATTATTAAAATTAAAGTTAAAAAATAATATTATTTTACTCAAGATGATGTACTATTTTTTTAATGTAAAATTTTTATCCTGTATATACTTTTTACACTTTTAGCATTATGGGGCTTAAAGTTGCATGATGTGTAACAAATTTAATTTAACTTTGATATAATTTTAAAATGCTTAAAGACCAACTCAAAAGCTAAATCATAAATTAAAATGTTCTTTTTTAACTTAAGTTTCATTTTAAGAATTTTTTCTTTAAAAGTGAGACTTTCGTTTTATATATATTTATGTTAAGAATAGTGTAAAAAATATTTTACATTCCCCCAAAATATCTCGAGTCATTTACCAATTTCATCAATCTGTGAAGCAATCAAATCCAAGTTGTTAAGTCAGTCATCAACGAAAAGATTCTAGAGACATTTTCTGACTAATCATGGACTAGCTAAAGTGCTAATCCGTCTAGAGGAAATTATTGAGACATCTTTCCATGTGAAGAGAATTTAAAAAGGAGAAGAAACAGAAAGAGTCAGATATTTAAACCAAACCCAGAAAATGATATGCATGTGGGGTTCCATGGAAATCTGCTGAATTACGTAACCCGTTTGATCGAATCTGATGTAAATCGATGAGCAATCGAATAAAACAAGCACCCAAGTCGCTTTATTCTAAGAATTTGACTTTTATTTTCTAATTCTTTAATCTTTATATGATCCAGAAGGGGAAGATTGAACCTTATTGACCTCTCAAATAGTTTTCGAAATTAACATTGGCAAAATTTTCTGTGGGAACTTCCAAATCAACTGTCAGAAATAATCTATAATATGATTAGTCCTTATCAATAGAAAATTAATTGATAGATTATTGTCGTATAATCAAAATGAAAGTTGGAATTAGAAAGGATACATCCACATGAACCCACCAAAGCTCTCAAGTGCTAGAACCATATAAGAAAGACTTGCACCATAAAATACACTGAATTTGGCCTGCAATCATCGTCTTTGGCATGCTGCCATCACAAAAATATAAGTCGTAAAGCTTCAAAACTTGTGGGGAAAAAAAAAAAAAAAAACTATGGAGAAGTCACTATTGAGTTTGGTGGGCTGTAGCTTTCAAAGTTCTGTAAATATGACAAGTTGCATGGTGCTTCAGAGAAGCAGTCGACAGAGACAGAAATCGCATTTTAAAATACGACAATTTATTCATGGGATAGATTATAAATAATTGAGACTGCGGCAAATGAAAATCACTCCTAAGAAATATCTTGGTGTTCCAATTGAGCAGCCCGAAACGTATACCCTTATGTTTGAAAAGGTCAAATGAAGGGATATTTATGGAGATGCAATATCATCTCGAAGTTGATAGTTTAATTATGAGAAAAAAATCAGCAATAAAAGTATGTATTTATTGTTTATGATTTAAATGAAATTATAGACATTTTAAAACTAAGACTATTAAAATACTAATATTGTTAGTTATAATCAGAAAAGATTCATGAGCATTAAACTATTTTAATTAATTCATATTGTGTCATAGTTAGAGGCTTTAAAATTTGATTTTTCTTAGACAAGATTGTAATATTGGAGTGTGTCTTTATGCCTTTTTATTTTCTTGTTCTTAAATGAATAAATTTACATATTCAAAAAAAAAATCTTATAACCTTATTAGGATTATTAAGAGAAACAACTAATAATTTTTGTAAGGAGGATCTTATGTTACTAACCTAACTCTTGAGTTAAGTTTCATATTTAATTAAGTGTTTTATTATGCTATAATCCATGTTCAAGAAAAATGGCATCCCTTTGCTCATGATAAAGTTGATTATAGGAAATCTACACTTACGATGAAAGATTGTATTAAGAACATTGTGACTAAATTTCACGTTATTTAAACCTTGTCTGAATTTTTTAATACTAAAAGAAAGAAATTTAATTTTTAAGTCCGATTTTAAGCTTTCTATTAATTTATAAAAAAGAAACTCTTTGTTTATCTTTAAGGCTACTTTTGAAGAGAGCTTCTCAAGGATCCAAGTCCTAGCGTAAACATCTTGAACAGCCTGAAAATTACGCAATGAATGCTTAATTGTTTGTACTACGGCTGATTGGACTCGTTCCTTAACATAATTGTCAATTAGTCCGCATGCTTTTGCACACATCTTCTTCTTGCGTCACCAGGCCAAGCTGACTTCGGAACACTGTTCTCACTGGGAATATCTTGACTATTTAAAATTAGGCAAGTTTGTATGTATTCTCGTTATGATTCTTTTATTGCTCCATGAGTTGACACATACCTAAAGTTGCTCGCATTCACTGACTTTTCTTGCAACCAAATCACTGGGACCATGGATTTGCTTTGTTTAACATCTGTGGGAAAACTGCGTCCTTTGTTGACTGGCATATTGATTCTTGCTTTGCAGTAAACGGAATGGCGTCACAAGAGACCACAGCCAAAAAAACCGTCTGGAAATCCAGGAGGGTCGTGTCATCGATGGAGCGAAGAGTCGTAGTCAACATGAAGATCTAACATTTCGAACCCCATTGAAGAAAGAGGAGTTCCGAGTGCGTAAAGTTGAAACCAAGCATGTGGGTTCCTGCTTTCCTTTTGTTTTACATGCATGATTAGTCTATGGCTCTACAAGTCTACAACAAGATGTGGAAAGTGTTGGATTTTGAATGTGAACGAAGAAAGTGAAGATAAGGTGGTAAACGAAACGAAAATGATCAAGTTTTCTCTCAATTTGTCTACTATTACAACCCACACATGCATGATATATATAAAAAACTCAATTGTATCCAAAACTCAATTTAAGCAATAAATGACTTATGTAATACCATTTTAAGTGTTAAAAAAAAAAATGTTTGATAAGAATATTTATATACATGACGTTGACATAAAGAAGTCTTCTCAAATTACGATAGATGAGATATGTTCTTTAATCTTTATAGTCTTTTATTCTTAAATAAATTAATTGATATATTTATAAAAAAAGAAAAAGAAAAAATAACACGTAGAAAAGAGGGCTACTTAGGAAATTTCATTTTTCTATGGGCTGGATCCTCCAAATCTGGTTAGGCCAGTTTCTAGGATTTGGATTGTTTTTGATTGTGAAACTTGTCTTAAGTAATATTTAAATGATACACACTTACGCTGCATACTATACATTGACTCATGGATTCCATGCGCGGACTGTCCATGTGCAAAATGTGTAAACGTTTGAGGAAGCCTATGCTGTTGGCGTCCGTGTCGATTAAAGTTGGAAGAACCCGCCGTTTGTCTGGCGTCTAGCTTCAGCGATGGCCGTCGAGCCTAATCGAAGCCAGACCATTGTCATTTTGCTTGCAGGCTTGGATACGTTGAACGAGAGCTGGTTAGTATCTTTGTGCTCTTTTCATATCTTTCTTCCCATAAAGTTAAAGTAGAGGAGACGTTTAGAGCTGACAGAAAGTGAAAGTGGATTCTCTGCAACGTTTGTCACGAGATTTAGAATTAAGATTGGAACAAGCTGATTAGACATTTCTATTTTGAGTGGGATTAGCATCTGATCTTCACGTGGCTTACGTAATTGACATATAATTTGTTCAAAGAATGAACAACAAAAAGCACAACCTACTTCCATAAAGTTTAGAAGTAAAGACAGATCCTAGTCTTCATCTGCGTTTGGGTGCTCCTCGGACATGGAAATCATAGAGCCATGCGCAGAAATATGGTCTTTAGGCAACTTTGGGCCACGACTGTCTAGTTGCTCTTTCCACCTATGGTCTACCATGATGGTGTTGCTGCCTTATCAGTAGGTAAGCTTGGTGTTTTTTAATACGAGTCCACATTTTAATATAATATTAAGAGTGCAAGTTCAAGTACAACATCTCATCACATATTGAGTCTCTATGAATTAGCAGGTATGTAGAGCAGTATACATGTTAAACAATATTGCCTTACATTATCAATATATTAACTTAATATATTTCTTACATGTACATATGTCATTGCTTATTCAATTTTAGAGAGAGAAGGTTGATCCTTTGCAATACTTTGCCCTTTTAAGTATTCAAATTGCAACAGAAGATGTTCCTTTTATGCTCCTATAGTCACATGGCAAATGTTTTTTATAGTTCGTAATCATGAGTTCTTCTCACCATATCTCCTTGTATTTTTCTAATTTGATCATAGAAAACATGGATGGCCAACTTTGTTAGTGGGGCAATAATTGTTTACCTACTTTTGTAATCATTCAACAAATAATAAAAAACGAAAGATAACCCGTGGATCAAATTAGATAAAATTTGATTTTTGTCACCTAATCCCCGCGATAGATGGGCGAGAAGCCAGTCATTGAAATTGGGTAATGCCCAACAACCGGCCTACCTAACCACAACAGGTAGGTTAAGGTGGGGTTGAGCAGCCACCCAATTGGAACCTAGGTTTGGTAATCTTCACTCATGGCTGTATATATCTTAATCATGGTCGCTCCGAAACCTTGCTATCGGGGTCGGCAAGCTTGTAAGCAAGGTAGAAGGCCACAAAGGAGAAAGAGGAAATAGGCCCCAGAGTTTTCTTAGGAATCTTCTGCAGCCCTTTTCTTGGGTCGCTGCTCTAGTTTGTTCTAATACTATTGTCGGTGTCTCCACCAATGTTTTGTTTTATGTTGAATTTTCTCTTAGTTCAAGAAAATAGGACATTGTACTCAACACAAGGACCATGCACAGTGGCCGACAAGATTTAGAACTTAACCAGCCACAAATAAAATGCCCAATAACATCCATATGAAGAATATTTAAGATATTAAATCAAGAAAAAGAAAAAGGAAAGAAAAAGTACAACTTTTTCTATTGCTACACTTTGTCAGTGGGATTTGCTACCTAACACTCAACAATGGAAGCATTAATACGTGCCTCGTTGAGGTGGGCATGCCCACTACTTCAATATGCTTAAAAATACCAACAATAGTACCTTCTTCTATACGTCCATGCATGAAGATGTAGTCTTATAGGCAGCTCAGGGGCACGACTAATCCGCTGCTCGTTCCGCCTGTGTTCTTGCACGACGATGTTGCTGCCTTGTTCTTGTAAGTAAGCTTGATGTCCTGCAATCTGATCCCTGTGCATGGAACGCTTGGGCTACAGTCGAAGGTCACAGCCTCCTGTGAAGCAGATGTTCCTTTAATGTTTCTGTATGTCACTCCACTAATCTTCACACCCGAGCTCTATTGTGAAAAAGAGAGAAAAAAAAAGAAAAGGAACACAAGTCAAATCAAATATATAATTTACTAGCTGTTCAAACTAGGTTTAATTTCCTTATTTAAAAGTGGTTGTTATAAGAGCAAGATACCTAAACATATGTAAATGATACTAGTTATGAGTAATGAGATAGAACAATGAGACAAAGATCATGTTATTTGTGACAAAAAATTGTATTCGAACATGAGTTTTGTTATTATGTTAAAAAGGCTTACGAGGTTATTAATTTAGAAGATTAGGGGACATGAGATTGAGGATAAGAATAGTAGTTACCTGACGAGGACAACCTTTCTTGCTGGGGCAGTAGTTCTGATCAATGATGATGGGGTTCTGCACATTCTTCATTACAATGTTTTGGAAGAGGATGTTCCGAACAAACCCATTGCTGGGTCTGGCCCATGATTTTATGCGTACTCCATTATCAGATCCAGTGAACACTGAGTTTATTAGCGTCACGTTTTGGACGCCATCTTCTTTAAGGTCCTTGGCCAAGCTGCCAATGCTGTGACAGAAACACCCAAATGTTCATATATATTCTGCGGTAAAATCTTGTCCCTAATATTTCTTTGTTCATTTATGTATGTCAAAGTAAAGCTTGGATATTAATTCAAGAGCTAGTAGAACAAATTCACATTTAAGTGTTTTAAGCAGTTATCAACAATGTTACAAGTATACCTTATTCCATGGCCGGGGCCGCAGTTGATGCTGCTCATGAACAGGTTCTTGGTGCCCGGACCTATTGATACGCAGTCATCTCCTGTTTTCAGGGTGCTTCCAAGGATTGTGACGCCGGTGGCGAACTGGACATGGATTCCGTCCGTGTTTGGGCTCTGATCAGGAGCAATAAGCTTCACATTCCGGACTAACACGTTGTTGCAGCCGTTGATTACCAGGTGAGTTTCCTGACTGTTGATGGATGTTAAGCCACTGACCACAATGTTGTCCGCCCAATTAAATGTCATCGACTGCATCGGAGACACAGACTGTCAGGCCACTTTCAAAATCCAATTAATTATTTAACTCAAGCATCTTAAACCGCTTGTATATTTAGTACAATAGCAAAGTCCTCAATTATAAAATTATAAAATCATAAATTGAGAAGAAGGACAAAAATACTTATGAAAAAGGGAGTGAAAACGGCTTATTTGTTAATAAGTCATAGTCTAGTAGTTGATTATTGGTTGTTTAAAATATTCTATACCTCTAAATCTTTTTTACTTTTTTAAAAAATCATCTAGTAGACACAAGAATTTATTATTCTTATTCAATAATTTTTTTACGGTATTTAGTGAAATTTATATGAAAAATAAGACATTATTTTTATGCATATTTTGTATAATACCACTTTTTTTGAGAATATATAACAGGTATGTAGATAACGTACTCTAGCTCCGACGGGACAATTCTTTCCAGATTTCCGGCAAGCCCAGAAGCCAGCCCCCTTGGCGTCCAGCGTGCCGCCGGATACCACGACGTTGTTCACCTTGATGAACAAAATCCAGTACCCTGAGTTCCCCAGCGCACGGTAGTCCAACGGAGCCACAAGGCTCCCGTCAATCCGCATCGTGATTCTGCTCCGGCATGGCCCTTTGAAAACCGTTGCCTTCAGCAAGAACCTCCCCTTGGGGACGTAAATCGTGGACGCTCTCGCCGACTTACATGCCGACGCCCATGCACTGAGGAATGCTCGTGTCGCGTCGGTCTTTCCATCCGGCTTTGCGCCAAAACTAAGCACGTTGTAGTCTGCATTTGATGACTGAACAAAGAGGGCGACGAGGAAGAAGGAGAACAAACAAGAAATGGTGAGCTTAGCCATTGTTCTTAGCTCGAGAGGGATGAAGTTGGATGAAATGGCATTACCGGTGCCGGTATTTATAAAGCTCGATGCCGTTTGCTTCTGCTCTTCAGCACATCATTTGGAGCTTCATGTTCTCCGTTGTTGTTTAAGTTTTGATTTTAAAATCAAGTCAAAGAAAACTTTTTCGTGCACGTTATCAAGTACAGGAAGGGACGATAGGTACGGAGAGTCTTGGATTAAAATGTATGGATCGCGTGACAACAATCAAGAGGGCATGTGATAAGTTGTCATGCAATAATAGCAGCAATTAATGTAGTCAAATCACTTCTGCATTTCCCCTTATTAATGGTGTAACGTTTTCATTTTCATGTTTTGAAATTTAAATAAAAAATACTATATAGCTAGGGGTACTAACCTTTACGATGAATGTACAACAATACATCATATCAAATATAGTCTCATCTTTTGTATTTTAATTTTTATTAATGTAATCTACTATTCTACCATTCTCAAGAGCCATTTCAACACCATCTTAACATCTTTCTTCCTAAATTTCCTACAACCTCAGAAACCCTCGACTCCTTATGTTATCGAAGCCTTGATAGATCTGTACAGCAGCCATCTCTTGAGCTTCTTTGCAACGTACATTACATGCGGTCTTCAGCTGGAAGACGATGATGGCTTACGTATGGAATGAGATAATTGTTGCATGAGTACCACTCGAGGCACCCCTTTTGCCATGTGGAACGTGGAGGAAACGCGGAGGACTAAAAGGCGGGAAGGCCGCCGGAACTCTGTCTAATCGTCAACTCAAATTTGGCGATCCCGAAAACACAAGCATGTCTGCTGTGGCCAAAAGTTATTGGATCCAAGAAGTCGTTGGAGGAGGCCGTTATATCCGTGAGAACCAAGCTATCAACTGAGAATCAGACACGACGGCGCCGGCGTGCTGGTCAGTCATATTGCTTTGGCTCTGCGTAAGAACTTTTACTTTAAAAAGTGTAACTTAAAATTTTGGGCGCAATTTTCCGTGGCTAGAGGTGCCATGAGGACTAAGCAATTTCAAATCCATGACGCTTTAATTGTGTACGGTCTAGTTCGACAACCTAAGAAAGAGTGAGATTGAGAGAATTGTACACAATGTACAAATCAATCCAAGATAGCCAAGACAGCCTCAAATCAATCTTTTAGCAACGAATTAAAAATTAAGCAGCACAGAAGCATAGGAATGTAATCAAATTCCTCAAAACAATTTTTGAGTTTCGGTCAAGATGGAAATTCATCAATAAATAATCTACACCACAAAACCAACAAGGGATATTCAAAGCATGATTAATCAAATACAAATTGCTAGTATTGTAAAAAACCCAAAATTTTGTTTATTAAGGGTTTTGAAATTTTGGCTCAATTTTGTTCTAAATTGTTGTAAAAAGTGTGTATATTCAATGATCAAGCACTAAAAACTTCTATAGATGATATATTAAATAGTAAACCACAATCCTCAAATTTCTTCTCAGTTAGGGTTTCAAAGATAAAGACCCATTAATTTGGTTACTTCCTCTTATAGTAAGATATGTCCAGCAATCACCTAATAACGGGGAAATCAAGAGTATAAACAATCAAATCGATTGGAAACTTTTTGTACAAGTGAATTGAATTTTTCGTGATGGATTGCACACACTTATGGTTTTTTGTAAATAGTATCTATATCTACACACACGAGAAAATGAAACAAATAATCACACACCTGGACATCTACTCACCCTACAAAATTTACCGTTTGCTACGCATCTTCCCGTTAGCATTTTCTAGGTTTCCATTGCTCATTTTGAACCAATGATGAAGTGGTAAGGAGTACATGGAAATGAAGAAGTCCTAGACTTCTCTTCATCCATCTTTTTTTTTTCTTTCTAATTATTGGAGAGGGGGAGGGAGGAAACTTTATTAGGGGAGGGCAGGCCCGAACCTTGACCACTCGTATGAAAATCTTCTTAGGTGCCACCAAGCTACGAAGGACTCGAGCCTCTTGATTCAATGCGTCATACAATCAAATGGTCTGTTTGAATAAGGTCCTCGTGGGTCGAGCTGTGCTCTTTTCTTGGGCTGCACCTCTCTTTTTGGTCAAACCTTTCCTTTTTAGAACAACACTGGGCTGTGCTCTTGTTCTAAAACATGACACAAGTTAAGCAAAACAAATGGGCTATTTCTTCTCACATGAAAAAATGAACAAGCTTTGAGGGTTTAACAAGTACTTAGGCGACTAAGAGTAATGAGAGGAATATAAATATTTTCATATTGAATGTTTGGCCTGATATAATATCACATTAAAAAGTATTAAACAAAGGTTGTCTTACATTCTTTTTCTTTATGTCATATTTAAAGTATGAAAAAATAACATCTTTTTCAAAAAACAATCTCACTACCATGAAAATAAATATAGGAATAACTCATATTCCTAACAATTCTCACTATTTGTCACCTTACATTCTTTTTCTTTATGTCATATTTAAAGTATTTATAGGTTAACTTCCTATAAAATACTTGGGAGTTCCATTGATTACCAAAAGACTCTTCAATTTAGATTGTACAATCCTAATAGAAAATATATTGAGGAGAATTAAAGGTTGGGAGTCTAAGTGCATTAATTATGGGTGGAGACTATAGCTAGCAAAAAGTATTCTATTTTCCTTACAAACATATTGGATACAAATTTTTCTACTGTCAAAATAGACACTTTATGAAATTGAAAAAATGATTAGAATCTTTCTTTGGATAGGTAAATCTAATGGACGATATGTAGCAAAAGTGGCATGGAAAGAAGTTTGTTGACCTAAAATTTCTAGAGGTCTGAGTTTGATGGACATTCATGCATAGAATAAGGCAGCAATTGAAAAACTCTTATGGTCTCTTATGCATAATGACTCAAACTCTTTATGGGTTAGATGGATGTTAATAGAAAATTTGAAGGGAAAAAATGTATTAGAAGTTGAGATGAAATGATTATTAGCTTGGAGTTGGAGGAATATTTTATAATAAGTAGACTCACACAACTAGTGACGGGCTCAAAGTACACTATTGCCAAAAGTTATGTAGCACTAAGAGAGAGTATAGAAAATATTGAATAGACAAGACTAGTATGGAAAGAAAGAGTACCAAAACATAATTTTATTTATTGGATCATTTTGAAAGACAAACTATCCACAACAAATTGTGTAGCTGTATGAAATAGCTTAGTGGACCTACAATGTAACCTTTGCCAATAAGGAGAAGAATCACAAGAACATTTATTTTTGAAATGCAAGTTCACAAATTACATATAGAAGGCTTTGTAAGGTATAAATGGCTTAACTAGAAGAATTGAACACTGGAGAGCTGAATTATGTTAGATAATCCAGGCTGCCAAAAGTAAGAGTTTTGTAGCGATCCTATTCACTGTATTTTTCAAGGTTATATTGTATCACATTTGGAGAAAAAGAAATAGAAGAAGATTCAGTGATAAAAGTCTAGATAATTCGATCATTATTGTTAAGATCAAGAAGGACATGAGAAGGAAGATGTCATCTACAAAGGGAATAAAGCCTATGAACTGTAGTAAGTTCTTGTAAGAGCTCTAAAATTTGTCAAATGTAGTGTTTGAGCATAAATAATGATGTTGTAACCGTACAATTTGTAATTCCTTTATGGTGATATATAATTCTTGATCTTTCACCAAAAACATTTAAAGTATGAAAAAAATATCTCTTTTTCAAAAAACGATATCACGACTATCAAAATAAATATAGGAATAACCCATATTCCTAACACTTCTCACTATTTGTCGCCTTACATTCTTTTTCTTTTATGTCATATTTAAAGTATGAAAAAAAATTATTTTTCAAAAAAAAAAATCTCACTATTTGTCACCATCAAAATAAATATAGGAATAACCCATATTCCCAACAACATAAATTGAAAACTTTATAAAATTCAAATTGTAATCATCCTTATGACCAATACAAATTGATGTTGTAATGGAAACACATGCAATTAAAATTAGTTTACAAGCGGAACTGCAAGGACTATAAAAGGAAATGCATTTAATTAAACCAAGGTTATGTATAAGAAGGGCCTATCAACGTTGGAAAAAACATGGAAGATAATGCAGTTTCTGAACCAGGGCTTGTTTTACCTGGTTCAAAACCTTACATACGGGAACATGGAAAAATTTAGGTATCAGAAACAATCTTAAAAAGTCAACCCTTCGTTAGAAGGTCGTTTTCCCCTTTCGTGATCAGCAATTCAAGAAGCTTTCCCCATGTGGTGAGCTTAAGTTGGTCCCTGATTAAAGGAAAGTCCTCACTGTTATTCTAGTTGAATACCGTTGAACTGTGAACACAATTGAACTGAGATTATTTTGCCAAAAAATTGTCTTGCCCCATAAGCCATATGCTCTTTCGGTACATAATTCGACATGGATGTGGACCAGTTAACTACTAACTAGACTTTCTTCCCAAGTTGGTTGGCCTAAGGGCTACTGTTTGGTAGTTAATCCAAGCAATTTAGGTCCAAATAGATGACTAACCTAACATGCTAAATACGTATGTACGTTCAAATCACTAGAGTCAAGCTCGTGTTTCAATGACGGCAGTTCCATCTCTATTTCCTTCTATCTTTAGAAGCTGGCAATTTTCCATGGAGGCATGGATCTTAATTGAGAAGCAACCTCACATTATCTAAAAATTATTTATTTATCTATTTAATTTTTTTTTAACACATGCACCCAAACTAACATATTGGGATGTTGAACATAAGATTAAGAAGTTTTAGACAACACTTGCTCTCAGTTGAACCAAACACTTGTCAGTACTTAAACTCTATTTAAAAATTCTTTTGCATAGAATATAACTTTCTAATGTGCTATTAAAGCTTAGGTTTAGGAGTTGGTATTTCGAAATGCAAAGCCCATAGCTCTTATTGGTTGGGAGGCAACATATAAAAAAGGGTATGGTAAATAGTTTTATAACACATTAATCGTGTTTGAAAATCTTCTCTATTAGTATGGAAGACTCTTTTAATTTGATCTTAAATTGACTTTTGGATAAGGATTAGATTTTTTAACTTAAGCCACTTTAGAAATGTAAGAAATGGTTGGTTATAGGCCACCGATGCAAGCAAGGTTTAGAGAAAGAAAGTCTTCTTTGGGTAAACATTATATCCACACCGTATAGAGTTTCATATCCTAACAGCCGAATTTGTAACACCATGTGCCAAATCCTATAGTCTATTGTTGTGCATGAATGTCAACGCATCTCACATGGCTGCCTCTGTAAAACATTGCATGCAACAGGGACACCCTGAAACAGGGCCCAAAACCGTGAGATTGGCTTGTGGTGGGGATTTTGTGGAAGACATGAACTCCAACTTCTTGGTTTTGTTTTACATATGCTTAACAGACAAAACATTATTCTTTCCAGGAGGCCATCCTTGCTTGTTCATTGGCTCAGTATTTTCAAGCCAGGAACTTGGGTTCATGGCAGTTGTTTGAGCATGTGAGGTTCCCACGCAGCATTAATTGCAGAAGCTGCATCAAGAAACAACAACCTTCTTTCACTCATCTTTCAATGATGTCAATTATCTGAAATAATTGATCACTGAATTAAGAATTCAAAAAATATCCCAGACTTGCATCTGTAAACCAGAATCATGGATGTGTTGTACATGCATGCATATATGTTGTTCGATAATGAGGCAAAATTCCCACATCATTACCACCTAATCTGCACATGGGTGCCGTATTTGGGTCAGGAAAAACCAGCGATTATCTCTCTTATGCCTTGAATATTTCGCAATGGCAAGGTGATGGTAGGGTAGCTTGGGGAGTTGACCTGTTTTTGGTAGGTGGTGATGCATTCATTTCATCAGGTGTTTACTTGTTGAAGTCGTAAGTTGATATGAACTTCCCGCACATGCCTTTGTGTGATTGATCAGCAATCTAAAGCACCCACAAATTGGAGATCTGCCACCTGGAAGCTTAAGAAGTTCCCTCCAAATCTGCCAGAAGCCATGGAAGTAAGCACGAGCAGATCCATCCTGCTTGAGTGGAATCGGCTTGCCTTTCCGGAATAAAAGAAATGAGAACAAAAATAAACCTTCGAGCACTAAAAATTTATTGCATGTGTACGCTGTGACCCAAAAAAAAGTTGTTTTTCTTTCTGCGGGCGAAAGCTTGGGGCTAGACAGAAACTTGCACATATTGATGTATTCTTTATTTGTAAAAATATTTCTTTTTTCTTAATAAATCAATTTTAGGAGTGTTAAGTCCCCTCAAAAACATAAAAACTTAGAAAGAATTTGTAAAGGGATGAGTTCTTAACTTAATGTATTAATGTTTTAAGTTAAATATACGATATTCTTTATTAAATTTAACATGGTATTGGAGTATAAGTTCACCTTTAGCATCATCATGTATGTGGGTAACTCTAGAATTCATGTAGAAAGCAACATTGTGCAACATGATATGGGTTGGATTGTTCCAGTAATGAAATATGTTAAATAAACAATGCATAATTGTCTTATATTTTAAGAAATTCATTGATAATTTAAGTTTCATCTTCACTCCATTGTTTGTAAACAAAGATCTTCGTGGGAAGTATTACTCTACACTTTAGAGGAGGGGGTGTGTTAAGTCTCACATGAAAAATATAAAATTTTTAAAAATACTTTATAAAGAGATAAATTTATATACTTAATGCTTTAAAGCTTCAAGTCATGTAACCATTCTCCATAAAAATCTAACAAAAACCTAATATGCATTTTAACCAAGTACATCTATAAGCTGCACTTTATGGTTAGGCGGTTTAAATATGAGAAAACAAATGGATATACACCATAATACCATAATGGTCTATAAAATACCAAATCACGGCAAAAAGCGGAGGTTGTTTTTTCTTGGGCGTAGAAATGGCGCCGCTTTCTTCTCCGTTTTCTCCTGCCCTTGTCACGTCCCAATCCACGTTGCTACAACATCCACCTTCTCTGAACCACCCTCGGTTGTTCTCAAAATTACAGCTGAAACCAATACAGAACTCATTTTATTATTCCGAATTTCACCTTTTTGTTTTCTTCTTAATTATTTAGCCCCAAAAAAGTTCTTGAAATAAAGGAAAAGAAACCAAGAGAAAATTATTATGGAAGCTGAACGTAAACAGGGATAAAGCTAAAAGAGAGGGAGGAGGTGTTGAAATTGTGCTTAAAGCAAGGAGAGAAGGAACACAAGAATGGGGAGGCTGACGGTGGTGGTGGCGGCTTGGGGAAGATGTTTTCCTGCCTTTGTCACGCTAATGGACACTGATTCATCTCCTTCTTCCCTAATTTCATGGTACAAAAAGCCTTGAAATTCTATCTCCCAAGCAACCCTCTACATGCAGCCGGCCTTTTCTCTCCTCCGATTGCGTCTTGCCTATTTTATCGTGTTTTCATGTGCAATCGATGTTACTAAGACGCATATCTTATTTCTTAAACACAGTCAGTAATGACATCCACTTCGTAAGATAATCTCATTCGTTTGTTTTCACTATTGGATAAGAAATACGGTGGAGTTGTATGACATCTTTTGAAGGACCATATGGAGTGTAGAAAAACGCACATAAAAGAAAACTATGACCCTTTTCCGTTTTGTATCACTTGCTTCAAACTTCGGTGAGACAATGGGTCTTGCACAAATTCAAAGGATGGAGTGAAGCAACACATAGACGAACGAAAGATGAGATTAAAATAAAGTTTTGAGGACATTTATATGTCCATATTCTACTTAACGGAAGCTCTTGTATTAAACAATGGCATCAATATTCAAAACCACATATGCAAGCGACGTGATTTAAGGATGTAATATAGCGGTAAAGAAAAGATTCAAAAAGTTCGACGTATGCGTTCATACTTCCAAAGTTCGGCGCAGCTTTGGCTATCTTGACATCCTGCCATTGAAGGTAACCGGCATTCAAATCCTATAAATAAACTTCAAAACCGTTGTAATTTCACTTCCAAAACCACAACCTTCAACCCCTGAACTCCCTGTCTCTCGCTTCCTTCTCTCTCCTCCAAAACAAAATGGCAAACCTAAGAATCCCTCTTGTTCTTGCGCTCGTCTGCTTCTTCTTTTACTCCTTGGTCGTCTCAGCTGCGCCGATCACTTACAATGTGGTCAGTTTGGGAGCCAAAGGAGATGGAAGGACGGACTCAACCCGGGCTTTCCTTGCTGCATGGAAACAAGCTTGTGCCTCGGTAAGTCCGGCCACCATTTACGTGCCGGCCGGTAGATTCTATCTTCGCCAATTGGCTTTCACTGGGCCATGTAAGAGCGGGTCGATCTCTATACGAATCAGTGGTACGCTGGTGGCCCCATCAGACTACAGTGTCCTTGGAAATTCCGGCCAGTGGCTCTCGTTCGAGAACGTGAACGGGGCTCATATATCCGGTGGGATTCTTGATGGGCAAGGAACCGGCCTCTGGGCTTGCAAGGCAGCAGGCAAGAGCTGCCCAAGTGGAGCAACGGTATGGTGAACGAAAGCACTTCCCGTCTTCTATTTCTTCGAGGAATATTTTGTAGCTTAGGAATAAGTTACTCATCATTTCGAGTTGAGGTGCTAAAGGGAGGAAGCCGTTTGGTTTCTAAGAAAGTTGGAGTGAAAGAAAGGAATTAGAAAGGCCATCATTATTTCGGACTTCATTGGTCCATTACGATGGATTTTCTGTCTCCTTCTGAGCTTTTGACTTCCCTATTTTGTTTACGCTACTTGGGAACAGTCCCATGTTCTCGTATACAAATTTGTTATCTGCATCCATAAGCAATCCCTCTAATCCCGTCTTAGCCTCTAATTATGACTCGAAAATAAAAGAAAGCTTGCTTTTAAAACTAATGGGAACGTCAATGTTCCACCATTGGATAAAGTAGTTCATACTTAATTACATGAGCCGTCCAAAGCCTAGATCACGTTCCTCTATTATTGTTGTAATATAATAATTGGAGCTTTTCCTGGTGTTTATCAAAGCAGACTTTGCTATTCTCGAACTCCAAGAACATCGTGGTTACTGGATTAGCGTCCCTAAACAGCCAAATGTTCCACATCGTTGTCAATGGTTGCCACAATGTGAAAATACAAGGGGTCAAGGTCACAGCCGCCGGGAACAGCCCGAACACAGATGGCATTCATGTGCAGCTATCATCAAGTGTCACGATCCTCAACTCTAAGATCAGAACCGGTGACGATTGCATCTCGATTGGCCCCGGCGCCACCAACTTGTGGATGGAGAACATTGCATGTGGTCCTGGCCATGGAATTAGGTAAACCATATTGTTCTGATCTTAAGTAATCGCTCGTCAATAATATTTTAACTAGTACTGTGTTTTACTAAATTGGACATGGTTTTCATTGCCGGTGCAGCATTGGGAGCTTGGGGAAGGACCTGAAAGAGGCTGGCGTGCAGAACGTGACGGTGAAAACAGCTACCTTCACCGGTACTCAGAATGGGGTGAGGATTAAGTCTTGGGCAAGGCCTAGCAGTGGTTTTGTTAAGCAGGTGCTTTTTCAACATGTCATTATGGTCAACGTCCAGAACCCCATTGTAATCGATCAAAATTACTGCCCCAGCAACCAAGGTTGCCCTGGTCAGGTACAATATTGAAAGTGCAATTTGAACTGAGGCCTGATAATTTCTCTTAAACCTTAAAAAAATGACTTTGCCTTTTGAGTTTGGTTTTGATCAGTTAGCTTTGCTGACAGGTTTCTGCCGTAAAAATTAGTGATGTGACGTACCAAGACATCCATGGATCGTCGGCGACAGAAGTTGCTGTGAAGTTTGATTGTAGTTCCGGTAAGCCATGCACTGGAATAAGGTTGGAGAATGTGAAGCTGACATACAAGAATCAAGCGGCCCAAGCTTCTTGCACCAATGCTGCCGGAACATCTTCCGGCCTAGTCCAACCGATGAGCTGCTTCTAGCTGGGGAAAGACACGAAGTCATTTCATAGAATCAAGAAGGCACAGAAAGGAATCTATAGTTTAAAATGATTCCTTGTAGTACGAATACTTAAGAATGTCAGCGTAGTAGGTAAATGAAGAAGGCCTATTGCTTGAGCCTGTGGCAATGTCTGTAGCCCGGCTTTGCAATCAGTATGTAGTCCAAAAGTTCAAACCCTTTATCTGGGCTTTTGTTGACAAATTGGTATAAGAAATAGAATGATTCCTTTTAGTGAAATCGTTTGAGATCAATGAATTCTTTGATTGGATTTGTACGTCGAGAGAAGACCAAGCACCCTATCTCAAACGTTGGTTGTTTGGAATCCAAAACTTTGGTCACTCCAAACCTATTGGCCTATTGGCTAAATGTTATGATCTGTAATAGCAAGTTTAAAGGATAGGTTTGAAGTGGAGTTTTCAGAAAGTCCACTCAATTATTATATTTCTTTATTAAAAGAGGTTTAGTAAATAATACACTCAAATATGTTGGGGACAAAAATTTCAAATTAGAGAAATACCATCTTAGGTAATGCTTAATTATAGATTTATCATTCTCTATATTCATGAACTAATTTTTGAGTTAGATTTTTAACTTTTTTACATGGTATTATTGTTTAGGGTGTTTTCCTATCATTCTCTTTCAGCTTGAGTCTTTCAAATTTGCTGGATGCATATACTAAAAATATACAACTCTTAGATAATATTTAAATGTGAAATTTATTCTCTATATTTATGAGTTAACTTTGGGTTGAGATTGAGAGAATTCTTATGAAATTTTTTTGTCTATTCAATGTTATCTTCCCAATAGTGTCTCTAAGTCACTCGACCTCGATCATTCCACCAGCGGTAGTTTCTAGCTGCCTAACTGGTTTCACTATCTCTAGGCCATATCTCTTCCAGACAACACTCAATGATTTGTCTACTTCAATCATCGTTGTCCTTAAATCTGGAAATAGTCGAAGACAACCGCTTGCAACCTCAAGGAAGTGAAAGATTTCACGATCATATGCTTTCCTCATTTGAAACTTATGAACAAAATAATAAACACCAGATGGGATTGTTGAAACATAGCATTACACCAAGGTTCCCTCCGGATTGTTAGCAACATCAGCCATATGGGCCTTGCCTGTAACTAACTCATGAAGAACGATTTTGAAAGTTAAACTTGGGATCGTGTGAGCTGAATTGATGACTAAAATGAAGAAAGTGCAAAGAAATTAAAAAAAGAAGCTAGAAACAAAGGATTAAAAAATATATTTGTAGGTATTGATTTCTCCCTTAAAGTTTTACAAATGGTATCATGTTTTTACATACACCTTTAAAGAATTAAACAAAATATACACTTTTTATATGGTGTTATATCTAGATGATTCTAAACTTGATTTTTTCTTAGATAAACTATAATACTAGAGTATACCCTTCAACCTTTGTATTTTTTTTTAAATGAATAAACTCACATATTCCTAAATAAAAAATAATTAAACAAAATGAAACATCTATTTATTTGGTAATAGGACATTGCTAATAATTAGCGTTAAAGGATGGAAGAGGAGCTTTGAGTTTCTTTGCAAACTAAGTCTTGTTTCATGATAAGGAGATGAACAACTCAACTAATGCAACTTTTTTTGTTGGGACTAACATTGACTTGATCAACATCCCCCTATAAGTTGATGGGGTGTAACAAATGTTCAATTGGGATGTAAGAAGTTAGAGGTGAGTAGAAGTGAGGCCTTTAGTCTAGATGTTGATGGGTTGACTTATGGAGGGAATGAAGCGAATATAAAGTTGTTCACAAGCCAATCATTCACATATGAAATGATAATTGGTTTCCATGTGTTTAGTCCAAGTAGAAAATAATGGATTTGTTGTTAAGTATAAAGTTGATAGGTTTTCACACTAAAGTAAAGATTGACGAGGAGGAAAAACATATAGATTTAACAAGATATACTCAATCCATATAATTTTAGTTATATTGCCAACCAGACACTTGTATTTAGTTTTGGTACTAGAACATGTCACAATGTGTGGTTTTCAAGAGCTTTATGAAATAAAATTATGCCTAAGGCAAATGTAGTAGCCACAGAAAGAGCACCGGTTATCTTAATCACTAGCACAACTTGAGTCAAAAGAAGCATGAAGAGTTGTCAATACACCTCAAGTAAATAAAGTACCAAATTGAGGGGTGTTTGAAAGATAGCACAAGATGTGCTTGATAGACCACCATTAAGTTTTGGTAGGAGCATGTAAACATTGACAAGTTATGTTAACAAAGTAGGAAATTTCTAATGAGGTAAGTGTCATATATCATAAGGTGCCCACAATACTCCTATAAAGGACAAGGTCTGGAAGTGGATCACATTTTTGGATACTTAGTGATCCATTGGTGATACATGGTGTAGCACAACAACATCATTTCTCATTTTAGAACGAGCCAAGATTTATGAGTGAATTTGGCTTGATGTAGGATGAGACTTTTTGACATGTGTTGGGGTTCAATGCCAAGAAAATAACGAGGATGATCCAGGTCTTTAATGGCAAACTCAACTTGAAATGTAGCAACTAATCTAAAGAAGGGTGCCAAGAAAGTTTTTGGTAATGATACTATCACCCATATATACAAGCAAGAAAAAATCGTATTGAGTTGTATGAAGAACAAATAATGAGGAATTTACACCATATATCTAGAAACCTAGGGTTAGTAAATATGAACTGAGGTGCTAGTACCAAATAGCTTGCTTAGGTTTGTGAAGAGAACACCAAAGACAACAAACATGTTGAGGTCGTGTCTTATCAACAAATCTCTATGTTGTATCATGTAAATTTCTTTAGATGGATAGCCATGTTGAGTTGGTCCTTGATTAAAGGTAAGTCCTCAAAAGTTGTTTTAGTTGAATGCAATTGAAGTGTGAACACAGCTGAACTGAGATTATTTTGCAAGAAATTTGTCTTGCCCCGTAAGTTATACGCTCTTTCGGTACATAATTAGGAATGTACATAGACCAATTCACTAGAGGCTAGACTTTCTTCCCAAGTTAGTTGGCATAGGGGCGACCGTTTAGTTATTAATCCAAGCAATTTAGGTCCAAATAGATGACTAACCACTAACGTGCTATAGTACGTACGCGTACGTACGCACATTCAATTCACCAGAGTCAAGCCCATGTTTCATTGACGGCGGTTCTAATTCTGTTTCCTTCAATCTTTAGAAACTGGCAAACGAAAAACCCCTAAGAGCTTTATTAGAAAAATATTAGTCTGGAAGGTACTTTACTTTGCTTAGGAAAAAACAATTGTAAATTTTCCATGTAGGCATGGATCTCCTAATGGAGAAGCTATTAGGAATTATGCGGCAAAAAGTCTATCATTACCTAAATTCTATTTGAAAATTTAATTTGTAAGGAAGAGAGACATAAAATCTTAAATCGGCCTTTACATAATATTGAACTTTTTAACATATGGAGTCATTATCCTGGAGCACTAAGCTCATAGCCCATGTAAAAAATAGTATGGTAAAATTTTTTATATTACCTAAATCATGCTTAAAAATATTTTTATAGGAGGGAAGGCTCATTTAATCTTAAATTTTCTTTTCGATAGGGTTAGATTTTTTACGGCAAGTCACTATAAAAATATATACCAAATAGTTGGTCATAAGCCTATGTTGTAAGAAAGTCATCCTTGCGAAAACATCATATCCCATAATCCACTGTTGTGCATGAATGTCAACGCATCTCACATGGCTGCCTAAGTAAAACATTGCATCCAACAGGGAAACCCTTGGCCCTAAACCACGAGATCGATAACGTGAAGACATGAAGGCCAACTTGGTTTTGTTTTACAAGTCCTTCCCGGCAAAACATTATTCTTTCCAGTAGGCCATCCTTGCTTGTTCATTGGCCAGGCATTTTTAAGCAAGGAATTTCGGTTATTGCAGTTTTTTGAGCATGTGAGGGTCCCTCACCACATTAATTGCAGAAACTGCGTTAAGATACAAGAACCTTCTTTTACGCATCTTTCAATGATGTCAATTATCTGAAACAATTGATCACTGAATTACGAATTTAAAAAATATCTCAAACTTGCATCTTCTAACCATAATCATGGATGCGTTGTGCGCGCGTGCATATATATTGCTCGATAACGGGGCAAACTTCCCACACCATTACAATCTGCACATGGGTGCTGTATTTTGATCAGGAAAAACCAGTGGATAAAGCACTTTATCACATGGTTAGTACACTTTTTGTTTCCTGCATTTTCTTAAGAACTGATTGAAGAAAGTGTTCATCATTGAACATGCATCTGTTGCGGGCCATGATCATCCCATTATTCTCCTATATTGACCTACATAGCAGAGGAACGTGCAGAGCCTTTTCTTCTTTTGTTTTTCTCTTTGTTTTATGATTAGGTAGCTACAATTCCAAGAGAAAGACGAAGCCCAGGAGAATTCCTTACATTTGTTGAGTCAATGACGGCCACTTTTTTCACAGAACGACATGAATCGCGGGTTAACAGCTATACAGAAATGGTGGATGCACGCAGGCAAATTTATCACCTCACAAGAGCAGGAACCATTGTGGTGCCTTCCATCTTGTCCACGGCCGTCATGGTCGGTTTTTAACGCGCTTTTCTTTGTTGGATTCTTGCCTGTGTTTCTCACATGTCCACATTTACAATCGGAGTGTGGATACAAACTTTCGGCTGATTCGAGTTACGGAAAACAGGATGGCATGTGCAGAAACGGCGTCTCTTGGTAGAGTCTAAGCAAGAGTGTAGATAAAAAATCGTCAGCGCTCTCAATTAGCGGATTTCTAGTGCATGAATATTGTATACCCACACAGTATCTATTAGGATAATTTATGTATTCATAGAGCCATTTTATTTTAGAGTAACTTGTTCCTAATGTTTTTTGATGATATGGTATAAAGTGTAAAATCAATTCTATATTCGTCCATAACTAAATCAGTTCTTTTTTAAGTTTAAGTTATCTTGTAAGATAAGAAGAAGTACTATTTGTTTAAGTTTTTTGAAGCAATGGTAGAAGGCTACCGAAGAAGTTGATTTGTGTAATAGATTACTAGATTTATTAACAAACAATATGGTCAGTTTTTTCTCGAGCTAAACCTAATCATCGTTAGTGGGCCGTTTTCTTACTTACGAAGCACTCGGCTTAGTATCTCTGTTTTCAATAGTAAGGAAAAGCAAAAGCAAGAGGCTTGTCACGGATTGTGTTTTTAGATTTTCCTTTTTTGGGAAGAACCGTCTAAGGTGAAAATTAATATGGGGATATTGGCATCACAGTCTCCCATCACTATCATTGACTTGACCACGTGAGAGCAATACTTCGAGCAACTTTTCGGTCCGTAGCTTCTAGTAAATTACGCGATGCTGAAAAGCAACCGCGGACGATTGAAGAGACGAGGAACCTTTTTCTCTTCCCCTCTCAGTTTCGCGGTCTGTAGCTCCTTCTCTGATTCACAAGACTTTCCATGGCTGCTTCTATCCTTTCATCACTTTCTGAAACTTGTTGGGATCACAACGTCTTCTTGAGTTTCAGAGGCGAAGACAGTAAGAATTTCACTGATCATCTCTACAGGGCTTTAGTTCAAGCTGGAATTCATACTTTCCGAGATGACAAGGAACTTCCAAGGGAAAAGATCATCTCAACTGAACTACTTCAGGTAATTCATGGATCAAAAATTTGTATTGTGGTTTTTTCTAAAGGCTATGCTTCCTTCACTTGGTGTCTTGATGAACTCGCAGAGATTATGGAATTTTGCCGAGAAAACATGTGCTAAACTTTTCTCCCAATATTTTATCATGTTAACCTATCAGATGTTCGAAAACAGGCTGAGACTTTTAATTAAGATTGATATGGCGAAAGCGGGGAGGTGGAGAGAAGCTCTTACAAAAGCTGGGGGATTTTCCGGTTGGGATTTTGCGAGTGTTGCAAATGGGTAATTGTACGCTATGCTTCGTCATGCTTCTTCATACATTTTCTATATCCTTATCTTTTTTTGTTAGACGAAAAATGCCTGACAAACACAAAATGCTTACCTAAATATGGATTGAGATAAAGAAAAGAAAAACGTAATTTTTGTGTTAGTTCGCTTATGGTATTCTCTTCCGTGTCCAGTCACTTTTGAGTTGAATTAGTTGTTTTCTTCTTTCATGTTCTCCCCAACGCAATTGAAAGATTATGCCACCTATAAGAAGTTTTGGTCTTTTTCTTTTTTATCTTATTGTTTTATATTCTTTTTTGTTATGGTGATTAGGTATGTAGGAAAAATTATTGACAAATTTATTGATCAAGTTTTGTATGAACTAAACCTTGTGGACTTTCAAGTTGCTAAACATCTAATAAGAATAAATTCTAAGGTTAAAGAGGTGAAAGCTTATTAAATCTTGAAATAAGTGACTTTCACATTGTTGGCATCTACAAGATAAGCGGTATTGGTAAAACCACTATAACAAAAACCATTTATAATCACATAAGTTTCAGATTTGAAGGTAGCTTTAGATATTAAAGCAGTTTCAGAAAAGGTGGATGGTTTGGTTTAGTTAACAAAACAACTTCATTATGAAATCTTGAAAAAGGATTTGAGGATTGATCATATTGATAAGCGAACTGAATTGATCAAGCCTTATGTGGTTTCTTTTGTAACTTTTTCTATTCACTTCTCCATTCAACATACTTCCCGCCCTTTAAAAATGATCCTAGAACTTTAAGAACTAATGGGAATCCTTCAACGTACCTCACTACACTAATTGAAACCTTTTTAGAACCTTTTTTGGGATGGGTCATCTCAAAGTTATACTAACTAAAATGTTTGAGAGATTGTAATTCGTCTAATAGTGAGATCTTGTATCTTTCATGTACTTCTAGTTGAGTCAATAGATATTCATTTCTAGTTGTGACAATGACTCTACTTCTTGTGCGAAACCATCTTAATTCACCAAGCAATTTGATAAGTTGGTCCAAGTCATCCACATCATCAAGAAAAACAAGAATTATTCTTTTTTTTTTTTTGGTTAAGAATATTCTTGACAATTCAGTTTCCTTATCAATCCCCATATCCTTATTTAAGATTTCGTAATGAAGTCATTTTGTAAAAAATGAGACTAAATTTTCATAGTAAACAAATGAAGTTTCAGTTGCGACTACAATAATTAAACCGTGGTTGTTTATAAATAACTTGTCCCATTTGAAGCACTAATAATGCCCCGGTAATGTCAATTACGAGTTGGTTACAGTTCTAGGCAAGATTTGTCACTAAAAACAAAAAATAAAGGAAAATAAAATAAAAAACTTATATAATTACTTAAATAAGGATTAGAAAACAGATCATCTTAATAATGAAACATGTACACGGCAATTTTATTATCTTATATCGGATATACTTGTTACCTTCACAACTACTAGGAGAAGAAAAGAAAGTGAACTTTTTTTTGTCAAGGCCTCTAGGTGTAATAGTATTCCTACACGGCAACTGAAGAAGTGCGTATACACATGATGGGACATTGAGAGCGCTACAGGACCCTCATCTGACCATCTTCTTCAAACACCTCGACACGATTACAAAGCACGGCCATTTTCAAACATCAACATAATTATACAAACACAGTCATTTGCAAACCACTAAAACAAAAATCAACTTAAACATAGTTTTATTTTCATTTCAATTTGCTAAGGAAAGGGAAAAGTGACAAAGACAGGATGAAGAAGAAAACGTTTCAGCTGATAAGCCGCGAAGAATGCATTGAAGCTATTACCCAAATAAACTCTTCCTTTAACAAGCCACCTCAATCTGCAGTAACCAAACTATTACTCTTAGGCATATAAAGTCTTAATGCTAACTGTTTACAAGTCACCGGATTACACTTGTGTTATGGTCTTCTGTAGCTCGGCTGCTTCCATGTATGTGGTTCTAACAAGTTTGTTTCTGATCAAATGAAGCTTAGTTACAACATCTATGATGTTCATCCGTTCCCCTAGGTGTATAGAAGAACATGCAACCCTGATTGCAAATACACAAACCAAACATTCATGGATTTTGTTTCCTCTTATGCTTTTGCTATTGAATATATTTTGATGGTGATAATATTCAAAAACTATATAATTGACACTAAATCCCTCAACCTTCTCCTCCCTTCAACAATAATAATAATAATAAAAACTCTCTAGCGTTGTTTCTAATAACTTTATTTTTATAGAGCTATTTTACATATTTTTAGGCAATAAATAATGCAATGCTTATGAGAAAATATTTAAATTTCTCTTTCTTTACTTGAATTTGCCTTTTTTTTTTGTAGCATAAGGAGGCATAGAGAAAAGGGATAAGTGTGGAGAACCCGATGTTTATTATATGACAAAATATGGTTAAAATATCAAGATCAAGAAAATCAAGATGGGCTTCGACTTTAGATTTTCCATTGTTGTTGGGTTTTCTAAATAATTAAAAAACCTAGTCATGTTAAGAGTTCAAAGCCCAATCAATATAAGAGTTCAAAATCCAATTGTCTTAGATCTCTAAAACCCACTTCTACTAGGATAAGAGATAGGTCTAAATCTACACCCTATTTAAGAGAAGAGAAGAATCAAAAGAAGGGGGCGAGGAAATTTAGCACAACTGAAGAGAGATGCCAGAAATTCACGGTTTGCTTAAAGCAAAGACAAAAAAGGTGACAGACTTTTTGTTCTTAGATTCAAGATTCCTTCTTTATTTCCTATTATTGTTTTTCTTCATTATTTCTTTATACTTTAGTTTACTTTTGTTAGAGCTACGATGTAATCTAAATATGGTGGTATGAATCTTATGATTGTATGTTTTGCAAGATATTTTATTTATGTGAAGTTGCATATTACTATGTTTAATGCTTTTAAGTGATTAGCTATCACTTAGATGATCTGATTTGTATGTTTGAGACCGATAGGAGATAATATGTAGTTGCTTCTTGTAATGTGTAACCATAAATTAAATATGGATAGACATATACCATATTGTTTGTGTGGCTTTTAGTGTAAACTGAGAATATTCATATATCCTAATGCATTTAGTTTGTTTCAATTCACATATAGAGATATAGTGAATTAATGAACTAAGTAGGTTTGCTATACCTAAACATAGGATAGTAAATAAATTAGGAAGTTCCGCCATCACATAGATATTATCCCTCTTTCAAGCATAAATAATCAATATTAATATCTCGTAGTTATGGTGAAATCATATACTCTAACATATTTTGTGTATTTAGTTTTCTTAAATTTAGTTAATTAAACTATCATTTATTATTTGGATTTGTTAGATAAATTCTAGGAATTATTCACCATTAGTAATTAATTGGTCTAATAATCACCAATCTCTGTAGGAAGATATCTTTCTCATCGTTATATTATTTGTTCGACATGTTCATTTGTATTTAGAATTTCACTAAATAGTTTTCCAAACAATAGCATTTCAAGCGCCAAGCAACCACGCCAACCTTTCTTGTCTTGTGTTGGTATAGATTAACTTAATAAGGGAGGGTTAGATTAGGTCATTCTTTCTTACACTTAAAAATAAGAATATATAAAAATAGTGCACAAGAAATTGTTCAGGTGGTTCAGCCTCCCTTTGGACCTACTTTTACCCTTTTTTACCAATAGTAAGATAGTCATTTTATTACTTTATGAGAATTATACTCCCATAATTTAGTACACCTTGATATTTTGTTCACTAAACACAAAGATCTACATTCCACTTTTCAAACAACCAGCCACACATAACTTTTCAATACAACACAGCAACCTCAGACTACACACAGTCTCAAAAACAAACAACCATAACTCATAATTTTTTGTTACAAGCGAACTCACAATTTACAACTTGCTATTACAAATCAAAACATAAGCTACAAGATATTAGAGTTGAGCAGCAATATATTTCCATCTTGTTCAGGAAGTAATCATGACTCAAACACTGAATATCTCTTGTATTCTATCTCGGTTTGGATCTTCAAAAAGGCATTCAAGCAATCACTTTTTCTCATAGGAGCAATATTAGAAAGATGGTAATTTCTTCAAGAACAAAACTCAGTTTAATATGCTAAAAACAAACTAATCAAGAACAAATTTTATCAAACTCTACCACATATAAACTATGAAAAAAAATCAAGTAGTAATCACCATACTTCACTCTTCAAGCAGACAACAAAGAATCAAGAGAAATATGATTCATAGTAGCAACAAGCTTAATTGAGGACACATGGTTAGAGAAATCTTTAAAATGAACCAACAATGTAGTTGACAAATTTTCTCAAACAAGCTTTGTGAAGATATAACAAAGATAGGCTTGTAGGATTATAAAACTGAAAAGATCAATGAGCCCTTAAACCATAAAGAAATTACCATAATGCTTGTATAGTTAGAAGAAGAATGTTGCTTCACCGAATGTTTCTCACAAGAGTATGCTGATAGTTTTCCTCAAAATCGTGTGTATTCAAACTGAAACCCTAGTTGTCAATATATATGCTTTCTAATCAAACCATTTTTGGGAAAAAAAAAACAAAAATCATATTATTTTGTAATCAAGACTCCTTGATTTTCTCTCGAAAAAGCTTCCATTTTGTTTGGATTCTTACATTTAAACGACATATGCATGTCTTGGAACAGAGAAGGAAAGAAAACAAAAGGGCAGGTTGAGATATGTCGGCATATGTGTTTGCCCTACCTCTTCTCAACTAGCCGCTTATGTATTCACCGTTTCATTTAGGTATAGCACCGAATCACACAAGGCAGCAACAAGCATACTTAACTTTATTTTCATTTTTGTTTTCGATTTTGCTTTCTAGAATGGAAATGATTCTTATAATACACAATTTATTCTATACAATTTAATTCATTTAATCAACAATTTCCAAACAAAATTTCATTCAAATTTTAGGCTTATTTTTAACCATTTTATTTCAAATCAAATCATAAAAACACGTATACATGATGGTCAAACCAAAATGTATAAGCATTTTAGTATGTGGGAGTTTTTGTCTGCAAATAATCATTGGTTTGATTATTTGTGTGACATATGTTTCACATTTTTATTGGCACAAGATATGGATAAAACATATATATAGATATTCATGAAAATAGTTTTTCACTCATTGTCAACATCAAAATATATTTAACATTTTGAAGTGCCGCCACCCTTCCGGATGCTCATTTTCCTCACCAGCCAGCCACTTTCGGCCAATAATCCACCCAAAGAGTTGCCTCTTGTCGGGTTTCTTCTACTTCTATCTTTTGCGCATTCTAGCGCCGGTATGCCTGCTGCAGTCAGAACAAATCTGGATCTTGGAATAACCAAACAAATCTGGATCCTAATCAAAGAAATCTTGAAGCTAAACAAAATCAAATGAATCTACGAAATAATTAAGGAATCCCAAACAAATAAAGATTCCCAGATGATTTTCGAGATGCTGTTTAACTTTGGGCTTCTTCGATCCTTTGGATCTTGTTGTGACTCGACCTTATATTAGTTTGTATGAATGGCGTATGAGGTAGATTGATAGCTGGAGTTGACTAGATTCACCCACATCATTCTCTGCTCCTTAAAGAGGATTTATCCTCAAATCCTGGCTTGCGCTGTGCACCTTGACCGCATCCTCAATGGCCCTTCTGTTCCAGAGTCTAGATTGAAGTTTTTGCCAGTCAAATCACCTCCGACTTTAGTGGCCTACACCCAGGGCATTGGCTCGTGAGTCTCTGGGGGACAGCAGCACCACCCAGGTAGAAGTTTGCAACTTGGTTTGCAGTATGACCCTGTCGCAGGTCTATTTATGTAATTTTATTTCTTTAGGCCTGGTGGATTATAATAGAGTAAAGGCCCGTGTCTTGTTTGTTTAGAGAAGGGGTAAAATGGTACATGTAGTAAAACCTAGTCTTATTGGGGGAAAAGCCGTCGTGCAAGGGGGAACGGATTGGTGAAGAATGTGTATGAAATAGGTGCTGTTTCCCTTGAGATGCAGGTGTGCTGTGTCCACTTATGATGCAGATTGTGTGCGTGAGTGTGTGAAGGCTTGCTGTGTTGGCATTAGTTGATTTGTGTGTGAAGATTGCTAGGAAAAAGAAAAGAGGAAAGCCAGATCGGGGTGCTGACCGCCCTTTGCAGTTTAGAAGGCCGAATCTGGGCAGAATTGTTTTAGCTTGTGACAACTTGGAATCAGAGCCAGCTTCTAAACTTGAAATGGACGAGCAGTTATGGGTTCGCATCCAAGCTGAAATGGATCGGAAACGGGTAGAAGATGACCGAAAAAGGATGACCTTGAACGGCGCTTGCAACAGCAGATCAATGGGAATCTAGAGCTCACAAAGAAAGAGGTGCGAGGCATAAAAGAGTCGGTGGAACGGCTCATCCTGATGTCCACAGAACAAAAACACACGGTTAGTGGTTCTAAATTTCTTGCTGGTGGTTCTTCTTCTGGAGTTAAAATTAAAGAAATAAAAGAAGAAGAAGAGGATGAAGGGAGTGAGAATGAGTATGATAGGGGATACCGTGAGTACCAAAGGAGAGAGGAGGAGAGAGAAAAAAGGGAAGAACGTAAAGATAGCTACAAAAGAAACGGGGAAAGAAAAACAAAAGAAGAGGAAGATGATTATCACAGTAGGTATCGTGAAAGGGAGGAGGAAAGAGAAAGAAGGGAAGAAGAGGAAGAGAATTACGAAAAATACCAAGAAAAAGAAGAACAGGAGGAAGAGGAGGATGTCTATAGGAGATATCAAGAAAGAGAAAGAAGAGAAGAAGAAAATGGAAGAACAAGGTATAGGAGGCACCGTGAAAGGGAAAGAAGAGAAGAGGAGAATGGAAGGGACAGGTACAGGGGCTATAGGGACAGAAATAGGTATAGATCTCGTGGTGGGTTGGAGAAACCGAATAATCCAAGATTTGAATTCCCTAAATTTGCTGGTGGGAAGGATCCTACGGGGTGGATAAATAGGGCAAACCAGTTTTTCCGATTCAATAACACAAGAGAAAGAGATAAAGCCTCCATCGCTGCATGGCATTTAGAAGATGAAGCCCAAATGTGTGTAGAATGGCTACAAAAAAGGGCAGGAAATCGTCCAGTAACTTGGCCTCTCCTCACTGATGCACTGAATCGCCGCTATGGTCCATCTGCTTACAGAAACAGCTTATTGAATCTTATTAAGCTCCAACAAACGGGCACTGTGGAGGAACATGAGGTAAATTTCATGCAACTTCTCTTAAGAGTAGACTATTTGAATGAAGATCAAGAAGTTATTTTCTTTGTAGCTGGATTAAAGGATAATTTGAGAAATGAAGTATTATCTAGGAAACCCATAGATTTAGCTGATGCTATTGGGTTAGCCTATTTGTGGGAAGATAAGAATGTTTATTACAAAAAGGAGAAACATGTGCTGTCCAAATCTGTAAACTAGCCAAACAATAGCTGGGGTAAAGGAACCAAACCCTCAAGGACCCCTAAGAAATTAACCCCAAAAGAAATCCAAGAAAGGAGGGATAAAGGACTTTGTTTTAATTGCGATGAGCTATTTACTCCTGCCCACCGCTGCAAGAATAGGTTATTTGTAATAACAACAGAAGAAAATGAGGATGAGAGTGATGAGGAGACTAGTGTAGTGCTGGAAGAGATAGTGCATGAGCAAGATGTTGAGGAACCAACCCCAACAATCTCTTGTAAGGCTATGAGGGGTTACACAACACCAAAGACCATGAGAGTGTGGGGTACTTTCGGGGGTGAGTCTAATAGGGTGTGTATCTTGATGGATTCTGGAAGTAGTCATAATTTCTTGAGCACTCGTTTAGCAAGGAAATGGGGTGTAAAAGTTGTGGGAGGAATGAATCTAGAAGTAATTGTTGCCAATGGAGAAAAGATGAGGAGCGAAGGCTTGTGCAAAGGGGTCGAAGTAATTATACAGCAAGTTAGGCTGAAATTAGATTTCTTTTTGTTGAACATTCCTGGCTCTGAAGCTGTGTTGGGAGCCCAATGGTTAAAAACCTTGGGAGACATTGTTTGGAATTTTGAGGATATGAGAATGTCCTTTTATAAAGGGTCAAAAAAAATAACCTTGTGGGGTGTTCGAACGGGGAATGATGAAGTGGTGGATGATGAGCAATTCTGCAAGGAGTTTAAGCAATTGGGAGTGGGGCTTTTACTGCAAATACAAGCTGTACAAGAAAAGGTAGAGGAGACTTCAGTGGAAGAAAACTTGGCTGATGATACAATAGTAGGAAGTCAGTTTAAAAGAAAGTTGCAGTGGGTTTTGCAGAAATATGACAGACTGTTTGAGGAACCCGAGGGTCTACCTCCACCTAGGGAGTTCAACCATAAAATTCCCTTGAAGGAAGGGAGTGAACCGATTGCTACCAGACCCTATAGATATCCACATTACCAGAAAAGTGAACTAGAAAAGATGGTAATGCAGTTGTTAGCTTCAGGAGCAATCAGACCTAGCACTAGCCCGTATTCATCGCCAGTACTTTTGGTTAGAAAGCAGGATAAATCATGGAGGTTATGTGTAGATTATAGAGCCCTGAATAAGCAAACCATCAAAGATAGATTTCCAATACCCACAGTGGAGGAGCTTATAGATGAGTTACATGGAGCTCGTTTCTTTACTAAGTTAGACTTGAGATCGGGGTACCATCAGATAAGGATGCACCCTGAAGACGTGTATAAGACAGCTTTTCAAACACACCAAGGACATTATGAATATTTGGTGATGTCCTTTGGGCTATGTAATGCTCCTTCAACATTTCAGGCTTTAATGAATGCTGTTTTCAAAGACTTTTTGAGAAGGTTCGTGCTTGTTTTCTTTGACGACATTCTTATATATAGTCAGAATTGGCAGGAGCACTTGGAACATGTAGGAAGAGTATTCAGCTTGTTAAAGGATCACTTATTGTTTGTCAAGAAAAGTAAATGCTCTTTTGGAGAGAATTACGTAAAGTACTTGGGTCATGTGATTAGTTTGGAAAGAGTGTCGGTAGATAAGGAAAAAATTCAGGCCATGGTTGATTGGAAAAAACCAAGTCAGACTAGAGGGCTTCGAGGATTTCTTGGTCTCACCGGGTACTATAGGCGCTTTATCGCAGATTATGGGAGGATTGCAGCACCTCTTACTGCCTTGCTCAAAAAGAATAACTTTAATTGGAATCCAACAGCAGAGAAGGCCTTTGTTGAGCTGAAGGAAGCCATGGTTTCTGCACCGGTGTTAGCCCTTCCAGATTTTGAGAGAGATTTTATTCTGGAATGTGATGCCTCGGGAGCTAGGATTGGAGCAGTATTATCACAAGAAAGGCATCCTATTGCTTTTTTCAGCCAAGCACTCACCGGTAAGAATGCTCTCTTGTCAACCTATGAAAAAGAGTTAATGGCGGTGGTTGTAGCAGTCAATAGATGGAGAAATTACTTGCTGGGGAAGAGATTACGAACAGACCAAAAGAGTTTGAAACATATGTGGGAGCAGAAGATTACGACACCAGCCCAGCAAAAGTGGTTGGTGAAATTGATGGGGTTTGATTTTACTATAGAATACAAACCTGGACGAGAGAACAAAGCCGCAGATGCTCTATCCCGCAAGGAGGAGATGGGGGACTGCAGTGGGATAGAAGGGAGTTTACAAGCTGTTTCTACACCTATACCGTTGTGGGTGGAACCCGTACAAGATGAGGTAAAGAATGATCCAGAATTACAAAAAATGGTGCAGCAGATACAAGCTGGAACCTTGAAGGGGCCTTGGGAATACAGGAATGGGGTGATATTCTACAAAGGACGGATGTATCTAGGCCCCAATTCCAACCTCACGAGACCCTTAGTAGAAGAATTTCATAGGGCATCTCATGAAGGAGTTCATAAAACGCTGCTAAGAGTTAGAGCTTCCTTCTTTTGGCGAAAAATGAGGAAACTAGTCCACGAAGTGGTTCAGGAGTGTCAAACTTGCCAGCAGAATAAAAGTCTAAACACTCCACCAGCAGGCTTAATGCAACCATTACCGGTTCCTCGAGAAGTATGGACAGAACTATCAATGGATTTCATTGAAGGGCTACTAAGCTCCAAGGGGAAGACATGTATACTGGTGATAGTTGACCGGTTATCGAAGATGGCTCACTTTGTGGCCCTTACTCATCCCTACACAGCAAATACAGTTGCAGAAGCGTTCTTTCAGAATATCTACAAGCTGTATGGGATGCCAAAGAAGATTGTTTCTGATAGAGACAAGATTTTCACTAGTTTATTCTGGCAAGAACTGTTTAACCTGCAGGGAACAAGGCTGAAGTTCTCCACAGCTTATCATCCTCAATCAGATGGCCAGACAGAAGCAGTTAATCGAGTGTTAGAAATGTATTTGAGGTGCTTCACTTCTGATCAGCCAAGAAATTGGTTGAAATGGTTACCGTGGGCAGAGTTTTGTTACAATACTAGTGTCCATGGATCCTCAGGAAAGACTCCCTTCGAGATAGTGTATGGAAGACTCCCTCCAAACCTTTTAGATTATATCCCAGGAGCCACATCTGTAGAGGCGGCAGAAAAAGAATTAATGGAGAGGGATCAAGTGGTGAAAATCTTAAGGGAAAGACTCACTAATTCACAGGCTAGAATCAAAAGGGTTTATGATAAAGGGAGAACAGATAGGGAGTTTCAGATGGGTGATATGGTCTTCCTAAGGTTACAGCCTTACCGACAGCTTTCAGTAAGCATGAGGAGGACTCGCAAGCTAGCTCCACTCTATTATGGACCGTTTAGGGTGCTGGAAAGAATTGGAACTCTAGCATACAAGCTTAAACTACCAGAGGGATCAAAAATTCATCCCGTATTTCATGTCTCAGCCTTGAAGGAGTGCCTTGGAAGAGGGGTACAAGTCCAAACTGAATTGCCAGCCCTCGTGGAGCCTGAAGGAGTGGTGATGGCCCAACCGCAAGCTGTTATTGAGACAAGAACCAGAAAGGGCTTGCTGGAATTGTTAGTAGTGTGGAAGGGATCACCTGCAGCCGATGCTACATGGCAGCCACTGGATCAATTTCGTTTGAGATATCCAGATTTTGACCTTGGGGACAAGGTCCCTCTCTAAGGGGGATGGAGTTGTCGCAGGTCTATTTATGTAATTTTATTTCTTTAGGCCTGGTGGATTATAATAGAGTAAAGGCCCGTGTCTTGTTTGTTTAGAGAAGGGGTAAAATGGTACATGTAGTAAAACCTAGTCTTATTGGGGGAAAAGCCGTCGTGCAAGGGGGAACGGATTGGTGAAGAATGTGTATAAAATAGGTGCTGTTTCCCTTGAGATGCAGGTGTGCTGTGTCCACTTATGATGCAGATTGTGTGTGTGAGTGTGTGAAGGCTTGCTGTGTTGGCATTAGTTGATTTGTGTGTGAAGATTGCTAGGAAAAAGAAAAGAGGAAAGCCAGATCGGGGTGCTGACCGCCCTTTGCAGTTTAGAAGGCCGAATCTGGGCAGAATTGTTTTAGCTTGTGACAGACCCACGTGAGAAGCATCAGTCTGGAATGTTTCAACGGTCCCTTCATGTACGGCGTGGACAACCCTTGTCGGTTGCCATTGACGCACCATCTTCCCACAACCTCACAATACTGACCCAATAAGCGAAACACATCTCGAGCAAAGCGGTACTATCGATTCCTCCATCAATTGGAAGGAACCATGCGTGTTCTACTAGCTTTTCTAGCAGCACTTCGAACTCCGACAAATCCAGACTTTCTGGATCTTTATTCATGTTCGGCGGTGTCTCAACCTTCAGCAGATCTAGATCCTTTAGATTTGTCTCCTTGTTTGGCGATGTCTCAAACTTTGGTAGATCCAAACCTTTTGGGGTTTGTTTCTATCAGATTTACTTCCTGGGTTTGAACTACCTCTGTGGGTTTCTCCAGTGAAGCCTCTTGTCTATATTGTGGGTAGTATAGTGGTGGTGGTAGGATTGTTTGGGCAAAGGCTAGAGTTTGAAGTCTCACAATTTGGGTCAACTCTTGGGCAACATACGATGGTAGAATGGATGAGGACCAACGTGAAGAATGTTCCCCACTTTGAGATATGGGGGCAATCGTTGGTCGAGTTTAGAAAGGTAAAGGATGAGATGGAGAGATAAAATAACAGAGCTCACTCATGGCTTTACGGCCGCAGTTAGGTACGATTGGGCTGGCCACATGAAACCCAAATAGAGTGGCGTTCGTTCCTAGAGAGTTGGTGTGATCTTTCAGATGGTTTGAACACCTGCGCTCCATGCGGACCTGGGGCCGTTGCCTTTCGTACGAGTGGCCTCAATGACCACCTTCACTTGCCTAGTTCTCTCATTCAAGCTAAGCTTTGTGATGGCGTTGATCGGTATAACTCCCATCTCCTCCAGCATCAAGTAGAGCTCCAAAGAAGACTGCCAGTTGCCCCTAGCCTCAGCTGGAGTTAAAGTGACAGTACGTTGCATGCCTTGGCCTCCCCAGAGCCCTAGCCTTCTCTAGGTTACGGCGTCACAGCCAATCAAGTCTTACGACCTGTCAAAAGACCCATCTCAGCCTTTGGGTTGACTGGATGGATCAGGTCTGCGGGCCACCGCCAGATTGGACGGTCTTAGCATGTTAAGCTCTCATCTTTTTTTTTTTTTTTTTTCAATGAATACATGCACTTAATCATCTAAAAATAAGAAAACAACAAAGCTTAAGAACATATTTTAGTATTATAATTCATCTCAGAAAAATCAATTTAAAAATATTTTAGCTATAGTATAACAAAATATTGGGATGAAAGAGTTTATTGTTTGTAAATATTCTTTTTTTTTTCTTGCCTTTTTAGTCGTGGGTTAATATGGCCCAATAGGATCGCCCTTCATAGAGCCTTATCATGTACAGGCTTAGCCTACGTGCTGCCCAACCTTTTTTTTTTTGAAAAAAATTGGAAGGCTTCTGTCCAACCTTTTTATCATTAAAGAAATTGAAAGGGTTCTGTCCCAATTAAAAAAAAAAAAATCCCTCCACATAATTCAATCCCTTCTCCTTAGGTTGCTATAGACCGTACAATAATCTATCTCCAAACTGAGATATATACCTTATCTATATTAGAATGTCCATTGCCATTCAAGGCGTTTTATATCTCAAAACCTACAAAAATAAACTGCTCATTATTCTATACAACATAGAGCAATTTTTCTCCCTTTCAACTTTTCTTTTGTTTTACGCTTATGCGAGCCACCTTTGGTCATCCTATTCTCCACAAGCAATTGTTCTATTGTTTTCTTCATTGAAAAATGGTGGGAAGGACTATGACTCGTTGGATTTCCTCTAGCGTGAATCAGAACATGAAACTTTGGCAAGCTGTTGCCAATGATCGTCTCCCACCAACATAATCTCCAGCAATTTTTTAATGCTAAACAGTACCATTTAATTGAAGAAGGTATGCCCCGTGGAGTTGGGAAATTCAGAAGTCAAGGTCAATTTCTAGTCTTTGATGTTATGGGTACAAATGCCAAGGACCAACTAGTTGCGTCATTGACTCCAAGGGTAAAGAAATTATGGTCTTGCTTTATATTTCAAGTTGTTAATGGTTAAATCTACAACTTTCGGCAGACCGCCTACCATTCTCAAAAGCATAAAGAGCTTTATGCTCTTGCTTTACATTTCAAGTTGTTAATGGTTAAATCTGCAACTTTCGGCTGTTAAGACCACCTTCCACTCTCAAAAGCATAAAGAGATTATGCTCTTTTTTTTTTTTTTTTTTTTTTTTTTTTTTTTTTTTGTAAAACAGGGACGGTACCCTGACAAATTTTATTAATACCAACAAGGCTGGGCGTAATAACCATACCTCGGATAAGTACAAAGGGCAGGGTATATTCCTAACCCTCAGGAAATAAAGTCACTTACATTTTAAAATGCCACACATAATTAAAATAACTTAAAATACATTGGGCAGCACATTCGCTTAACCCTATGGTGGTCTATAATTATCTAAGCCTAATTGATCTTTGACATAAACATTTAAGCATGAATGCGGCAATGAGCCAATCTGATCAAAAATTGTCACATTTTGAATGGCATGACCATGATTGGCGAGACGGTCTGCTACCATATTCCCCTCACGATGCACATGACATATAAGTGTATGTAAAGGAATCATAGTCAAACATTGACGTATAACATATTCCAATTTTCATGGAGTTATCCATTTGTTGAGCATGCATTGAATTAAAGAGATTATGCTCTTGCTTTACATTTCAAGTTGCCAATGATTAACTCAGCCACATTCGACGGTAAGACCACCTTCCACTCTCAAAAGCATAAAGAAATTTATGGTCTTATTTTACATTTCAAGCTGTTAATGGTTAAATTTGCAACTTTCGGCGGCAAGACTGCCTTCCACTCTCAAAAGCATAAAGAGATTTATGCTCTTGCTATACATTTCAAATTGTCAATGGTTAACTCAATAACTTTCGGCGGTAAGACTACCTTCCACTCTCAAAAGCATAAAGAGATTTATGTGCTTGCTTTTCATTTTAAATTGTCAATGGTTAACTTTGTGACATTTGGCGGTAAGACCTCCTTCCACTCTCAAAGGCATAAAGAGATTTATGGTCATGTTTTATATTTCAAATTGTCAATGATTAACTCAGCAACTTTTGGCAGTAAGACCACCTTCCACCCTCAAAAGCATAAAGAGATTTACGGTCTTGCTTTACATTTCAAATTGTCAATGATTAACTCAGCAACTTTTGGCGGTAAGACCACCTTCCACTCTCAAAAGCATAAAGAGATTTATAGTCTTTCTTTACACTTCAAATTGTACATGGTTGACTTTGCAACTTTCGGCGGCAAGACCAACTTGCATTCGGAACTGACGTGGGACAGTCTCCAACACCCCCTGCACGTGAAGACAAACGTGGAGATATACTCACACCTGGACAGTAATCACGACAGGAACCAACTAGGGGGAGGGGCCATCATCGGGACCGCCCGGGAGCAAACCTGCTCTGATACCATATAAGAAGTGGGCCTAATTCCCTTAAAAGGCCTTGTAAGGGGTAGGGATAGCACTACTAATAAAGTTAATGAACTCAGCATCCGGGACCGATGTGGGACAGTCTCCAACATCTTCTACTTTCAAAAGCATTGATGGAAAAGTTCAGTTCTACTTACCAACCCTTATTTTGTTTTAGAATATTATGCAATAAAAGAAACAGCTGTATTTTTCACACCTAAATGCGAAAACTAGTAAGGCCCTAATCACTATGACATTCTTCGTTCTTAGCTTAAAAAGTTTATTTGTTAGAGTTTGTGTGTCAAAAGACACTTAAGCGTATCATCCACAGTAACTATGAGGCCAAATATTCATATTTGGAGGTCAATAAGTGGGAGCCTTATAGGATTGTTTATGATTAACGCTATAATTGTTTATTGGTAAAGTAAGACCAGCTTCCACTTTCAAAGGCACTGATAGTGAACTTCATTTCTACTTCTACCAACTTCTTTATTTTATTTTATTTCGATGGAAATTATAATATTACATACCAAAGGAAAGGAACATATATGGCTTTAACATAATATTATATTTTAATTTCAAATACGATATCCCATTTCTTATGGACCGAATTCTCGTAATTTCATTTCATATTTCAGCGTCGGGGGACCTGATTGGTCTGAGGCAAAAGCACCAATAATCTTATCACGTCTATGCTGAATGTTTGAGAGTCAATATGTACGCTAAACATCTAATTTTAAGGTTGGTTGCTAGAAAGCAACACACCCATTATGGCCCTGACTACACATAGATATCGGAATCATGATCGTGTTGGAATAAAACAGAAGTCATAGGATAGAACCGACACGTAGGCCTACTTTGATCTCTGTTGATTGTGGAAGGATTTAACGTGGGTGGCCAAAGCAACTAAGATTAAGTTGTCTAGATGTTGAAAGTCCAATTCTAGATGGGTCCATCGGGTTACAATTTAAGTAGTTTCTGGTTGAAAATATTTGGCCATTCCCTGATACGATGAGCAATTGATTTTGCTTAGGATGTACTTGCCTTTGTGTTAGGGAAGATCAGCCGGTGGCAGTAAAGTGAAGTTGCAGAAAGATAATTTTGTAGAGGAGGTTGGAATTACAAAAGGTATATGCTCGCTAAAACTGTATCTATTATACTTCATTTTTTAACCCTAATGAGAACGCCAATGCTCTGCCTACTGGGGTCAAGTAACACAGCTTTCCCATGTTCCTCGTGAAGTCAATTTTTTAACAGATGCTTTAGCAAGTGTTGGGCATGATATGCCTGAGTTGCAAGTTCTCTCCACTCTTGATTCTTTATCATGATGTTGTTGTCAAATATTATGGGAATATCAACTAGGCTTGGAGCATTACAAGCCCCCTTGAATACACAAGTTATATATTGTTTTAAGAGTTTTTTAATATGTCAACGATATGTTATTCTAGATTATTAAATAGACTATGCAATTGTGCTAGATGCTTATTGATAGATTTCATAGCTGGACTACACCCACTTGGTGGTATATGAGATATGGAGTTGGGTCTCATGTTTTGGTCTTTGTGTCATCTCATAGGTATGACAACCATGTTAGTTTCTGTTATCAATATGACTGAAAAGGACTAAGTCCATTCAAAGGAAAAAAAAAAATGATAACAGAATGCTATGAGAAAAAACGTCTGAACGAGAAATCTTGGCTTCATTAGTTGAAATTATATAATAAGCTTTCTTGACATGCAGTATTGTTCACTCCCCTTTGCTTAGTCTTTTGCCTATCAAATGACAGTGTCAAGAGGCCTGAATAGTCTCTAGCAAAGGCACCAAGAGTTTTATCACAGCTATGAAGAGGAGTTCGGAGTCGATAGGTAAGCCAGCAATTCAATTTTATGATTGCTGCTCGAAAGCTCCACACCCATTAATGGCAATGACCACCCTTAGATGGTCATGTTAGAATAAAAGAAAAGTCACATGGTAAAGTAAGAATACCTTCCACTTTCAAAAGAAAACATATGTACTTTAGTTTTTTAGCCTATTGAAAACAAAGTGCTATGGAAAAAGGGATGTGAAAGAAAAATCCTAGTTATAATGTTCATGATCAATTACTACCGAAGTCCTCTTTTATATTGTTAATGGTTTAATTGTGCGACTTTTTATTGAAAAAGGAGCACCACTTTCCATTTTCAAAAGCAACTTTTGACGTTTAAAGCAAGACCACCTTCTACTTTTGAATCTTTGACGATGAAGATCATTTCTACTTCTACCGGCTTCTTTTTTTTCATTTTATCTTTTTTTAATGAAAATTAGAATATTACATATCAGAATAAATTTATGAGTTGTGATAATAAAACACAACCAAATGTGAAAATCATTAAAATAAAAATCTTTGTCGATGAATGGCACTTCATTTTTCAACTAATATCTTAGAAATGTTTTTGTAAAGAATATTGTAACACATTATTAGTTTATAGTCCTTATTGCAAGTTGGATTAAAAATCTTAGGGACTAAAAATGACAATGTAGAATTCATAACTTTTAACAACTATCTAAAGAAGAAAAACTCTATTATAACATCCTATGTATCTCTTTTAAGGATAGGTCATGCTTTCTTATTAAACAAGTTGTTATAACTATTAGGTCCAGCAATTTTAAAATTATGAATCCCTCAAAGATCTTAGTAACATTTGAATGCTCAAATCTTAGTAGATTAAGTAAAACACTTATGTCTTCATGGAATAGAGAGGTGTACTTCTTAGAGTGGGCAAAGATACTTATAGCACTATCAATGAGAGATTTATAGTATGAAATAATAACAATCCTCAAGCCTTCTTTTTTGTAATAATTGAGCCATTATCCAATACTAGTTTGTTGATCTTGTTTTGAGCTCTCCTCCACCTCAACAATGCAAAGAAAATCTTATTGTTATCATCCATTTCTTTTAGTCATAAGTTCTTAGCTTTTTGATCAAGTATGATTTCTTTATGATTAACTGTAAGGAGTAACTCTAGCTGTGTTTTTTTATCTTCAAGATATGCACAAAGATAATGAGAATTAAGTTTTAATTTGTGAAGTATTTATTGTTGATTCTTTCTAGCATTCTTTACCTTCTAATGCATGCCTTCAAATTAGATTTCATTAAGTTTCTTAAGAAGAGTCTTTAATTTTTTTTTGTTTCTGTATAATTTGAAGCATTTTTTATCCTACTACTTTTTGTCGCCATATTGAACTAATTGTATCTATGAAATCTAAAAATCAATTTATTTTAAAATTTTTTTCTACCCCTAAAGTTGGTTAATTCTTTTTTCTTTTTGGCAGTCAAATAGTTACACGTTGCACAAAAGCAAACACAAGTTGACCCTAGCCCGACTAGATACAAGTTTGTATAGAGTAATTGCTAGAAATATGTGGTACAGTATGTAGTATTTTATGGCAAGCCAAATAATAGCTGCATGTTATATATTAAAAAAAAATCATACTTGCAAGAGTATGAAAAGGCAAAATTAAATTAATATTAAATAATCAACGCTCCTTTGCACTCAAAGTCCGCTACCTTCTTAACCAAATTATCCTCCTACAGAAACAAAACTTTTTCTCATCACTTTCTACATTTTCTCACACCAAATTACTTATATATGTAAGAAGTGCATGTGAGGTGGAATTTTGCGAACCTATTGATGAATGGTAATACCCAACCAGAAAAAAGAAAATAATTATTCTATTTTCAAACTTATTCTCTATATTATAATGTCCACTAGCACTCAGGTCATCTTATATCTCAAAATCTACGAGTTCCAATATAACCGAAACTGCTAGTTGCCTAGTCTTGAAGGGATACTGATACAGATATTCTTTCCTAATAGAACTATTTTTTTTCCTAAAGATTATTGTTTGACAAATCTAAATGGGATTATAGCGTAAGATTCCCGAGAGAGTATGAGATATTGTCACGGAGTTTTTTTTTTTTTTTTTTTTTAAGTTCAACCATTTCCTTTAATTTTCTAAGCCTTTTAATATATAAGAAAATGTTACCTAACGGTTAGTAATTCTAAGTGCGAGTGCTCTGAAGTTGACAATAATTAAAACGGTTTTGTACATAACATATGACAAGTTTGCAATGTAATTAACATGGTTTATGGCCACCTAGGGTGTGATCAAAATGGCTAGGAGGATTCACATGGGAAATCTTGAAAAGAACATTTTGAGTTGAACCTTCTTAAGATCATCATCTAGAATGAAAAATGAAATCTTTTACAAATTTTTTTTTATCTATAAACCTTTGTATTCTTTTATTCTTAGATAAATAAATTTACTTATTTAATGAAAATATCCTCTGGTTACTTTAAAATTTTATGACCGTAGAGTATGTATTACAGGTGCGAATGGTGACGCATTCAGTCACAGAATAATCAAGAAAGACTTTGCTTGACTCCGCTTGAAAATGACAGGAAGAGTGAGATGAGGTGAAATTAAACTGCTTTTAATGAGTTTTTAGTTATTTTTTAAGTGTTCGCTTCAGCAACTCAAGTAGCTATTCTACATGTTTTCCTTATTAAAATCATTACAAGCATTTCTGAAACAAAAATAAAAAAAGTATATATTGTAAGGTGCAAGCAGCGGAAGGACTATTTATGGTGCTCTGAAACGCAAGATCAAATGAAGAAAGAAAAAGAAAAATTTGAAGAGAACTACCCATAATGCGAGTTCTCCAATGACAAGCATCGGGCTTAAGTCGCTTAAGTCATGGATATCTCCTCCAGGAAGCTTCGTTGTCGAAATTCATACAGAAGCTTCCACGCCAATCATGACTGCAGATTCCTCAAAAACTTTCTTTTTGTGAGTGGTAGGTGGCTTCGTTGTCGTGATTCATACAGAAGCTTCCACGCCAATCATGATTTCAGATTCCTCAAAAACTTTCTTTTTGTTAGTGGTAGGTGTGATTCGAATGGTTTCTTTGAAGTTTAGTATTTTTTTTTCGAAGGTGGCATAGACTAAGAAGATCAAGTTGGCACACTGGTCGTTGCAAAATCGTTGTATTGTCATAAATGACTCGAAGATTGATGATCTGCGGGCTTTTTGATCCAAATTAGTGAACTTCTCCTGTTTTCAAACAGGATGCTTCCTTTTACCAAAAGGGAATACGTATAGGAAAACTTTACTAATTAGTATTTTGTTAAACCGCGCCAGTTTCAAGTACAACGACCATATTCCCTTCTCTTCTCAACAACTCCAGGAGCTTTCAACTCCATATCGTTTTAATTAGTTCAGCATATATATATATATATATATATATATACAATAAGTGTACATTTCCATTAAAAAAATTGATTCTGACTGACAATATTTTGGTCATTGTTTTGATTAAGAGGCACTTGTGTTTTTCACCTTTATAGAATCAAACTTGTATTCTAGGGATAAAGATCTAACATTATTTTGTGGCCATCCCAGTGACCAAAAAAAAGCGAAATATTTTTTTACATAAAGTATATAATAGGAAATCAATAATTACTTTTTCATATTTAATTGCAATGCCGCTTATGTTTATTAGTTGAACCAGTGTAATAAACATATTAAAAAAAATTGAACTTAGAGTTGGAATTTATTCATGAACTTCGATAAGTTGGATGATCAAATTATCTTTTTGCAAATTCTATTTAAACAGAAAACTATCATTTGCGTGTATACAAATTGTGCTATATTAAACTTCCTGTGGGTATCGTTATATATTACTCTTAATATGGACGTGCTGCTTTTGGAGACTGACTTATTTATCAATGACGTCTTTATAAAATAAAACAGCGTTGAACTTTTTTTTTTTCTTACAAACAAATAAGCAAATAATAAAATTTTCTCTCCCAACTTAACACTTGGTTTGCGAATGATATAAATGAAGAGTAGGAACTAAGTCTCCACTGGCGAGGAGGAGATTGTTCGAGACCCAGTTATTTGTTTGTGACTGGTTAATTATTTCGTTTTGTTGGCTCATCGATTATTTTCATCGTTGGACGTGAGATTCCTTTCATATGTTTTATACGATTGCATGCTGGAATCAGAATATTTTGAGAATTGCTTAGATACGATACAATACGATACGATACGATACGATATGATATTGTAAATAAGAAGTGTTCATTTGTTATTTTGTATTTCTTTTTCTATTGTTAGAGTACATATATCATAAATAGAACTTTGTACCCGTAAAGTTTGTTATATCAAAGCAATAATACAGAATCCTTTTTTCCAAAACTCTCCCGGTACACTTTGTTAAAAATGTGTATGAATAAAGACATTTTTCCATCATTGTTCTTCTGCAATCTGGCAATCTGTCAATCTCATACCCGGATTGAAAATTAATGACTCGAATTTTGCGTTATTAATGGTGGGGGGATTCTTCTGAATTCATTAGGAATAGAATTTGACTTCCGAATTCACGGGGAACGGTCAACTTTCGTGGATATTCTATCGATTTCTGGCCGGCCAATTTTCACGCTAATAAAGTTATCTAGTGAGGTAACGACTGGTCTTGAGGAAGTAGTCATTGTTTAAGTTAATTAAAGCAATGGAAGATGGCCACCTTTGATGTTGGATTTGTATAAAAGATCATTAGATGTATCAACAAACAACATCTACTTAATGGGTGCTTAGGTTTTCTTTGAGCTGAACCTAATCACAGTCTCTCTGTTTCCAACAGTAACGAAAATCAAAAGTTACGTGGTTTCTACCTCCTTTTCTGATCCATCCATACTTCCCATGGCTGCTCAAATCCTTTCATCACCTTTCAAAAATTGTTGGGATTATGATGTCTTCTTGAGTTTTAGGGGTGAAGAGACACGCAAAAATTTCACCGATCATCTTTATAAGGCCTTCATTCAAGTTGGAATTCGTATTTTTAAAGATGATGAGGAACTTCCAAAAGGGAAAATCATCTCTACTGAATTGTTCAAGGCTATACGTGGATCAAGAATTTGTATTGTGATTTTCTCTAAAGACTATGCTTCCTCCACTTGGTGCCTTGATGAACTTGCAGAGATCATAGAATGCTGCCGAGAAAACAAATGTCAAACTTTTCTTCCGATATTTTATCATGTTGGCCCTTCAGAAGTTCGAAAACAATCTGGAACTTTTGCGGAAGCATTTGTTAGGCATGAAGAGCGGTATCAGGCTAATATGGCAAAGGTGAGGAGGTGGAGAGAAGCTCTCACTGAAGCCGGGAGTTTTTCTGGCTGGGATCTCTCGAGTGTTGCAGATGGGTAATTTTATGCTATGTTGTGTAATGCTTTGTCATGTCTATTCTATTCTCTTTATCTCTATTATATAGATTAAATTTCGTGACCAACACAAAAAGTTTAGCCAAAAATGGATTGAGAAAAGAAAATGTAGTTTTTGTGTTCAATTAGCTGGCATTCTATTTCATGTCCAGTCAACTTTTAGTTGAATTAGTTAATGTTTTCGTGTTTCAAGTCCAACTTACCACGGCTAAGAGATCATGCTAGCTAAAAGAGATTTTTTTTCTCTCTCTCTTTTCTATTATATTTTTTAATATTCTATTTTATTTTGCTGATTAGGTATGAAGGAAAATTCATTGGCAAGCTTCTTGATCACGTTTTGGGTGAACTAAGCATTGATGACTTTCAAGTTGCAGAATATCCAGTAGGAATAAATTCTAAAGTTAAAGAAGTGAAAGCTTTATTAAATCTTGGAACAAGCGACTTTCGCATTGTTGGCATCCATGGGATAGGCGGTGTTGGTAAAACTACTATAGCAAAAGCTATTTATAATCAGATACGTTTCAAATTTGAAGGAAGTAGTTGTCTTTTAGATGTTAAAAAAATTTCAGAAGAAGTCAATGGTTTGATCCAATTACAAAAACAACTTCTTCGTGAAATCTTGAAAAAGGATATGGTAATTGATCATATTGATAGGGGAATTGAATTGATCAAAAATGTGCTTGAAAAAGAATTCTTGTTATTCTAGATGATGTTGATGACTTAGACCAACTACACAAATTGCTTGGAGATTTAAGATGGTTTTGTGTGGGAAGTAGCGTCATTCTCACAACTAGAAATAAACATCTCCTAACTTAATTAAAAGTACATGAAAAATATAAGGTCTCACCCTTAGATAAACCACAATCCCTAGAGCTTTTTAGTTGGTATGCTTTTGAGATGACCCATCCAAGACAAGGTTTTGAAAAACTTTCAATCAATGCAGTGGAGTACGTTGAAGGACTTCCATTAGCTCTTAGACTTTTAGGATCTTTTCTGAAAGAAAGAAAGTATGATGAATGGAAAAGTGAACTGGAGAAGTTGCAAAGAAAACCACATAAGAATATTCAAAAAGTACTGAGGATGAGTTTTGACTCATTGGAAGATAGTTATATACAAGACATATTTCTTGATATAGCATGTTTTTTTGTTGGTATGGAGAAATACTATGCAATGAAAATATTGGAAGGATGTGGTTTGTTTCCTGATATTGGTATGAAAATTTTGGAACAAAGATCTCTCTTGATAATTAGAGGCAATAAGTTGTGGATGCATAGTCTGATCCAAGATATGGGGAGAGAGATTGTTCGTGAGAAAGCAAATTATGTTCTAGAAAACTATAGTAGGTTGTGGTTTCATGAGGATGTCTTGGATGTCTTAAACAATTATCAGGTAAGAGGCTTATATATTTATCGTTTCTTTAAGTATGCATCTAAGTTTGAATTAGATAATGATACTACTTATAATATAATTAAGTACATAAAAAATAGTTCAAAACTTTATAAAGTTCTATTCCAATTCATTGGTATTCTAGCTTACTTATCCAATTGACTTTCTTGTTAGGCTTCACAACATGTGAAAGGTGTAAGCATAAATTCACTTCAATTAGAAGATGTACATTTGGAGACAAAAGCATTTGCGAATATGAAGAAGTTAAGATTACTCCAAATCAATGCTATACATCTCACAGGGAATTTCGAACATCTATCCAAGGAGCTTAGGTGGCTTTGTTGGCATAAGTTCCCATTAAAGTTTTTGACACAAGATTTTCATCTAGAGAAACTTGTTGTTCTTTACCTATAAAGAAGTAAAATCATACAAGTTTGGAAGGGTTATAAGGTATAATAATCTTGTAATACTTTTTATTTTCCAAAATGTTTAATGTAAAATGCACTATATATTTTCACTTATTTCCCTTTGTTTTGATTTTGTTTTGGAGAGACTCAACAAGCTTAAAGTTCTTAATCTCCAGAACTCTAAAGATCTCATCAAATCACCTGATGTCTCTGGGGCCCCACATTTGGAGATATTTATTCTTGAAGGTTGCACTAGGCTAGTTGAAGTTCATGAGTCAATTGGATGTTTGAAAGGCCTTGTTGAGCTAAATTTGAGAGGATGCATAAGCCTTACAAATCTTCCAATCAACATTGGTAACTTAGAATCTCTTAAAACTTTGGATATGTCTGGTTGCTTTAAACTTTTTGAGTCATTAGAACAAGTGGAGAATATTAAGGCTTTGGAAGACGTCCATGGAAACGGAACTACCATTGAACAAAGATTATCCTTCTTGGAATTTTCAAAGGACAACAAAATTGAATTATTTGGAAGCAAACAAAAACTCTCAGATTCTTGGTTGTCTTGTTTGTCATATTGGATATCACAAAAAAAATCAATCGGCATAAGTTCACCACTAGCTTCCATTTCTAGATTTCTTTATTTGGAGAAACTAAATTTTAGTTATTGTGGCTTGTGTGAAGAGAACTTTCCTATTGATCTCGAAGGTTTGTCTTCACTTGCTTATTTGGACTTATCTGGAAATAACCTTTGTAGTACACCTCGTGGCATAAGCCGCCTTTCTAAACTAGTGAGGTTGATTCTACTTGATTGTCCGGCCCTTCAATCAATTTCAGAAGTCCCTACAAGTTTATCATTTGTGGATATACATCAAACTGCAATGTTGTGTGGGCTCCCAAATGCATTAGACAGGGAACATTCACCAATTTTTTCTGAATGTGAATATAACGATCCGGTCAATTTGTGGAAGCTGGTATCTGTACCTCTCATATGGACTAAAGCTTATACTAAACGTCACCTGTGGTCTGATGATTCTATCCAGGTGCTCTCTCTCTCCAAATTTATTCTTACTGTTACTTTTATTTTAATTTTCTTAATGATGCCAATTTTAATTTTTAATTTTTATTTTTAATATAGGAGCTATCAAGCAAGGGCATCCAGTTTCCTATCATTTTTCTCCAAAATAAAGAGGTTCCAGACTGGTTCACCCACCAGGCAACCGGATCTTTAGTATCCTTCCGCGTACCTCCATTTTCAAAGTGTCTAATTGAGGAGATTCATATTTGGGCTTGTTATGGACAGACGCCGTATGCTCCGAATTGTTCTTCATGTGATGATCCCATTGCGACGATCTCAATCTACAACAAAACTGAGGATTCCAATCTATCTCTTCAGACAAAAGTGCCCACACGTTTTGCTGCAGCTCCGTGTCATATCTACCGCATCCCAGTTATGCTCTTTCTGTCTAACAACCCTAATTATGCTATGCTACAATGCTACTACTTTTCTTTAGATTCACAACGCATTTATTATCACTGGAAAAGTGAAGTGCACTTTGGAAGTGGAGATGAAATGGAAGTGTCAATAGATTTCCGTGGAGGTTTTGAAGCGCGCAAATGTGGAATATATCTAAAACCTAGTAAGTTGACTACTATAACTGGATTTTAAAATGTATTAGTTTGTTGATTTTGATATTACTCACATAATTATTTATAATATTAAAGATAATAACATCTTTTAAAATAATGTTGCTACAAATGATAATATCTATTAAGGTGATGTTGTTACAGGTTTTGATCCATTTGTTACTGCAGCTGAAGATGATGTTGTTACCTGGAACCCTAGTGGCGTCTACTAAGCCCAAGATATTGGCCACTAGGTGGGCTCCATAGCACTCCCAAACATCAAGGATTGTAAGTGCAAGCCATCGGATGAGGTCAAATATTGTTTCTATTTTAAAAGGTTAACTAGATGAAATGAGTAATCAAATTTCTTATATGGCTAAAAATTCTCATTTTCCTTTTTGATGTGGGAACAAGTCTAACCCGTGACATTTAGATAAGTGATATTGCTTTAACATTGACAAAGAAGTATTTGTGAGTAATTTCTTTTAAAATTATGCATGGAGAGTCAACATATTTATTATTCTTTTTAAGATCCTTCCCTTTCTTCCTTTCCTATTTTTTCTCTCTATCATCTTCTCCTTTTTATTTATTTATTGGAAAATCAGAATTTTTACATTATTTTTATAAACTTTCTTGACTGTCACATCTATATCCTGAATCATTTGATTATTTTTCACTTAAATATTTATTCTACCTTGAACCCTAAAATAAAATTTCATTTTGAAAAAAGAAATCCCATATTAATATAAAAATTTCTCTTATTATCAGCTAAGGAACCATCCGCAAGTTCATTTTCCGCTGTGGAATGAGGACAGGAATCCGCATTAACAGTTTATTTAACAGGATAAAAATGGGGAGTGTAAGCAGGTGAGGCAGATAAATGGAGGGAGGTGACTGTGGGTGATCGTCTCAGTATCGTAGCCAAAGTTGGCAGCGTCACTGTACCGTAAGCCTTCAAATCAACATTCTTGTTTTCTCCATTTCCTTTTTTCAATATTCTTTTTAATTCTTGGTTCCCAATACAATTGCAGCTGCTTCTCATCATTCTGTCAAAGTCAGACAGGCCCTGTCTTTGAAGAATCAGAAAGTGGATTGTTTTCTTGCGTAGCAATCGCACCAGCATGAAAGCGAAACCCCTTAATGGGATTCATCAGCCGTCTACATAGACTGGTCGTACGCTATCGATGATGGGACCAAAACGACGATCACAGCCCTTCAATATGTCAGGAATCTGTTCAGGGACAGGGTTCACAGTGGATTTGGGTTAGGCTAATATGAGTGTCAGTACATTTTATTTAAATATTATTATTAACTTGATTTTTAAAGCTTATTACAAAGCCTTCAAAAGCCTGCAACAAAAGACAACCCGTACCTTTTCTCCTCTCCATTGAGAAAACATGCTAAACGAAAAATCCATCAAAATCTCACACCTCAAATAGGATTGTAAAAATTGCTTCTGTCCTTTTATGCACGAATTGGTTGGTTTTCTTCTTGTAAGCTTCGGTGCTTGAATATTGGCAAGTTAACGACACAAGTCCACAAACAAAATCCTTGACCAACAAGAGTATGTAGGTTAAAAGCTCCAATTCCCACTATTTGTTTTTTCTCCCTTTGCTTTTTTCCTTTTTCTCTCTCTCTCTTCCCTCCCTTCAAATGATCATGTTGCTTCAGTACACATTTGAAATTTTACTTTTAAAATTCTTCTTCCTTATGAGGGTTTAGTTAAATGTACCCTCTTCCACCTGTAACCAATCACCATCGTACCACCTGAACTAGAACTTAGAGACTAATCAAACTAACAATGTTAAGACAATAAGTAAAATCGGTTTCCACATATATCACAAAGGCATTCATTTTAGCAATATCTTAGCTGACTTCCTTCATCATCTAAATTAGTTGTTTATGACAATGATTTCACAATTCGTGTTTAGGATCATTTCTATGAAGCAAAGATCAACTAAAACTCGTTTCCAGTACCATGATTCACTTTATTAGAGTCCTTAAAAAATTAAATTCAATTGCGCTGGGCAAAATAAGAAGAAACCAATCACTAATTGTTGCCTCTTTGCTTACCCTTTTTCCTTTTAAAAGGTTTATGTAATAAAGAACTGTCTCATCAAGATCCTTATGAAAAGCCACACCAATTATCGTGATGGTATTATTTCCTAAGGACGACAAGGTAAAGTTGAAGACCCTTTGTAGAGCAATAGATTGATGCTCTTCTTTGAGAAACTCAAAGAAAAATAACACCATGAAACTACTTTCTTTGCATTCACCGAACGGTCATAGATCTATCTTGCTTCGTTTTGATGAAACTACTTTCAATGTTTCATAGCATTGCTTTATATCTACAAATTTATTGAAAGAAATCAAGAGAAGAGCATCCATGACTAAATATTGGAATAAATGGACAACAAAGAGAGAAAGAGAGACAGAAAGATCCTCTAGCACAAAAAAAATATACTATATAAAACTTGCTACAAAGCTCATAAAACTTCATTACAAAGCTCATAAAACTTCGCATGATGTTATAATCGCAGAAAATGCAAAATATAAATTCAAATTCATATCCTCTCCTATTACACAATCTGCACACATCATACAAAATCGTGGGTCTGACCTACCGCACCACCTTAGAAAATCAACAGATAGTCTACTCTTCCACGCTTTCCAATCTCAAGAACAGAAAATAGGACAAAAAAATAAAACTTATTTAGGAACATTAAATCCTTTTAGATAAATATTTTATTACATTATAACTGAAAGATTTGAAACTTGATTTTCTCTTAGATGAATTAAATATTAGGATATATCTCTAACGTTTTATATTCTTTTATTATTTAATGAATAAACTTACATATTAAAAGAATATTCAATTATATCCAAAAGTCAATTTAAGCAATAAATGACTTATGTTGTACCATTACAAATCATTTTATAAAAATATTTATATACATGGCATAAAATTAGAGAGGTCTTTCCAAGTTATGACACATGAAATAGTCTCCTTTATTTTTGTATTATCTCATTCTTAGATGAATAAATTCATATATTTATAAAAGAAAAAAAAACACTAATAGAAAAGAGGGCTACGCGGGAAATTTCATTTCTGTATGGGATAGATCCTACTGACCTGGTTAGGCTAGTTTCTTGGATTTGGATTCTTTTTTTATTGTAAAACTTGTTTTGAAGTAATATTTAAATGATATAGACTTATGCTACATACTATAAATTGACTAATGGATTCCATGCGCAAACTGTCCATGTGCAAAATATGTAAACGTTGGAGGAAGCTTATGCTGTTGACGTGCGTGTCAGTCAAAGTTGGAAGAACCCGCCTTTTGTCTGGCGCCTACCTTCAGCAATGGCCCTCGGGCCTAATCGAAACCAGACTACTGTCATTTTGCTTGCAAGCTTGAATACGTTGAACGAGAGCTGGTTAGTGTCTTTGTGCCCTTTTCAGATCTTTCTTCACAGAAAGTTAAAGGTAAAGGAGACATTTGGAGCCATCCACAAATAAAATGCCTAACAACATCCATTTGAAGAATATTTAAGATATTAATATCAAGAAAAGTACAACTTGTTATATTGCTACACTTTTTCAGCGGGATTTGCTACCTAACACTCAACAATGGAAGCATTAATAAGTGCCTCCTTGTGGTGGGCATGCCCACTACTTCAATATGCTTAAAAATACCAACAATAGTATCTTCTTCTGTACGTCCATGCATGAAGACGTAGTCTTATAGGCAGCTCAGGGGCACGACTAATCCGCTGCTCGTTCCGCCTGTGTTCTTGCATGACGATGTTGCTGCCTTGTTCTTGTAAGTAAGTTTGATGTCCTCCAATCTGATCCCTGTGCATGGAACACTTGGGCTACAGTCGAAGGTCACAGCCTCCTGTGAAGCAGATGTTCCTTTAATGTTTCTGTATGTCACTTGACTAATCTTCACACCCGAGCCCTATTGGGATAAATAAACAAAAATTAATATAAGTCAAATCAATTAAAGAATTTACTAGGTCATTCAAACTAGGTAATTGTAATGGGTTTAATTTCCTTATTTAAAACTGGTTGTTACAAAAGCAAGATACTTAAACATATATAAATGATACTAGTTATGAGTGATGTGATAGAATGTTGAGACAAAGATCATGTTATTTGTGACAAAAAAATGTATTCAAACATGAGTTTTGTTATTATGTTAAAAGGCTTACGAGGTTATTAATTTAAAAGATTAGGGGACATGAGATTGAGGATAAGAATAGTAGTTACCTGACGAGGACAACCTTTGTTGCTGGGGCAGTAGTTCTGATCAATGATGATGGGGTTCTGCACATTCTTCATTACAATGTTTTGGAAGAGGATGTTCCGAACAAACCCATTGCTGGGTCTGGCCCATGATTTTATGCGTACTCCATTATCAGATCCAGTGAACACTGAGTTTATTAGCGTCACGTTTTGGACGCCATCTTCTTTAAGGTCCTTGGCCAAGCTACCAATGCTGTGACAGAAACACCCAAATGTTCATACATATTCTGCGGTAAAATCTTGTCCCTAATATTTCTTTGTTCATTTATGTATGTCAAAGTAAAGCTTGGATATTAATTCAAGAGCTAGTAGAACAAATTCACATTTAAGTGTTTTAAGCAGTTATCAACAATGTTACAAGTATACCTTATTACATGGCCGGGGCCGCAGTTGATGCTGCTCATGAACAGGTTCTTGGTGCCCGGACCTATTGATACGCAGTCATCTCCTGTTTTCAGGGTGCTTCCAAGGATTGTGACGCCGGTGGCGAACTGGACATGGATTCCGTCTGTGTTTGGGCTCTGATCAGGAGCAATAAGCTTCACATTCCGGACTAACACGTTGTTGCAGCCGTTGATTACCAGGTGAGTTTCCTGACTGTTGATGGATGTTAAGCCACTGACCACAATGTTGTCCGCCGAGTTAAATGTAATCGACTGCATCGGAAACACAGACTGTCAGGCCACTTTCAAAATCCAATTAATTATTTAACTCAAGCAAACTCAAGCATCTTAAACCACTAGTATATTAGACAATAGCAAAGTCCCCAGTTATAAAATCATAAATTGTGAAGAAGGACAAAAATACATAATAAAAAAAAGAGTCCGCAGTTATAAAATCACAAATTGAGAAGAAGGAATGACAAAGGGAGTGAAAACGGCTTATTTTTACTTGAATATTCTATACCTCTAAATCATTTTTACTTTAAAAAAAAATCATTTAGTAGACACAAGAATTTATTATTCTTATTCAATAATTTTGTTTTTGCGGTATTTAGTGAAATTTTCCTGCTAATTAGGCTCTCTTTTGAAAAATAACACATTATTTTTATGCATATTTGTGTATAAATACCACTTTTTTAGGGAATATATAACGTACTCTAGCTCCTACGGGACAATTCTTTCCAGATTTCCGGCAAGCCCAGAAGCCAGCCCCCTTGGCGTCCAGCGTGCCACCGGAAACCACGACGTTGTTCACCTTGATGAACAAAATCCAGTACCCTGAGTTCCCCAGCGCACGGTAGTCCAACGGAGCCACAAGGCTCCCGTCAATCCGCATCGTGATTCTGCTCCGGCATGGCCCTTTGAAAACCGTTGCCTTCAGCAAGAACCTCCCCTTGGGGACGTAAATCGTGGACGCTCTCGCCGACTTACATGCCGACGCCCATGCACCGAGGAATGCTCGTGTCGCGTCGGTCTTTCCATCCGGCTTTGCTCCAAAACTAAGCACGTTGTAGTCTGCATTCGATGACTGAACAAAAAGGGCAAGGAGGAAGAAGGAGAACAAACAAGAAATGGTGAGCTTAGCCATTGTTCTTAGCTCGAGAGGGATGAAGTTGGATGAAATGGCATTACCGGTGCCGGGTATTTATAAAGTTGGATGTGCTTCTGGTCTTCAGCGCATCATTTGGAGCTTCATGTTCTCCGGTGTTGTTTAAGTTTTGATTTTAAAAATCAAGTCAAAGAAAACTTTTTCGTGCACGTTATCAAGTACAGGAAGGGACGATAGGTACGGAGACTCTTGGACTACAATGGATGGATTGCGTGACAACAATCAAGAGGGCATGTGATAAGTTGTCATGCAATAATAGCAGCAATTAATGTAGTCAAATCACTTCTGCATGTCCCCTTATTAATGGTGTAACGTTTTGGTTTTGATGTTCTAAAATTTAAATAAAAAACTACTCTATAGCTAGGGGTACTAACCCTCACGATGAATTTACAACAATACATCATATCAGATATAGTCTTATCTTTTGTACTCTAATTTTTATTAATGTAATTTACTATTCTACCATTCTCAAGAGCCTTTTCAACACCATCTTAACATCTTTCTTCCTAAATTTCCTACAACCTCAGAAACCCTAGACTCTTTATGTTCTCGAAGCCTTGATAAAACTGTACAGCAGCCATCTCTTAAGCTTCTTTGCAACGTGCATTACATGCTGTCTTCAGCTGGAAGACGATGATGGCTTACGTATGGAATGAGATAAATGGTGCATGAGTACCACTCAAGGCATCCCTTTTGCCATGTGGAACGTGGAGGAAACACGGAGGACTAAAAGGCGGGAAGGCCGCCGGAACTCTGTGTAATCGTCAACTCAAATTTGGCGATCCCGAAAGCGCAAGCATGTCTGCTGGGGCCGGAAGTTATTGGATACAAGATGTCGTTGAAGGAGGCCGTTATATCCGTGAGAACCAAGCTATCAACTGAGAATCAGACACGGCGCCAGCGTGCTGGTCAGTCGTATTAGCTTTGGCTTTGCGTAAAAACTTTTACTTTAAAAAGTGTAACTTAAAGATATGTGCATCAGTCTTATAAAGTTCCTTAGCAAATTATTTACTCACCAAAGAAGGAAGGGGGATTAGGTTTATTAAATCTCAAAATTTGGAATAAATTTCTTTTGGGACATATACTTTGGAATCTCATAAATCTCTCAGAAACTTTATTATGAAGTAAATGGATTTGCAGTACAAAGTATAAAAGAATTTCAATAGTGCAGTTGGACATAAAAGGTACCATGGTTTGGAGTTGGCGGGGTCTTCTCAAATTAAGGCTTAGACTTGCCTTTATTCTCTCTAGTTCTACATATTGTTGTCAAAAGATTTATAATGATTTTCGGGAAGTTGATGCAACTGTGGATTGGTATGATTTAATTTGGATTAGTGACATTAGCAAATATAATTTCATTGGATGACTTATTTGTAAGGACAGACTTTCTACAGGAATAGAAGTTGTACAGTAGCTTCTTTATGTAAATATATATTGTGATTTTTGTTAGTCTCATTTAGAAAATATAAGTCTTTTTTTTTTTTGAATGTGCATGGACAAGGATAATTTGGAAAAGTATTCTCGCCCAAAATAGAATTCAACGTGACATTGAAGGATGAAATGAAGAGCTACAATAGATGATCAAAGCAGTTAAAGGAAAAGATTTAGCTGCTGAACTTCTTAAGCTAACTTTCTTAGCTTGAATTTGTTGTATATGGGTTGATCAAAATAGAAGACGTTTTCATGAGAAAGTAATTGATATTCCTATTCTTTTAGCCAAAGTAAAGAAGGTAATATGAGCGAAAGCTTCTTTGTTTAGAAATATAAAATTCTCCGAAGGAAATGTTGTTTTGAGTGAAATTTGGAGGCTTTCAACTTCTATCTTTTCATAAATATGGTAATTTCTATAATATTGGGGTATGCCCTTGTGTATCTGTATTTTAAAATTAATTAATACAATTTACCTTTTCATCAAAAAAAAAAAAAAAGATATTGGGCACAATTTTCTGTGGGTAAGGGTGCCAATGAGGATTAAGCAATTTCAAATGGATGATGCTTTAATTGTTGGTCAAAGTTAATGAAAATCAAGACCTTCTAAGTCATTGATATATGTACGGTCTAGTTTGACAACCTAAGAAAGAGTGAGACTGAGAGAATTGTACACAATGTACAAATCAATCCAAGATAGCCCCAAATATTTTAGCAATGTATCAAAAATTAAGTAGCAGACAGAAACATACGAGTGTAATCAAATTCCTCCAAACAATTTTAGGGTTTCGGTCAAGATGGAAATTCATCAATAAATAATCTACACCACAAAACCAACAAGTTAATCAAACACAAATTGCAAGTATTGTAAAAACCCTAAAGTTTGTTTATAAAGGGTTTTGAAATTTTGGCTAAATTTTGTTCTAAATTGTTGCGAAAAGAGTGTATAGTCAATGATCAAGCACTAACAACTTCGATAGATGATATATTAAATAGTAAACCACAATCCTAAAATTTCTTCTCACTTAGGGTGTCAAAGATAAAAACCCATTAATTTGGTTACTTGCTGTTATAGTAAGATTTGTCCAACAATCACCTAATAACGAGGAAATCAAGAATAGAAACAATCAAATCGATTGGAAAATTTTTGTACAAGTGAATTGAATTTTTCATGATGGATTGCACACACTTATGGTTTTTGCAAATAATATCTATATCTACACACACGAGAAAATGAAACAAATAATCAGATACCTAGACATCTACTCAACCTACAAAATTTACCATTTGCTACGCATCTTCCCCTTAGCATTTTCTAGGTTTCCATTGCTCATTTTGAACCAATGATGAAGTGGCAAGGAGCACACGGAAATGGAGAAGTCCTAGACTTCTCTTCATCCATTTTTTTTCTTCTAATTATTGGGGAGGGGGAGGGAGGAAACTTTATTAGGGGAGGGGAGGCCCGAACCTTGACCACTTGTATGAAAATTTCCTTAGGTGCCACCACGCTACGAAGGACTCATGCCTCTTGATTCAATGCGTCATACAATCAAATGCTGTGTTTGAATAAGTTGTCCTCGTGGGTCGAGCTGCGCTGTTTTATCGGGCTGCACCTCTCTTTTTGGTCAAACCTTTCCTTTTTAGAACAAGATTGGGCTGTGCCTTTCTTCTAAAACATGACACAAGTTAAGCAAAACAAATGGGCTATTTCTTCTCACATTAAAATAAACAAGCTTTAAGGGATTAGCAACTATTTGGGCCACTAAGAGTAATGGGAGGAATATAAATATTTTCATATTGAAGGTTTAGCGTAATATAATATCACATTAAAAGGTATTAAACAAAGGTTGTCTTACATTTTTTTTATGTCATATTTAAAGTATGAAAAAAATACATCCTTTTCAAAAAAAAATCTCACTACCTTCAAAATAAATATAGGAATAACCCATGTTCCTAACAATTCTCACTATTTGTCCCCTTACATTCTTTTTCTCTATGTCATATTTAGAGTATGAAAAAAAAAATCATTTTTCAAAAAAATTCTCACTATTTGTCACCATCAAAATAAATATAGGAATAACCCATATTCCTAAAAATATAAATTGAAAACTTTATAAAATTCAAATTGTAATCATCCTTATGATCAATAAAATTGATGCAATTAAAATTAGTTTACAAGCGGAACTGCAAGGACTATAAAAAGGAAGTGCATTTAATTAAACCAAGGTTATGTATAAGAAGGACCTAGCAACGTTGGACAAAACCTGGTAGATAATGGAGTTTCTGAACCAGGGCCTGTTTTACCTGGTTCAAAACCTTACATACGGGAACATGGAAAAATTAAAGTATCAGAAACAATCTTAAAAAGTCAACCCTTCGTTAGAAGGTCGCTTTCCCCTTCCGTGATCAGCAATTCAAGAAGCTTTCCCCATGTGGTGAGCTTAAGTTCGTCCCTGATTAAAGGAAAGTCCTCTATGTTATTCTAGTTGAATACCGTTAAAGTGTGAGCACAATTGAACTGAGATTATTTTGCAAAACATTTGTCTTGCCCCATAAGCCATATGCTCTTTCGGTACATAATTCGGCATGGATGTGGACCAATTCGCTACTAACCAGACTTTCTTCACAAGTTAGTTGGCCTAAGGGCTACTGTTTGGTAGCTAATCCAAGCAATTTAGGTCCAAATAGATGACTATCCTAACATGCTACTGTACGTATGTACGTTCAAATCACTGGAGTCAAGCTCGTGTTTCAATGACGGCAGTTCCATCTCTATTTCCTTCTATCTTTAGAAGCTGACAATTTTCCATGGAGGCATGGATCTTAATTGAGAAGCAACCTCACATTATCTAAAAATTATTTATTTATCTATTTAATTTTTTTCTAACACATGCACTGACGCAGCCCATCCTCCATAGCCCAAGCCCAAGTACTCATTAGTGATATTGTGGCCCAACCTATACAAGCCCAAGTCTAATCCAAAGAAGCTTGAGAAGGTTGACCAAGTGGTTGGGAGTTGGCAGATGAGAGTAAGTGGTTGGTAGTTGGCAGATGAGAATAAGTGGTTGGTAATTAAGAGGTTGTAGTTGGAAGATAGTAGTTGGGGAGATAGTAGTTGGGAAGATAGTAGTTGGCTATATTTATGATTGTGGGTGTCTTAGTTTCCTATAAATACCTAGTACCATTGTGTAGTAGAGGCATTGAGTTGTGAGATTTGAGTATAAGCTTTAAGCTTTCCTTCTAAGTTCTGTATCTCTTTGCTTGTGGCAAGAGTGGTGAGCTTCTTTTGCTCTGTATCTCTTTGGAATTATTTCCAATAGAGTGGTGAGTGTTTTATCCCTAGATTCTAAGGTGGTGAGTTATCTGTATTCTTAGTTTTCAGAGATAATTGTTATTTCTATCCTTGTATTCTAAGGTGGTGAGTTATCTGTATCCTTAGCTTACAAAGATAATTGTTGTTTGTATCCTCGAATTCTAAGGTGGTGATTATCTGTATCCTTAGTTTTCAAAGATAATTTTATCCATTTATTTTCCTCCTCTCCGTCCGGTATCATGCACCCAAACTCACATATTGGATTGTTGAACCTAAGATTAAGAAGTTTTAGACAACATTAAATCCTAACTGAACCAGACACTTGTCGACACTTAAACTTTGTTTAAAAATTCTTTTGCATGGGATATAACTTTTTAATGTGCTATTAAAGCTTAGGTTTAGGAGTTGGTATTTCAAAATGCAAAGCCCATAGCTCTTGTTGGTTGGGAGGGAACATATAAAAAATGGTATGGTAAATAGTCTTATATTACATTTGAAAATCTTTTTTCTTAGCTTGGAAGACTCGTTTAATTTGATCTTAAATTGACTTTTGGATAAGGACTAGATTTTTTAGCATAAGCCACTTAAGAAATGTAAGAAATGGTTGCTTATAGGCCACCGATGTAGGCAATCTTTAGAGAAAGAAAGCCTTCTTCGGGTAAACATTATATCCACACCCTATAGAGTTTTCATATCCTAACAGCCGAATTTGTAACACCATGTGCCAAATCCTATAATCTATTGTTGTGCATGAATGTCAACGCATCTCACATGGCTGCCTCTGTAAAACATTGCATGCAACAGGGAAACCCTGAAACATGGACCAAAACCGTGAGATTGGCTTGTGGTGGGGATTTTTTGGAAGACATGAACTCCAACTTCTTGGTTTTGTTTTACATATCCTTAACAGACAAAACATTATTCTCTCCAGGAGGCCATCTTGCTTGTTCATTGGCTTAGCATTTTCAAGCCAGGAACTTGGGTTCATGGCAGTTGTTTGGGCATGTGAGGTTCCCACGCAACATTAATTGCAGAAGCTGCATCAAGAAACAACAACCTTCTTTTACTCATCTTTCAATGATGTCAATTATCTAAAATAATGGATCACTGAATTAAGAATTCAAAGAATATCCCAGACTTGCATCTGTAAACCAGAATCATGGATGTGTTGTACATGCATGCATATGTGTTGTTCGATAATGTGGCAAACTTCCCACACATCATTACCGCCTAATCAGCACATGGGTGCCGTATTTGGGTCAGGAAAAACCAGCGATTATCTCTCTTATGCCTTGAATATGTCGCAATGGCAAGGTGATGGTGGGGTAGCTTGGGGATTTGACCTGTTTTGGTAGGTAGTGATGCATGCATTTCATCAGGTGTTTACTTGTTGAAGTCGTAAGTTGATATGAACATTTGGTGGCTGTACTTCCGGCACATGCTTTTCTGTGATTGATCAGCAATCTATCGAACCCACAAATTGGAGATCTGCCACCTGGAAGGTTAAGAAGTTCCCTCTCAAAATCTGCCAGAAGCCATGGAAGTAAGCACGAGCAGATCCATCCTGCTTGAGTGGAATCGGCTTGACTTTCCGGAATAAAAGAAATGAGAACAAAAATAAACCTTAGAGCACTAAAAATTTATTGCATGTATACGTTATGGCCCAAAAAAAGTTGTTTTTCTTTCTGCGGGCGAAAGCTTGGGGCTATACAGAAGCTTGCACATATTGATGTATTCTTTATTCGTAAAAATACTTCTTTTTCTTTTCTTTTTATAAATCAATTTTAGGAGTGTTAAGTCCCCTAGAAAACATAAAAACTTAAAAATAATTTGTAATGGATGAGTTCTTTCACTTAATGTGTTACTGTTTTAAGTTGAATATAAGATATTTTTTATTAAATTTAACGTGGAGGGCATAAGTTCTCCTTTAACATCATCATGTATGTGGGTAACTCTGGAATCTATGTAGAAAGCAACATTGTGCAACACTATATGGGTTGAATTGTTCTGGTAATGGAATATGTTAAATAAATATTGCATACTTGTCTTATGTTTAAGGGATTCATTGAGAATTTAAGTTCAATTGCCACTCCTTTATTTAAAAAAAAAAAAAAGCTTTGTGAGAAGTATTATCCAACACTTTGAGAGAATGATGTGTGTTAAGTCTCACATGAAAAATATAAAAATATAAAAATACTTTATAAAGAGATAAATTTATATACTTAATGCTTCAGAGCTTCAAGTCATGTAAACATTATCCATAAAAATCTAACAAAAACCTAATATGCATTTTAACCAAGTGCATACATAAGCTGCACTTTATGGTTAAGCAGTTTAAATATGAGAAAACAAATGGGTATATACCATAATGGTCTATAAAATACCAGATCACGGCAAAAAGCGGAGGTTGTTTTTTCTTGGGCCACGATTTTTGGGGGTAGAAATGGCGCCGCTTTCTTCTGCGTTTTCTCCTGCCCTTGTCACGTCCCAGTCCACGTCGCTAAAACATCCACCTTCTTTGAACCAACCCAGGTTGTTCTCAAAATTACAGCTAAAACCAACCCAGAACTCATTTTACTATTCCGAATTTCACCTTTTTGTTTTTGTCTTAATCATTTAGCCCTAAAAAAGTTCTCGAAATAAAGAAAAAGAAACCAAGAGAAAATTAATATGGAAGCTAAACGTAAATAGGGATAAAGCTAAAAGCGATGGGAGGAGGTGTTGATATTGTGATTAAAACAAGGAGAGAAGGAAAACAAGAATGGGGAGGCTGACGGTGGTGGTGGTGGTGGCTTGGGGAAGATGTTTTCCTGCCTTTGTCACGCTAATGATCACTAATTCATCTCCTTCTTTCCTAATTTAATGGTACAAAAAGCCTTGAAATTCTTATCCCCCAAGCAACCCTCTACGTGCAGCCGGCCTTTCCTCTCCTCCGATTGTGTCTTGCCTATTTTATCGTGTTTTCATGTGCAATCGATTTTACTAAGACGCATATCTTATTTCTTAAACACAGTCAGTAATGACATCCACTTCGCACACCCAACAATTTTGGCATTGGGGTCTTCCGTAAGATAATCTCATTCGTTTGTTTTCACTATTGGATAAGAAAGACGGTTGAGTTGTATGACATCTTTTGAAGGACCATATGGAGTGTAGAAAAAGGCACATAAAAGAAAACAATGACCCTTTTCCGTTTTGTATCACTTGCTTAAAACTTCGGTGAGACAATGGGTCTTGCACGAATTCAAAGGATGGAGTGAAGCAACACATAGGCGAACGAAAGATGAGATTAAAATAAAGTTCTGAGGACATTTATATGTCCATATTCTACTTATCGGAAGCTCGTGTGTTAAACAATGCATCAATATTCAAAACCACATATGCAAGCGACGTGATTTAAGCATGTAATATAGCGGTAAAGAAAAGATTCAAAAAGTTCGACGTATGCGTTCATACTTCCAAAGTTCGGCGCAGCTTTGGCTATCTTGACATCCTGCCATTGAAGGTAACCGGCATTCAAATCCTATAAATACAACTTCAAAACCGTTGAAATTCCACCTCCAAAACCACAACCTTCAACTCCTGAACTCCCTGTCTCTCGCTTCCTTCTCTCTCCAAAACAAAATGGCAAACCAAAGAATCCCCCTTGTTCTTGCACTCGTCTGTGTCTTCTTTTACTCCGTTGTCTCAGCTGCACCGATCACTTACAATGTGGTCAGTTTGGGAGCCAAAGGAGATGGAAGGACGGACTCAACCCAGGTTTTCCTAGCTGCATGGAAACAAGCTTGTGCCTCGGTAAGTCCGGCCACCATTTACGTGCCGGCCGGTAGATTCTATCTTCGCCAATTGGCTTTCACTGGGCCATGCAACAGCGGTTCGATCTCTATACGAATCAGTGGTACGCTGGTGGCCCCATCAGACTACAGTGTCCTTGGAAATTCCGGCCAGTGGCTCTCGTTCGAGAACGTGAACGGGGTTCATATATCCGGTGGGATTCTTGATGGGAAAGGAACCGGCCTCTGGGCTTGCAAGGCAGCAGGCAAGAGCTGCCCAAGTGGAGCAACGGTATGGTGAACGATAACACTTCCCTTCTTCCATTTCTTTGAGGAATATTTAGTAGCATAGGAATAAGTTACTCATCATTTCGAGTTGAGGTACTAAACGGTGGAAGCCGTTTGGTTTCTAAGAAAGTTGGAGTGAAGGAAGGGAATTAGAAAGGCCATCATTATTTCGGACTTGATTGGTCCATTATGATGGATTTTCCCTTTATTTGTTTACGCTACTTGGGAATATTCCCATGTTCTCGTATACAAATTTGTTATCTGCATCTATAAGCAATCCCTCTAATCCGGTCTTAGCCTCTAATTATGACTCGAAAATATAAGAAAGCTTGCTTTTAAAACTAATGGGAACGTCAATGTTCCACCATTGGATAAAGTAGTTCATACTTAATTACATGAGCCGTCCAAAGCCTAGATCACGTTCCTCTATTATTGTTGTAATATAATAATTGGAGCTTTTCCTGGTGTTTATCAAAGCAGACTTTGCTATTCTCGAACTCCAAGAACATCGTGGTCACTGGATTAGCGTCCCTAAACAGCCAAATGTTCCACATCGTTGTCAATGGTTGCCACAATGTGAAAATACAAGGGGTCAAGGTCACAGCCGCCGGCAACAGCCCGAACACCGATGGCATTCATGTGCAGCTATCATCAAGTGTCACGATCCTCAACTCTAAGATCAGAACCGGTGACGATTGCATCTCAATTGGCCCCGGCGCCACCAACTTGTGGATCGAGAACATTGCATGTGGTCCTGGCCATGGAATTAGGTAAACCATAAAGTTTTTATCGTACGTGATTGTTCGTCAATAATATTATAACGAGTACTATGTTTTACTAAATTGGACATGGTTGTCATTGCCGGTGCAGCATTGGGAGCTTGGGGAAGGACCTGAAAGAGGCTGGCGTGCAGAACGTGACGGTGAAAACAGCTACCTTCACCGGTACTCAGAATGGGCTGAGGATTAAGTCTTGGGCAAGGCCTAGCAGTGGTTTTGTTAAGCAGGTGCTTTTTCAACATGCCATTATGGTCAACGTCCAGAACCCCATTGTAATCGACCAAAATTACTGCCCCAGCAACCAAGGTTGCCCTGGTCAGGTACAATATTGAAAGTGCAATTTGAACTGAGGCCTTGATAATTTCTCTTTAACCTTAAAAAAACGACTTCGCCTTTTGAGTTTGGCGTTGGTTTTGATCAGTTAGCTTTGCTGACAGGTTTCTGGCGTAAAAATTAGTGATGTGACGTACCAAGACATCCATGGATCGTCGGCGACAGAAGTTGCTGTGAAGTTTGATTGTAGTTCTGGTAAGCCATGCACTGGAATAAGGTTGGAGAATGTGAAGCTAACATACAAGAATCAAGCGGCCCAAGCTTCTTGCACCCATGCTGCCGGAACATCTTCCGGCCTAGTCCAACCGATGAGCTGCTTCTAGCTGGGGAAAGACACGAAGTCATTTCATAGAATCAAGAAGGCACAGAAAGGAATCTAAAGTTTAAAATGATTCCTTGTAGTACGAATACTTAAGAATAGCAGCTTAGTAGGTAAATGAAGAAGGCCTCTTGCTTGAGCCTGTGGCAATGTCTGTAGCCCGGCTTTGCAATCAGTATGTAGTCCAAAAGTTCAAACCCTTTATCTGGGCTTTTGTTGACAAATTGGTATAAGAAATAGAATGATTTTTTTTAATGAAATCGTTTGAGATCAATCAATTCTTTGATTGGATTTGTACGTCGAGAGAAGACCAAGCACCCTATCTCAAACGTTGGTTGCTTGGAATCCACAACTTTGGCCACTCCAAACCTATTGGCCTATTGGCTACATGTTATGATCTGTAATAGCAAGTTTAAAGGATAGGTTTGAAGTGGAGTTTTCAGAAAGTCCACACAATTATTATATTTCTTTATTAAAAGAGGTTTAGTAAATAATACACTCAAATATGTTGGGGACAAAAATTCCAAATTAGAGAGAGAATATCTTAGGTAATGCTTAATTGAAGATTTTCCTATCACTCTCTTTCAGCTTGAGTCTTTCAAATATGCTTGATGCTTATACTAAAAATATACAACTCCTAGATAATATTTAAATGTAAAATTTATTCTCTATATTTATGAGTTAACTTTGGGTTGAGATTTAGACAATTCTTATGAAATGTTTTGTCTACTCAATGTTATCTTCCCAATAGTGTCCCTAAGTCACTCGACCTCGATCATTCCACCAGCGGTACTTTCTAGCTGCCTAAATCTTTTCACTATCTCTAGGCCATATCTCTTCCAGACAGCACTCAATGATTTGTCTACTTCAATCATCGTTGTCCTTTAATCTGGAAATAGTCGAAGACAACCGCTTGCAACCTCAAGGAAGTGAAAGATTTCGCGATCATATGCTTTCCTCATTTGTAACTTATGAACAAGATAATAAACACCAGATGGGATTGTTGAAACATTGCAAGGTTCCCTCCTGATTGTTAGCAGCATCATCCATATGGGCCTTGCCTGTAACTAACTGATGAAGAACGATTTTGAAAGTTAAACTTGGGATCGTGTGAGCTTAATTGATGACTAAACTAAAGAAAGTGCAAACAAATTCAAAAAAGAAGCTACAAACAAAGGATTAAAAAATATATTTGTAGGTATTGATTTCTCCCTTAAAGTTTTTTACACTTGGTATCATGTTTTTAAATACAACTGTAAAGAATTAAACAAAATATACACTTTTCATATGGTATTATATCTAGAGGATTCTAAACTTGATTTTTTTCTTAAATGAGCTATAATACTGAGGTATACCCTTCAACTTTTATAATCTTTTATTTTTAAATGAATAAACTCATATATTTATAAATAAAAAAGAATTAAACAAAATGAAAAATCTATTGTTTTTGTAACAAAACGTTTCTAATAGTTAGGTTTAAATGATGGAAGAGGAGCTTTGAGTTTTTTTGCAAACAAATTCTTGTTTTGTGATAAGGAGATGAACAACTTAACTAATGAAACTTTTGTTGTTAGGACTAACATCGACTTAATCAACATCCCCCCATAAGTTGATGGGGTGTAACAAATGTTCAACTTGGATCTAAGAAGTTAGAGGTGAGTAGAGTGAGGCCTTTAGTAAAGATGTTGATGGGTTGACCTATAGAGGGAATGAAGTGAATATAAATTTGTTCACAAGACAATCATTCACATATGAAATGATAATTGGTTTCCACATGTTTAGTCCAAGCATAAAATAATGGATTTGTTGTTAAGTATAAAGTTGATAGGTTGTCACACTAAAGTATAGGTGGATGAGGAGGAAAAACATAAAAATTTAACAAGATATACTTAATCCATATAATTTCAGTTATATTGCCAACCAAACACTTATATTTAGTTTTGGTACTAGAACATGTCATAATGTGTAGTTTTCAAGAGTTTTATGAAATAAAATTATGCCCAAGGCAAATGTAGTAGCCACAAAAAGAGCACTAATTATCTTAATCACTAGCATAACTTCAGTCAAAAGAAGCATGAAGAGTTGTCAATACACCTAAAGTAAATAGAGTACCAAATTGGGGGGTGTTCAAAAGATAGCACAAGACGTGCTTGATAGACCACCATTAAGTTGTGGTAGGAGCATGTAACCATTGACAAGTTGTGGTAACAAAGGAGGAAATTTCTAATGAGGTAAGTGTCATATATCATAAGGTGCCCACAATACTCCGATAAAGGACAAGGTCTAGAAGTGGATCGCATTTTTGGATAGTTAGTGATTCATTGGTGGTACATGGAGTAGAAACAACAACATCATTTCTCATTTTAGAACAAGCCAAGATTCATGAGTGAAATTGGCTTGATGTAGGATGAGACTTTTTGAATGTGTTGGGGTTTAATGCCAAGAAAATAATGAAGATGACCCAAGTCTTTAATGGCAAACTTAGCTTGAAATGTAGGAACTAATCTAAAGAAGGGTGCCAAGAAAGTTTTTGGTAATGATACTATCACCCATATATACAAGCAAGAAAAAATTGTATTGAGTTGTATGAAGAGAAAATAATGAGGAATTTACACCATATATCCATAAACCTAGGGTTAGTAAATATGAACTAAGGTGCTAGTACCAAATAGCCTGCTTAGGTCTGTGAAGAGAACACCAAAGACAACAAACATGTCGAGGTCGTGTCTACTCAACCAATCTTTATGTTGTATCATGTAAATTTCTTTAGATGGATAGCTAGGTTGAGTTGGTCCTTGATTAAAGGAAAGTCCTCAAAAGTTGTTTTAGTTGAATAATTGAAGTGTGAACACAGCTGAACTGAGATTATTTTGTGATAACTCTATTTTTATAGAGTTATTTTAGATATTTTAGGATATAAATAATACAAGTTTTATAAGATAATATTTAAGTTTTGATATATTTATGTAAATTTGTGTTATTTATGCAGCAAACCCCAAAAGAGCAAAAGAAAGAAAGAAAAAAAAAAGCTACAAGAAGGCAACGTGTACAAATCCAAAAGAAGAAAGGAAAAGGACAAAAAAAAAGGACAAGGAAGGAAATAAAAGAAAAGACCAAAAAAGTGAATTCTAAATTGAGTAGGACAAGGACACGTTGCCAAGGAGGAGAAAAAGACAGCATAAAAGGAACGTGAATTAGGAGAAAACGAAAAAAGAGAGGAGGCGCCGCACAGGAGAGAGAAAAAAAAAGAAAAAAAGGGAGAAACCGTGTGTTGCCGCCGGAACCAAGCAAGGAAGAGAAAAAGTGAGAGAAGAAAGAGAAAACCAAGGAAGAAAAAGAGAAATAGAGGCGCGAAAGCTTCCCTCTACTTCTTATCATTCTTGAATTGTAGGAATTCTGTGAGGAATTCTTAAAGAGAAGACAGTGTGGTGACAACTTTCCTGTTTTTCTATTTAAGATGTTTTGCTTAATTTCTACTATTGCTTTGGTTTGTTATTTCATTATGTTCTAAATTTCTTTTGTTAGAGCGAAGATGTAGCCTAACTATGATGATGTGAATTTCATAAGTTTTTATGTTTTGCAAGATATTTTATTTATGTGAGTTATATATTATTTATTCTTAATGCTTTTAAGTGATTGGCCACCACTTGAATGATATGATGTGCATGTTAGAGACTGAAAGGTAATAATATGCAATTGATTCTTATAATATATAACCATGAATTAAATGTGGATAGACATATACCATGTTATTTGTGTGGCTTTTGGTGATAAGATGATCGAAAGATTTATTGTAAACCAGGAATATTCACATATCCTAATGCATTTGGTTTGTTTCAATTCACATATAGAGATATAGTGAATTAATGAACTAAATAGGTTTACTATACCTAGACATAGGATAGTAAATAAATTAGGAAGTTCCGCCATCACATAAGTAATATCATTTTTGTAAGCATAAACTATAAAAATTCATATCTAATAGTTATGGTGAAATCGGAAACTCTAATATGTTTCTCATCTTGATTTTTCTTACTTGGATTCAATTTTAATTAGTCTTGAGTTTTCGTTTTGAAAGTTTTAAATTTTAATTCATCATCAACAATATTTTGATTTGCTAGATAAATTTTAGAATTAATTCATCGTTAGTACTTAATTAGTTTAGTATTCACCAATCTTCGTGGGACGATACTTTTCTTATCATTATATTACTTGTTCGATATGTTCACTTGCATCTAAATTTCACCGAACAAGTTTTTGGCGCCGTTGCCGGGGATTGGTTGTTTTACTACTGATTAATATTAATACCGAATAATTCTAAGTTTAATCTAGTTTTTATTTTGTTAAAAAAAAAAAACAATTTTTTTTTCTTTTGTTTTGTTTTGTTAGATTTTATTTTTCTTTTGCTTTATTATTGTTATTTTTCCTTTAAAAACAAAATTTTAATCATTTGTTTTAGTTGCTACTTTTCAGGAGTGTTGCTGACGTGTATGACCCGTAGCCAGAAAGAACAACTTGTTAATCTTGACCCAGAAATTGAACGCACAGTCAGAAGGCAACGAAAAGAGTTAAGAGAACAAAGAAGTGAAGTTAGAAAAATGGCGGAGAATGATGATGCACGCAAGCTTCTAAAAGAATATGTTGCACCAACAGTTCAGGGTGCCACATCAAGCATTAAAAGGCCTGCAATTCAAGCAAACAATTTTGAAATCAAGCCAGCACTCATTCAGATGCTTCAAAATTCTGTGCAATTTAGTGGGCTACCAAATGATGATCCAAATGCTCACATTGATGCTTTTCTTGAAATCTGTGACATGATTAAATACAATGGAGTCACAGATGATGCTGTTAGATTAAGGCTATTCCCATTTTCTTTAAGAGACAAAGCTAAAAGTTGGCTTTCTTCTCTTCCTGCAGGATCAATTACAACATGGGATGATTTGGCTCAGAAATTTCTTAGTAAGTTCTTTCCTCCAGCAAAGTCTGCCAAAATGCGTAACGATATTACCGTTTTTATGCAGATGGACAATGAATCATTATATGAAGCTTGGGAAAGATTCAAGGAGCTTTTAAGAAGATGTCCACAACATGGACTACCCATATGGTTACAGGTACAAACTTTCTATAATGGGTCTAGTACAAATCTTCGTTTTATGCTTAATGCAGCCGCAGGAGGGGCTTTGAACAATAAGACACTAGAAGAAGCATATGATCTTTTAGAGGAAATGGCGAATAATAGTTATCAATGGCCTACAGAGAGGTCACCAGTGAGGAAAGCTAGTGGAATTCATGAAGTGGATGCTTTCACTGCAATGTATGCACAGATTGAAAAACTCAATAAGAAGATAGATAACCTGAGTGCTCCAGTCATGAGGATTCAGAACATGTTATGTGATCATTGTGGTGGAGGACATGCAAGCATAAAGTGCCAAGTAGGTAACACCTTTGCACAGGGTAGCGAAGATGCTAATTATATTGGAAATTCAAGTAGGCCACAAAATAATCCATACTCCAACACCTACAATCCGGGATAGCGTAACCACCCAAATTTTTCATGGAATAATTCTAATGCAATGAGGCCACCACCAGGATTCAGGCAACCAGAAGAAAAGAAGCCTAACTTAGAGGAAATGGTTGCCAAGATGTTACAGAACAACGAAACAAGATTGCAAAACCAAGAAGCTTCAATTCGCAATTTAGAAGTGCAAATAGGTCAGTTGGCTAATATGATTTCAGGAAGACAACAAGGTTCATTGCCAAGTAGCACAGAGAAGAATCCTATAGAAGATGCAAAGGTAATAACCTTGAGAAATGGCAAACAAGTGGGAAAAGATGACGTTGAGAAGGAAAATGTCAGGGATAAGGAAGATGATGTTAGCACGCAGCCTGAGGAGGCAACCAAGAGGACATTATTCCCTGATAATCCCAAGCCTTATGTGCCTCCAGTTCCATTTCCTCAGAGACTCCAGCAACATAAAATAGATAAGCAGTTTTCTAAATTTCTTGATGTATTTAAAAAATTGCATATTAACATTCCTTTTGCAGATGCATTAGCTCAAATGCCCAGTTATGCAAAATTTCTTAAAGAGATATTGAAAAAGAAAAGGAAGCTGGAAGAGTATGAAACTGTGAAGCTCACTGAAGAATGCTCAGCCATCTTACAAAACAAACTGCCTCCAAAATTAAAAGATCCAGGGAGTTTTACAATTCCTTGTACTATTGGAGATTCTCACTTTAATAAGGCATTATGTGATTTAGGAGCTAGTATTAATCTAATGCCTTTTTCTGTTTTCAGGAAATTAGGATTGGGTGAAGTGAAGCCAACCACAGTGTCCCTACAATTGGCTGATCGATCAATTAAATATCCAAGAGGTACTATAGAAGATGTATTAGTAAAAGTTGACAAATTTATTTTTCCTGCAGATTTTATAGTACTTGACATGGAGGAAGACTTTGAGGTACCACTTATCTTAGGTCGACCTTTTCTAGCAATAGGGAGAGCTCTGATTGATGTACAACAAGGGAAGTTAATATTAAGAGTTCAAAATGATTCTGTCACTTTTAATGTTTTTACTGCTATGAAACATCCCTCTGATGATAATTCCTGCTTTAGGGTTGAGACAATTGATAAGTTTGTGAATAAGATCTTTCAGGAAAAAGCTTTCAAGGATCCACTTGAAGCATGCTTGGTTCACTCAAAGAATGAAGAAATTGAAAGTGAAGAGATACAGGAGTATGCCAATCTCATGGAGGCAAATCCACCATATTTACAGCAAAAGGCACTAAAGTTTGAGGAGTTAGGACAACACATGACAAAACCTAAGCCATCGATTGAAGAGCCTCCAACTTTTGAACTCAAGCCCTTACCTTCTCATTTGAAATATGTTTATTTAGATGAAGTTTCTACTTTGCCAGTAATTATATCTTCTTCTTTGACAAAATCAATGGAAGAGAAATTACTTCAGGTGTTGAGAGAGCATAAAATTGCAAATGGATGGAAAATAGCTGACATCAAGGGAATTAGTCCTTCACTTTGCATGCACAAGATTTTGATGGAAGAGCAGTACAAAGCTACTGTTCAACCTCAGAGGCGATTAAATCCAAAGATGCAAGAAGTGGTGAAGGCTGAGGTAATCAAGTTGCTTGATGCAGGGATCATTTATCCTATCTCTGATAGTCCCTGGGTAAGTCCTGTGCAAGTTGTGCCAAAGAAGGGAGGTATGACTGTTCAAAGAAATGATAATAATGAATTGATTCCAACTAGGACAGTTACTGGATGGCGTGTGTGTATAGATTATAGAAAACTAAATGATGCCACTAGAAAAGATCATTTCCCTTTACCATTTATTGATCAAATGTTAGAAAGACTTGCAGGACATGAATTTTATTGCTTTCTTGATGGGTATTCAGGGTATAATCAAATTCACATTGCACCAGAAGATCAAGAGAAAACCACTTTCACTTGTCCTTATGGTACCTTTGCTTTTAGAAGAATGCCCTTCGGTCTTTGTAATGCACCAGCCACTTTTCAGAGATGCATGATAGCCATTTTTTCTAATATGGTTGAAAAATTCATTGAGATTTTCATGGATGATTTTTCTGTATTTGGTTCATCATTTGACATTTGTTTAGATAATTTAGCAAGGGTCTTACAAAGGTGCGAGGAGACTAACCTTGTTTTGAATTGGGAGAAGTGTCATTTTATGGTGCAGGAAGGAATAGTGCTTGGGCATAAGATATCTAAAAAAGGATTAGAGGTTGATCGAGCTAAAGTGGAGGTCATTGCAAAACTGCCCCCACCAACATCAGTGAAACTTGTTAGAGGCTTTTTGGGGCATGCAGGATTCTATAGGCGGTTCATAAAAGATTTTTCTAAAATTGCTAGACCCCTTTCAAGTTTGTTGGTTAAAGATGTGAAATATAACTTTTCTGATGACTGCTTGCAGGCTTTTAACACTTTAAAGGAAAAGTTAGTATCAGCACCAATCATGGCAGCACCAGAATGGGACTTACCTTTTAAGCTAATGTGTGATGCTAGTGATTTTGCAGTAGGAGCTGTTTTGGGACAACGGAAGAATGGAGTTTTTCAGACCATTTACTATGCCAGTCGAACCTTGTCAGGTGCACAATTGAATTATTCAACAACAGAAAAAGAACTTTTGGCAGTAGTATTTGCTTTTGATAAATTTCGTTCTTATCTAATTGGTTCAAAAGTTATTGTTTATTCTGACCACTCTGCTCTTAAGCATCTACTTGAAAAGAAAGAATCAAAACCTAGGTTAATCAGGTGGATTCTATTGCTACAAGAGTTTGATTTGGAGATCAAGGATAAGAAGGGGACCGAAAATCTAGTTGCAGATCATTTGTCCAGAATTCCCAATCTGAAGGAAGAAGATCAACTGATTATGGAAGAATTTCCTGATGAAAACATTTTTGCACTCCAATCCATCCAAATTCCCTGGTATGCTGATTTTGTCAATTATTTGGTAAGTAATGTTCTTCCTCCTGAAATGTCATATCAACAAAGAAAAAAATTCTTTTCTGACCTCAACCATTATTTTTGGGAAGAGCCTTTCTTGTTTAAAGTATGTGTAGACCAAGTTATAAGGAGATGTGTTCCTGAGGAAGAGATGGCCAGTATCCTACACCATTGTCATGCTAGAGAGGTTGGTGGTCATTTTGGTGCCACCAGAACTGCAGCTAAGGTTTTACAGTCTGGATTTTATTGGCCCACACTTTTTAGAGATGCATATTCATATGTAGTTGCATGTGATCAATGTCAAAGAACTGGGAATATTTCTAGGAAACATGAGATGCCTCTAAACAATGTTGTTGTGTGTGAGTTATTTGATGTTTGGGGTATTGATTTCATGGGACCCTTTCCACCTTCTTATGGAAATATGTATATTTTGGTGGCTGTTGAGTATGTGTCTAAGTGGGTAGAAGCAGTAGCGTTGCCAATAAATGATGCTAAGGTTGTGGTTAAATTCTTAAAGAAAAATATTTTTACCCGTTTTGGCACTCCTAGGGCAATTATAAGTGATAGAGGGACCCATTTTTGCAACAAACAATTTGAAGCACTTTTGGGTAAGTATGGGGTTACCCATAAGATTGCTACCCCTTATCACCCTCAAACTAGTGGTCAAGTTGAGATATCAAATAGGGAAATTAAGAGAATTTTGGAAAAAACTGTGAATGCCTCAAGGAAAGATTGGTCAATGAAACTTGATGATGCACTTTGGGCCTATAGAACAGCATTCAAAACACCAATTGGAATGTCTCCTTTTAGGCTAGTGTTTGGGAAGGCTTGTCATCTACCTGTAGAATTAGAACATAAAGCATATTGGGCTTTGAAATTTTTGAACTTTGATATGCAGTCTGCAGGTGAAACTCGATTGTTGCAGTTGAATGAATTGCAAGAATTGCGAAATGAGGCCTATGAAAATTCCAAAATATACAAGGAGCGGACAAAAAGATGGCATGACAAACACATATTAAGAAGAGAGTTTGTGGTTGGCCAAAAAGTATTACTTTATAACTCTCATCTTAAATTGTTTCCAGGTAAATTGCGGTCTCGATGGTCTGGCCCTTTCATAGTCACTAAGGTATTCCCATATGGAGCAATAGAAGTTGCAAATGACACCCAAGGCACGTTTAAGGTGAATGGTCAGCGTTTGAAGCCCTACTTTGAGGGAGTCAATATGCAGAAGACTACCATTGATCTTCTTCCTCCTTGAGTAGCTACATTGAAGATAGTTTGGTTGAAAACTATAAAGCAAGCGCTTCTTGGGAGGCAACCCAAGCATTTTGTTGGTTCTTTTGCTGAAAGTTTTGTCACCACCATCTCCTCAGAGCTCTCTATGGCTATCACCTACAATCAGGGGAGTTTTCTCATTCCTATTTTACCTTTATTTTTCCTTTGTTTTTGCATTATTTCTTTTGCATTGAGGACAATGCTTCATTCAAGTTTGGGGGTGGGAAAATACATCTTTTCTTGCTAAATCTAATTGAAATTTTTTTTCTCATGTCATAATTGAACCTTTTGTTTTGCATTCTTAGCGATTCTTAGGAAGATATAGATTTTGTTCAAACCTACAATTGTGATGTGAGTTAAGTGTGATTTTGATTATGTTGATCCATTTATTGAACACTAAAAGTCCTTCATTCGTGCTCTAGAGAACATTCATGTGAAGTATGCAATTATCTTAGATCTCCCTTGGATCTTAGAATTTGCTTGATTTCCTCTTGAGGCGAAATCCTAGGCTGCATCTAATTGAGAAAATGATTTAGGCCATTCTTTGGATCGTTTGAGCCTTTCAAGCCAACCCTATTTATTTATCACCAGTCACCCCGCTGAGCCTTGATTCATATCCATTTTTTTTGTTTGACACCCACATATATATACCTTTAAGCCTTTGACAAATTATCTTTTCGTCCCGCACCCTTGAACATATTGATTTTTAGGATATAAGTCTATTTGAGTGAAGAGAAGTTTACTCAACCAATCTTTATGTTGTATCATGTAAATTTCTTTAGATGGATAGCTAGGTTGAGTTGGTCCTTGATTAAAGGAAAGTCCTCAAAAGTTGTTTTAGTTGAATAATTGAAGTGTGAACACAGCTGAACTGAGATTATTTTGCAAGAAATATGTCTTGCCCCGTAAGTCATATGCTCTTTCGGTACATAATTAGGAATGTGTATAGACCAATTCACTAGAGGATAGACTTTCTTCCCAAGTTAGTTGGCATAGGGGCGATTGTTTGGTTATTAATCCAAGCAATTTAGGTCCAAATAGATGACTAACCACTAACGTGCTATAGTACGTATGTGTACGTACGTACATTCAATTCACCACAGTCAAGCTCATGTTTCAATGACGGCGGTTCTCATTCTGTTTCCTTCAATCTTTAGAAACTGGAAAAAGAAAAACCCCCAAGAGCTCTATTAGAAAAATATTAGTCTGGAAGGTACTTAACTTTGCTTAGGAAAAAACAATTGTAAATTTTCCATGTAGGCATCGATCTCCTAATGGAGAAGCGATTAAGAATTATGCGGCAAAAAGTCTAACATTACCTAAATTCTATTTGTAAGGAAGAGAGACATAAGCTCTTAAATCAACTTTTACATAATATTGAACTTTTTAACATATGACTAAAATTAAGAAAATTATACGAGGGAGAGCTTCTATGCATTACAATATCAAACCCTTACAAGGTAATGTATGTTTGAGTGAGATTTGGAGGCTTCCAACCTCTATTTTTACTTACTCTTAGTTTATTTTTAAAAATTGTTGTAGTGCTGGGATATGCCCCTATACTTTTGTACATTATATTTTATTAATGAAACTTACATTAAAATCACAAAAAAAAAAAACTTTTAACATATAGAGCCAATACCCTAGAGCACTAAGCTCACATCCCATGTAAAAAATAGTATGGTAAAAAGTTTTATATTACCTCAATTATGCTCAAAATTATTTTCATAGGAGGGAAGGCTTATTTAATCTTAAATTTGCTTTTCGATGGGATTAGATTTTTTAACGTGAAGTCACTAGAAAAACATACATCAAATAGTTGGTCATAAGCCTATGTTGTAAGAAAGTCATCCTTGCGAAAACATTATGTCCATAAACAATTGAATTTATTGCATTATGTGCTGAATCCTATTATCTATTGTTGTGCATGAATGTCAACGCATCTCACATGGCTGACTAAGTAAAACATTGCATCCAACAGGGAAACCCTGAAACAGGGCCCTAAACCATGAGATCGGCTTCTGCTCGGGATTGTGTGGAAGACATGAAGGCCAATTTGGTTTCGTTTTACAAGTCCTTCCAAGCAAAACATTATTCTTTCCAGGAGGCCATCCTTGCTTGTTCATTGGTTCGGCATTTTTAAGCCAGGAATTTCGATTATTGCAGTTTTTAGGGCATGTGAGTGTCCCTCACAACATTAATTGCAGAAGCTGCACTAAGAAACAAGAACCTCCTTTTACGCATCTTTCAATGTCAATTATCTGAAACAATTGATCACTGAATTAGGAATTTGAAAAATATCACAAACTTGCATCTGCTAACCATAATCATGGATGCGTTGTACGTGCATGCATATATGTTGTTCGATAACGGGGCAAACTTCCCACACCATTACCACCTAATCTGCACATGGGTGCTGTAATTTGGTCACGAAAAACCAGTTGATAAAGCACTTTATCACATGGTTAGTACACTCTTTTTCTGCATTTTCTTAAGAACTGATTGAAGAAAGTGTTCATCATTGAACATGCATCTGTTGCGTGCCACGATCATCCCATTATTCTCCTATATTGACGACCTACATATGAGATTTTTTAAAAAAAAATCTTTCTGACTAAGAGGTTCATTAACTTAATATTATCATGAAGAAAATATTTGACAACCTCCTAAAATGACGATGATAGGCCCCACAATTCCTTATCATCTCTCTTATCACTTGGATATTTCGCAAATGGCAAAGCAATGTAGAGGGTAGCTAGGGTATTTGACCTATGGTTGGTGGTGATGCATGCATTTCATCAGGTGTTTACTTGTTGAAGTCTTAAGTTGATATGAAATTTAATAAGCTTCTGAACATTTGGTGGCTGTACTTTCGGCACATGCCTTTCTGTGATTGATTAGCAATCTATCGCACCCACAAATGGATCTCTGCCACTGGGAAGCTTAAGAAGCTCCCCCTCAAAATCTGCCGGAAGTCATGGAAGTAAGCAATTCCGGAAAAAGAGGAAGAGGTATGTAAAGAAAGTAAGCCAAGTATTTTATTTGCGGAAGCAGATAATATGGGTTCCATTTTCTCACACCGGAGGCGCAGATCCATCCAGCTTGCCTTTTCGGAATAAAAGAAATGAAAACAGAAATCAGATCAAACCTTCAAGCACACAAATTTAATGCTTGTGTACGTAAGGACCCAGAAAAAAGGTTGTGTTTGCTTTCCGCAGGCGAAGACCTGGGGATATACTGAAACTCACGCATATGAGCACAATGAATTATGTTGAAACCTTGAGTACATTTATATTATTACTAAATTGGCTTATTATAGTCTTCATACCTATAATATTTTTTTCCTCTCTTTAAGAAAAATTAAATCTTTTGATATATTTGATCAAAATAGGATAACATACTGAATTATAAACATGAATAATTAGTCATCGGATTGAAATTGTATTACATATTATTAACATACCGACCTATTGTATCCTTATCAGCTAATTTGAAGCGAACAAAATACGCATTTAACACATTGGATCATAAGAAAAGGGAAGTGAAGAATCAATTTTCTTGAGGCGAGGCAAACAACAAGAAAGCTCAATAGCAACTTCGTCGTTGCCCCCAGGGGTGTGGTTCAACTGGCAAAGGCTCGTGTGGGATTCCCTACAAAGTAGGGGTCCTGGGTTCAAAACCAGTTGGCTGCATTCTTGACATGAAATGAGCAAAATGCTTTGGGGTGAGTGTTGGGCCCTCCAGTTTGAGCCACCATGCAAGTGGTGGGGTTCTGGGTCATCAAAAAAAAAAAAACTTCGTCGTTGGGTAGTTTGGATAAGAGAAAACAAATGGAAAGAGGAGGTTGGTTTTTCTTTGGCCACGATTTTTGAGGCATAGAAGTGGTGCCGCTTTCTTCTCCGTTAAATCATGCACTTGTCACGTCCAAATCCACGTTGCTGCAACAGCTTCCTTCTCTTATCCACCCCTGGTTGTTCACAAAATTACAGGTAAAACCATCTTAGAACTGAACGAAAGGAAAATTATTATGGAAGCTGAACGAAAACGGGGATAAAGCTAAAAGAAGATGATGGCATGCAGAGAATAGAAAGGGATGGGAGGAGGTGTTAATCTTGTGCTTAAAGCAAGGGGAGGAGGAAAAACATAGCACCCGGAAACAAGAATGGGGAGGCTGACGGTGGTGGTGTCGGCCTAGGGAAGATGTTTTCCTGGCTTTGTCACGCCAATGGTCAATGGTTGATCTCCTTCTTTCCTATTTTAATGGTTCAAAGCCTTGGAATCCTCATCTGCCTAGCAAACCTCCACGCGCAGCCGTCCTTCTCTCGCCTCCTATAATGTCTTGGCATTGGAGTCTTCCTTAAGACAATCTAATTCCTTTGTTTTCGCTATTGGATAAGAAAGTACGGTATGAGTTGTATGACATCATTTGAAGGACCAAATGGAGTGTAGAAAAAGGCACATAAAATAAAACAATGACCATTTTCCGTTTGTTTCCTTTGCTTTAAACTTGCAAGAAAATGGGTCTTGCGCGAATTTAAAGGATTGAGTGAAGCAACATAGAGAAGAATGTACGATGAGATTAAAATAACGTTTTGAGAACAAGAATATGTCCATATTCTACTCATAGGAAGTTGCTGTATTAAACAATGGTAGCAATATTCGAATCATTTATGTAAGCGACGTGGTTTAAGGGTATAATGTAGTGGTGGGGTGTGAAGAAGAGATACAAAAAGCTCAACGTAAACAATTATACTTTCAAAGTTCGGCGCAGCTTTGCCTATCGTGACATCTTGCTATTAAAGCTAACCAGCATTCAAATCCTATAAATACAGCCCCAAAACCGTTGCAATTCCACCACCAAAACCACAATCTTCAACTCCTAAACTCCCCATCTCTCCCTTCCTTCTGTCTTCTCTCTCTTTCTCCAAATCAAAATGGCAAACCAGAGAAGCCCTTTTGTTCTTGCACTCATCTCTGTTTTCTTTTACTCCGTCGTCTTAGCTGCACCGGTGACTTACAATGTGGTCAGTTTGGGAGCCAGAGGAGATGGAAAGACGGACTCAACCCGGGCCTTCCTTGCTGCATGGACAAAAGCTTGTGCCTTGCTAAGGCCGGCCTCCATTTACGTGCCGGCCGGTAGATTCTATCTTCGCCAGTTGACTTTCACTGGGCCATGTAAGAGCGCGTCGATCTCCATACGTATCGTTGGCACGCTGGTCTCCCCATCAGACTACAGGGTCCTTGGAAGTTCCGGCCAGTGGCTAGCCTTTGAGAACGTGAACGGGGTTCATATATCCGGTGGGATTCTTGATGGGCGAGGCACTGGTCTCTGGGCTTGCAAGGCTGCAGGCAAGAGCTGCCCCAGTGGAGCAACGGTATGGCGAATGTTTACATTTCCCTTCTTACATTTCTTCGTGAAATATTTAGTAGCATAGGAGCAAGTCGCTCATCTTATCTCGAGTTTGAGGGTTTCAAGGGTAGAAGAAGATTGGTTTCTAGGAAAGTTGGAGCGAAAGAAATGGAATTTGAAAGGCCATCATTATTTGGAACTTAATTGATCATTTATGGTGGATTTTCCCTCTCCTCCTGACCTTTTTGACTTCCTTAAATTGTTTATGCTACTTAAGAATAGTCCCATGTTCTCATATACTATATTTGTTTTTTGCATCTATAAGCTATTCCTCTGATCCTATAATAGCGTTTAATTATACCTTGAATTTTTAGATATCAGCAACCATGCTTTTAAAACAAATGGGAATTTCAAAGTTCAGCCACTAGCTTTGATGGAAAATAGCTCAACTTAATTGCATAAGGAATACAAAGCCTAGATCACGTTCCCCTGTTATTGTTATAATATAATAATTGGAGCTTTTGCTGGTCTTTATGCAAGCAGACACTCCTATTTACCAACTCCAAGAACATCGTGGTCGCTGGATTAGTCTCCCTAAACAGCCAAATGTTCCACATCGTCGTCAATGGCTGCCAGAACGTGAAAATGCTAGGGGTCAAGGTCACGGCCGCAGGCAATAGCCCAAACACTGATGGCATTCATGTACAGCTGTCATCAGGTGTCACGATCCTTAACTCTAAGATCAGCACCGGCGACGATTGCATCTCGATTGGCCCCGGCGCCACCAACTTGTGGATTGAGAACATTGTATGTGGACCCGGGCATGGAATTAGGTAAACCATATTGTTCTGATCTTACGTAATCGTTCGTCAATAATATTTTAACTAGTACTGTGTTTTACTAAATTGGACATGGTTGGCATTGCCGGTGCAGCATTGGGAGCTTGGGGAAGGACCTGAAAGAGGCTGGCGTGCAGAACGTGACGGTGAAAACAGCTACCTTCACCGGTACTCAGAATGGGTTGAGGATTAAGTCATGGGCAAGGCCTAGCAGTGGTTTTGTTAAGCAGGTGCTTTTTCAACATGCCATTATGGTCAACGTCCAGAACCCCATTGTAATCGACCAGAATTACTGTCCCGACAACAAAGGTTGCCCTGGTCAGGTACGATACCGAAGTGCAATCTAAACCAAGGCCTCGATAATATCTCTCTAACCTTAAAAAACAGACTTTATATTTTGAGTTTGGCATTGGTTGTGATCGGCCAGCTTTGCTGATAGGTTTCCGGCGTGAAAATTAGCGACGTGACATACCAAGACATCCATGGATCGTCGGCAACAGAAGTTGCTATGAAGTTCGATTGTAGTTCGAGGAACCCATGTAGTGGAATAAGGTTGGAGAATGTGAAGCTGACGTACAAGAATCAAGCGGCCCAGGCTTCTTGTACCCATGCTGCCGGAACATCTTCTGGTCTGGTCCAGCCGACAAGCTGCTTCTAGCAGGGGAGAGACAAAACCATTTCAAAGAATTAAGAAGGCATGGAAAGGAATCTGTAGTTTACTACTTACACTCGGACAAAGATGACTCCCTGTAGTTCGAAGATTTAAGAATTCTAGTGTGGTATGTCATCACAGAATGTCCGTTGCTTGAACCTGTGGCGATGCTTAGCCCATTGGGCATGGATGTAGCCCGGCCTTGCAATCAGTACCTAGTCCAAAAGTTCGAGCCTTTATCTGGGCTTTTGTTGACGAATTGGTATAAGAAATACAATGATTTTTTTTTAATGAAATCGTTTGAGATCAGTGGGTTCTGGGATCACATTTGAACGTTGAGAGAAGACGTGTTAGTCCCGAAGAATCACACTCAGAAACAATAAGAAAAAATGAAAAGAAAAGAAAAAAAAAAAAGAAAAGGAATCTGTTTTTAGTTATAATTTAGTTGAGCAGGCAACTTACTAAGAACTCCAGTACAGTACGAAAGTATGAGATCTGTGGGTGTCGAGAATCCAAAAGTTTGTCCACTCCAAACACAGCTATGGGATGCCTGTTATGATCCAGACAAAATCAGTAATAGCGAGGTTAAAGGTTGAAGCGGAGTTTTTTACAAAGTACACACAATCATTATATTTTTATGTTCGAAAAGATTTAGTACATAGCACATTCAAATGTATTGGGAGCAAAGTTTCATACTAGGGAGAAATTGTCATTAGGTAATGTTTAAATGTAGATTTATTTTCCATACTCATGAACTAATTATTAGCTTTTTTATATATATAGTATTATTGCTTAGGTTGATTTGTTCCCACTCTCTTTTAACTTAAGCTTTTTACATATGCTCGATATGTTTGAGAGCGTCCAAAAAAGGAAAATCTTACACAAAGAAATACAACTTGTAAATAATATTTAAATATAAATTTATTCCCTTTATTCATGAGTTGAGTTTAGTTTTGACTTCAGACAATTCTTACAAAATGGTTTGGCTGTTAAATGTAATCTTTCCAATAGTGTGCTAAAATCACTCCACTCAATTATTCCACCGGCCGTATTTTCAGGCTGCCTGAATGATTTTATTGTCTCTACGCCATGTCTCTTCCCGACATCCGGTAATTTGTACACTTCTGCGTCGTCGTCCTTACATCTGGAAAATGATTGAAGACAGTCACATGCAACCCCAAAAGGCAGTGAAGGTTTCAAGATCATTTCCTTTCCTCATCGGAGACTTATCAATGAGATTATAAACACTAGATGAGATCATTGAAACATGATAATCCCATTGCACCAAGGTATCCTCCAGATTCTCAGCTATAGCAACCAAATGGGTCTTGCCTATAACTACCTCGAGAAGAACTACTTCGGAGCTATGTACATCCTTATTTAGAAGTTACACTTCCCTGGAGAAACTCTCATTTGAATCAATCTCATTAGAGTTCATGAACATCAACTCTCCAAATCTTGAAACATTGGACTGGTAAATCTGATCAAGATGGAGTTCTGTTCGCGAGCTGCACTGATGATGAAGCTAGGCTATGCCACTCGCTACACCACCAACAATTCAAATCCGTTATGGAAATTCCAAGCTCATAGCCCTCTCTTTTATTGCCCCAAGCCGATCAGTAGATTTCCATTCGACACGTATTTGAATACAAGAGTTCCTTCTTTCATTTTTCTGCAGAATCCCAAGAGGAGAACAAAGATATTGAGCATCAATCTACTAAGAATATGAGCTTTGATGTAAATTGGTTCTCGAATCGCCAAAAGTCATGTAACCTTTTGTCTGACAGGTAAGTATCATCAAGAAGCACTGCCTTTAACATTTGGAAAAAGTGGTCAAAACAGCAAAGGGTAAAGGAAAGCGGACAGTGCCTTGCAGTTTCAGGGGAACGTGCAGAGCTTTTTCTTCTTTTGTTTTTCTTTCTCGTTGTTTTATGGTTACGTAGCTACAATTCCAAGAGAAAGACGAAGACGACGAGAACTTCCTTACATTATTGAGTCAATGTCGGCCACTTTCTTCAAAGACGACATGGTGTATGCATGTAGACAGAAGTTATCACTTTACAAAAGATACACAACTCAATAAAGCAACAATAATAGCGTTACGGGCTTATGGAGCTAGTCAGGCTTAAGCTTGCGAGGATATAAACTAGAAATGATATTTAAATAAAATATATCAACACATTAGTTTTCAGGTATGTGTCTTTTAACTCAATAATTAAGACACATAAGAAATAAAGATGTAAATTTTAAGACTTGATGATAGACTTTCGGCTCAAGGTTCTGTTCCTCAAGAAATTGAAGTGGCAGTGAGTAGGGACACCATTGTGGTGCCTCCCATCTTGTCCACTACCATCATGGTCGGGTTTTAACGTGCTTTTCTTTGTTGGGAGTAGACTTTGTTTAAGTTTAGTAAAGCAATGGTAGAAGGCCACGTTAGATGTTGGATTTGTATAAAAGATTATAAGTTCTATTAACTAACAATAGGGTCAAGTTTTCCTCGAGCTAAATCTAATCACCGTTAGTCTGCCATTTTCTTACTTCCCAAGCACGCGGTTCGGTTTAGTATCTCTGTTGTTTTTAATAGTAACGAAAAGCAAAAGCAAGAGGTTTTTTCCCACTGAAAAGTAACCGATTCTTCGGACAACTTTCGCGGCCCGCGGCTTCTAGGAAATTACGCGACACTGAAAAGTAACCGCTTTGATTGAAGGGACGAGAAATCTTATCCTTTTCCCCACTCTCTGTTTCGCCGTCTCTATCTCCTTCTCTGATTCACAAGCGTTTCCATGGCTGCTCCTATCCCTTCATCACCTTCTGAAACTTGTTGGGATTACGACGTCTTCCTGAGTTTCAGAGGTGAAGACACACGTAAGAATTTCACTGATCATCTCTACAGGGCTTTGGATCAAGCTGGAGTTCGTACTTTCCGAGATAACGAGGAACTTCCAAGAGGAAAGATCATCTCAACTGAGCTACCCAAGGCAATCCGTGGATCAAAAATTTGTATTGTGATTTTTTCTAAAGGCTATGCTTCCTCCACTTGGTGTCCTGATGAACTTGCAGATATTATGGAGTGTTGTGGAGAAAACATGTGCCAAAGTTTTCTCCCAATATTTTACCATGTTGACCCTTCTGATGTTCGAAAACATAATGGGACTTTTGAAGAAGCATTTGTTAGGCATGAAGAGCGGTATCAGACTGATACGGCGAAGGTGGAGAGGTGGAGAGAAGCTCTTACTAAAGCTGGGAGCTTTTCTGGTTGGGATCTCTCAAGTGTTGCAGATGGGTAAATTTACAATATGCTTTGTCGTGCTTTTTTCTACTTTTTCTAAATTTTTATCTTTATTTGTTAGACGAAAATGCATGATCAACACAAAAAAGTTTAGCTAAATATGGATTCACATAAAAAAAAAAAAACCGTAATTTTTGTGTTCAGTTGGTTGATGGTATTCTCTTTCATGTCAAGTTACTTTTGAGTTGAATCAATTAATGTTTTCCTGTTTCATGTTCTCCCTACCACGATTGAAAGGTCATGCCACCTAAAACAGATTTTGGTCTTTTTATCTTTTATCTTGTTGTCTTATATTCTATTTTATTATGGTGATTAGGTACGAAGGAAAATTCATTGAGAAGATTCTTGATCAAATTTTGTGTCAAATAAGCCATGTAGACTTGCAAGTTGCTGAATGTCCAATAGGAATAAATTATAAAGTTGAAGAGGTGAAAGCTTTATTAAATCTTGGAACAAATGACTTTCGCATTGTTGGCATCTATGGGGTCGGTGGCATTGGTAAAACTACTATAGCAAAAGCTGTTTATAATCATATAAGTTCTAATTTTGAAGGAAGTAGCTGTCTTTTAAACATTAAAGAAATTTCAGAAAAGGTGGATGGTTTAGTTCAATTACAAAAACAGCTTCTTCATGACATCTTGAAAAAGGACATGAGGATTGATCTTAGTGATTGGGGAAGTGAATTGATCAAGAATATGCTAAATAGAAAAAGAATTCTTCTTGTTCTTGATGATGTGGACGACTCGGACCAATTAGAAAAATTGCTTGGAGGCTTAAGATGGTTTTGCATGGGAAGTAGAGTCATCATTACAACTAGAGATGTACATTTATTGACTGAACTAGAAGTACATGGAAGATACAAGGTCTCACCCTTAGTTGAATCACAATCCCTTCAACTTTTTAGTTGGTATGCCTTTAAGATGACTCATCCAAGACAAGGTTTTGAAGAGCTTTCAATTAGTGCAGTAAAATATGTTGAAGGACTTCCATTAGCTCTTAAGGTTTTGGGATCTTTTCTAAAAGGTAGGGATAATGTTGAATTGGAAAAGTTGCAAAGAAAGCCACATGACAAGATTCAAAAAGTACTTAGAACAAGTTTTGACTCATTGGACAATTATACACAAGACATATTTCTGGATATTGCATGTTTTTTTTGTGGTATGGAGAAATGCTACATAATGAAAATATTAGAAGGTTGTGGTTTGTTTCTTGATATTGGTATGAAAATTCTAGAACAAAGATCTCTTTTGATAATTAGTGGCAATAAATTGTGTATGCATAGTTTGATTCAAGATATGGGGAGAGAGATTGTTCGTGAGCAAGCAAATTATGTTCTAGGAAATTATAGTAGGTTGTGGCTTGATGAAGATGTCTTAGATATCCTAAATAAGCATACGGTAAGAGGCTTTATACATTTACTTCCCTCAAGTATGTATACTAGTTGGAATTATATGAAAACATCATTCATACTTGTAATCTAGTAAGCAATTGTACATAGCAAGCAAATTATATTCTAGAACATTATAGCAAGTTGTGGCTTAATGAAGATGTCTTAGATGTCCTACATAAACATACAGTAAGAGGCTTATACATTTATCTTCTCTTCGAGTATCTATCTTAGTTTGAATTAGATGATAACATTGTTCATAATTGTAATCAAGTAAGCAACCAATACTTCAAAATTTTATAAAGTTCTATTTCAATTCATTGGTGTTCTAGTTTTTTTTTAAAAAAACTTAAGGATGTGGATTACTTATCCAAATGACTTTTTTGCCAGGGGTCACAATATATGAAAGGTCTCAGCCTAAATTCACTTGTATCAGAAGATCTATATTTGGAAACAAAAGCATTTGCAAATATGAAGAAGTTAAGATTGCTTGAAATGTATGCTACACATCTCACAAGAAATTTCAAACATCTATCCAACGAACTCAGATGGCTTTGTTGGCATAAGTGCCTGTTGAAATTTCTACCAAAAGATTTTCATTTAGAGAACCTTGTTGTTCTTGACTTGAAGCAAAGCAAAATTATACAAGTTTGGAAGGGTTATAAAGTATAATAATCTTGCAATACTTTTTATTTCTCTATAAATGGGTAATATATAAAACACAAGGTATTTTCACTTATTTCTTTTCCTTTTGATTTTGTTTCTATAGATACTCAACAAGCTCAAGGTCCTTAATCTCAAAAACTCTGAGGAACTCATCAAGTCACCAAACTTTTCTGGGGTCCCTCATTTAGAGATATTAATACTTCAAGGTTGCACCAGGTTGGTTGAAGTTCATGAGTCCATTGGATGCCTAAAAGCCCTTGTTGAGTTGAATTTGAGAGGATGCAAAAGCCTTACAAATCTTCCAAGTAGCATTGGTAACTTAGAATCTCTTCGAGCTCTTGACATGTCATATTGTGCAAAACTTTTTGAGAAGTTTGAAGAATTGAAGAATATAATGGCTTTGTTAGAGGTCCATGGAAATGAAACCACTACTAAGCCAGGATTATCCTTCTTGGGTCTTTCACAAAACTACAAAATTGAATTATGTGGAGCCAAACAAGAACTCTTAGATTCTCAATTGTTATGTTTGTCATATTGGATATCACCCATAAACTCAATTGGCATATGTTCGCCGTTAGCTTCCTTTTCTAAATTCCGTTACTTGGAGACACTAAATCTTGGGTATTGTGGATTTTATGAAGATAACTTTCCTAGTGATTTGGGAAATTTATCTTCACTCTTGAAATTGGACTTATCTGGAAATAATTTTCGCAAGACACCTCCTGGAATTAGTCGCCTTCCTAAACTATTGATATTGAATCTAGATAATTGTATGGCTCTTCAATTAATTTCGGAAGCCCCTGCAAGTTTATGGTCTATGACTGCAACGAACACTCCGATGTTGAGTAGATTCTCAAATTCACTGATGGAACATTCACCAATTTTTTCTGAATGTGAATCTCACGATCAAGTTAATTTGCTGAGGTTGATATCTTTGCCTCTCATAGCTACTTTTTGCGATTCTATAAAGGTTCTCTCACTCTCTCCCCCTCTCCCCCTGTCTCTCTCTCTGCTTATTTATTTTTATTTTTATTTCTGTTCTTACTGACGTCATTGCTTTTTTCTTTTTTAAAATATAGAAGCTGTCAAGTGATGGCATCCAATTTCCTATCATTTTTCTCCAAAATGCAGAGGTTCCAGATTGGTTCAGCCACCAAGCAATTGGATCTTTAATATCCTTCCGCGTACCTCCACCTCTGAAGGGTCTAATTGACGAGATTCTTGTTTGTGCTTCTTATGGACAGATGCCGTATGCTCCAAATTGTACTTAAAGTGATGGACTCGTTGTGGCAATTTCAATTTACAATAAAACTAAGGGCTGCAGTGTATCTCTTCACACAAAAGTCCCTCTACATTTTGCTTCAACTCCTTGTCATATATACCGCATCCCACTTAGCTTCTCCCCATTGTCTGACCATGCTCTGCGGTATGTTGTGCTTGAACCGTTCTGCTACTCTTTAGATTCACAGCGCATTTATTTCAAAATGGGAGGGTCAAGTCGACTGGAGTTTGAAAGTGGAAATGAAATGGAAGTGTCTATAGAATTCAAAGGAGGCTTTGAAGTGCGCAAATGTGGAATTCAACTACGACCGGGTAAGTTGACTCCAATAAATGGATTTTAAAATGCATTAGTTTGTCAATTTTGATATTATTTCCCATGACAAGGTTAATAAATACAATTATTGACAATATTAGAGATGATAATATTTGTTAAAGTAAAACAGCTACGAATAATAATGTGTCTTAAGGTGATGTTGGTACAGGTCCTTCGCCTCGATGGTTTAGTATCTCTGAAGATGGTGTTGTTACTATTAGAAACAAGTAAGACAGTGAAGTCAAGTAAGTGATATTGCTTTACATAAGGTCTTTGAACATAATACTATTAATAAAGAAGTACTTTGTGAGTCATTTCTTTTAAAATTATGCATCAAGAGTTAATTTAGATTTTTTTTTCCTGAGTTTCCAATTTGCTTACTTTCTATTTTCTCTCTCCCCACTCTTCTCTCTCTCTCTCCCTCTCTCTCTCTCTCTTGGTTTTTTGGAAAAGTCAAAATTTCGACATTATTTTTGTAAACTCACTGGACTACTACGTTTATATTTTGAATCATTTGATTATTTTTTTATTTTTTATTTTTTATTTCATATCGAACTTCAGAGAAAGAATTTCTCTAATCCACCTGAATAGTTGCTTTAACAATTTATCGCAAATAGTCAAGCCAGTTGCTGATATGTTCCTAAGTCCGTAAGTCCATGTTTCACAGTATCTTCTTCCATCTTTAAACGCAAGCTGTGGACTGGGGTTCACATGGATCGTGTTCCGGCTGGCCGGAGGAACTTACATGGTCCCCACTTAATCTGTCATGCTTTTCCCAGAATTATATCATAACTTGAGAAATAAAAAAACTCCCACTATCTATTTTAACTACTAGAGAAGTTGTAAAATGACAAGGGAGGAGGGGTTTACCTCAAACATGTTATGGTCTTGTGGAGCCTGGTGGGCTTGAATTTATGGCCGTTGTTATGTGTCATTTATTTATATGAATTAATTATTAAAGTAAAAGACTAAAACTTAATATTTTTTTTTTCAATATCATCATTAACTTGAAATTTTATAAATCCAAGCTTACCTCCACAAACTAGTAATAGAACAGAACCTGCAGGCTTTTTCCTCTCCATTTTGTCTTGAGAAATAATCATAACTGGTGCATTAATATAAGAACATACTAAACAAAAAATCCATCAAAATCCCGCACCTCATATATGATGGAAAAAATTGTTTCTGTCCTTTTCATATCATTATTGATTTTCTTTGAGCTTACTATTATTTACTTCCCTGTTTTAATTTACTTGTACATAAATTAATTTGCAAGCTAAATCACAAGCAATTTGGAACCACTCAAAAGGAAACAAAAGAATTAACATTAAATCTCTCAAGCTAATTCAACCCCTTCTACGTAGTTTGTTATAGATCTTACAATAATCTATCTCCAAATGAGATATGTACACATTTTCTATATTAGAATGTCCATTGCGATTCAAGGCATTTTGTATCTCAAAACGCACTAAAATAAACTGCTCATTGTTCAATTTTTATCCCTTTCAACTTTTCCTTTTGTCTTGCCCTCATGCAAGCCTCCATTTGTCATCCTATTCTCCATAAGTAATTATTCTATTTTTTTTCTTTATTAAAAAATGGTGGAAAGGACAACTATGAGTCTGTTGGACTTCTTCTGGCTTGAATCAGAACTTGAAACTATGGCAAGTTGTTGCCATTGATAGTCTCCCACCAAACATGATTTCCAGTGATTTTGTAATGCTCATAAATACCATTTAATTCAAGAAGGGATGCCCCACGGAGTTAGGAAACTCTAAAGCCAACGTCTATCCGTAGTCTTTGATGTTATGCGTACAAATGCCGAGGACCAACTATTTGCGTCAATGACTCCAAAGGTAAAGAGATTTATGGTCTTGCTTTACATTACAAATTATTAATCGTTAACTCTGCAACTTTCGGTGGTAAGACCACCTACCACTTTCTTCATTTCTTATACCAAATTACTTATATATATATAACTAGTGCATATTAGGTGGACTTTTGTGAACCCATTGATGAATGGCAATACCCACCAAACTTATTGTTTTGAGTTTAAGTATCTGTTATTTAATTTGGACAAAGTGGTGCAGCCAAGGGAAAGGCAAAGCGGATGGTGCCTTGCACTTTCAGGGGAACGTGCCTAGTCTTTTCTTCTTTTGTTCTCTCTCTTTGTTTTATGTTTAGGTAGCTACAATTCCGAGAAAAGACGAAGCGACGAGAAACATCCTTACATTATTGAGTCAATGTCGGCCACTTTCTTTAAAGAAAGACGTGAATCGCGGGGTAGCAGTCATACAGGAATGGCGGATGCATGTAGACAAAATTTCTCAATTTACAAGAGGTCCGAAACTCAATAAGGAATGGCGGATGCATGTCAGAGGCTAATGGGTCTGGTCAGACTAGTCTTCAATAATTAAGACAAATAATGTAAATTTTAGGACTTTATGACTGACATCTGGCTCAAGGTTCTGTGCCTCAAGAAATTGAAGTGGTATTGAGTGTAGGGACCATTATGGTGCCTTTCATCGTGTCCACAACCATGATGGTCGAGTTTTTAACACGCTTTTCTCTGTTGGATTCTTTTGTGTCTTTCTGGATACAAACTTTCGGCAGATTTGAGTTACGGAAAACGGAACGGCATTTGCGGAAACGGCGCCTCTTGGCAGAGTCAAGGGACGCGTCTCAACAAAATTATGGATAAAAGAATCTGCAGCAATCTCAATACAATAACCGTAATGTAAATATGAATAAATTCATGTAAAGATTCTTCCTCCAACTAATTACAAATATACCTCTAATTACGCGACGCTGAAAAGCAATTGCGGATGATTGAAGAGAAGAGAAACCTTTTTCTCTTCCCCTCCCTCTCTGTTTCAAGGTCCCTAGCTCCGTCTCTGATTCACAAGCCTTTCCATGGCTGCTCCTATGATTTCGTCACCTTCCGAAACTTGTTGGGATCACGACGTCTTCTTGAGTTTCAGAGGTGAAGACACACGTAAGAATTTCACCGATCATCTCTACAGGGCTTTGGTTCAAGCTGGAATTCGTACTTTCCGAGATGACGAGGAGCTTCCAAGAGGAAAGATCATCTCAACTGAACTACCCAAGGCAATTCGTGGATCAAAAATTTGTATTGTGATTTTTTCTAAAGGCTATGCTTCCTCCACTTGGTGTCTTGATGAACTTGCAGATATTATGGAATGTTGCGGAGAAAACATGTGCCAAACTTTTCTCCCAATATTTTACCATGTTGACCCATCTGATGTTTGAAAACAGACCGGGACTTTTGAAGAAGCATTTGTTAGACATGAAGAGCGATATCAAAATGATATGGCGAAGTTGGAGAGGTGGAGAGAAGCACTTACTAAAGCTGGGAGATTTTCTGGTTGGGATCTGTCGAGCGTTGCAAATGGGTAATTTTACACTATGCTTTGTCGTCCTTCCTCATACCTTTTCTGTATCTTTATCTTTATTTGTTGGACGAAAATGCATGATCATCACAAAATGTTTAGCTAAATATGGATTCACATAAAAATAAAAATAAAAAACCGTAATTTTTGTGTTCAGTTGGCTGATGGTATTCTCTTTCATTTTCAGTTACTTTTGAGTTGAATCAGTTAATGTTTTATTGTTTCATGTTCCCCCCACCACGATTGAAAGGTCATGCCACCTAAAACAGATTTTGGTCTTTTTATCTTTTATCTTGTTGTCTTATATTCTATTTTATTATGGTGATTAGGTACGAAGGAAAATTCATTGAGAAGATTCTTGATCAAATTTTGTGTCAAATAAGCCATGTGGACTTTCAAGTTGTTGAACATCCAATAGGAATAAATTATAAAGTTGAAGAGGTGAAAGCTTTATTAAATCTTGGAACAAATGACTTTCGCATTGTTGGCATCTATGGGGTAGGCGGCATTGGTAAAACTACTATAGCAAAAGCTGTTTATAATCATATAAGTTCTAAATTTGAAGGAAGTAGCTGTCTATTAAACATTAAAGAAATTTCAAAAAAGGTGGATGGTTTAGTTCAATTACAAAAACAGCTTCTTCATGAGATCTTGAAAAAGGACATGATGATTGATCTTAGTGATAGGGGATTTGAATTGATCAAGAATATGCTTAAAAGAAAAAGAATTCTTGTTGTTCTTAATGATGTGGATGACTCGGACCAATTAGAAAAATTGCTTGGAGGCTTAAGATGGTTTTGCATGGGAAGTAGAGTAATTATCACAACTAGAGATGAACATTTATTGACTGAACTAGAAGTACATGGAAGATACAAGGTCTCACCCTTAGTTGAATCAGAGTCCCTTGAGCTTTTTAGTTGGCATGCCTTTAAGATGACACATCCAAGACAAGGTTTTGAAGAGCTTTCAATTAGTGCAGTAAAATATGTTGAAGGACTTCCATTAGCTCTTAAGGTTTTGGGATCTTTTTTAAAAGGCAGGAAGTATGTTGAATGGAAAAGTGAATTGGAAAAGTTGAAAAGAAAGCCACATGACAAGATTCAAAAAGTATTTAGAACAAGTTTTGACTCATTAGAGGACAGTTATACACAAGACATATTTTTGGATATTGCATGTTTCTTTGTTGGTATGGAGAAATACTACATAATGAAAATATTAGAAGGTTGTGGTTTGTTTCCTGATATTGGTATGGCAATTCTGGAACAAAGATCTTTCTTGATAATTAGTGGCGATAAATTGTGCATGCATAGTTTGATTCAAGATATGAGGAGAGAGATTGTTCGTGAGCAAGCAAATTATGTTCTAGAAAATTATAGCAGGTTGTGGCTTGATGAAGATGTCTTAGATATCCTAAATAAACATACGGTAAGAGGCTTATACATTTACTTATCTCAAGTATGTATACTAGTTTGAATTATATGATAACATTATTCATACTTGTAATCTAGTAAGCGATTGTATGTAGTAAGTGATTGTACGTAGTAAGCAAATTATGTTGTAGAAAATTATAGCAAGTTGTGGCTTAATGAAGATGTCTTAGATGTCCTAAATAAACATACAGTAAGAGGCTTATACATTTATCTTCTCTTCAAGTATGTATCCTAATTTGAATTAGATGATAACATTATTCATAATTGTAATCAATTAAGCAACTAATACTTCAAAATTTTATAAGGTTCTATTTCAATTCATTGGTGTTCTAGCTTTTTTGAAACTTAAGGATTTGGATTACTTATCCAGTTGACTTTTTTGGTAGGGGTCATAACATGTGAAAGGTCTCAGCCTAAATTCACTTATATCAGAAGATCTATATTTGGAAATAAAAGCATTTGCAAATATGAAGAAGCTAAGATTGCTTGAAATGTATGTTACACATCTCACAGGAAATTTCAAACATCTATCCGGGGAACTTAGAGGGCTTTGTTGGCATAAATGCCCATTGAAAGTTCTACCAAAAGATTTTCATTTAGAGAACCTTGTTGTTCTTGACTTGCAACAAAGCAAAATTATACAAGTTTGGAAGGGTTGTAAAGTACAATAATCTTGCAATACTTTTTATTTCTCTATAAATGGTTAGTATATAAAACACAAGGTATTTTCACTTATTTCCTTTCCTTTTGATTTTGTTTTTCCAGATACTTAATAAGCTCAAGGTCCTTAACCTCAAAAAGTCCGAAGAACTCATCAAGTCACCAAACTTTTCTAGGGTCCCTCATTTAGAGATATTAATACTTGAAGGTTGCACTAGGTTGGTTGAAGTTCATGAGTCCATTGGACACCTAAAAGGCCTTGTTGAGTTGAATTTGAAAGGATGCATAAGCCTTACAAATCTTCCAAGTAGCATTGGTAACTTAGAATCTCTTCAAACTCTTGACATGTCTTACTATGTAAAACTTTTTGAGACGTTAGAAGAATTGAAGAATATAAGGGTTTTGACAGAGGTCCATGGAAATGAAACCACTGCTAAGCAAAGATTATCCTTCTTGACTCTCACAAAACTGCAAAATTGAGTTATGTGGAGCCAAACAAGAACTCTTAGATTCTCAAGTGTTATGTTTGTCATACTGGATATCAACCATAAACTCAATTGGCATATGTTTGCCGCTAGCTTCCTTTTCTAAATTTCGTTACTTGGAGAAATTAAATCTTGGGTATTGTGGATTTTGTGAAGATAACTTTCCTAGTGATCTGGGAAATTTATCCTCACTCATGATATTGAACTTATCTGGAAATAATTTTCGCAAGACACCTCCTGGAATTAGTCACCTTCCGAAACTATTGACATTGATTCTAGATGATTGTATGGCTCTTCAATTAATTTCGGAAGCTCCTGCAAGTTTATGGTCTATGACTGCAACGAACACTCCGATGTTGAGTAGATTCTCAAATTCATTGATGAAACATTCACCAATTTTTTCTGAATGTGAATCTCACGATCAGGTTAATTTGTTGAGGTTGATATCTTTGCCTCTCATAGCTACTTTTTGCGATTCTATAAAGGTTCTCTCACTCTCTCCCCCTCTCCCCCTGTCTCTCTCTCTGCTTATTTATTTTTATTTTTATTTCTGTTCTTACTGACGTCATTGCTTTTTTCTTTTTTAAAATATAGGAGCTGTCAAGTGATGGCATCCAATTTCCTATCATTTTTCTCCAAAATACAGAGGTTCCAGATTGGTTCAGCCACCAGGCAATCGGATCTTTAATATCCTTCCGCGTACCTCCACTTTCGAAGGGTCTAATTGACGAGATTCTTGTTTGTGCTTCTTATGGACAGATGCCGTATGCTCCAAATTGTACTTCAAGTGATGGACTCGTCGTGGCAATTTCAATTTACAATAAAACTAAGGGCTCCGATCTATCTCTTCACACAAAAGTCCCTCTACATTTTGCTTCAACTCCTTGTCATATATACCGCATCCCACTTATCTTCTTGCCATCGTCTGACCATGCTCTGCAGTATGTTGTGCGTGAATGGTTCTACTACTCTTTAGATTCACAGCGCATTTATTTCGACGTGGAAGGGTTAAGTAAACTGGAGTTTGAAAGTGGAGGTGAAATGGGAGTGTCTATAGAATTCAAAGGAGGCTTTGAAGTGCGCAAATGTGGAATTCAGCTACAACCGTCTAAGTTGACTCCAATAAATGGATTTTAAAATGCTTTAGTTTGTCAATTTTGATATTATTTCACATGACAAGGTTAATAAATACAATGTTAGAGATGATAATACTTGTTAAAGTAATACAACTACAAATAATAATGTGTCTTGAGGTGATGTTGGTACAGGTCCTCTGCCTCGATGGTTTAGTATCTCTGAAGATGGTGTTCTTACTTATAAAGATATGTAAGACAATGAAGTCAAGTAAGTGATATTACTTTACATAAGGTCTTTGAACATAATACTATTAATAAAGAAGTACTTGTGAGTTCTTTCTTTTAAAGTTATGCGTCAAGAATTAGTTTAGATTTTTTTTCCTGAGTTTCTAATTTTCTTATTTTCTATTTCTCTCTCTCTCTCTCTTTTTTGGTTTTTTAGAAAAGTCAAAATTTCGACATTATTTTTGTAAACTTACTAGACTACTACGTTTATATTTTGAATCATTTGATTATTTTTTATTTTTTATTTTATATGAAACTTCAGAGAAAGAATTTCTCTCATCCACCTGAATAGTTGCTACTGTAGACCGAGGAGTGGAATGACCATTAACAATTAATCGCAGATAGTCAAGCCAGTAGCTGAGATGTTCCTAAGTCCGTAAGTCCACGTGTCACAGTATCTTCTTCCATCTTTAAACGCGAGCTATGGACTGGGGTACACATGGATCGTGTTCCAGCTGGCAGGAGGAACTTATATGGTCCCCACTTAATCTGTCATGCTTTTCCCAGAATTATATCATAACTTAACAAATAGAAAAGCTCCCACTATCTATTTTGACCACTAGAGAAGTTGAAAAATGACGAGGGAGGAGGGGTTTACCTCGAACATGTTATGGTCTTGTGGAGCCTGGTGGGCTTGAATTTATGGCCATTGTTATGTGTCATTTATTTATATGAATTAATTATTAAATTAAAAGACTTAAACTTAATATTTTTTTTTTCAATATCATCATTAACTTGAATTTTTATAAAGCTAAGCTTACCTCCACAAACTAGCAATAGAACAGAACCTGCAGGCTTTTTCCTCTCCATTTTGTCTTGAAGAATAATCATAACTGGTGCATTAATTGAGAACATACTAAACAAAAAATCCATCAAAATCCCGCACCTCATATAGGATGGAAAAAAAATTGTTTGTCCTTTTTATATATCATTATTGATTTTCTTCTTGGTAAAGCTTCCATAGAATTCTCCGGATAACTTATTGTTGTTTTACTCATTTATGTAAAATCAATCATTCAAAGAATGAAGAATTGCTGATTTAAAAGAATTGAGATTTCAACAGTAAAAGAACAAATCAAGATAAATCACATCTTTCTCTTTAATTTTTTTGACCTAATCCACTAGCAATTCTTTGTCAATTGGGATTTCTCTAATTAACAAAGAACAAAGAACAAAGATTTCATCAAGGAAGTTATCACATTTAAAGAATTATGGGTGCGCTCTTAATATTAAAGCGAATACAAAATAGCAAATAAATAAATTGATACTTAGTCTATTGAAAATTACTCCATCTCTATTATTTAAAACAAACTTAATACTTAATAATGTAACTTACTCAAATAGGCTTAAATCCTTGTTTTTCTTTTATTGAGGGAAATATTAGGTATAATATATCACAAAAAAAATACAAAATTGTTTAGTTACATCATGATAATTTAGGTGCAAACATTACATTTGAAAAATCATAGAACTCTTGCAAAACTTATTAATTAATAGGTCATATCTTTGAATTAATAAAATCTTATATCTCATGTTTTACTTGATTTTTGTAATAATAAACAATCTGTCAAAATGGATTTAAATCCTTTATTGATCCTTCCCTTATTCATGATGAAAGCTGACAAAGAACAAAGAACTAAATGCTGAGAGTCCTTTTTCTCAATTAGAATCACAAGAAAGTAGACTAAGAGAGGAGAATTTGACCTTTTTAGCCCGAGAAGTCCAGTAAAACGGGAAAACTTTTCGTGAAGCACATGCGACTCATCGCCGGAAGAAGATTTAATGACGAAAAAAGAAGGGGAAGTGGAAAAAGTAAAAAAAGAGGTGGATGGATGAGATATTCATATGACCACCGTAAAGGAATTGGTAGCATTTTTTCAATGATTAAGTTCGAAGTTCTAACTCAATTGTTACAACTGATCAATAATAACAAAGAATTGCCTCCGGATTGGAGTAGGAAGATTCCATCAGTGAGAGAAAAATGATCAATAAATCAAAATTGTTGATCACTTCTTCTCGAGTGTTTTGTTATTTATTTATTTTTATTGGAAGAACTGTTTGAGGTGAAACTTCAAAATTATTGACCAAGACTTCGTTGTTCTTCACGACCCAGTGGTTTTAATTATTCCCTCTGAAATTGTTGGTTGCTTCACTGAGTTGCTCAAAATTCATGCTCTTAATTATGCCCTCGGATACAAAATCATTCTCCATTAGTGCCAAACATAAACAACGAAGAAATTAAAATGAATTCTAATAAATTAGAACTATTTCAATATCTAGGACTAATAAGTTAGCACGTTTTATCAGATTTATATTAAAACGTTTATTTTTTAATTAATTTAAAAAATATATTTTTAATAAATATGTGAATTTATTTATTTAAGAATAGAAAATGCCAAAAGCTATGAGATACTTTAATGTTACAAACTCATTTAAAAATAAGATAAATCAAGATTAACACAACAAAATATTTACTTAAGAAGCAAGAAATTTGTCTTCTCTCATAAGTCATACGCTCTTTCGGTACATAATTCAGCATGGTTGACATGGACCAATCCACTACTACTAGACTTTCTTCTCAAGCTAGTTGGAATAGGGGCTATTGTTTGGTTATTAATCCAAGTAGTTTAGGTCCTAATAGATGACAACTTAACGTTCTATAGTAAGTACGTACGTATGTACGTTCAAGTTACCAAAGTCAAGCGCGTGTTTCAATGACAGTGGCTTTAACTCTGTTTCCTTCTATCTTTAGAAACCAGCAAAGGAAACTTCTTAAGAGCTTTATTCGAAAAATATTAGGTCGTAAGGTACTGAACTTTGCTTAGGAAAAACGATTGTCAATTTTCAATGAGGCATGGATCTTTTAATGGAGAAATTATTAAGAATGTGTGGCAATCTTAACATTACAAATATTCTTTTTGAAAATATTTTTTGTAAGAAAGAAAAACATGTATTCTTAAATCAACCCTTACATAAGATTGATCTTTCCAACGTGCTATTAAAGCTCAGGTTTTGAAGCCTGTACTCGAAAGGACTAAGCTCATAGCCCATGTTGGTTGAAAGGGAACATGTAAAAAGATAATGTGGTAAAAAGTTTTATATTAACTAAATTATACTTAAAAATATTTTTATAAGGGAGAACTAAGTTGGCTATAGACCTATGATGTAGGCAATCTTTAACAGAAAGAAAGTTTTCCTTGGGAGAACATTGTATCCATACTGCATAGTGTTTCATGTGCTAAAAAGTGGAACTTCGTTACATGAATGTCAACGCATGTGCTGAATCCTGTAATATGTTGTTCTGCTTGAATGTCAACGCATCTCACATGGCTGCCTATGTAAAACATTGCAAGCAACAGGAAAACCCTGAAACAGGGCCCGAAACCGTGAGATTGGCTTGTGGTGGGGATTTTGTGGAAGACATGAACTTCAACTTCTTGGTTTTGTTTTACATATCCTTACAAAAAAAACATTATTCTTTCCAGGAGACCATCCTTTCTTGTTCATTGGCTCCACATTTTCAAGCCAGGAATTTCGGTCGATGGCAGTTGTTTGAGCATGTGTGTTATGGAATATTAGATTAATTCGATATGTAAATATTACCATAATTGTTATTTTCCTTGTATAGTTTTGTAATAGGTCTATATAAAGACCCCTTGTACACATTGTAAGTATTGCAGTGATTGAATAGAGAGAAATTCCCACATTTTAGTTCTTACTTTGTGATATGGTATCCAGAGCTTTTTAAGATCCCTACGCTTCCGCCATTTTTTTTCTCGGGTGCTCTTTCTCTCATTCTTCTCCTTGACTTTGTCACAATCGGGGTTCATCCATCTTTTACCCCTTACCTCACTGCAACCCTCACTTACCCTTACTATTTACCATTCTACCACCCAACCCTGGCTCGCGCTCTTTTCTCATTTACTTTATTGCCAACCCTAGCCGCCCCTCAATTTCTTTCTTCCCTAAATACCCTCATCTATTCTCATATTTCCATTTTTGTCCTCCAAACCCTAGCCGCCGCTTCATTTTCCTTCTTCCCTATACACCCTCACCTATTCCTCATATTTCCTTTTTTGTCCTCCCAACCCTAGCCGCCACTCAATTTTCTTTCTTCCCTAAACACCCTCACCTATTCCTCATATTTCCCTTTTTGCCCTCCAAACCCTAGCCGCCGCTTCATTTTTTCTTCCCCAATTATCCTCACGTACTCCCACTATTTCCAATTTTACCCTCAACCCTAGCCGCCACATTTTCCTTTCCGACCACCGTTCGCCGCCGTCTCCATGGCTGAAAATACCTCCGCCACCGCTTCTATGGCCGCAAATGTCCAAAATAATCCACATACCCACCCTACCATGCCTTCCGCCGCCATCACCCGTGACCCTTACCACCTTACCGCGGCGGATTTGCAATCGGGTAGCATTGTTCCCCGCCGCCTCGCTGGCGAATCCAACTACCGGCTTTGGGCGGACCAGATTCGGAACGTCTGTCTCGCTCGCAACAAATTAGGCTTCATCACCGGTTGTCTTCCTCGTCCGACCGACCCCGATGCGGCGGCGATTTGGGACCAGGTTCACGCCGCCGTGCGCACCTGGCTCATCCATTCCGTTGAACCCGAGCTCGAGCCCCTCGTCTCCCATCCCAAATACGTGACCGAAATTTGGGAGCTTCTCCAGGAGTCCTTCGACAAATCCAGCAGACCGCAGATTTACGGTCTCCGCCAGGCCATCGGCGATCTCCACCTCACCTCCGGCTGCTCGAACGAAGAACTTACCACGTTCTTCGTTCGCCTCAAGGCTCTCTGGGGCGATTTACAGACCCAACACCCTCCCGTGCGCTGTGAGTGTGGCCTTTGCACCTGCAAGATCAACGAACGGCTCCATTCTCGCGAGCAGGAGGAGCAATCCATGAGATTTCTCATGGGATTGCCGGACGAATTCCAGAACCTGCGCACGCAGGTTCTCTCCCGCGAAGTCTTGCCCTCCCTGGAAGGGACCTACTCGATGGCCAAACAGGAGCTTCACCAGCGGCAGAGCCGTTTTTCTGGTGACCATGCTGCCTTCACCGGCCTTCGCTACGGCTCCGGTGATGCTGCTTCTTCCCCGTGGCATAATACCCATCGCACGGGTTCTGCTGGACCAGGCCAGAATTCTCGTTCTGGCTCCGGCTCGGGCCAGACTCGCAAGCCTGCCCCGCACTCTGCGCATGGGTCCTCTCGCGGCCCGCCAGGCCTCTCAGCCCGCCTGTCCTCTGGGTCGCGGCCCACTTGCACACATTGCAAGCGGGCTGGCCACTTGAAGGAGTCTTGCTTCCTTCTCGTGGGCTACCCATCTGGCTGGCCCAGACAGCAAGGGGGCGCCCCTCTTCGCAAGCCTGTTGGTCCTGCAGCCCATCAGACCTCCACCGAAGCCCATTTCTACCCATCTCCTATGGATCAGGCCCCTCCCCATGGGCCCCTCCTTGAGCCCTCCTCTTTCCATGGGCCCTCTTCCCTGGGCCTACTTGGGCCCGCTTCTCCAAGCCCAGGAACCACTTTTGGTGGGTCTACGAGCCTCAACCTCTCTGCTGACCAACAACAGAAGCTGCTCACCCTCCTCAATCAAATGGGCCCCTCTGAACCAAGTGCCAATTTTACAGGTATTTCTCCACCTTTATCTCATTTTTCCACTAAATGGATTATCGACTCTGGGGCTAGTGACCACGTTACATGTAACTTAAATTTATTAAATTCTTATTTTAAATGTGTTACACCTTTATCCATCCGATTGCCTGATCAATCCCGTAGCCCAGTTACCCATATTGGCCATTTTCACCCTAATACCCATTTAACTTTGAAAAATGTCTTATTTGCCCCCAGTTTTCGCCACAATCTTTTGTCCATTCGCAAGCTAACCCGTGATAACCACTGTGTGGCTATCTTTTTCGCTGAATTTTGTGTCTTTCAGGACCGTACGACTGGGGCGCTGATCGGGCTCGGCAAGGCTGAAGGGGGCCTCTATTTTCTCTGTTCTGCCATTCCTAAAGATTTCTCTAATGTTTTTTCCAGTTATTTGTCTTCCATTCCAACTTTGTCATGTACTCAAAATAACTCTCCTATTTGCAACTCTATTTTAAATAATGATTATTCTCTTTGGCATAAGCGCCTTGGCCATTCTTCCCTTAAGTCTTTTTTTGCTCATGGCAAGACCATATCTTGCCCCCATCAATTTTCTTGCGACATTTGTCCCCTCGCCAAACAAGCTCGTGCACCGTTTCCTGCACGCACATCTGCCACTACCTCGATTTTTGAACTCGTTCACATGGATGTATGGGGCCCTCATCGCCATCCTAATCATGATGGGGCTCGTTATTTCTTGACCATTGTCGATGATTTTTCTCGAGCCACTTGGACCTTTTTACTCAAATTCAAGAGCCACGTTTTCTCCCACATTCAAACTTTCCTCTCCATGGTTCGCACTCAGTTCAATACCCTTGTTAAACGTATTCGCTCTGATAATGGAACTGAATTTTTCTCCTCTGAGTGTTCTTCCTTTCTTCTTTCCCAAGGCATCCTTCATGAGAGTTCTTGCGTTCACACCCCTCAACAAAATGGTGTTGTGGAAAGCAAACATCGCCATCTTTTAGATGTAGCCCGTGCTTTGCTTTTCCAGGCTCATCTTCCACTTCGTTTATGGGGCGAATGCATTTTAACCGCCACTTACCTCATTAACCGTCTCCCTTCTTCTCCTCTTGGTGGGCTTACCCCTTACGAGCGTCTTTTTGGCGTCCCTCCTTTACTTGATCACTTACGTGTCTTTGGTTGTCAATGTTACGCCACCGTTTTAGGTGCCCGTGACAAGTTTAGTCCCCGAGCTATCCCCTGTGTTTTCATGGGTTATCCTTCCTATCAAAAAGGCTATAAACTTTTTGATCCTGCTTCGGGAAAATTTTTTGTCAGCCGTGATGTCATCTTTCGGGAAGACATTTTCCCTTTTGCATCTCTTTCGTCCGTGTCCCCCGACAGTCAGGCCGCCCCCTCAGCTCCCATCATACCACCGTTGGAAGACTACTCACCCTCCTCTTTACCCATTGATGACCCCACTGTACCCGATATAGAACCCCTTAACCCTACACCTCCCTCTATTCCACATCCACCACCCGTTCCTTCACCAACTCCGCCCCCCCTTTCTACCTCCGATCCCTCCTTACCTTATGCTGATGCACCTACCTCTCCACCCCCCGACTCTGCTCCAGTTAAGGCCCCTCGCCATTCTAGTCGAACTACCAAACCTCCCATCTGGACCACTGACTACTTTTGCCCCTCTTTGCCTTCTACTTCTTCTACTTCCCTTTACCCAATTTCCAACTACGTTTCCCTTGACCAATGTACCCCTCACTACCAACATTTTGTTGCTTCCATTTCTGCTATCCCTGAGCCCTACTTCTTTCATGAGGCCATTCGTGACCCCCACTGGGTCACTGCCATGGATACAGAACTTGCTGCCCTTGAGGCCAATCATACTTGGGACGTGGTTCCTTTACCCCCAGGTCGTCGTCCAGTTGGTTGTAAATGGGTTTATAAGGTGAAATATCATGCGGATGGCTCTATTGAACGTTATAAGGCCCGGTTGGTAGCAAAAGGATACAGTCAACGAGAAGGTTTTGATTATCAAGACACTTTTTCTCCCACTGCCAAGCATGTTACTGTTCGCCTTCTTGTCACCATTGCTGCCGTCCATCATTGGCCCCTATTTCAGATGGATGTGCAAAATGCTTTCCTCCATGGTGATCTTTCCGAGGAGGTTTATATGGAGCTTCCTCCCGGATTTCGCACTCAGGGGGAGGGTCTAGTCTGTCGATTGCGAAAATCCCTCTATGGTCTGAAGCAAGCATCCAGGCAGTGGAATGCTAAGTTCACTACATCGCTCCTTGGCTATGGTTTTCGACAGTCTTGGCATGATTATTCTCTCTTCACCAGATCTCAAGGAAGTACCTTTGTTGCTTTACTCATTTATGTTGATGACATCTTGATCACAGGAAATAATTCAAATGCCATCTCTGATATGAAGGCATATTTGAATTCTGCTTTTTCTATGAAGGATCTAGGGAATCTAAGTTCTTTCTTGGAATAGAGATTGCTCGTTCTCCACATGGCATTTCGCTAAGTCAGCGGAAATATATTTTGGAGCTCATCTCTGAAGCAGGGCTTGCTGGCTCCAAACCCTCGATCATTCCTATGGAGCAAAACAAGAAATTCACCAGTATTGAGTATGATACCAGTTCTAAGGAAGAAATTCATGATCCACCACTTGATGATCCTTCGATATATCAGAGATTAGTTGGCCGATTGATCTACTTGACACTCACGAGACCCGACATCACCTTCCCAGTTCAATTACTTAGTCAGTTCATGCACGCTCCGAAGCAATCACACATGGAGGCAGCCTTGAAAGTGATCAGATATCTTAAGAGTTGTCCAGGGTTAGGCCTTTTGTTTCCTTCATCTTCAAAATTTGAATTACGAGCCTTCTGTGATTCAGATTACAACACATGTCCCATGACTCGACGGTCCACCACTGGTTTCTGTATCATGCTTGGGGACTCCTTAATTTCATGGCGATCGAAGAAACAACCTACTGTCTCTCTTTCCTCTGCTGAATCCGAATATTGAGCAATGCAGGTTACAACCTATGAAATTGTATGGATCATGGGATTACTCAAAGATTTTGGTTTTTACCTTAGACAACCAGCACTGTTGTTATGTGATAATGAAGCAGCTGAAAAGATTGCAGCCAACCTGATTTTTCATGAGAGAACTAAACACATAGAAGTTGACTGCCATTATGTACGAGAAAAGCTACAGCAAGGAATCATTGCAACACGTCACATTTCTACCAAAGAACAACCTGCAGATTTATTCACTAAGGCAATTTGTAGCAGGCAGCATTGGCATCTTCTCTCCAAGCTCGGAGTATTTGACCTGTTCAAATCTCCGGCTTGAGGGAGAGTGTTATGGAATATTAGATTAATTCGATATGTAAATATTGCCATAATTGTTATTTTCCTTGTATAGTTTTGTAATAAGTCTATATAAAGACCCCTTGTACACATTGTAAGTATTGCAGTGATTGAATAGAGAGAAATTCCCACATTTTAGTTCTTACTTTATGATAATGTGAGATTCCCACGCAGCATTAATTGCTGAATCTGCATTAAAAACAACAAAACTCATTCCCTGCCTTCTTTTACTCATCTTTCAATGATGTCAACTATCTGAAATAATTGATCACGGAATTAAGAACCTAAAATTATAACTAATCTAATCAATCGTGTCATGGATGCATTATGTAAAGCATGCATATATGTTGTTCGATAATGGGGCAAACTTCCCAGGCTATTATTAACACCTAATCTGCACATGGGATGCAATATTTGGGTTAGGAAAACAAGTGGATAGAGAACTTTATCACATGTTTCGTCTACCTTCTTCTGCATTTTCTTGAGAACTGGTTGAAGAAAGTGTACATCGTTGAACATGCATCTGTTGCGTGCCATGATTATCCCATTATTTACCTATTTGACCTAGATATGATATTTGTTTAAGAAATCTTTCTCATACTAAGAAATTCATTAACTTACTATTATCATGAAGAAAAAAATTTAGCAACCTCCTGAAATGACGACGATAGGCCCACAAACCCTTATCATCTCTCTTATACCTTGAATATTTCGCAAATGGCAAAGTGATGTACCGGGTAGCATGGGGATTTGACCTATTCTGGTAGGTGATGATGCATGCATTTGATCAGCTGTTTACTTCTTCAAGTGATAAGGTGACATGAAATTCAATAAGCTTCTGAACATTTGGTGCCTGTACTTCCGGCACATGCCTTTCTGTGATTGATCGCAATCTGTCGCATCCACAAATGGAGTTCTGCCACCCGGAAGCTTAAGAAATTCCCCTTCAAAATGGGCCAGAAGTCATGGAAGTAAGCAATTAACCCTCAAGCACTACAAATTTAATGCTCGTGTACGTAATTGCGCCCCCCCCCCCTACCCCCTCCGGGGCAAAAAAAAAAAAAGAGGGTTGTCTGTTAATCAGCAGAACTTGTTGTATGTTAATTTAAGAGAAAAAAGTCTGAATTTTCTTGAGGGAAGGCAAACACAAGTAAGCTGCACAGCAACTTTACGGTTGGCAGTTAAGATAAGCGAAAACAAATGGGAAACCATGATGACGTATAAAAAATTAAAGTCACGGCAAATAGAGGGGGTTTGTATTTCTTGGCCACGATTTTTGGGAATAGAAATGGCGCCGTTTTCTTCTCCGTTTTCTCCTGCACTTGTCACGTCCAAGTCCACGTTGCTACAACATCTACCTTTCCCAAACCACCCCTTGTTGTTCACAAAATTACAGCTAAAACCATCCTAGAACTGATCTTATTATTTGGAATTAAAACCCATTTGTTTTTGTTTTAATAATTTGGCCCCAACAAAGTGTTTGGAATAGAAAAAAGAAACCAAGTGAAAATTATTGTGGAAGCTGAACGAAAATGGGGACAAAGCTAAAAGAAGATGACCGGTACGCTGAGAATCGAGAGGAATGGGAGGAGATGTTAATCTTGTGCTTAAAGCAAGGAGGAAAACAAGAATGGGGAAGCTGAAGCTGGTGGTGGCTTGCGGAAGATGTTTTCCTGCCTTTGTCACGCTAATGGTCACTGGTTCATCTCCTTTCCTAATTTAAATGTTACGAAAGCCTTCGAATTCTCATATCCCAAGAAACCCTCAACGTGCAGCCATCCGTTCCTCTCCTCCTATTGTGTCTTACAATGTATAATTGAGGTCAATAAGAGACATATCTTTTTCACTCTTAGATAAGATGCACGGTTGAGTTTTGACATCTTCTGAAGGACCAAATCGAGTGTAGAAAAGGGCACATAAAATAAAACAATCAACCTTTTCCATTTTGTTTCCTTTGCTTCAGACTTGTGAGAAAAAGGGTCTTGCACGAATCCAAAGGATTGAGTGAAGCAACTTAGAGAAGAGTGTAAGATGAGATTTAAATAAAGTTTTGAGAACAATAATGTCCATATTCTACTCACAGGAGGTTGCTGTATTCAACTATGGTGGCAGTATTCAAATCCATATTTGTAAGCGACGTGGTTGAGGGGTATAATTTAGTGCGTGGTGAAGAAGAGATACAAAAAAGTTCAACGCACACATTTGTACTTTCAAAGTTCGGCGCAGCTTTGACTATCGTGACATCTTTGCCACTAAAGTTAACCAAATTCAAATCCTATAAATACAGCCTCAAAACCGCTACAATTCCACCACCAAAACTCTTGAATAATAGGAACACAAGGTATTGCATAAAACTCTGCAAAACGTTGTATTGATAATCGGGTTTGATAGTTACAGAACTGTATCTCTACACAGTGATGAGAATACAAATTGAATGAATAAAATGAAGGAGAAGAAGAAGACATAAAGAAGTAGCTGACAGCAACGTGCATGTGAACAGTAAAGTTCCATAATCACCCTTATACACTATACATGGCACACACACTTTAACAAAAACCACAACCTTCAACTCAGTTCCCGTCTCTCGCTTGCTTCTATTTTCTCTTTCCCTCCAAAACAAAATCTCAAACCAGAGAAGCCCTCTTGTTCTTGCACTCGTCTCTGTCTTCTTTTACTCCTCCCTCGTCTTAGCTGCACCAGTCACTTACAATGTAGTCACTTTGGGAGCCAAAGGAGATGGAAAGACGGACTCAACCCGGGCTTTCCTTGCTGCATGGACAAAAGCCTGTACCTCGCTAAGGCCGGCCTCCATTTACGTGCCTGCCGGTAGATTCTATCTTCGCCAGTTGGTTTTCATTGGGCCGTGCAAGAGCGCGTCGGTCTCCATACGTATCGCTGGCACGCTGCTCGCCCCATCAGACTACAGGGTCCTCGGAAATTCGGGCCACTGGCTAGCCTTCCAGAACGTGAACGGGGTTCATATATCCGGTGGGATTCTTGATGGGCGAGGCACCGGCCTCTGGGCTTGCAAGGCCGCAGGAAAGAGCTGCTTCGGCGGAGCAACAGTATGGTGAATGATTACATTTCCCTTCTTATATTTCTTCGTAAATATTTAGTAGGATAGGAGTGAGTTGCTCATCATTTCGAGTTTGAGGGGTTAAAGGGTAGAAGACGGTTGATTTCAAGGAAAGTTGGACCAAAAAAACAGGATTTGAAAGGCCATGATTATTTGCAACTTGATTGGTCAATTATGGTGGATTTTCCTTCTACTCTTGACCCTTTTTACTTCCTTAAATTGTTTACGCTACTTGGGAATGGTCCCATGTTCTCGTATAAGCTATTCCTCTAATCCTATCATGGCGTCTAACTATACCTCGGATGTTTTGACATCAGCAACCTTGCTTTTAAAACAATGGGAACGTCAGAGTTCAGCCATTAGCTTTAGTGCAAAGTAGTTCATACATAATTGCGTGAGGAATTCATAGTCTAGATTACGATCCGCTAATATTGTTATAATACAATAATTGGAGTTTTTGCTGGTGTTTATGCAAGCAGACACTCCTATTTACCAACTCCAAGAACGTCGCGGTCACTAGATTAGCCTCCTTAAACAGCCAACTGTTCCACATCGTCGTCAATGACTACCAGAGCGTGAAAATACAAGGGGTCAAAGTCAGAGCCGCCGGCAACAGCCCAACACTGATGGCATTCATGTGCAGCTATCATCAGGTGTCACAATCCTCAACTCTAAGATCAGCACCGGCGACGATTGCATCTCGATTGGCCCCGGCACCAGCAACTTGTGGATTGAGAACATTGCATGTGGACCTGGCCACGGAATTAGGTTAAAAATACTGTTCTGATCTTACGTAATTGTTCATCAATAATATTAAACTAGTATGGTGTTTTACTATATTGCACATGGTTGCCGGTGCAGCATTGGGAGCTTGGGGAAGGACCTAAACGAGGCTGGCGTGCAGAACGTGACGGTGAAAACAGTCACCTTCACCGGTACTCAGAATGGGGTAAGGATCAAGTCTTGGGCAAGGCTGAGCAATGGTTTTGTCAAACATGTTCTTTTCCAACATGCCGTGATGGTCAATGTCCAGAACCCCATTGTAATTGATCAGAATTACTGCCCCGACAACAAAGGTTGCCCTAATCAGGTACGATATCAAATTGCAGTCTAAACTAAGGCGTCTATAATTTCTCTTTAACCTTAAAAATGCCTGTTTTTTGAATTCGGCGTTGGTTTTGATCGGTGGGCTCTGCTGACAGGTTTCCGGCGTAGAAGTCAGTGATGTGACGTACCAAGACATCCATGGATCATCGGCAACTGAAGTTGCTATGAAGTTTGATTATTAAGTTTGAAGTTCTAACTCAATTTTAGTATAAGTTATCTAGTAAGATAAGAAGAACAAAGACAAAGCAGTGGTAGGAGGCTACGTTAGAAGATGGATTTGTATAAAATATTATCAGATATATTAACAAACAATATGCCTAGGTGTCTCTAGAATTTCTTTTTCCTTTTTTCCTTTTTGGAAGAACCGTCTAAGGTGAAAATTTCAACACAACTATGGTTGTTTTATTGACTAGACCATGAGAGAGGATGTTTTGCACAACTTTTTCCATCCACAATTTTTAGTACTTAGCTAGTTAGCTCAGTGGTAAGTTAGCAAATGCTTTAATTGTAAGGTCGGGAATTTGACACCTCATGTGCATGAGTTGGGTGCATGTGTTATAATATTAAAAGGAAAAAAAAAACCCGAAGCTTCTAGGAAATTACACAATGTTGAAAAGCAATTGTGGCTATAATCTAATTTGGATTGATAGTATTAGTAAATATAATTTTATTGGGTGGCTATGGTTGTTTTATTGACTGGACCACAAGCTTCTAGGAAATTATGCGATGCTGAAAAGCAATCGTGGATGCAATCTAATTTGGACTAATGATATCCATAAATATAATTTTATTCGACGGCTATGGTTGTTTTATTGACTAAACTATAAGAGAGGATGTTTTGCATAACTTTCACCACCCTTAGCTTTTAGGAAATTACATGATGCTGAAAAGAAATTGCAAATGTAATCTAATTCAGACAAATGGTATCAGTAAACCTAATTTTATCGGATGGTTATGGTTGTTTTATTCGCTAGACCACAAGAGAGGATGTTTTGCACAACTTTCGCCACCCACAGCTTCTAGGAAATTATGCAATGTTAAAAAGTAATTGTAGATGTAATCTAATTTGGATTAATGATATGAGTAAATATAATTTTATTAAATGGCTATGGTTGTTTTATTGACCAGACTAAAAGAGAGGATGTTTTGCACAACTTTCACCACCCATAGCTTTTAGGAAATTACACGATGCTGAAATGGAATTGCAGATTTAATCTAATTTCGACTAATGGTATCAGTAAATCTAATTTTATTTGATGGTTATGGTTATTTTATTGGCTGGACCACAAGAGAGGATGTTTTGCACAACTTTCACCACCTATAGCTTCTAGGAAATTACGCAATGCTAAAAAGTAATTGTAGATGTAATCTAATTTGGATTGATGATATGAGTAAATATAATTTTATTCGATGGCTATGGTTGTTTTGTTGACTAGTCCACAAGAGGGGATGTTTTGCATAACTTTCGCCACCCTATAGCTTCTAGGAAATTATGTGACACTGAAAAGCAATTGTGGATGTAATCTAACTTGGATTGATGATATTAGTAAATATAATTTTATTAGATGGCTATGGTTGTTTTGTTAACTAGTCCATAAGAGGGGATGTTTTGCACAACTTTCGCCACCCCATAGCTTATAGGAAATTACGTGACACTGAAAAGCAATTGTGGATGTAATCTAATTTGGATTGATGATATTAGTAAATATAATTTTATTAGATGGATATGGTTGTTTTATTAACTAGACCACAAAAGAGGATGTTTTGCACAACTTTCACCACCCATAGCTTCTAGGAAATTATGCAATGTTGAAAAGTAATTACAGATGTAATCTAATTTGGATTGATGGTATGAGTAAATATAATTTTATTGGATGACTATGGTTGTTTTATTGACTAGACCACAAGAAAGGATGTTTTGCACAACTTTCTCCACTCATAGCTTTTAGAAAATTACATGATGCTAAAAAGAAATTATGAATGTATTCTAATTTTGACTAATGGTATCAGTAAATATAATTTTGTTGAATGACTATAGTTGTTTTATTGACTAGAACACAAGAGAGGATGTTTTTCACAACTTTTCTCATCCACAACTTCTTGGAAATTATGCATTGTTAAAAAGTAATTGCAGATGTAATGTAATTTGGACTGGTGGTATTAATAAATATAATTTTATTAGATAGCTAGTCTGTTAAGATCATTTTTTTACAATGAAAGAAATGGTATGATAATTTCTTTTGGTTAATTTATATTGTGATTTCTGTCAGTTATTGGTTGTAAATAGAAATCATCTTTTTTTTAATGTACATAGAAAAGGATAATTTGGAAGATTATCCTTATTTAGTATAAAATTTGATGTGATATTGAAAGATAGAATGAATAACTGCAATGAATGATCAAAGTAACTAAAAGAAAGGATTTGGTTGCAAAGCTTTTTAAGATATCTTTTTTAGTTTGCATTTATAGTATATGTGCAAAACAAAATAGAAGACGATTAAAAATAAAACATTTGATATTTCAATTTCATTGGCTAAGGTAAGAAAATTGTATAAATGAGAGTTTTTTATTTCAAAATATAAAATCATCATAAGAAAATGTTATTTTAAGTGAGATTTGGAGGCATTCAACCTACATCTTTTTATAGTTTTCATAATTATTATAATGTTGGAATATGCCCTTATGTTTTTGTATGCTACCTTTTACTAATGCAACTTACATTTCTACCAAAAGCAATTGTGGACGATTGAAGAGACGATAAACCTTTTTCTCTTCCCCTCTCTCTATTCTGCGGTATCTAGCTTTCTCTCTAATTCACAAGCCTTTCCATGGCTACTCCTATCATTTCATCACCTTCTGAAACTTGTTGGGATCACGACATCTTCTTAAGTTTTAGAGGTGAAGACACGCGTAAGAATTTCACTGATCATCTCTACCGGGCTTTGGTTCAAGCTGGAATTCGTACTTTCCGAGATGACGAGGAACTTCCAAGAGGAAAGATCATCTCAACTGAGCTACCCAAGGCAATCCGTGGATCAAAAATTTGTATTGCTATTTTCTCTAAACGCTATGCTTCCTCCACTTGGTGTCTTGATGAACTTGCAGATATTATGGAATGTTGCCGAGAAAATAGGTGCCAAACGTTTCTCCCAATATTTTATCATGTTGACCCATCTGATGTTCGAAAACAGACAAGGACTTTTGAAAAAGCATTTGTTAGGCATGAAGAGCGATACCAAAATGATGTGGCGAAGGTGGAGAGGTGGAGAGGTGGAGAGAAGCTCTTACTAAAGCTGGGAGCTTTTCTGGTTGGGACCTCTCAAGTGTTGCAGATGGGTAATTTTACAACATGCTTTGTTGTACTTTTTTCTACTTTTTCTAAATCTTTATCTTTATTTGTTAGACGAAAATGCATGACAAACACAAAACCTTTTCCTAACTACGGATTGAGATAAAAAAAAAAAAATGTATCGTAACTTTTATGTTTAGTCACTTTTGAGTTGAACTAGTTGATGTTTACCTTTTTCATGTCCTCCGTACCACGATTGAAAGATCATGCCACCTAAAAAAGATTTTTTCTTTTTCTTTTTCTTTTATTATCTTATTATCTTATATTCTATTTTATTATGGCGATTAGATATGAAGGAAAATTTATTGACAAGATTCTTGAACAAGTTTTAGGTGAACTAAACCCTCAAGACTTTGAAGTTGTTGAATATCCAGTTGGAATAAATTCTAGAGTTGAAGAGGTTAAAGCTTCACTAAATCTTGAAATAAGTGACTTTCGCATTGTCGGCATCCATGTGATAGGCGGCATTGGTAAAACTACCATAGCAAAAGCTGTTTATAACTAGATATGTTTTAAATTTGAAAGAAATAGCTGTCTTTTAGACATTAAAGAAATTTCAAAAAAGGTGGATGGTTTAGTTCAATTACAAAAACAACTTCTTTATAGAATCTTGAAAAAGGACATGAAAATTGATCATAGTGATAAAGGAATTAAATTGATCAAGAACATGCTTAACCAAAAAAGAATTCTAGTTGTTCTTGATGATGTGGATGACTCGGATCAACTAGAAAAATTGCTTGGAGGCTTAAGATGGTTTTGCATGGAAGTAGAGTAACTATCACAACTAGAGATGAACATTTATTGACTGAACTAGAAGTACATGGAAGATATAAGGTCTCACCCTTAGTTGAATCAAAGTCCCTTGAGCTTTTTAATTGGCATGCCTTTAAGATAACCCATCCAAGACAAGGTTTTGAAAAGCTTTCAATTAGTGCAGTGAAGTATGTTGAAGGACTTCCATTAGCTCTTAAAGTTTTGGGATCTTTTCTAAAAGGTAGGAAGTACATTGAATGGAAAAGCGAGTTGGAAAAGTTGCAAAGAAAGCCACATAACAAGATTCAAAAAGTACTTAGAATAAGTTTTAACTCATTGGAGGATAGTTATATACAAGATATATTTCTTGATATAGCATTTTTTTTGTTGGTATGGAGAAATGCTATGCAATGAAAATATTATAAGGTTGTGGTTTGTTTCCTGATAGTGGTATGACAATTTTGGAACAAAGGTCTCTCTTGATAGTTAATGACAATAAGTTGGGGATGCATAATTTGATTCAAGATATGGGGAGATAGATTGTTCGTGAAAAAGCAAATTATATTGTAGGAAATTATAGCAGCTTGTGGTTTCATGAAGATGTATTAGATGTCCTAAACAAACATACGGTAAGAGACTTTTACATTTACTTTTTCTCCAAGTATGCATCTTGTTTGAATTAAATGATAACTCTACTTATAATTGTTATTAAATAAATAACTAATACTTTCAAAGCTTTACAATGTTAGGAGATTTATGAAACTTAAGAAGGTGCATCACTTATCCAATTAACTTTTTTGCTAGGCTTCAAAGCACGTGGAAGGGATCATTATAAATTCACTTGTATCAGAAGATGTACATTTGGAGACAAAAGCATTTGCAAACATGAAGGAGTTAAAATTACTCCAAATTAATGCTATACATCTTAAAGGAAATTTCAATTATCTATCAAGTGAGCTAAGATGGCTTTGTTGGCAAAAATGCCCATTGATATTTTGACCATGGAATTTTTGTCTAGAGAAGCTTGTTATTCTTGACCTACAACAAAGTAAAATTGTACAAGTTTGGAAGGGCTAGAAAGTATAATAATTTTTCAATACTTTTTCTTTTCTATAGATATTTAATATATAGTTTATAAGGTATTTTCACTTATTTCTTTTCTTTTGATTTTGTTTCTACAGATGCTCCACAAACTTAAAGTGATTAATCTTAAGGACTCCAAAGATCTCATCAAATCACCAAACTTCTCTGAGGTCCCACATTTAGAGATATTGATTCTTGAAGGTTGCACTAGGTTGGTTAAAGTTCATGAGTCCATTGTATATTTAACAAGCCTTGTTGAGTTGAATTTGGAAGGATGCATAAGCCTTAAAAATCTTCCAAGTAGCATTGGTAACTTGGAGTCTCTTAGAATTTTGGACATGTCTAATTGCTTTAGACTTTTTCAGTCATTAGAACAAGTGGAGAATATGGATTTGATAGAGCTCCATGGAAATGAAATTACTACTGAGCAAAGACTATCCTTTTTTGGTCTTTCAAAGAACCACAAATTTGAGTTATTTAGAGGCAAACAAAAATTTGAAGATTCTCAATCGTCATGTTTGTCATATTGGATATCACCCAATAGTTCAGTCTACATAAGTTTGCCATTAGCTTTTATTTCTAGATGTCGTTACTTGGAGGTGCTAAAGCTTGAGTATTGTGGTTTGTGTGATGATAACTTTCCTATGGATCTAGAAAATTTATCTTCCCTCTTCGTGTGGTCCTTATCTGGAAATGAATTTCGTAATATACCTCCTGGCATTAAGCGCCTTCCTAGACTTGGATTGTTGGTTATGAAAGATTGTATGGCTCTTCAATCAATTTCAGGAGTCCCTACAAGTTTATGGGGTTTGCTTACAAATGAAATGCCAATGTTGAGTAGAGTCTCAAATTTAATGGACACGGAACATTCACCATTTTTTGTTCTTGAATGTGAATCCCCCAGTCAAGTGAATTTGCTAAGGCATATATCTTTGCCTTTCATATATACCGAACCTTCTGATGATTTTATATAGGTTCTCTCTCTCTCTTTATTTATTTATATTTATATTTATACTTTTTCTTAATGACGTCAATTTTTTTTCCTTTTAATATATAGGAGCTATCAAGGAAGGGCATCCAGTTTCCTATCTTTTTTCTCCAAAATACAGAGGTTCCAAATTGGTTCAGCCACCAAGCAATCGGATCTTTAGTGTCCTTCCGCGCACCTCCATTTTCGAAGATTCTAATTGGCGAGATTCTTGTTTGTGCTTGTTATGGACAGCTGCCGTATGCTCCAAATTGTACCTCTAGTGATGGTCTCGTTGTGGCAATTTCAATTTACAATAAAACTACGGGCTCCAATCTATCTCTTCACACAAAAGTCCCTCTACATTTTGCTTCAACTCCTTGTCATATATACCGCATTCCAGTTGGCTACGATTTGATTGATGACATCCTACACTCTTATCGTATGCGTGAATATATGTGCTTTTCTTTAGATTCACAACGCATTTACTTTCATGTTATAGACGACGGAAGGGAAATGAAGTTTGAAACTGGTGATGAAATGGAAGTGTCCATAGGATTCGGTGGAGGCTTTGAAGTGCGCAAATGTGGAATTCATCTAAAACCTTGTAAGTTGACTCGAATAAATAGATTTTAAAATATAATAATTTGTCAATTTTAATATTACTACAAAAGGTAAGGTCAACAAACATAATTATTGAAAATATTAGGGATGAAATAACTTTTAAATTAGTATTGCTACAAATATTAATGTCTTTGAAAGTGTTATTGTTACAGGTTCCTTCTCTCAACGTTTTACCATCTCTGAAGATGATCCTGTTACTTATAAACGGTATGTAAGGCAATGAAGTAAAGTAGGTAATATTGCTTACATAAGCTCTTTAAATGCAATACCATTGCGATAATAATGTCGACAAAAAAGATATTTATGAGTCATTTCTTTTAAAACTATGCATAAGGAACCAATTCAGACATTGTTGTTTCCCACATCCTTCATTTTCTTCTTTTCCTCTTTTTTCTCTCCTCCCTCTTCCTTGTTTTTCTTGGAAAGTTGGAATTTGGATATTGTTTCAGTAAACTTTCTTGGCTGTCACATCTTGATTCGTTTGATTATTTTTTTGCTTGAACGTTTATCCTATGTTAAACTATAAATGAAATATAACTTTAAAAAAACATTTTATATTAATATACAAAATTTCTCTTATTATCATCCTGGTGAGCCATCCACCTGTACATTTACTACTGTAGACCGAGGACTGAATCGGGATTAACAATTTATTTCGTAGCAGTCAAGCCAGTTGCTGACATGTTGCTTTCTCCTCTTTCACAGGCTACCCTTTATGGAATGATCTAGGGAGACACAGAGAGAAAGAGAGAGTTAGAAGGCACGGTGGTGAAAGTCAGAAAGGTCCACTCTCCGAAGAATCAGAAAGTGGATCATTTTCTTGCGTAGACAAATCAATAGGACGAAGATTAATTAAGTTGCTTCCTTCATTGCTGGTGTTCAATCTAGACATGTATCAGCCTGAGGACGTATATTTGAAAATCCAAGCCTCCCAAGCGTGATTGTTCTATTTTACACAATGCCTCGAGTATTGTAATGTCAAACTGTTTCAGTACAGAGAATTTAGACCTTCAATATCTTTTCTTGTACCTGTACTTTCAGGCGGTTCAATATCTTACTTCTTACCTAAAATTGGGAAGATTCCATCTGTGGATTGGAGCAGGAAGCTGACAAAGAACAAACTTGTGAGAGTCCAACTTCTCAATTAAAACCGTGAGAAAGAAGACTAAGCGAGGAGAATTTTAACTCAAGCGACCGATAGAGAACACGTCAAGAGGTGATGGGACTGAAGGAAGGGCGTATGGTTTCCTGGTGAGGAAGTCGAAGCTCGGAGACGGCTTTGATGCATCGTCGTTGGCGTTCATTATTTAGGAATTTCCAAACACATTAGAGCTGCCAGATAATTTACCTTCTCTAGCGGCTCTCTCTCCCCTTGCTCACTGTGAAGGCTTACCAAATGATTTAATATACTTAACATCTACCAAGGTTTAAATTTATACGAAAAGTGGGATAAACAAGAAAACAAGAAAACCTTCAATATCAATGAAGGTTTCACTTTTATATAAAAAATAGTTACAATATTTTTCTTTATAACTATTTATAATGTTTTGTAGTTCAGAGATGGAAGATAATTATTTGAGCTAGCCAAAATAGTTCATCATTATTAATGAGAAAAATGAATTTTATGGTGTGAATATAAGAGTTATTGATCTTATAAGTCCAAACTATCAAGGACAATATACTTAATATTAATGGAGGTTTCACTTATGAATAAATAATAATAATAATAATTTTACTTTATTTTTCAATCCACCAACAACCCTTTTTCCCAGTGGAAATAGACCAAAACTTGTCCACTTAATCACCTTAACCAATTGAAGCATCAAAATAAATACAAGCATAGATTGGTCATTCTAAGTTTCTTTTTACTCACATCAAAAGAAAATTAGACTTCTTTTCTTGATTTCTAATTTATTATGGGTTGGTTGAAAGCCACAAACAAAAGAGTTAGATTATGATAGATCTCTTATCAATAGAGTAAATTAAAGGCATAGTCTTAAAATTTAAACCAATATTATAATAGATGAGTTAGAATAATTTTTGTTTTAACTTTTCAAGATAAGTGGTTGTTTCTACAATTAGTAATTTTAATAATCAATTGGAGACGTGTGTTGAAGGGAGAAGCAAATATCAAAATATATGTAATATGAATTAAAACTGATTTTAAAGTGTTGAGATAGAACATCTTTATTTGACCTCATAGGTACTTCATCATGCCAATTTGAAATGAATTTCATAGTGTAGAATTCAAAACTAAAATTTCTATCATGTTTCTTTTTGTCAACGACAATTTACTTCTCAATATGAATGAAGGTTTCACTCATGAATAAAAAAATTTACAATATTCATTTTATGACTATTTATACTATCGAAAGTCACGTTTGTTAGTGAAAATGGAAGAAATTTCATAATGCGGAGATATGAGTTAATTATTTGACTAAGTCAATTCTTCATCATTACTGATGGAAAAATAAATTTTGTGGTGTGAAGATAAGACTTATTAATCTTATAAGTCAAAACTATCAAAGACAATGCATACCTTAATATTAGTGGAGGTTCCACTTGTGAATAAAAAATCATTATAACTTTGAATTTATCATTATTCAATCCACTACTAGCAACCCTTTTTCCAAGTGAAAATAGACCAAACTTGTCCACTTCAAGGTTGAGCACAGTAATTGTGGTTTTGTCCTCAACAATGATTCTTTTGTTTATAGATCCAAAACTACCCATACCAAGCAAATTAGTGAAGAATAATCCATTAATAGCCTTTAAGAGACATTGATAAGATAATCTTAAAAACAAACCTCATGAAGAACTTGAACTTGGTTTTTTCCTTTCCTTTCCTTTCTTAACCAACAAACGAATAACTAGATAGCGTAGAAATCACTCCCAAAAGCTTGCAAACTATTGAGACTATTAATTTTCTGGTGAAGGTCAATATCACCTTCTTAGACTTACTGAAACTGAAATTGAAATTGAAATTGCATGTAGGCAATTCTAACTTTGGTATTCCCCTACATAGCTTATTGTTTTCTACATTTAAAATTGCACATAAAAAACTACATTTAAAATTGCACTTGAGTTCTTGAAAATGTCATCTACTGGCACCAGACCATCAAAATTGTCGTTCAAAAGATATATAGAGACTACAAACCCACAAAGAAGTCCAGAATTTCTTTAGACAAATTGTTCGAAAAAAGATCTAATTCATAAACTCCTCTCAATGAACCAAACTAGTTGGAATGATCCCTTAGGAGAAGCTCCTATCCATGAAAAGATATTCCAGCATTTCTTAGCTACCGAGACTCTTTGGAATCCCACTAAATAACATGTTTCCTGATACTCTCAATAGGATCAGATTCTTCAAATTTCCAACTTCCATGGGAAGGGACCTGTAAAATAGTTATTGGATAGATCAAGGCCTAGTGATAAGGACGAGAGACTAACAACTTGTGCAGGTATCATACCACTAAGATTGTTAAAGCACAAATCTAGTTCATTCAAAAATTGCCCATTAGCTAGACTTGATGATATTCTTCCGTAAATATTATTTTCCCTTAAATTTAAATTTCTCAACATCATTATATTTTCGACAAAATATAGGATGCTGCCTGATAAATTGTTTTCACATAAGGCACGGCATGTGCAGAAGCGGCGGCTCTCGGCAGAGTCAAGGGGTGCGTCTAAACAAAATTTTGGATAAACAATCTGATGCAATCTCAATACAATACTCATAATGTAAATATGAAAATATCCAAGTCATGGAATTCTAATTGAAGATATTATCCCATAACTGAATAAGTTCATGAAAAGATTTTTTTTTTTCTCTATTATCGGGTTTCTAGCGCATGAATATTGTATGCCCACATAGTATCTCTTAGGATATTATGTATTCACAGAAACCATTTTACTTGTTCTAAGTGATTTTGATGATATGGTATAAGGAGTAAAATCAATTCTACACTCGTCCGTGACCAAATAAGATATTTTAATATTAGTTATCTGGTAAGATAAGAGGAACTAGTCTTTGTTCAAGTTTGTTAAAGCAATTGTAGGAGGCCACGTTAGAAGTTGCATTTGTGTAAAAAATTATTACATATATTAACATACAACATGGTTAGGTTTTCCTCGAGTTAAACCAAATCATCGTTAGTCTGCCATTTTCTTACTTCCCAAGCACATGATTTAACGTCTCTCTGTTTTCAATAGCAATGAAAAGCAAAAGCATAAGGCTTTGCCACGGACTGTGTTTCTAGATTTTTTTTTTCCTCTTTTTGGAAGAACCGTCTAAGGTGAAAATTTCGACACACCTCCGATTGTTTTATTGACTGGACCACATCAGACCGTCTAAGGAGACAAGAAACCTTTTTCTCTTCCTCTCCCCCTCCCTCTCTGTTTCGCGGTCTCTTGCTCCTTCTCTGATTCACAAGCCTTTCCATGGCTGCTCCTATGATTTCATCACCTTCTGAAACTTGTTGGGATCACGACGTCTTCTTGAGTTTTAGAGGTGAAGACACACGTAAAAATTTCACTGATCATCTCTACAGGGCTTTGGTTCAAGCTGGAGTTCGTACTTTCCGAGATAACGAGGAACTTCCAAGAGGAAAGATCATCTCAACTGAGCTACCCAAGGCAATTCGTCGTTCAAAAAATTTTATTGTAATTTTCTCTAAAGGCTATGCTTCCTCCACTTGGTGTCTTGATGAACTTGCAGAGATTATGGAATGTTGCCGAGAAAACATGTGCCAATTTTTTCTCCCAGTATTTTATCATGTTCACCCATCCGATGTTCGAAAACAGACTGGGACTTTCGAAGAAGCATTTGGTAGGCATGAAGAGCGGTATCAGACTGATACGGCGAAGGTGGAGAGGTGGAGAGAAGCTCTTAATAAAGCTGGGAGCTTTTCTGGTTGGGATATCTCAAGTGTTGAAGATGGGTAAATTTACAATATGCTTTGTTGTCCTTTTTTCTACTTTTTCTAAATCTTTATCTTTATCTTTATTTGTTACACCGAAATGCATGACAAACAAAAAACCTTTACCTAAATATGGATTGAGATAAAAAAAAAATCGCAATCTTTATGTTTAGTCTCTTTTGAGTTGAATTAGTTGATGGTTTCCTATTTCATGTCCCCTGTACCACGATTGAAAGATCATGCCTCCTAAAAGCGATTTTAGTCTTTTTCTTTCATTATCTTGTTGTCTTATATTCAATTTTATTATGGTGAATAGGTATGAAGGAAAACTTATTGACCAGATTCTTGATCAAGTTTTGCATGAATTAAACCCTCTAGACTTTGAAGTTGCCAAACATCCAATAGGAATAAATTGTAAAGTTGAAAAGGTGAAAGCTTTACTAAATCTTAAAACAAGGGACTTTCGCATTGTTGGCATTTATGGGGTAGGAGGCATCGGTAAAACAACCATAGCAAAGGCAGTTTATAACCAGATGCATTTTAAATTTGAAGGAAGTAGTTGTCTTTTAAACATTAAAGAAATTTCAAAAAAGGTGGATGGTTTAGTTCAATTACAAAAACAACTTCTTCATGAGATCTTGAAAAAGGACATGAGGATTGATCTTAGTGATAAGGGATTTGAATTGATCAAGAATATGCTTAAGAAAAAAAGAATTCTAGTTATTCTTGATGATGTGGATGACTTGGACCAACTATACAAATTACTTGGAGACTTAGGATGGTTTTGTAAAGGAAGTAGAGTCATTATCACAACTAGAGATGAACATCTACTAACTCAACTAAATGTACATGGAAGATACAAGGTCTCACTCTTAGATGAAACACAATCCCTATGGCTTTTTTGTTGGTATGCCTTTGAGATGACCCATCCAAAACAAGGTTTTGAAGAGCTTTCAATTAGTGCAGTAAAGTATGTTGAAGGACTTCCATTAGCTCTTAAAGTTTTGGGATCTTTTCTAAAAGATAGGAAGTATGTTGAATGGAAAAGTGAATTGGAAAAGTTACAAAGAAGGCCACATAACAAGATTCATAAAATACTTAGAATAAGTTTTGACTCTCTGGAGGATAGTTATATACAAGACATATTTCTTGATATAGCATGTTTCTTTGTTGGTATGGAGAAATGCTATGCAATGAAGATATTAGAAGGTTGTGGTTTGTTTCCTAATAGTGGTATGAGAATTTTGGAACAAAGATCTCTCTTGATAGTTAATGACAATAAGTTGGGGATGCATAATTTGATTCAAGATATGGGGAGAGAGATTGTTCGTGAAAAAGCAAATTACGTTGTTGGAAATTATAGTAGGTTGTGGTTTCATGAAGATGTATTAGATGTCCTAAACAAATATACGGTAAGAGACTTCTACATTTACTTTTTCTCCAAGTATGTATCTTGATTTAAATTAAATGATAACTCTACGCATAATCGTAATTAAATAAATAACTAATACTTTCAAAACTTTACAATGTTATGAGATTTATGAAACTTGAAAGGGTGCATCACTTATCCAATTGACTTTTTTGCTAGGCTTCACAACATGTGAAAGGGGTTAGTATAAATTCACTTGTATCAAAAGATGTACATTTGGAGACAAAAGCATTTGCAAATATGAAGGAGCTAAGATTACTCCGAATCAATGCTATACATCTCAAAGGAGATTTCAATTATCTATCGAAGGAGCTCAGATGGCTTTGTTGGCAGAAGTGCCCATTGAAATTTCTACCAAAATATTTTCCTTTAGAGAAGCTTGTTATTCTTGACTTGAAACAAAGCAGACTCATACAAGTTTGGAAGGGTTATAAAGTATAATAATCTTCCTATACTTTCTTTCTTTTGTAGAGATTTAATGTATAATTTATAATGTATTTTCACTTATTTCTTCTTCTTTTTTATTTTATTTTGTTTCTACAGATACTCAATGAACTTAGAGTGCTTAATCTCCAGGATTCCAAAGATCTCATCAAATCACCAGATTTTTCTGGGGTCCAACATTTGGAGATATTGATTCTTAAAGGTTGCACTAGGTTAGTTGAAGTTCATGAGTCCGTTGGATATTTAACAAGCCTTGTTGAGTTGAATTTGGAAGGATGCATAAGCCTTAAAAATCTTCCAAGTAGCATTGGTAACTTGGAGTCTCTTAGAATTTTGGACATGTCTAATTGCTTTAGACTTTTTCAGTCGTTAGAACAAGTGGGGAATATGGATTTGATAGAGATCCATGGAAATGAAATTACTACTGAGCAAAGACTATCCTTTTTTGGTCTTTCAAAGAACCACAAATTTGAGTTATTTAGAGGCAAACAAAAATTCTCAAATTCTCAATTGTCATGTTTGTCATATTGGATATCACCCAAAAGCTCAATTCGCATAACTTTACCATTAACTTCCATTTCTAGATTCCGTTACTTGGAGGTGCTACGTCTTGAGCATTGTGGTTTGTGTGATGATAACTTTCCTATGGATCTAGAAAATTTATCATCCCTCTTGTTGTTGTCGTTATCTGGAAATGAATTTTGCAATTTACCTCCTAGCATTAAACACCTTCCTAGACTAGTGGTGTTGGGTCTGGAAGATTGTATGGCTCTTCAATCAATTTCAGAAGTCCCCACAAGTTTGTGGCTTTTGTCTACAAAGGATACGATGATATTAAGCAGAGTCTCAAATTTAATGGACATGGAACATTCACCATTTTTCGTTTTTGAATGTGAATCTGACAATCAAGTGAATTTGCTGAGGCATTTATCTTTACCTCTCATATATACTGAAGTTTCTAATGATCCTATCCAGGTTCTCTCTCCCTCTTTATTTATTTATGTTTATGTTTATTTTTTCTCAATGACGTCAAGTTTTTTTTTTTTTTTCCTTTTAATATAGGAGCTATCAATGAAGAAAATCCAGTTTCCTATCATTTTTCACCAAAATACAGAGGTTCCAAATTGGTTCAGCCACCAGGCAGTCGGATCTTTAGTATCCTTCTGCGTACCTCCATTTTCGAAGGTTCTAACTGGGGAGATTCTTGTTTGTGCTTGTTATGGACAGACGCCGTATGCTCCAACTTGTACTTCAAGTGATGGTCCCGTTGTGGCAATTTCGATTTACAATAAAACTAAGGGCTCCAATCTATCTCTTCATACAAAAGTCCCTTTACATTTTGCTGCAGCTCCTTGTCATATATACCGCATTCCAGTTGGCTATGATTTGATTGATGACATCCTACGCTCTTATTGTGCAAGTGGATGTAGGTGCTTTTCTTTAGATTCACAACGCATTTACTATCATCTTATAGACGACGGAAGGGAAATGTTGTTTGAAACTGGAGATGAAATGGAAGTGTCTGTAGAATTCGGTGGAGGCTTTGAAGTTCGCAAATGTGGAATTCATCTACAACCTCGTAAGTTGACTCCAATAAATAGATTTTAAAATATATTAATTTTTCTATTCTGATATTACTACAAATTGTTAGGTCAACAAACACAATTATTGACGATATCAGTGGTGATAACATCTTTTGAAGTAATATTGCTACAAATAATAATGTCTTTGAGGTGATATTGTTACAGGTTTATTTTCTCCGTTGGTTACTATCTCTGAAGACGATGTTGCTACTGTCAAATGGTATGTAAGGCAGTAAAGTTAAGTAGATAATATTGCTTTACATAAGGTTTTTAAGTGTAATGCTAGTGTGACAATAATGTTGACAAAAAAGTATTTATGAGTCATTTCTTTTAAAATTATGCATAAGAAACCAATTTAGATATTATTCTTTCCCACATCTTTCATTTTCTTCTGTTTTTTTCTTTTTCCTCTCTTCATTCTTCCTTGTTTTTCTTGGAAAGTTGGAATTTGGACATTATTACTGTAAACTTTCCTGGCAGTCACATCCTGAATCGCTTGATTATTTTTCCTCTTTCACAGGCCACTCCCTCTGGAGGGAGAGAGGCAGAGGGAGAAAGAGAGAGAGAGGCAGAGAGAGCTTCAGAGTAAGAATGAGAGGTGAGAGATAAAAAAATGGGGAGGGGAAGCAGGTAAGGCGGATCAAATGGAGGGACGTGACAGACGTGGTGGTAGATGTCGTGGCTGAGGATGAGGCCGGACCTTCCAACTCATCTGTCAATATGTATACATATTATCGCAAGCCTTCAATGCACCCTTTTCTTTTTTCTTCCCCTACCTTTTTCTTTTTGCAATATTCTTTTTAATTCTTGGTTCCCAAAACTATTACGGCTGTTCTCATCGTTCTGGTCAAAGTCAGATAGGCCCGCTCTCCGAAGAATCGAAAATTGGATCATTTTCAACAAATCAATAGGACGAATACCAAGATTAATTAAGTTGCTTTCCTTCATTGTCGGTGTTCAATCTAGACATGCATCAGCTTGAAGACGTATATTTGAAAATCGAATCCTTCCAAGCGTAATTGTTCTATTTTGCGCAATTCCTCTCGAGTATTGTAATGTCAAATTGTTTCCATACAGAGAATTTAGATCTTCAATATCTTTTCTTGTACCTGTACTTTCAGGGGGGGTTCAATATCTTACTTCTTACCTAAAATTGGGAAGATTCCATATGTGGATTGGAGTAGGAAGCTGACAAAGAACAAACTGCTGAGAGTCCAACTTCTCAATTAAAACCATGAGAAAGAAGACTAAGAGAGGAGAATTTAACTCAAGTGACTGACAGAGATGATGTCAAGAGGGGGATGGGACTGAAGGAGGGGCGTACGGTTTCCTGGTGAGGAAGTCGAAGCTCGGAGACGGCTTTGGTGCATCGTGGTCGGCGTTCATTATTTAGGAATTTCCATACACATTAGAGCTGCCAGATAATTTACATTCTCAGGGGCTCTCTCTCCACTTGCTTACTTCAAAGGCTTACTAAATGACTTAATATACTTAACATCACCGAGGTTTAAATTTTTAAGAAAAGTGGGATAACCTTAATTCATAAGGTTGCCGGTTTACCTTTAACTCTAATTTTGAGTCTATACCTAACAACACCAAGTCTTATGAACTCCTCGTTTCAATCAGAATCCTCATCATCTTTGACAATAAGGTGTTTACACAATGCTAATAATGTATTAAAATTTTGAGAAAATTTTCCATCAAGTACAATCTTTTCAAACAAATTTAACATGAAATTACAAATCCTCCATCAAGAATGTATTAAAATTAATGGTAGGCACAAAAATTGGATTTGTATACAATATAAATAATAACACTCAAAATATTTATCAATTATATCTAATAAAAGAAGTGTTTGAATTTTCTAACGATTTAATAAAATGGTTTCAAACAAAAAAAAAAGAAGAGGGAATCAACAATGTTTTGACTATTTTACGAAAAGTATTATTCGTTTTTGTGATATGTGGTGGAAACTGAGGTTTTCTTATTTTATTCTATCTAAAATCAAAGTACATGAATGACGCATTAAATTCAATGAAAAATGTTGATTTATTTGCACTAGTTATGTGGTGTACCTTATAATAAACTTTGTGGTAAAAGAACTATAGGCAACACCAAACATTTTTTAAAAATAAGATCAATAATATAATATATAATTCAGGTTAATTTTCGTTACTCTCTTTTAGGGCAAGTTTTTTTTTATTTTTTTATTTTTTTTTTGGTTATAGGAAATGGGGGTGAGAAGATATGAACCGAGGACCTTAAAATTAGAAATCAATAGCTCTACCACTAAGCTATTGACCTTGATTCCTTAAAAATCAAAGTCATAATTCTACAATTAAGAATTGTAAGAATTAAATTGATATGAGTATGTAAAGGCAAATTCAATATCAAAACATTGATCATATGTATAAAGACCAAATTTCATAGTGTAGAGATAGAAGATAATTATTTGACCAAGTCAATTCTTCATGATTACGAAGGAAAAAATGAATTTTATGACATGAAGATGGGACTTATTGATCTTATAAGTCTGAACTATCAAAGACAATAGGCTTCTCAATATTAATGGAGGCTTTACTTGTGAATAAAAAGTAATTACAGGTTCCATTTTATCATTATTCAATCCTCCAACAACCCTTTTTCTTAGTGGAAATAGACAAAAACTTGTCCACTTAATCCTCTTAACCAATTAAAGCATCCAAACTACATGTTTTTTGGATTCTAAGCACTTAAAACAAGCAAATAAATACAAACATAGATTGGTCATTTTAAGTTTCTTTTACTCACGTTAAAAGAAAATTAAACTTCTTTTCTTAAATTTTGATTTATTATAGGTGTGGTTGATAGCCATTAACATAATGAGTTACATAGGAAATCTATTATGAATAGAGTCAATTAAAGGCATAGTCTTAAAATTTAAACTAATATTATAATAGATGAGTTACAACCATTCTTATTTAACTCTTTCTATGTAAGTTGCGTTTCTACAATTAGTGTTTGTAAGAATCAACTAGTTAGGAGTGTTGAAGGGAGAAGCCGATATCAAAACATATATCATATATATTGAAACCGGATTTAAAGTGTGGAGATAAAACATCTTTACTTGTCCTAATAGATAGCTCCTCATACTAATTTGAAATGAATTTCATAGTGCAGAATTTCAAACTAAGATTTTTATCCTGTTTCTTTCTTCCGACGACAATCTACTTCTCAATATCAATGATGGTTTCACTTCTATATAAAAATAATTATAATATTTACTTTATAACTATTTCTACTATCCAAAGTCATGTTTCATAGCACAAAGATAGAAGATAATTATTTGACCCGGCCAATATTTTATTACTACTAATGAGAAAATGAATTTTATGGCATGAAGATAAGACCTATTAATCTTAGAAGTCCAAACTATCGAGGACAATGTACTTAATATTAATTGAGGTTTCACTTATGAATAAATAACAATTATAAGTTTTACTTTATCATTATTCAACCCACCAACAACCCTTTTTCCCCATGGAAATAGACTAGAACTTCTCCACTTAATGATCTTGACCAATTGAAGCATCCAAATAAATACAAGCACAGATTAGTCATTGTAAATTCCTTTTTACTCATATCAAAAGAAAATTAAACTTCTTTTCTTAATTTCTAATTTATTATGGGTGTGGTTGAAAGCCACTAACAAAAGAGTTAGATTAGTACATGGCTATCAATATAATAAATTAAAGGCATAGTCTTAAAATTTAAACCAATATTATAGTAGATGAGTTAGAATCATTTTTGCTTTAACTTTTCTAGGTTAGTTTGTTACTTTTACAAGTAGTAATTGTAAGAATCAATTGGAGACGTGTATTGAAGGGAGAAGCATATATCAAAACATATATCATATGTATTGAAAATATTGGAAGGTTATGGTTTGTTTCTTGATATTAGTATGACAATTTTGAAAAGAAAAAAGATGTCTCTTTATAATTAATAACAATTAGTTATGATGCCTAGTCTGATTCAAGATATAGGGAGTCAGAATATTCATGAAAAAACAAATTGTGTTCCAAGAAACTATAACAAGTTGTAGTTTCGTGAAGATGTCTTTGTTGTCCTAAGCAAACGGATGGTAAGAGACTTAGACCATTATCTTTTCTTCTATTATGCATCCTAGTTGTATTAAATGATAATGCTACTAACAATTATAATTAATTAAGCAACTAATACTTTAAAACTTTATAAAGTTCTATTCCAATTCTTTTTTTTTTTAATGTTTATGCACGCACTTGGAGAGGGGGAGGAGACTTGAACTCATGATTGGTGTGACTTCTCGAAGGTTCAGTCAACCAAACCATCTCATGAGTATGAAATCAAGAAGATGACTTCTACCACCTCCTGCTTTACCATTGGATCAGTGAGATCAGCCATTGAAAAATATAAACGTGCACTTGAGAATTCAAAATTGCTAGCCTGACGTACAAGACGCGTTCTATATTTCTAACACAAGTTGCTCCTTAGGCAGAAAAAAGTCAGCGACCGAACTCAGAATCGTCGAACCTATTTTGTAAGGAGAGACCATCCTACGCAGTCGACACAATCATAACTGTTCGTATTTTCATCCAACAACATACGGTATGACCCGAATTATCTATATTAAAAAAAAAAAAAAAAAAGACAGACCTGAACACGAGATACCGACAGTCACGCAAGGTAGGAGGTCCAAGTCCCGCATGCGACCTCGCTTTACATGACACGCATTCTCCCAGCAAGACCTGTGCCGTCCGTCGAGCATTCATTGTCAGATCGAAAGACAAGACCCATATAAAGAAAAAGCGGCACTCAACAGAAGATCATTCTCACCGTGCCTTGCCCCACGACCACTCTAAATCTTCTTTCACGGAACCCGTAACACTAACCGCGAGATTGATTCTCCACGCGTCCTAGAAGATCATTCTCACCGTCCACGTTTTGTCTGAAAATTCCAAGACAGTGGTCACCGAAGCCCATCTGTCCAGGATATAACCGGCCGGTAAAACTAACGACCGAGATTCATGAAAAGAATTCCCTTACTTGTTTTGTCCCTTGTGAACATGTTTATTCCCTTTAAGTTGAAGGATCTTCCCTTGCTTGCCCGTCGCATTTGCAGTAGCAAATGTCAAATGCATTTAATAAAATAAAATGCATGGAATCTTTTTCTACATGTAATTTTAGTACCAACGTGTGAGTTCTTACTAATCATAAGATAAGGAGTTGCAACTTAGTTTACGAAATATTAAGAGTTAAGTATAATTTCTTTCAATCATAAAAAAAAAAAAAAATCCAAATATCCCAACATTCTCTATCATCAAATCAGTTAACCCATTCATAATTAACGTCCTTGTCATATATTGATAGAAACAAGTTCTTCCCCTTTAGCACCTAATTGAAATAAGCTAATTGCTGCTCTTGCAATAACATCGCTCCTACTTCCAACTTGCAAGCATCACACTTAAACTCGAAGGGCAAAGAAAAAATCAGGTGACCATAACACTTGTGTAACTGTCATGGTTTCCAAACACTTCTTTATATTCTTTACTCAGTTCAGCAGCTTCTAGCAAAAATAGTTTTCGACAGCAATGCCCCAGTGTAAAACGTCCAACGTAGTTGAAACGTAACCCTTTAGTCTTGCGCTCCATAATCTTTGACTCACTAAGTTTCTTCACAAGCAGCGTGGATTTCCCACTATCACTAACCGGGTTAACTACTTCTTTCATCTGTCTAGCCGTGCTTGACCCGTACGCGGACTCTTTAGCCTCAAGTAACCTCACAACTCCAATAGCTGAGTATAGGGTGGATGGTTTATTGGCCAAAACATCCATTCTAATCCTATCCTTCAACCCACTTATGAAACAACTAACTCGTTGTTCTATTGATAATTTCCCAGCTCTTGTTAGTAATCTCCCAAACCAAGTTTGATAATCTTGAACTAAACCTAGTTATCTCATATAAATACGTTCTTCAAAACCAAGGCCTAAGAAAAGTCATAAATAGGTTCTGAAGAAGCTAGGCCAATGACCAAAATATCCACCCTTATTAGCCGTTAATACAAAAGATCTCACGGCTAATCGCACCCAACATTTGAAAAAAAAAAAAAAAAAAAACTACTATAAGGAACTTCTACAGCATCAACCTAATAAACTCCTCCATTCAGCGCAGTCTTGCTGCAAGTTACTAGATGAGCTTTAAGCTAGAGTATGCACTGGGCGAGGGCTGCAACATCACTATTATCGACTTCACTGCATGAGAGCGATACTTCAACAACTTTCACCGCCAGTAGCTTCTAGTAAATGACACGAAACTGAAAAGCTATTGTATTGATTTAAACAGACTATAAAACCTTCTGTTAATCTTCCCAGCTTTCAGTAACCCGGTCTCTTAACTCTTCTGATTCATAAGCCCTTCAATGGCTGCTCGTATCCTTTCATCACCTTCTGAAATTCATTGGGATCATGATGTCTCCTTGAGTTTTAGAGGTGAAGACACACGTAAGAATTTCACTGATCATCTCTATAAGGCCTTGGTTCAGTTTAGAATTCGTACTTTCCGAGATAATGAGGAGCTTCCAAGAGGGAAGACAATCTCTGCCTACCTACGTAAGGCAATTCGTGGATCAAGGATATGTATTGCAGTTTTCTCCAAAGGCTATGCTTTCTCCACCTGGTGCTTTGATGAACTTGCGGAGATTATGGAATGCTGTCGAAAAAACATGTGCCAAACTTTTCTCCCACTATTTTATCATGTTGACCCATCAGATGTTCGAAAACAGACCGAGACTTTTGCAGAAGCATTTGTTAGGCATGAAGAATGGTATCGGATTGATAAGGCAAAGGTGGGGAGGTGGAGAGAAGCTCTTACCGAAGCTGGGAGCTTTTCTGGTTGGGATCTCACTAGTATTGCAGACGCGTAATTTTATGCTATGCTATGTCTGCTTTTTCACGCCTTTTCTCTATCTTTATCTATATTTGATAGACGAAAATGCATGAGAAACACAAAAAGTTGGCATAAATATGAATTTCGATAAAAGAAAAAAAAAAGTAGTTTTTTTGTTCAATTGGCTGATGGTATTCTCTTTCATGTCCGACCACTGTTGAGTTGAATTAACGAGGTTTTCCTGTTTCATGTCCTCCCTACAGTGTTTGAAAGATTCTGCCACCTAAAAAAGAGTTGTTTCTTTTTTATCTTCTATTTTATTGTGGTGATTAGGTACGAAGGAAAATTCATTGACAAGATTCTGGATCAAGTTTTATGTGAACTAAACCTTGTTCACTTTCAAGTTGTTGAACATCCAATAAGAATATATTCTAGAGTTGAAGAGGTGACAGCTTTATTAAATCTTGAAATAAATGACTTTCGCATTGTTGGCATCTACAGGATAGGAGGCATTGGTAAAACTACTATTGCAAAAGCCATTTATAACCATATAAGTTGCAAATTTGAAAGAAGTAGCTATCTTTTAGACATTAAAGAAATTTCAGAAAAGGTAAATGGTCTGATCCAACTACAAAAACAACTTCTTTGTGATATTTTGAAAAAGGATATGAGGTTTGATCATATTGACAGGGGAATTGAATTGATCAAGAATATGCTTAATAGGAAAAGAATTCTTCTTGTTCTTGATGATGTGGATGACCTGGATCAACTACACAAATTGCTTGGAGACTTAAAATGGTTTTGCGAAGGAAGTAGAGTCATTGTTACAACTAGAGATGAACATTTACTTAGCTAAAAGTACATGGAAGATACAAGGTCTCACCCCTTGATGAATTCCAATCCCCCGAGCTTTTTAGTTGGTATGCCTTTGAGATGACCCATTCAAGACAAGGTTTTGAAGAGCTTTCAATTAGTATAGTGAAGTATGTTGAAGGACTTCCATTAGCTCTTAAAGTTTTGGGATATTTTCTAAAAGAAAGGAAGTATGCTGTATGGAAAAGTGAATTGGAAAAGTTACAAAGAAAACCACATAACAAGATTCAAAAAGTACTTAGAATGAGTTTTGACTCATTAGAAGATAGTTATATACAAGAAACATTTCTTGATATTGCATGTTTCTTTGTTGGTATGGAGAAATGCTACCTAATGAAAATATTGGAAAGTTGTGGTTTGTTTCCTAATATTGCTATGCCAATTCTAGAACAAAGATCTCTTTTGAAAATTAATGACAATAAGTTGTGGCTGCATAATCTAATTCAAGATATGGGGAGAGAGATTGTTCGTGAAAAAGCAAATTATGTTTTAGAAAATTATAATAGATTGTGGTTTCATGAAGATGTTGTGGATGTCTTAAACAAACATATGGTAAGAGACATATGTTTATCTTTTCTCCACGTATGCATCCTAATTTAAATTAGATGATAATGCTACTTATAATTGTATCAAGTAAACAACTAATATTTCAAAACCATACAAATTTCTCTTTTTGATTCATTTGTGTTCTAGTTTTTTGAAACTTGAGGATATGAATTACTTATCCAATTGACTTTTTTGCTAAGGATCACAACATGTGAAAGGTCTAGGCCTAAATTCACTTGTACTAGAATATGTATATTTGGAAACAAGAGTATTTGCAAATATGAACAAGTTAAGATTGCTCCAAATCAATGATATACATCTCACAGGAAATTTCAAACATTTGTCCAAGGAGCTCAGATGGTTTTGATGGCATAAGTGCCCATTGAAATTTCTACCACAAGATTTTCATCTACAAAACCTTGTTATTCTTGAACTATAGCAATGCAAAATTATACAAGTTTAGAAGGGTTATAAAGTATAACAATCTTATAATATTTTTTATTTCTCTATTGATGTTTAGTATATAATGCACAAAGTATTTCCACTTATTTGTTTTCTCTTGATTTTGTTTCTATAGGTAATCAACAAGCTAAAGGTCCTTAATCTCCAAAACTCCAAATATCTTATCAAATCACCAGACTTCTCTAGGGTCCCACATTTGGAGATATTGATTTTTGAAGGTTGCACGAGGTTGGTAGAAGTTCAAGAGTCTATTGGATGTTTAAAATGCCTTGTTGAGCTAAATTTGAAAGGATGCACAAGCCTTACAAGTCTTCCAAGTACCATTAGTAACTTAGAATCTCTAAGAATTTTGGACATATCTCATTGCTTAAAACTTTTTGAGTTGTTAGAACAAGTGGTCCATGGAAATAGAACTACTATTAAGGAAAGATTATCCTTCTTAGGTCCTTCAAAGGACAAAAAAAAAAAGAAAAAGAATTATTTGGAGCCAAACAAAATTTCTCATATTCTCAATTGTCATGTTTATCATATTGGATATTGCCTAAAAGCCCAATTGACATAAGTTCACTGCTAGTTTCCATTACTCGATTTTGTTACTTGGAGGATCTAAATCTAGGATATTGTGGTTCGTGTGAAGATAACTTTCCTATTGATTTGGAAAGTTTATCTTCACTTGCACGTTTGGACTTATCTGGAAATAATTTCGGTACTACACCACCAGGCATTAATCGCCTTCCCAAACTATTACGGTTGGTTCTAGATGATTGTATGGCCCTTCAATCAATTTCAGAACTCCCTACAAGTTTATGGTACATGGATGTGAAACGGACTTTGATATCGAATTCATTGGATATGGAACATTCAGCAATTTTTTCAAAATATGAATCCCATGATCAGGTTAATTTGTTGATGTCTATACCTCTCATATGTACTCCGCATTCTAAGGTACTCTCTCTCTCTCTCTCTATATATATATATATATTTATTATTATTATTATTATTATTATTATTTTAATTATAGGAGCTGTCAAGGAAGGGCATCGAGTTTCCTATCATTTTTCTCCCAAATACGGAGGTTCCAGATTGGTTTGCCCACCAGGCGATCGGTTCTTTAATATCCTTCAGCGTACCTCCAATCTCAAAGGGTGTAATTGCCGAGATTCTTGTTTGTGCTTGCTTTCGACCGATGCCCTGTGCTCCAAATTGTACTTCAAGTGGTGGTCCCGTTTTGGTAGTCTCAATTTAGAATAAAACCAAGGACTTCAATCTATCTCTTCATACAAAAGTCCCTCCACATTTTTCTGCAGCTCCTTGTCATGTATACCGCATCCCGGTTTTCTGCTTTCCCTCTAACCACGCACTATGCTAATGTGTGGGACAATACTACTACTTTACTTTTATGAAAATGAAGAGCATACTAGGGAAATGATGTTTGGAAGTGGAGATGAAATGGAAGTCTCCATCGAATTCCACGGAGACTATGAAGTGCGCCAATGTGCAATTCATCTACGACTTGGTAAGTTGACCTTACTTAATAGACTTGAAAATGTATTAGTTTGTTGATTTTGATATTACGACAAATAGCAAGGTCAACAAATACAACTACCACAATATTAGAGATAGTAACATCTTTTAAAATAATACTGTTACATATAATAATGTCTCTTAAGTGATGCTGCTACAGGTCCTGCATTTCAATGTATTACTATCTTTGAAGATGACGTTGTTAATATTAAATGGTATGAAGGCAGTGGGGATGACATGGAAGTATCTATGGAATTCCATGGAGGCTTTCAAGTGCGCAAATCTACAACTCATCACGACTTGGTAAGTTGACTCCAATAAATAGATTATTAAATATATTGGTTTGTTAATTTTGATATTAGTATTAATGGAAAGGTCAAGAAATACAATTATTGGCAATATTAGAGATGATAACATCTTTTAAATAATACTATTACAAATAATAATGTCTTTTAAGGTGATGTTACCACAAGTCTTTAAAGATGATGTTATTTCTATTAAATGGTATGCAGATATATAAGTTATATGACTTTACATAAGGTCTTAAATCTAATACTAATGCCATAACAATGTTGAAAAAGAAGTACATGTCAGTACTTTCTTGTAAAATTATGCCTGGAAAGTCAGTTTAGACCTTGTTCTATCTAGGGTTTTCAAGTTTCTTCTTTTTCTATTTTCTCTCTCTCGCCCTCTTCTGCGATTTTTTTTTTCGAATTTCAGAATTTCGACATTATTTTCGTAAAGTTTCTTGGCTGTTACATTTATATTTTGATTCATTTGATTATTTTTTGTTTGAACTCTGAAATGAAATTTCACTTTGTAAAATGAAATTTCATATTAATGGTATGTTTGCTACCATAGACCGAGGGGTGGAATGAGCGTTAATAATTTATTGCGTAGAGTCAAGCCAGTTGCTGTTAGAGTAAAAGAGGGGTGCAAAGCAGGTTAGGTAGATTAATGGCGGAAATGTTAGGTTTGGAGTAAATTAGTAAGCGTAATTATGTAATTACCATATTTGTATTGTGGGTAGTTTATATGGGTTTCCCAATCTTATTCTATTTAGGTCTCTTAGTCCTATTCTATTTGGGTTTTCTTGGTACTTATATAAAAGGAAACCTTATGGGGAAACCTACGTATAAGGTTGAAAGAGATTGAGAGAAAACAGAAGTTTTCTGTAAGCACTGTAAGCCCTCCTCATCATAGTGAGGAATTGCTCCTTAGACTGGGGACGTAGGGATTATCCCGAACCTCGTAATTTCTGTGTGTTCTTTACTTGACTAATATTCTCTTTGTGTGTGCAGTAAGATCTTGAGAGATTCCGTGAGTTTAGATTCACGGGTTTGTTTTCTAACAAATTGGTATCGGCGCCTATGTTCCTAAATTAGGGCCGAGGCTCGTTCTTTGTCAGGCAATTAGTGGAAGAACGATTGTTTTGGTGTGTATTTAGCACACTGCACACAAGAGGGAAGCTGTCAACAAAGGCTTTATTCAAAGAAGCCTTTTGTCGAACACTTAGTGTGTAACGCACGGAGGGAGAAGCTAAAATCGGCGTTAGAGGTATGAATTTTCTTCTCTAGCCTTCGTTTGTGTGATTTCCGCCTTCTTTGTGGCCGGAATATCGGTTGGAGTGCTGCGGGTTGTGTTGAACCCATGAGCTCGAAAAGGGGATTTGCGATTCCTCTTTTGTTTGAGCGTTTTGTGGAGCGATTGTGAGTTTTATAGACTCGTTGGAAGCCGATCTATTGATTGGTGTTCTTATTTTGTCGGAGACCGCTTTAGAACGGCGGTAATCAGAGGAGAAACACGGCTGCAGCAGCAAAAACGGGTTCTGTTGACCCGATTTTGACCCAGAGTTGACCCAGTCAAAGTTTGACCCGTTGACTCGGTCAAAGTTTGACTTGTTGACCGTTGACCAGATCCGAAGACCCGGCCCAGCCCAGATCCAGACCCGATTCGTCAACCCGGTCCAGCTGTCCGTTGACCGTTGACCGTTGACCGATCGAGGTGTTGACCGTTGACCGACCAAACAAAATTTTCAGGTGATTTCTGTGCCCATTTTTGCAGTATTTTTCTGTGATTTTTTGGGAGATATTTGAGTGTTTTATGGGCATAATTAGAGGGGTATTTTGGTCAATTTGGTTGTCATTTATTGAGGGGTATTTTGGTAATTTTGCACTTTTGATTTCTATTTGAAGGAGAAGTCAAAGGGAGTTTATTTTGTTATGATGGATGATATGAATACTTCTAGTAAAGGTATGACCATATTAAATTCATTTAATTTCCAAACTTGGAAGCCGCGGATGGAAGATTACTTGATCAGTAGAGATCTGTATGATGCTGTGGAAGGAGATTCTGCCAGGCCTAAAAAGCTAACTGATAAAGAGTGGAAGAAGTTGAATAAGAAAATTGTCTCTCAAATTAGACAATTTGTTGAGGATAGTATTTATCACCATTTTGCGAATGAGACTAAAGCTAGTGAGTTATGGAAGAAGCTTGAGGCTCTCTATGAACGCAAGACTCCTCAGAATAAGGTTTCCCTACTTAAGAGGTTAATTAACTTGAAGTACAAGGTAGGACGCCCGATGACAGAGTTCTTGAGTGAGTTTAAGTCTTTGATGAATCAGTTAGTGATGGTAAAGATTGTTCTAGAAAATGAATTGCAAGCAATGTTATTGTTGAGTAACTTACCTGATAGCTGGCAGACATTGGTAGTCACTCTCACAAACTCGGCTTCGGGTGGCATTCTGAGTATGAAGTCAGTCCATGAAGGTTTGCTTAATGAAGAAACCAGAATAATTGAGCGAGGAGCACATGGACATACAGAAGTATTGGTTACAGAAAGGAGGGGGAGAAACAGATATGTAGACAGAAATAGAGACAGAAGCAAGAGTAGAGGTAGAAGCAAGAGTAGAGGTAGAAGCAAGAGTAGAGCACCAAATTCTGATAGATCATGTGGAGTCTCACGTTCGAGGAAAGATGTCAAGTGTTATCATTGTGGTAAGTCTGGCCATTATAAGAGAAACTGTAGAATACTCAAGGAAGAAGAATCAAGGTATGGAGAAAAGGAAGTTGAAAAAGATATAGTGGCAACTACATCCGGTATTGGGGATATTATGATCTTTTGTGATTCTCAGATCAACATCTCATGTCAGGTTTCATCTTGGATTGTTGACACAGGAGCCTCTTTTCATGTTACCCCACATGAAAAGTTCTTCACATCTTATTCAGGTGGTGATTTTGGGTGTGTTAGCTTGGGAAATAATGCACAGGCAAAGATAGTTGGCATTGGAGATGTAGTCTTAGAGACTAGTGTTGGATGTAAGCTAGTTCTGAAGAATTGTAGACATGTCCCTGAGATTTGTTTCAACTTGATCTCTACTGGCGTCCTTGATGATGAGGGATATGATAACTACTTTGGTGGCAGTAAATGGAAACTTAGTAGAGGTTCTCTTATACTTGCAAAAGGACAGAAGGTCAGTACTCTCTATAAGACTAAAGCTAGTGTTCAGAAAGGTAAGGTAAATGTGGTGGAAGATAATCACATGGAGCTATGGCACAAGTGACTTGGACATCTTAGTGAGAAGGGACTTCAGCATTTGATAAAGAACAAAATCATATCAGGAGTCAGTGGTGCTAATTTGCAGTTGAAGCCTTGTGATCATTGCTTGGCTGGAAAGCAACGTAGAGTCTCATTTCGGAGAGGACCCCGGTCTAGAAGAAAACATGTTCTTGATTTGATTCATTCAGATGTGTGTATTTTGAAGGTGAAAACTCTTGGTGGCGCTATGTATTTTGTTACCTTCATTGATGATCATTCTAGAAAGGTATGGGCTTATGCACTAAAGACTATGGATCAGGTTTTGGAGGTCTTCAAACAGTTTCATGCTATGGTTGAGAGAGCAACTGGAAGGAAACTGAAGTGCGTCCGTGCAGATAATGGAGGTGAATACAGAGGGCCGTTTGAAGAATATTGTAAAACTCAGGGTATTAGGCTTGAGAAGACAGTTCCTAAAACTCCAGAGCATAATGGAGTTGCAGAATGGATGAACAGAACTATTGTTGAGAGGATTAGGTGTATGCTTTCACATTCTGGATTATCTCAGTCATTTTGGGTTGAAGCTATGTGTACTGCAGTAGATCTTATTAACCTGTCTCCTTCAGTTCCATTAGAAAGTGATCTACCTGTGAGAGTATGGATTGGCAAGGAGGTTTCTTTCAAGCACTTGAGAGTATTTGGCTGTAGGATGTCTGTTCACATTCCTAAGGACGAGAGGAACAAGCTTGATGATAAAGCTCGAGATTGCATCTTCTTGGGCTATGGACATGATGCTTTTGGATATAGATTGTGGGATCCAGCTGCAAAGAAACTAATTAGAAGCAGAGATGTTATCTTCTTTAAAGATTAGATTATTGAAGATCTTAAGAAGACTGAAAAGCCAAGAGTTGTTAATGAAAGTCTTAAAGATATAAACCCACCTTCTTCTTCCCCAGTAAGTGCACATGAAGGGGGAACTACACAAGAAGAGCCACTTGAGGATGTAGCAAGTGAAGAAGTTCATGAAACTCCAGTTGTTGAAGAATCTGAAGGACATGTTGATAATCATTCAGTTGAGTCATCAACCCAGCCCCCAGTGAGAAGATCTAGTAGAGAGCGTCAAACTTCGATGAAATATCCACCACATGAGTACTTGATGCTAACTGATGGGGGAGAACCGCAATGCTATGAGGAAGCTAATGAATGTGAGCACAAGAAAGAGTGGAAGAAAGCTATGCGTGAGGAGATGAATTCCTTGCGGAAAAACCACACTTATGATCTTGTAACATTGCCTAAAGGTAGGAGAGCACTTAAAAATAAGTGGGTGTACAAGTTAAAGTCAGAAGAGAACAATCCACTACCAAAGTACAAGGCGCGGTTAGTTGTGAAGGGTTATGGTCAGAAGAAAGGTATTGACTTTGAGGAGATTTTCTCTCCTGTGGTGAGGATGTCTTTAATCAGAGTTATTCTTGGTTTAGCTACTAGACTAAACTTGGAGGTAAAACAACTTGATGTGAAGACTGCATTCCTTCATGGAGACTTGGAGGAAGAGATTTATATAGAGCAACCTGAGGGCTTCATAGAGAAGGGCAAGGAGAATCTTGTATGTCGACTAAAGAAAAGCTTGTATGGTCTAAAACAAGCACCTCGTCAGTGGTACAAGAAGTTTGAGTCATCCATGTTATAGCACGGTTATAACAAGACCAGCTTAAATCATTGTGTGTTTGTGAAGCACTTTCCAGGTGGTGATTTTGTCATCCTACTCCTATATGTTGATGATATGTTGATTGTTGGCCAGGACATTAAGAAGATTGATGAGCTGAAGAAGGATTTAGGCAAGTCTTTCGCGATGAAAGATTTGGGACCGGTAAAGCGAATCCTTGGTATGGAAGTTAAACACGACAAAGAACATGGAAAGTTATGGCTATTTCAGGAGAAGTATGTAGAGAAGATATTTCAGAGATTTGACATGGACAAGGCAAAAGCAGTAAGTACTCCACTTGCAAGTCATTTCAAGTTGAGTAAGGAGCAGAAGCCTGAAAGTAAGAGTGATGTTGAATATATGAAGAAAACACCTTACGTATCTGCGGTTGGTAGCTTGATATATGCAGCAGTAAGCACTAGACCAGATATTGCTCATGCAGTTGGAGTAATTAGTCGTTTTCTTTCAGATCCTGGTAAAATGCATTGGGAAGCTGTGAAGTGGATACTCAGGTACCTTAAAGGAACTCTTAAGTTGTGTTTGTGTTTTGGTAATGATGAGCCTGTATTGGTTGGATACACAGATGCAGATATTGCTGGTGACCATGATGGGAGGAGATCTACAACAGGGTACATGCTCACCTTCATAGGGGGAGCAGTTTCATGGCAGTCTAGGTTACAGGATTGTGTTGCTTTGTCTACAACAGAAGCAGAGTATATAGCAATCACTGAGGGTGGAAAAGAAGTTCTGTGGATGAAGACGTTTCTTCAAGAACTTGGTATAAAACAAGGGATGGTTATCCTTTATAGCGATAACCAAAGCTCCATCCGCGTCAGTAAGAACACGTCATCTCATTCAAGGTCTAAGCACATTGATGTCAGATATCATTGGATTAGAGATGTATTAGAATTAAAGCAGTTAGATCTTATGAAGATTCACACTGATGATAATGGAGCAGATATGTTGACGAAGCCGCTGACAAGAGACAAGTTAGAGACTTGTCAGCGGGTTGCTGGAATGGACTCCAAGTAGAGTCAAGTCTAGGGAGTAATGTTCTTTCTCTTATGGTGCAGGGATGTTGCACTAATGTTACTCCATAAGGGGGAAATTGTTAGGTTTGGAGAACATTAGTAAGGGTAATTATGTAACTATCATATTTGTATTGTGGGTAGTTTATATGGGTTTCCCAATCTTATTCTATTTAGGTCTCCTAGTCCTATTCTATTTGGGTTTCCTTGGTACTTGTATAAAAGGAAACCTTATAGGGAAACCTAGGTATGAGGTTGAGAGAGATTGAGAGAAAACAGAGGTTTTCTGTAAGTACTGTAAGTCCTTCTCATCATAGTGAAGAATTGCTCCTTAGGCTGGGGACGTAGGGATTATCCCGAACCTCGTAATTTCTGTGTGTTCTTTACTTGACTAATATTCTCTTTATGTGTACGGTGAGATCTTGAGAGATTCCGTGAGTTTAGATTCATGGGTTTGTTTTCTAACAGGAAAGTGACAGACCTGGTGGTGGATGTGGTGGTGGTTGTGAAGGCCATCGTGCCTTCCAACTCACCCTTTCACGAGTCCATGTGTCACAGTATGTAGCCAAGGTTGGCCGCGTCACAGTACCGTAACCCTTTGAAGCACCCTTCTATTTTTCTACGTTTCTTTTTTTAAATATTCTTTTTAATCCTTTGGTTCCTAAAACATTTGTAGCTCCTCGTCATCATCCTGCTCAAAGTCAGACATGCCCACTCTTCAAAGAACTAGAAGGTGGATCGTTTTCTTGCAAGTTATTTGTAGCAGCAAGAAAGCAAAACCCTTCATTCCGATTCATCAACCGTCTCCATAGACGGTACGCTGTGGCTGATGGGACCAAAACAGCTATCATAGCCCTACAATTTGTCAAGGATTTAGGTCATCTTTTTCTGCTGCACCATTGTTTGAGCCATATGTAGCAAGACTCATTGTGAAACGCAAGCTGTCAGGGTTGTTCGGTGAAATTCTACATGCAAGTGTACATGTCGAACAAGTAATATAATGATAAGTACAGATATCGTCCCACGAAGACTGGTGTTCACTAAACTAACTAATTACTAATGGTGAATAGACTCTAAAGTTTATCTAGCAAATCAAAAATGGTAAAACATGAATTTAATAACTAAATTAATCTAAAATTGATAAACGAAATGTGCTAGAGCTTCCGATTTCACCTAATTACTCAGTACAAATGCTGATCATTTATGCTTGCAAGATTAATTCTACTCATGTGATGGCGAAATTTCTTAATTTATTCACTACCCTATGTTTAGGTGTAGCAAACCTACTTAATTCATTAACTCATTGTATGTCTACATATGAATTCAATGAACTAAATGCATTAAGATTTGTGAATATTCCAGTTTGCACCTAAAGCCACACAAATCATATGGTATATTTCTATCCATATTAATCTATAGTTGCATATTACAAGAAGCAACTACATGTCCTCTCCTGTCGGTCTCAAACATGTAAATCATATCATTTAAGTGGTAGCTAATCACCTAAAAGCATTAAACTCCGTAATATGCAACATCACATTCATAAAATATCTCACAAAACCCAAACAATCAAATTCATACGTTATAATTAAGTTCCATCGTAACTCTAACACAATAAATTAAAATAACATATTTACACAAACCAAAACAATGCAAAAAATCACACAAAACATCTCAAATTGAAAAACAACTAAGCTGTCACCAAATTGTCTTCCCTTTTAAGCTAGATTTGCATAATTTCTCCACATAAGAGGAAGAGGAAAAGAATCTGTCCAAAAGGGGGATGAAAAAGAGTTGCACGCGCCTCCACGCGCCTCCACCATGTTCTGTCACGCGCCGGTGACACGCGCCGCCGTAAGCCGCCACACGCCGCCGCCGTCCGCTGCTGGTTTTAACGAAAACTTCTAGAAAATAGCCCAAGATGCCGATCTGTCGATGGGTCATCCAAATCTGTTGAAAAACCGCCGGAAAATGCCCAGTTTCGCCAGAAATCGTCCACGAACGGCGTTCGCTGTTGTCGGTGGAAACCGCTGTGAAACCGCTCCAATATGCTACAGAAACGTCGGAAATCGCATGCAAGGCTCATATCCGCTCTTTCCCCGCTGAATAACGCCCAAAAACGACCAAAAATATAAATGGATATTGGGTCGCCGGAAAACACCAAACGGTAACGTTTGCCAGAAACGCCGGTAGAAGCGGCGTCGGGTTTGCTGTCGCACGACCCTTAGCCTCTTCGCCCGGCGTTCGGCAGACGAAATCCGGTAAGTTGCTCTCTCTCTCTGTCGCGCTCCCTTTTTCCTCCGGTCCGACTCCTCTCTCTTTCGGTTTCTCCCCCTTCTCCCTTTCTTTTCTCTCCTAGTCTCCACTTACTAAGTCTCCCTCGTTGATACTCTTTAATTGGTCGGCCGACAACTTGTTTTCTCTTTCTTTGTTTTCCACTCACCTAACCCACTTGCCGACCGTATAAATGCATTCCCCTTTTCTCTTTCCTTTCTTTTTGACTTATTGTTTTTGTCATTTTCTTTCGTGTTCATGATAATTCACGTTCTCCTTCTCTTCTTCTTCAATTCTTCTACATAGGTCCCACGTGTTTTCTCTCTTTTCCTTATCTTTGTTGTTCTACATAGGTCCCACGTGTTTTCTCTCTTTTCCTTCTCTTTGTTGGTGTGTGCTCTTTGTCAAGCATCTCACCTGATAAATGATGAATCTTTTTCATGATTTATTGCTTCTTTTTCTTTTTTTTCTTCTTGGATTTGCTGCATAAAATAACAAAATATAAATAAATACAATAAAATACTAATATAATTTAATAAAAACTATATTAAACATTATCTAAAATAAGCAAAATAACTCTATATAAAATAAAGTTATCAAGGGTCCACATGAATTTTCTTTAATTTGTCAAGACATATGTTAAAGATGGGTGTTGTCTCATATTAAACACATGAGGATGACACATGAGTTACGGAAACAGGACGGCATGTGCAGAAGTGGCGGCTTTCAGCAAAGTCAAGGGACGCATCTAACCCAAATTGTGGATAAAAAATATGCAGCAATCTCAATACAATACTCATAATGTAAATATGAAATATTCAAGTCATGGAATTCTAAGTTAAGATATTATCCCATAACTGAATAAGTTCATGAAAAGATTTTTTCCTCCAACTAATTACAAATATACCTCTATTGATCGGGTTTCTAGTACATGAATATTGTATGACCACATAGTATCTCTTAGGATATTATGTATTCGCAGAAACCATTTTATTTTAGCCTAACTTGTTCTAAGTAATTTTTGATGATATGGTATAAGGAGTAAAACCAATTCTACATTCGTCCGTAACCAAATAAGATTTTTTAATATTAGTTATCTGGTAAGATAAGAGGAACTAGTCTTTGTTCAAGTTTATTAAAGCAATAGTAGGAGGCCACGTTGAAGTTGCATTTGTGTAAAAAATTATTACATATATTAACAAACAATATGGTTAGGTTTTCCTCGAGTTAAACCTAATCATCGTTAGTCTGCCATTTTCTTACTTCCCAAGCGCTCCGTTTAACGTGTCTCTGTTTTCAATAGCAATGAAAAGCAAAAGCATAAGGCTAAGACACGGACTGTGTTTCTAGATTTTTTTTTTTTCCTCTTTTTGGAAGAACCGTCTAAGGTGAAAATTTCGACACACCTGCAGTTGTTTTATTGACTGGACCACATAAGACCGATGTTTCGCACAACTTTCGCCGCCCACAGCTTCTAGTAAATTACGCGACGCTGAAAAGTAGTTGCGGATGATTGAAGAGACGAGAAACCTTTTTGTCTTCCCCTCCCTCTCTGTCCCGCGGTCCCTAGCTCCTTCTCTGATTCAGAAGCCTTTCCATGGCTCCTTCTATGTTTTCATCACCTTCTGAAACTTTTTGGGATCACGACGTCTTCTTGAGTTTCAGAGGTGAAGACACACGCAAGAATTTCACAGATCATCTCTATAGGGCTTTGGTTCAAGCTGGAGTTCGTACTTTCCGAGATAACGAGGAACTTCCAAGAGGAAAGATCATCTCAACTGAGCTACCCAAGGCAATTCGTGGTTCAAAAATTTGTATTGTAATTTTCTCTAAAGGCTATGCTTCCTCCACTTGGTGTCTTGATGAACTTGCAGATATTATGGAATGTTGCCGAGAAAATAGGTACCAAACTTTTCTCCCAATATTTTATCATCTTGATCCATCTGATGTTCGAAAACAGACTGGGACTTTTGAAGAAGCATTTGTTAGGCATGAAGAGCGGTATCAGACTGATACGGCGAAGGTGGAGATGTGGAGAGAAGCTCTTACTAAAGCTGGGAGCTTTTCTGGCTGGGATCTCTCACGTGTTGCAGATGGGTAATTGTACAATATGCCTTGTCGTGCTTTTTTCTACTTTTTCTAAATCTTTATCTTTATTTGTTAGACGAAAATGCATGACAAATACAGAACCTTTACCTAAGTATGGATTGAGATAAAAAAAAAATCGCAATTTTTATGTTTAGTCACTTTTGAGTTGAATTAGTTGATGTTTTCCTATTTCATGTCCCCCTTTGCCACGATTGAAAGATCATGCCACCTAAAAGAGATTTTAATCTTTTTCTTTTATTATCTTATTGTCTTATATTCTATTTTATTATGGTGATTAGGTATGAAGGAAAATTTATTGACAAGATTCTTGATCAAGTTTTGTGTGAATTGAACCCTCTAGTCTTTGAAGTTGCCGAACAACCAGTTGGAATAAATTGTAGAGTTGAAGAGGTAAAAGCTTTACTAAATCTTGAAATAAGTGAGTTTCGCATTGTTGGAATCTATGGGATAGGTGGCATTGGTAAAACTACCATAGCAAAGGCCATTTATAACCAAATTTATTTTAAATTTGAAGGAAGCAGTTGTCTTTTAGACATTAAAGAAATTTCAAAAAAGGTGGATGGTTTAGTTAAATTACAAAACCAACTTCTTTATGAAATCTTGAAAAAGGACATAAGGATTGATCATAGTGATAGGGGAATTGAATTGATCAAGAATATGCTTAACAAAAAAAGGATTCTTGTTGTTCTTGATGATGTAGATGACTTGGACCAACTACAAAAGTTACTTGGAGGCTTAAAATGGTTTTGCATGGGAAGTCGAGTCATCATCACAACTAGAAATGAACATTTACTGACTGCACTAGACGTACTTGAAAAATACAAGGTCTCACCATTAGTTGAATCAGAGTCCCTCAAGCTTTTTAGTTGGTATGCCTTTGAGATGACTCATCCAAGACAAGGTTTTGAAGAGTATTCACTTAGTGCAGTCAAGTATGTTGAAGGAATTCCATTGGCTCTTAAAGTTTTGGGATCTTTTCTAAAAGGTAGGAAGTATACTGAATGGAAAAGTGAATTGGAAAAGTTGCAAAGAAAGCCAAATAACAAGATTCAAAAAGTACTTAGAACAAGTTTTGACTCACTAGAGGATAGTTATATACAAGATATATTTCTTGATGTAGCATGTTTCTTTGTTGGTATGGAGAAATGCTACATAATGAAAATATTAGAAGGTTGTGGTTTGTTTCCTGATAGTGGTATGACAATTTTGGAACAAAGATCTCTCTTGATAATTCATAACAATAAGTTGGGGATGCATAATCTGATTCAAGATATGGGGAGAGAGATTGTTCGTGAAAAAGCAAATTATGTTGTAACTAATTATAGCAGGTTGTGGTTTCATGAAGACGTATTAGATGTCCTAAGTAAACATACGGTAAGAGACTTTTACATTTACTTTTCTTCAAGTATGGATCTTGGTTTGAATTAAATGATAACTTTACTCATAATACCTTAAAACTTTATAAAGTTTTGATATTTATGAAACTTGAGGAAATGCATCACTTACTTATCCAATTCACTTTTTTGCTAGGCTTCACAACACGTGAAAGGGATCAGCATAAATTCACTTATGTCAGAAGATGTACATTTGGAGACAAAAGCATTTGCAAATATGAAGGAGTTAAGATTACTCCGAATCAATGCTATACATCTTAGAGGAAATTTCAATTATCTATCGAACGAGCTAAGATGGCTTTGTTGGAAGAAATGCCCATTGAAGTTTTTGCCACATAATTTTTGTCTAGAGAAACTTGTTATTCTTGACTTACAACAAAGCAAAATCGTACAAGTTTGGAAGGGTCATAAAGTATAATAATCTTGCAATCCTTTTTTTTTTTCTATAGAGATTTAATGTATAGTTTATTAAGGTATTTTCGCTTATTTCTCTTCTTTTGATTTTGTTTCTACAGATACTTAGCAAACTTAAAGTGCTTAATCTCAAGGACTCCAAAGATCTCATCAAATCACCAGACTTCTCTGGGGTCCCACATTTGGAGATATTGACTCTTAAAGGTTGCACTAGGTTGGTTCAAGTTCATGAGTCCATTGGATATTTAACAAGCCTTGTTGAGTTAAATTTGAAAGGATGCATAAGCCTTACAAGTCTTCCAAGAAGCATTGGTAACTTAAAGTCTCTTAGAATTTTGGACATGTCTAATTGCTTTAGACTTTTTCAATCATTAGAACAAGTGAGAAATATGGATTTGATAGAGCTCCATGGAAATGAAACTACTATTGACCAAAGACTATCCTTTTTGAGTCTTTCAAAGAACCACAGATTTGGGTTATTTGGAGGCAAACAAAAATTCTCAAATTCTCAATTATCATGTTTATCATATTGGATATCACCCAAAAGCTCAATTGGCATAAGTTTACCATTAGCGTCCATTTCTATATTCTGTCACTTGGAGATGCTAAGTCTTGAATACTGTGGTTTGTGTGATGATAACTTTCATATGGATCTAGAAAATTTATCATCCCTCTTGTTGTTGTCCTTATCTGGAAATGAATTTCGTAATATACCTCTTAGCATTAAGCGCCTTCCTAGACTACTGAGGTTGAATATGGATAATTGTATGGCTCTTCAATCAATTTCAGAACTCCCAACAAGTTTATGGAGTTTGTCTATATGGAAAGATCCGACACTAAGTAGAGTCTCAAATTTAATGGATACGGAACATTTACCAATTTTTGTTTTTGAATGTGAATCCCACAACAATCAAGTGAATTTGCTGAGGCATATATCTTTACCTCTCATATGTACTAACATTCCTGACAATTCTTTCCAGGTTCTCTCTCCCTCTTTATTTATTTATTTTTATTTTTTTAATTTATTTTTCCTTAAAGACGTCAAGTTTTTTTTTGGCCTGTTTAATATATAGGGGCAATCAAGGAAGGGAATCCAGTTTCCTATCATTTTTCTCCAAAATACAGAGGTCCCAAATTGGTTCAGCCACCAGGCAGTGGGATCTTTAGTATCCTTCCGCGTACCTCCATTTTCGAAGGTTCTAACTGGGGAGATTCTTGTTTGTGCTTGTTATGGACAGATGCCGTATGCTCCAAATTGTACTTCAAGTGATGGTCCCGTTGTGGCAATTTCGATTTACAATAGAACTAAGGACTCCAATCTATCTCTTCATACGGAAGTCCCTTTACATTTTGCTGCTGCTCCTTGTCACATATACCGCATTCCAGTTGGCTACGATATGATTCATGACATTCTGCGCTCTTATTGTACGCGTGGATGTAGGTGCTTTTCTTTAGATTCACAACGCATTTACTTTCATGATATAGACGACGCAAGGGAAATCGAGTTTGAAACTGGAGATGAAATGGAAGTGTCTGTAGAATTCGGTGGAGGCTTTGAAGTTCGCAAATGTGGAATTCAGCTACAACCTCGTAAGTTGACTCCAATAAATAGATTTTAAAATGTAATAATTTGTCAATTTTGATATTACTACAAATTGTTAGGTCAACAAACACAATTATTGACGACATCAGTGGTGATAACATCTTTTGAAGTAATATTGCTACAAATAATAATGTCTTTGAAGGTGATGTTGTTACAGGTTCTTTTTCTCCATTGGTTACTATCACTGAAGATGATGTTGCTACTGTTAAATGGTATGTAAGACAATTAAGTCAAGTAGGTAATATTACTTTACATAAGGTCTTTAAATATAATGCCAGTGCGATAATGATGTTGACAAAGAAGTATTTATGAGTCATTTCTTTTAAAATTATGCAGAAGAATCCAATTTAGATATCGTTCTTTCCCACATCTTTCATTTTCTTCTTTTCTTCTTTTCTTCTTTTCTTCTTTTCTTCTTTTCTTCTTTTCTTCTTTTTCCTCTCTTCCTTCTTCCTTGTTTTTCTTGGAAACTTGGAATTTGGACATTATTTCTGTAAACTTTCTTGGCAGTCACATCCTGAACCGCCTGACTATTTTTCCTCTTTCACAGGCCACTCCGGAAGGAGAGAGGCAGAGGGAGAAAGAGAGAGAGAGAGAAAGAGCTTCAGAGTGAGAATGAGAGGTGAAAGATAAAAAAAGGGGAGAGCAAGCAGGTGAGGCGGATCAAATGGAGGGACGTGACAGACGTGGTGGTAGATATCGTGGCTGAGGATGAGGCCGGGCCTTCCAACTCACCTGTCACGAGTCAATGTTACAGTATCGCAAGCCTTCAATGCACCCTTCTCTTTTTTTCTTTGTTCTTTTCCCCCACCTTTTCCTGTTTGCAATATTCTTTTTAATTTTTAGTTCCCAAAACAATTACGGCTGTTCTCATCGTTCTGGTCAAAGTCAGATAGGCCCACTCTCCGAAGAATCAGAAATTGGATCATTTTCAACAAATCAATAGGACGAATACCAAGATTAATTAAGTTTCTTTCCTTCATTGCTGGTGTTCAATCTAGACATGCATCAGCTTGAAGACGTACATCTGAAAATCGAAGCCTTCCAAGCGTAATTGTTCTGTTTTGCACAATTCCTCTCGAGTATTGTAATGTCAAATTGTTTCAATACAGAGAATTAGATCTTCAATACCTTTTCTTGTACCTGTACTTTCAGGGGGTTCAATATCTTGCTTCTTACCTAAAATTGGGAAGATTCCATATGTGGATTGAGGTAGGAAACTGACAAAGAACAAAGAACAAACTGCTGAGAGTTAAACTTCTCAATTAAAACCATGAGAAAGAAGACTAAGAGAGGAGAATTTAACTCAAGTGATCGACAGAGAATACTTCAAGAGGGGACGGAACTGAAAGAGGGACGTACGATTTCCTGGTGAGGAAGTCGAAGCTTGGAGACGGCTTTAGTGCATCGTGGCCGGCGTTCATTATTTAGGGAATTTCCATACACATTAGAGCTGCCAGATAATTTACCTTCTCTAGGGGCTCTATCTCCCATTGCTTACTGTGAAGGCTTACCAAATGACTTATATACTTAACATCTACGAAGGCTTAAATTTATAAGATAAGTGGGATAAAACCTTAATTCATAGGGTTACCAGTTCACCTTTAGCTCTAATTTTGAGTCCATACTTAACAATACCAAGTCTTATGAACTCCTCATTTCAATCAAAATCCTCATCATCTTTGACAATAAGGTGTTTACACAATACTAACTCCATGTTAAAAAAAATAACGTATTAAAATTTTGAGAAACTTTTCCTCCAAGTACAATCTTTTCAGACAAATTTAACACGAAATTACAAATCCTCCATCAAGAATGTATTTGGTCAGCGTTCTTACTACTTTTTTTTCCTACTTCCAAAGCACATGGTTCAGTCTTTGTTTCCAAAATTAATTCCAGCGATTCGACAGATTGGAAGAGAGTTACGAAATAACGCTGCAAAAGACCAAAATGAGAAATAAGTTTTCCACTTTATTTGTTGTTTGAATTGTAAGGACTAGGTTCGTACTCCATTAACTCTCAGGAGAGAAGTGTGAAAGGAAAACGAGATCATTTTCTTCTTTTTCCTCACCAGGTTCCATGCGAAGAAGAGGCAGTTCTTTCTCAACTTCATAATCCTTGAGTACACTCCGTAGCATGATGTCCTTAACCTCTTTAGCTTGTGCACTTGCGCAGATCCTCGTATTGGAGGGACATGCAGTCCCTAAAATAACCCTCTATTATAATGCTATAATAATGGCCGTCATCTGCCATGGCTTAAAACACAGAGGACAGAGATTTTTGGGAAGGTTTTGGACTATGGATAATATATGAGCGCAAAGTATATAAAGTCAATATTCGATCATCCACCACTCTCAAGTGTTACTTCCTACCGAGACATCTCATGATAGTTTTGTATTTTCTCTGGACTTTGTGGATTATGAGAATTTTAGCCTTTAAGGCCAGATACAATCATGTCAGTTTTAAATAACTATATTTAATAATCAAAACTCTTAAACCAAGCAAGTAAATACAAAAATTTGTAGGTCATTCTAATTTTCTTTTACTCACCTAAAAGAAAAATGAACTTCTTTTCTATAATTTTAATTTATCATGCAATGTAATTGAAAACACTAACAAAAGAGTTAGATTGGAACATCATTAAATCTCTTATTACACATGTAAATTAAAATCTTAATTCTTAAAATAAAAACCAGGTAAAACATGACATATTTTTTAATTCATTGTAAAAAAAAAATCAATTTTGTAATTGTAAGATGTAAGAGAAGTCCAAACTTTTTTACCACAGATTTCCACTTTTATTTAAGATTAAGGCAATTAGAATATCATATAATTAAAGTTGGGTAAAACTTGAACTAAATAGAAAATACTGTATTTTAACTTACAATTGAATGAAAATTGAAAGCCCTTCAACCTTTCAAGCTAACATGTGTCATATAAGAATGTTACTCCAAATTGACACTTATAACACCAAATCATAATTCAGTAGTAGTTGTTTCTATGACTTTGACAATAAAGAGATTTATAATGTTCAATGGAAATCGACATTACATTGGATGATGGATAGAAGAATTATAATGGATGATCAAAGTAGTTAAAAAAAGGATTTAGCTATTAAACTTCTTAAGACTCTTTCTTAACTTGCATTTATTATATATGGGTTGAATGAAATAAAAGATGTTTTCAAAGGAAAACAATTGATATCCCTATTCTCTTAACCAAAGTAAAAAATGTAATATGAGAGAGAACTTCTTTGTTTAGAAATATAAAATATTTCTAAGGAAATGTTATTTTGAGTAAGATTTGAAGGCTTTTAACTTTTATCTGTTCATAGATATAATGACTTTTGTAATGCTGAGATATGCTCCTGTGCTTCTAGATTTTAATATTTATTAATACAATTTACTTTTCCATAAAAAAAGAAGAAGAGATTTATAGTGTTCACCATTTCATTTAAGGGTTAATTTTCATGGTGACTTCTTACTACTACTACTAGATATTCCTTAGTTATTTTAATGATGACAAAAGCAAAAAAATTTACTTAAAATTATTTTTCTCATGTTAGAAATATGTGCCAAAAAAAAATACAAGACCTTGTACTTTATAATATTTGTTTATCAAAAGTATTAACATTTGGGAATAAAATTCTTATTCCCTAATTTGTGGGCTGACTACGCGTTGGACTAGATATGTTGGTTGGGCTGATCATTTTATTGGACTGAATTGTGTGGGCTGCTTGTACAAGTTCGGACCTAGGCCCAAAACATGTAAGTGAAACGCACAACTGCATCGCTCGCACGATTACCTGCTGGGCATTTTCGGTCATCGTCCTTCTCCTGCTCTGCGTGCGACAAAGTGCTACACCACCTCACCAAGGATTTTGACCGCGTTAGTTTGAATTCAAATATGAGCTACAACATTCTATGGTGGTTGGTCTAACACAGCAATGGAAAAATGGTGAGCTACAATTTTTGGGGTTGGAAAGAAAGCTAATGGGCTGCTTGTCTTCGTAGAAACATGGTGCAGAAAACTCACACATGACGTGGCTCATTCATCTATTAAAATGACCTGAATAGCTTACATTCTTTGATCTACATCCTCAAAGGAGAATCACGGTTTGATCCTTCTAAGCTCTCATAGATTTATTGCTCAAACATTTCCCGCATTTTTGTTGTTGATCTCAAAGTTATTGTTCACGTCACTGTTATATCATTTGTCTGGCACTGAGATTGACTTGATTGACATATATGTTCTATAAGCTTATCATAATTTTATCAAGAACATATATGTGTTGATTGTGTGTGCAGCAAATTCAAAGTGAATTTTATTGTGGCTGCTGTGTTGATAAAAAGCTATACTTGAGAGAGAACTTTCATTGTTTATGTATAAGCTTTAGCTAGATAGGTTTGATCTAAAATCTTGTATATCTAGCTTATTGATAGAGAGATAAAAACTTCAATGTATAAGTACTGTAATCCCTTATTAGTAGGTTGGTTTGGTTTCTTTTGTAATAGAAAAGAATCTGCACTAAATGTGTGGCAACTAGGTGTAGGTTAGGCTAACCTGTTCCATCACAAAGCGTATGGCTTATGTGATGTAGGGTTCCTTTGGTTATAATGAAATAATATCTAGTGTGCAATTACTGAGCAAATTGTTGAGAGTGGATTTGTTCTTTTATCTTAATGATAGTCATCTTAATCTTTGTGATTAAGAAATGAGTGGATGTAAACTTAGAATGAGTTGAATCATTCTTAAACAAATACTTGTGTGGATTACTTTCTCCATCCTTTTCTCTTTTACTTGGAGCTTACTGTTATTTACTACATCATTTTAATTTATTTGTGCATAAATTAACTTGCAATCTGAATTACAAGTAATTTGGAACCATTCAAAAGGGGAAAAAAAAAAAACAAAGAATTGACGTTAAATCTCTCGACCTAATTGAACTCCTTTTCCTTAGATTGTTATAAACCTTACAATAATCTATCTCCAAACTGAGATATGTGCATATTATCTATATTAAAATGTCCATTACCACTCAAGGCATTTTATATCTCAAAACCTACAAAAATAAACTTCTCATTGTTCTATAGAAGGAGATCAATTTTTATCCCTTTCAACAGAGATCAAAATAAACTGGAATCTGTTGGACTTCTTCTGGCTTGAATCGGAACTTGAAACTATGGCAAGCTGTTGCCAATGATTGTCTCCCACCAAACATGATCTCCAGCAATTTTGTAATGTTGAGTAATACCATTTAAGTCAAGACGGGATGCCCGATGGAGTTGGGATACTCTAAAGCCGGGTCTATTGTCTTTGATGTTATGCGTACAAATGCTGAGGACGAACTATTTGTGTCAAGAGATTTATGGTGTTGCTTTACATTTCAAATTGTTAATGATTAACTCTGCAACTTTCGATGGTGCAAGGATTTCATTTGTTTAAGTTTGTGTGTCAAAAAAGACACTTAAGCATATCCTCCGTCGTAACTACGAGGCCAAATATTCGTATTTGGAAGTCATTAAGAAGGAGCCTTATAGGATTCTTTATGGTTAACGATACAATTTTTTATTGGTAAAGTGAGACCACCTTCCACTTTCAAAGGCATTGAAGGTGAAGTTCACTTCTAACTCTACCAATTCTTTTTTTAATGGAAATTATAATTTTACATACCAAAGGAAAGGAAACATATATGGCTTTTAACAAGAATGGTTCAGGCAAAAGCACCAATAATCTTATAACGTCTATGCAGAAAGTTTGAGAGTCAATATGTCAGCCAAACATCCAAGTTTATGGTTATTTGCTAGAAAGCTACACACCCATTAATGGCCCTGACGACACTTGGACTTCTGAGTCATGATCGTGTTGCAATAAAAGAAAAGTCATAGGATAGAACCCACAAGTAGGCCTACTTTGATCTCTTTGGATTGTGATGGATTTAACGTGGGTGGGCAAAGCAGCTAAGATTCAGTTGTCTGGATGTTGGGAGTGCAGTCATAGACAGGTCCATCCGAATAGTATTTTATTCGTTTTTGTTTGGAAACATTTGGCGATTTCCTTATACGATGAGCAGTTGATTTCGTTTGGGATGTACATGCCTGTCGTGTTAGGGAAGACTCCCAACGGCAGTAAAGTGAAATTGCAGAAAGTTACTTTTATACCTGAGCTTAGCACTACAAAAGCTACACGGTTTCTAACTATGCTTTGAGAAAAGGCGTGTGAACCAGAAATCTTGGTTTCGTTACTTGAAATTGTATAATCAGCTTTGTTCACACGCAGTATCTTTCGCTCCTGTTTGCTTGGTCCTTTCGCTCCTGTCAACAATTCAATTTTATGATTCACTGCTTGAAAGCTCCACGCTCATCAGTGGCCCTGACCACCCTTGGATTTTCGAATCATGATCCTGTTAGAATAAAAGAAAAGTCACATGCTAAAGTAATAACACCATCCACTTTCAAAAGGAAACATATATACTCGTCCAGGGGTGTGGTTCAACTGGCAAAGGCTCGTGTGAGATTTCCTACAAAGTAGGGGTCCTGGGTTCAAAACCAATTGGCTGCATTCTTGACATGAAATAGGCAAAATACTTTGGGGTGAGTGTTGGGCCCTCCAGTTTGAGCCACCATGCAAGTGGTGGGGTTCTGGGTCATCAAAAAAAAAAAAAAAACATATATACTCTAGTTATTTAGCCTATTGAAAACAAAGTGCTACAGAAAAAGGTGTGTGAAAGAGAAATCCTGGCTTTATTCGTCAAAATTGTTTAATCAGCTTTCTTGAGAATAAGTTTCGTTTGCTTTAGCAAGACGACCTTTTAATTTCAGAAGCAACTTTTGACGTGTACAGGGAGACCACCTTCCACACTCAATTCTTTGACAACGAAGATCATTTCTACTTCAATCAACCCTTCTTTTTCGTTTTTTTTTTAAATGAAAATTATAATGTTACGAGTCAGGAGAAATATACATAGCTATGACAATAAAACACAACCAAATGTAAAAACCATTAAGGCGTCAATAACTACCGCATTCTTCGTTTTTTGTGGAAGAATTTTATTTGTTTGAGAGTATCTTAAAGTTGCAACTTTAGGCCGGTAAAGTAAGACCATCTACCGCATCCAAAAGCTTTGATGATGATCATTTCCACCTCTGAAAGTGTAAAAAAGGAGAGATGGCTAACAAGTGAACGAATGCTTCTATATTACTGTTTTGTTTCTGTACAAAAGAAGGCCTTGTTATATAGGCTTGGTTCCTACTCTAAATAAAGATTACAATTAATAAGAATATTACACAATAATTACATGGCCTAATTAGGCACGTCTGACTCTTTTCTACTCCGAAAGTCCCTCTCTTTTTTTTCCTTTTCTTTTTTTTTTTTTTCTTTTGACGATAAAATAGTTACATACTGCACAATTGCATAGACAATTTTGGCCCTCGTCCGACTAGATACAGGTTCCTATGGAGTAATTGCTAGAAATATGGGGTATAACGTGTTGCATTTTATGGCAAGCCAAATAATAGTTAGAAGTGATATATGAAAGAAAAAAAAATGAAAAATTAATAATTGCAAGAGTATGAAAAGGTAAAACCAAATTCTTCCAAACCGAATTATCCTTTTACATAAACAACTTTTAACATCCCATCGTGTTCACAATCATTATGGTCAGGCTTTTAACATGCTTTTCTCTGTTAGATTCTTACGTGTGTTTCTCACTTGTCCCCAAAGTCGATAAGGTCCACATTTATAATCGCAGAGTATCACCCTGTATGGAGACGAAGTTTCGGCAGATTTGAATTACGGGAAAGGGGACGGCATGTGCGGGAAACGGCGTCTCTTGGCAGAGTCAGTCTAAACAAAAGTGTGAATAAAAAATCAGTAAAGATTTTTCCAAGAGAAAATATTATCCCATAATTGAATAAGTTCATGTAAAGATATTTCTTCCAAATAATTGCAAGTTACTAAGTGATTTTTGATGATAAAGTGTAGGGTGTAAAATCAATTCTACATTTGTCGGTAACAAAATCAATATTTTTTTTAATATAGGTTATCTTGTTAGATTAGAGGAAGTAGTCTTTGTTTAAGTTTATTAAAGTAATGATGGGAGGCTACGTTAGACGTTGGATTTGTATAAAACATTATTAGATGTATTAATTGTTAATATTGATGGCATTTCCGAGAATTTGCCTGGAATTTCAACCACGTCAGATGCTGACTTAGGCTTATGTGCTACCTTGGAGGAGGATGCCACGTCACATGCCTTGACCCCGCGATATCTTCCACCGGATAACTATCCAGCCACCTTTCAATGGAGCTGCTCTCCCTTCAACGTAACAACACCAGGACGTTGGTTACCTTCTCCACCAGCCAATCACCTAAATGTTGTCCAAGCTTTCTGTGCAGAACATGAAGAAGCCAAAGAAGCTCGTGAGGCTATTCCGCAACACCTATACAGAACAACATTTGAAGTAGGAGAATCATCACACCAAGTAAATCCTGCAACTCAAGAACAGACACAAGCTTTGGACCCTCCTCAAATAGATAGTCAACTCCACTTGGGTCATGCATCACTATCAGAGGCTCGCCCATACAGAGAAGAATCTTTAGTGCAAGTCAAAGAAGAGCCAGTATTGCCTACAACCTTTCTAAATCAGGATCATAATGTAGAGATTGTAGATTACCCACTCGATATGGACATTGTCTTTCCACTATTCTCTGCACAGGCCATGTAGCTGGCTAATGATAGGTTCATAAATGGGCTTAACTATGAGGAGATGGCAGCTCTCATCTGGCCAGATATTGATTACGGTACTCAGCAGAATCCAACGACACTTCATGAAGGACTAAATGGACGTCTAAATAGTTTCGACGATGACTTGTTTATAGGAATATATGAGATGGAGAACATGAGAAAAAGAGGAAGTTGTGGGAATGTTAATGGTGCATATACCGTGTTGAGAGAACTGAACCCTGAGAACCCACTACTAACCATGAGTCAGTAGGTTCGTCTCACTTAGATGCGTAAGCTGGAAGAAATGGAGTGGGGCTGACGTCCACGCAAGTTGTTTTTTTGTCTTTGCAACCGTAGCATAAGTTGCTTAACACAGTGTACTCAAACAAGCAAGTTATAGCACTACTTGCAACCATGAATCCCTATAAAAAGGACAACCCGCAGTGTACTCAAACAAGCAAAAATTTTAAGAGTTTTGGTCGCTTCACTTCACATTCACTCTCTCTCTCTCTCTCTCTATTTCTCCCGTTTCAGTTGCTTCACTTCACACACTCTCTCTCTCTCTCTCCTCCTATCATCTCGTTTTTCTTCTTGCTTTTGCTTTTCAGAGTTCTAATCCTCTGTTTACTCTCTGCTGCATGTTGCTATACTGCAACCTTTTTCTATTTTCAATTTAAACAAACAAGGTGAAAGAGGAAGAAGGGAGTGGCTCTGGAACGCCTTGGGTCTCTGATTACTATTCCTCTACAAAAGATACAGGAGCCCTTTGGGTCGTTTATATAGTATACAGAAGGGATAAAGAGGTAATATCACACCTTAACCATATTCTAACAGGGTGACGAGAATACGGGGAAGTTTACATAACAGAATGGAAGAGAATCCTTCTAGAACTTGGCCGGTGAGACTCCTGAGTGTATTCTGTGAGGTGGTGGCTGATCTGGCAATAGCTCAGCTGAAGTAGCAGCTAGATGATCTGGTGCGTTCTGATCAGAATGGGTAATTTGTTTTCTATTGAATGTGACAATCTCTTGTGAATAGTGGAGGATTTTTTCAAAAAGGATAAATTGGGGCTTAAATGGGAATACCTAGATCATTAAATGGGACTTAGATGGGAACACCCAGAGCAAGAAAAAGATAAAATAATTATATTCTAAAGATAAAACAAGTAACCAAAGTCAATAATTTAGACTATCTTTCTCTATAAAGATCATGTCTTTTTATAAGGAAAAGATTAAAAATTTTAAACTAACTTTAGTTATTCAAAAAAATCTTATCCTAGTCAAAAAAATCCAAAAACTCGACTTCATGACTTCTGAATTAACCCACGAGTACAAATTCGTAACAAAATTTCAACACAAGTGGCCTTCTTGCAGTTATTTTATTGACACGAGAATTTGGATTTTTTTCATCACCGACACGGGCAGATGGCAAACTTCGCACTTATAGCATAGAAGTAACGCGGGGATAGTGGAATCCCATTCTCCCATCGGTTTCATGGACTTGACCACACGAGAGCTGTAAAAGAATGCTTGCAAAATGGCGCTACTACACCCATCCGCGTCAGACCTTGGAACCTATCTCAGAAAAGCAACAATGGCACTCCGTGGCAGATTGGTGGACTGAGCTCACAAGCTCTGCATGCAGACATTCTAGGGGCTCGACCACCTATCATGCAGCGTCGAGATCGCTGGATGTTTAATGGACTGCCACCTAGAGTTTTGGACACTGTCTTACGTGGAAGTATCCCCAACTATGTGGCAGATATTAGCACTGATCTGTGCTTGAGTTGTCCCGGAGCAAATCAGACAAAACACACGAAGGCACAGGTTCTCCGTGTAGTGCCACATCCAGCACACACGACGCTGCCTCCGTCGTATGAATCAGAGAATAAAACACCCACATACTGCTATGCTATTGGAGTTGTCAAATCTGCCTTCACCAAGTACAAGCAAGCTGGTACTAATCTGAAGAATACCTCGTGTGAAAGCTATGTTTCCACGGAAAGTCTACCCCGCACCATGGAGCAAGCTAATGACTTTAGAGCAAATGACAAGAAGGAAGAAAAGAGAAGGAAGAAACATAAGATGCAGCTCAAACACGCTAGTAGTACCTAGCGTATGTCAAACTCATGAAGTAAACTTCCTGAAAGTCTTTTGTAGAAATAAGCGATAGTCTGGAGCCTATATAAGGGGCTGAACTTGTTCTAAGCATTACAAGTCTTTCTGTACCGTCCTAATTGTAACAAACACATATCTCTGAATGTGCTATTAAACAAGTAGTTCTATCGCATCTCCGTCTTGTGTTCACTTATCACCTTTTTTCTTCTAGAGCGATACTTCACACAACTTTCGCGGTCCGCACTTCTAGGAAATCTTTCCTTTTCCCCACTCTCTGTTTCGCCATCTCTGGCTCCTCCTCTGATTCACAAGCGTTTCCATGGCTGCTCCTATACTTTCATCACCTTCTGAAACTTTTTGGGATCACGACGTCTTCTTGAGTTTCAGAGGTGAAGACACACGCAAGAATTTCACCGATCATCTCTACAGGGCTTTGGTTCAAGCTGGAATTCGTACTTTCCGAGATAACGAGGAGCTTCCTAGAGGAAAGATCATCTCAAGTGAACTACCCAAGGCAATTCGTGGATCAAAAATTTTTATTGTAATTTTCTCTAAAGGCTATGCTTCCTCCACTTGGTGTCTTGATGAACTTGTAGAGATTATGGAATGTTGCCAAGAAAACATGTGCCAAATTTTTCTCCCTATATTTTATTATGTTGACCCATCCGATGTTCGAAAACAGACTGGGACTTTTAAAGAAGCATTTTTAGACATGAAAAGCGATATCAGACTGATACGGCAAAGGTGAAGAGGTGGAGAGAAGCTCTTAGGATCTCTCAAGTGTTGCAGATGGGTAATTTTACAATTTTTGCTTTTTTTAACGCAAACAGACACAGGAGAAGGAAGGGGGTTTCGAACCAATGGACTTGTTGGTTAGGGGCTCCTTGACTTTTTTTTTCATTAAGTTAGGGTGAAATTCCACCCTAAGTCCAATAATTTTCCAATATGTGTGGTTTTTTCTACTTTTTTAAGTCTTTATCTTTATTTGTAAGACGAAAACTGCATGACAAACACAAAACCTTGACCCAGGTATGGATTGAGGTAAAGAAAAAAAAAATCCCAATTTTTATGTTTAGTAACTTTCGAGTTGAGTTAGTTGATGTTTTTCTATTTCATGTCCTCCTTGCCACGATTGAAAGATCATGCCACCTAAAAGAGATTTTAGTCTTTTTCTTTTATTATCTTATTGTCTAATATTCTATTTTATTTTGGTGATTAGGTATGAAGGAAAATTTATTGACAAGATTCTTGGTCAAGTTTTGTGTGAACTAAAACCTCTAGTCTTTGAAGTTGCTGAACATGCGGTTGGAATAAATTATAGAGTTGAAGAGGTGAAAGCTTTACTAAATCTTGAAATAAGTGACTTCCGCATTGTTGACATCTATGGCATAGGCGGCATTGGTAAAACTACCATAGCAAAAGCTATTTATAACCAGATACATTTTAAATTTGAAGGGAGTAACTGTCTTTTAGACATTAAAGAAATTTCAAAAAAGGTGGATGGTTTAGTTCAATTACAAAAACAACTTCTTTATGAAATCTTGAAAAAGGACATAAGGATTGATCATAGTGATAGGGGAATTGAGTTAATCAAGAATATGCTTAACAAAAAAAAGATTCCTGTTGTTCTCGATGATGTGGATGACTCAAACCAACTACAAAAGTTATTTGGAGGCTTAAGATGGTTTTGCAAAGGAAGTAGAGTCATCATCACAACTAAAGATGAGCATTTATTGACTGAATTAGATGTATTTCAAAAATACAAGGTCTCACCCTTAGTTGAATCAGATTCCTTGGAGCTTTTTAGTTGGTATGCCTTTAAGATGATATGTCCAAGACAAGGTTTTGAAGAGCTTTCAATTAGTGTAGTGAAGTATGTTGAAGGACTTCCATTAGCTCTTCAAGTTTTGGGGTCTTTTCTAAAAGGTAGGAAGTATGTTGAATGGAAAAGCGAATTGGACAAGTTGCAAAGAAAGCCACATAACAAGATTCAAAAAGTGCTTAGAATAAGTTTTGACTCACTAGAGGATGGTTTAATAGAAGACATATTTCTTGATATTACATGTTTCTTTGTTGGTATGGAGAAATGCTATGTAATGAAAATATTAGAAGGTTGTGGTTTGTTTCCTACTAATGGTTTGCCAATTCTAGAACAAAGATCTCTTTTGACAATTAATAACAATAAATTGAGGATGCATAATCTGATTCAAGATATGGGGAGAGAGATTGTTTGTGAAAAAGCTAATTATGTTGTAGAAAACTATAGCAGGTTGTGGCTTCACGAAGATGTATTAGATGTTCTAAACAAACATACAGTAAGTGACTTTTACATTTACTTTTTCTCCCAGTATGCATCTTGGTTTGAATTAAATGATAACTTTACTCATAATTATGATTAATTAAATAACTAATACTTCAAATATTTACAATGTTATGAGATTTATGAAACTTGAGAAGATGCATTACTTATCCAATTGACTTTTTTGCTAGGCTTCACAACACGTGAAAGGGGTCAACATAAATTTACCTGTATCAGAAGATGTACATTTGGAGACAAAGGCATTTGCAAATATGAAGGAGTTAAGATTACTCAAAATGAGTGGTATACATCTTAAAGGAAATTTCAAGTATCTATCAAATGAGCTTAGATGGCTTTGTTGGCAGAAGTGCCCATTGAAATTTCTACCACAAAATTTTTATCTAGAGAAGCTTGTTATTCTAGACCTACAACAAAGCAAATTTGTACAAGTTTGGAAGGGATATAAAGTATAATAATCTTGCAATACTTTTTTTTTATATAAATATTTAATGTATAGTTTATAAGGTATTTTCACTTATTTCTTTTCTCTTTTCTTCTGATTTTGTTTCTACAGATACTCAACAATCTTAAAGTGCTTAATCTCCAAGACTCCAAAGATCTCATCAAATCACCAGACTTCTCTGGGGTCCCACATTTGGAGACATTGATTCTTGAAGGTTGCACTAGTTTGGTTGAAGTTCACGAGTCTATTGGATATTTAACAAGCCTTGTTGAGTTGAATTTGAGAGGATGCAAAAGCCTTACCAATCTTCCAAATAGCATGAGTAACTTAGAGTCTCTTAGAATTTTGGACACATCTGATTGCTTTAGACTTTTTCAATCATTAGAACAAGTGGGGAATGTAGATTTGAGAGAGCTCCTTAGAAATGAAACTACTATTGACCAAAGACTATCCTTTTTGAGTCTTTCAAAAAGCCATAAAATTGGGTTATTTGGAGGTAAAAAAAAGTTATCAGATTCTCAATTGTCATGTTTGTCATATTGGGTATCACCCAAAAGTTCATTCAGCATAAGTTTGCCATTAGCTTCGATTTCCAAATTCCGTTACTTGGAGAAGCTAAGTCTTGAGAATTGTGGTTTGTGTGATGATGACTTTCCTGTGGATCTAGAAAATATGTCTTCCCTATTGGTGTTGTCCTTATCTGGAAATAAATTTCGTAATATACCTCCTAGCATTAAATGCCTTCCTAGACTATGGATGTTAGATCTAGAAGATTGTATGGCTCTTCAATCAATTTCAGAAGTCCAATTAGATACCTTGGTGTTCCTCTTATTACAAGAAGGCTTACCTACACGGATTGCAAAGTTTTGACAGAGAAAATCATGACAAGAATTGATGGATGGGGAATGAAGCATTTAAGCTATGCAGGAAGACTACAATTGGCAAAATCAGTTCTCACTTCTATTTGTACCTTTTGGATGCAAATGTTCCTTCTCCCAAAACAGACCATTTATGAGATTGAAAAGAAGATAAGGCACTTTCTCTGGGCAGGTCACTCAAAAGATCATAAAACTCATAAGGTTGCTTGGCAAGTTGTTTGTTTACCAAAAAAGGAAGGAGGTCTTGGACTACTAAACCTTAAAGTATGGAATAAAGTCTTGTTAGGGCGATCTCTCTGGAATCTCATAAATTGCCCTAATTCATCCTTATGGAGTAAGTGGATTCATAGTACTAAAAGCAAGGGAAATTCAATTATGGAGCTTGACATCAAAGGAAATATGGCATGGAGTTGGAGAGGTCTTCTAAAGTTACGACAAACTTTAACCTCTACACTATCCAAACCTTCTTATTGCTGTAAGGAAACGTACAAGGAATTATGTCAAGAGAGCACTGAGGTTGAATGGTACAACTTGATATGGTCAGGAGGAATCAGCAAACATAACTTCATTGGTTGGCTCATATGTAGAGATAAACTACCTACAGCAGTAGTGGTTTCTCGTTGGCTCCCCTCAATTGATTTGTATTGTAATTTCTGTGGCTCTCAATATGAAGATAGATCACACTTATTCTTTCAGTGCATTTGGACTAACCAGGTTTGGAGAACTATTCTAGCTCAACAAGGTATTCGTAAGGTCATCTACGATTGGGAATCTGAATTGCAATGGATGATTAAAGCACCTAAGGGAAAGGATTTAGCCGCAAAGCTTCTCCAGCTTTCTTTCTTAGCTTGCCTTTATTGTATCTGGTTAGAACGAAATCGTAGACGTTTTCAGAATAAGTCTATTGATATTCCAATGTTATTAGCTAAAATCAGGAGAGTAGTCCGTGGAAGAGCTTCTTTATTTAGAAACATTAAACTCTCTCAAGCTAATGTTTTGTTGAGTCATAGTTGGAGAATTTCAAAGTCTATATTCTCCTAGATGATTGTAATGCTGGGGTATGCCCCTAAGCTTATGTATTTATTTATTCTTCGATGAATCAACTCACATATTCATCAAAAAAAAAAAAAAAAAAAGTTTGTGGTTTCTATTTATGAAGGATACGCCAATACTTAGTAGAGTCTCACATTTAGTGGACACGGAACATTCACCATTTTTTGTTTTTGAATGTGAATCCCACAATCAAGCGGATTTGCTCAGGCATATATCTTTACCTCTCATATATAGTGTATTTCCTGGCGATTCTATCCAGGTTCTCTCTCCCCCTTTATTTATATTTAAATTTAAATTTTATTTTTTCTTAATGATGTCAAGTATTTTTTTCCTTTTAATATATAGGAGCTTTCAAGGAAGGACATCCAATTTCCCATCATTTTTCTCCAAAATAGAGAGGTTCCCAATTGGTTCAGCCACCAGGCAATCGGATCTTTAGTATCCTTCCGTGTACCTCCATTTTCGAAGGTTCTAATTGGCGAGATTCTTGTCTGTGCTTGTTATGGACAGATGCGATTTGCTCCAAATTGTACTTCAAGTGATGGTGCCGTTGTGGCTATTTCGATTTACAATAAAACTAAGGGCTTCAATCTATCTTTTCATACAAAAGTCCCTTTACAATTTGCGGCAGCTCCTTGTCATATATACCGCATTCCAGTTGAATGCCATTTGATTGATGACATCCTACGCTGTTATCGTGCGATTGGATGTAGGTGCTTTTCTTTAGATTCACAACGTATTTACTTCCATTTTATAGACGACGGAAGGAAAATGGAGTTTGAAATTGGAGATGAAATGGAAGTATCTGTAGAATTCGGTGGAGGCCTTGAAGTGCGCAAATGTGGAATTCATCTACAACCTAGTAAGTTGACTGCAACAAATAGATTTTTAGTATATTAATTTTTCAATTTTAATATTACTACAAATGGCAAGGTCAACAAACACAATTATTGACAATATCAGAGATGATAATGTCTTTTGAAGTAATATTGCTACAAATAATAATGTCTTTGAAGGTGATATTGTTACAGGTTCTTTTCCTCCATTGGTTACTATCTCTGAAGATGATGTTGCTACTTTTGAATGGTATGTAAGGCAATAAAGTCAAGTAGGTAATATTGCTTCACATAAGGTCTTTAAATGTAATACTACTGCGATAATAATGTTGACAAGAAAGTATCTACGAGTCATTAGCAATTTATTTCATAGGAGTCAAGCCACTGGCTGATATTTTGCTTTCTCCTCTTTCACAGGCCATTCTCTATGAGAGAGCGACTTCAAGAGTGAGAATGAGAGGTGAAAGATATAAAAAGGCGGATCAAATGGAGGCACGTGACAGACGTGGGCGGTGCCTTCCAACTCACCTGCCCCGAGTCCATGTGTTAATTAAGTTGGTTCCCAAAACAATTACAGCTGTTCTCATCGTTCTGCTCATAGTCAGATAGGTCCATTCTCCAAAGAATCAGAAAGTGGAACATTTTTTTTGCGTAGACAAACCAATAGGACGAATACCAAGATTAATTAAGTTGCTTCCTTCATAGATGGTGTAGACATGTATCAACTTGAAAACATATATCATATGTATTGAAAATATTGGAAGGTTATGGATTGTTTCCTGATATTAGTATGACAGTTCTGAAAAAAGGTTGTCTCTTTATAATTAATAACAATTAGTTATAATGCCTAGTCTAATTCAAGATATAGGGAGAGCGAATATTTGTGAAAAAGTAAATTATGTTCCAAGAAACTATAGCAGGTTATAGTTTCATGAAGATGTTTTTGTTGTTGTCCTAAGCAAACATATAGTAAGAGGCTTAGACAATTATCTTTTCTCCAAGTATGCATCCTAGTTGAATTAAATGAAAATGCTACTCATAATTATAATTAAGTAAACAACTAATACTTTAAAACTTTATAAAGTTCTATTCCAATTCATTGGTGTTCTAGATTTATGAAAATTAAGGATGTGCATTACTTATCTAATTTGACTTTTTTTGAGTGCTTCACAACACATGAAAGGTGTCAACATAAATTCACTTGTATCAGAAGATGTACGAGGTACCTTGATCACTGGGTTTGTCCCCTTTTCACCAATAGTTGGCCGATGCTTTCACGTAGTCCCTCTCCCGTGAGGCCTTTGAAGCCTTTCTTGTCAAACTTTGTCTTACCATGCAGAGTCTGCGAGGGGATGAAAAAGACACTACCTCAACTACAAATACTTCAGTCGCTAACTCAGCTGCAAATACTCTAGCCGCAAAAACACCTCCACGAGCAATGCATTTAGAGTCCCAAGCTCTGCATGTGACCACCCGAGCTGTGCTATCACCACCGGCTATGCATGTAGAATCCCAAGCTCTGCATGCAGCCACCGATCAAGCACCTTCACGTACTAATGAGAAAGGGAAAGCACCTTTCATATATGCAACTCAACCCGTGACAGAATTCCATGCTGTAGGCCCTACGACAAACTTTCAAGTTGTTGATCCCGTGACAACTATCTATGCAAATATGAAAAGGAAGGAAGCTCAGTTGCTGCAAGAAGGAGCCATTCGTGTAAAAGCTTTTCGTGTTCAGTCAACCAAACCATCTCATGAGTATGAAATCAAGAAGACCACATTTACCACCTACTGCCTTACCATTGGATCAGTGAGATCAGTCCTTGAAAAAAATAAACGTTCACCTGAGAAGTCAAAATCGCTAGCCTGACGTACAAGACGCGTTCTATATTTCTAACACAAGTTGCTCCTTAGGCAGACAAAAGTCAGCGACAGGACTCAGAATCGTCGGACCTATTTTGTAAGGAAAGACTATCCTACACAGTCGACACAATTATAGCTGTTGGTATTTTCATCCAACAACATAGGGTATGACCCGAATTATCTATATTAAAAAAAAAAAAAAAAAAGACAGACCTGAACACGAGATATCGACAGTCACACAAGGAAGGTGGCCCAAGTCCCGGACGCGACTTGGACCACGACATGTGCCGTCCGTCGAGCATTCATTGTCAGAGGGAAAGAAGAAGCGGCACTCAACAGAGCGAGGAGTCACGTATGTCGTCCTTTCGAGACACCCACCTCCCTTGCCCCCCGACCACTCTAAATCTTTTTTCACGGAACCGGAACACTAACCGGGAGATTGATTCTCCACTTGTCCTAGAAGATCATTCTCACCGTCGACGTTCTGTCTGAAAATTCCATCTGTCCAGGATCTAACCGGCTGGTAAAACGAACGACCGAGATTCATGGAAAGAATTCCCTTACTTGTTTTGTCCCTTGTGAACGTGTTTATACTCTTTAAGTTGGAAGGATCTTCCCTTGCCTGCACGTCGCATTTGCAGTAGCAAAAGTCAAATGTATTTAATAAAATAAAATGCATGGACCCTTTTTCTACTTGTAATTTTAGTACCAACGTATGAGTTCTTACTAATCATAAGATAAGGAGTTGCAACTTAGTTTGCGAAATATTAAGAATTAAGTATAATTTCTTTCAATCATAAAAAAAGAAAAGAAAAAAATTTCCAAATATCCCAACATTCTTTACCATCAAATCAGTTAACCCATTCATAAATAACATCCTTGTCATATATTGATAGAAACAAGTTCTTCCTCTTTAGCACCTAACTGAAATAAGCTAATTGCTGCTCTTGCAATAACATCGCTCCTACTTCCAACTTGCAAGCATCACACTCAAACTCGAAGGGCAAAGGAAAAATCAGGTGACCGTAACACTTTTGTAACTGTCATGGTTTCCAAACACTTATTTATATTCTTCACTCAGTTCAGCAGCTTCTAGCAAAAATAGTTTTCGACAGCAATGCCCCAGTGTAAAACGTCCAACGTAGTTGAAACATAACCCTTTAGTCTTGCGCTCCATAATCTTTGACTCACTAAGTTTCTTCACAAGCAGCGTCGATTTCCCACTATCACTAACCGGGTTAACCACTTCTTTCATCTGTCTAGCCGTGCTTGACCCGTACGCGCACTCTTTAGCCTCAAATAACCACACAACTCCAATAGCTGAGGATAGGGTGGATGGTTTATTGGCCAAAACATCCATTCTAATCCTATCCTTCAACCCACTTATGAAACAACTAACTCGTTGTTCTATTGAGAATTTCCCAGCTCTTGTTAGTAATCTCCCAAACCAAGTTTGATAATCTTGAACTAAACCTAGCTATCTCATATAAATAGGTTCTTCAAAACTGTCTCCAAAATAGAGGACACGAGCGTTCTGAAGAAACTAAGCCAATGTGAAAGGACCAAAATATCCACCCTTATTAGCCGCTAATACAAAAGATCTCACGGCTAATCACACCCAACATTTAAAAAAGAAAAAAAAAACTACTAGAAGGAACTTCTACAGCATCAACCTAATAAACTCCTCCATTCAGCGCAGTCTTGCTGCAAGTTACTAGATAAGCTTTAAGCTAAAGTATGCACTGGACGCGGGCTGCAACATCACTATTATCGACTTGACTGCATGAGAGCGATACTTCAACAACTTTCACCGCCAGTAGCTTCTAGTAAATGACACGAAACTGAAAAGCTATTGTATTGATTTAAACAGACTATAAAACCTTCTGTTAACCTTCCCAGCTTTCAGTAATCCGATCTCTCAACTCTTCCGATTCATAAGCCCTTCAATGGCTGCTCGTATCCTTCCATCACCTTCTGAAATTCATTGGGATCATGATGTCTTCTTGAGTTTTAGAGGTGAAGACACACGTAAGAATTTCATTGATCATCTCTATAAGGCCTTGGTTCAGTTTGGAATTCGTACTTTCCGAGATAATGAGGAGCTTCCAAGAGGGAAGACAATCTCTGCCAACCTACGTAAGGCAATTCGTGGATCAAGGATATGTATTGCACTTTTCTCCAAATGCTATGCTTTCTCCACCTGGTGCCTTGATGAACTTGCGGAGATTATCGAATGTTCTCGAAAAAACATGTGTCAAACTTTTCCCCCAATATTTTATCATGTTGACCCATCAGATATTCGAAAACAGACCGAGAATTTTGGAGAAGCATTTGTTAGGCATGAAGAATGGTATCAGATTGATAAGGCAAAGGTGGGGAGGTGAGAGAAGCTCTTACTGAAGCTGGGAGCTTTTCTGGTTGGGATCTCACTAGTGTTGCAGATGGGTAATTTTATGCTATGCTATGTCGTGCTTTTCATGCCTCTTCTCTATCTTTATCTATATTTGATAGACGAAAATGCGTGAAAAGCACAAAAAGTTGACATAAATATGGATTTAGATAAAAGAAAAAAAATAGTTTTTTTTTTTGTTCAGTTGGCTGATTGTATTCGCTTTCATGTCCGATAACTGTTGAGTTGAATTAATTGAAGTTTTCCTGTTTCATGTCATCCCTACAGTGTTTTAAAGATTCTGCCACCTAAAAGAGAGTTGTTGTTTTTTGTCTTATTTTTATCTTCTATTTTGTTGTGGTGATTAGGTACGAAGGAATATTCATTGACAAGATTTCGGATCAAGTTTTATGTGAACTAAACTTTGTTCACTTTCAAGTTGCTGAACATCCAATAGGAATAAATTCTAGAGTTGAAGAGATGAAAGCTTTATTAAATCTTGAAACAAGTGACTTTCGCATTGTTGGCATCTGTGGGTTAGGAGGCATCGGTAAAACTACTATTGAAAAAGCCATTTATAACCATATAAGTTGCAGATTTGAAGGAAGTAGTTGTCTTTTAGACATTAAAGAAACTTTAGAAAAGGTGGATGGTTTGGTCCAATTACAAAAACAACTTCTTTGTGAAATTTTGAAAAAGGATATAAGGTTTTATCATGTTGATAAAGGAATTGAATTGATCAAGAATATGCTTAATAGAAAAAGAATTCTTCTTGTTCTGGATAATGTGGATGACTTGGATCAACTATAGAAATTGCTTAGAGACTTAAAATGGTTATGTGAAGGAAGTAGAGTCATTGTTACAAGTAGAGATGAACATTTACTTACTCAACTAAAAGTATGTGGAAGATACAAGGTCTCACCCTTTGATAAATCCCAATCCCTTGGGCTTTTTAGTTGGTATGCCTTTGAGATGACCTATCCAAGACAAGGTTTTGAAAAGCTTTCAATTAGTATAATGAAGTATGTTGAAGGACTTCCATTAGCTCTTAAAGTTCTAGGGTATTTTCTAAAAGAAAGGGAGTATGTTGAATGGAAGAGCGAGTTAGAAAAGTTACAAAGAAAACCACATAACAAGATTCAAAAAAATGAGTTATGACTCATTAGAAGATAGTTATATACAAGAAACATTTCTTGATATTGTATGTTTCTTTGTTGGTATGGAGAAATGATACCCAATAAAAATATTGGAAAGCTGTGGTTTGGTTCCTAATATTAGTATGCCAATTCTAGAATAAAGATCTCTCTCGACAATTAATGACAATAAGTTGTGGATGCATAATCTAATTCAAGATATGGGATGAGAGATTGTTCGTGAAAAAACAAATTATGTTCTAGAAAATTATAACAAATTGTGGTTTCGTGAAAATGTTATGAATGTCTTAAACAAACATATGGTAAGAGACATATATTTATCTTTTCCGCAAGTATGCATCCTAGTTTAAATTAGATGATAATGCTACTCACAATTGTAATCAAGTAAACAACTAATATTTCAAAACCTTACAAATTTTTCTTTTGATTCATTTGTGTTCTAGTTTTTTGAAACTTGAGGATATGAATTACTTATCCAATTGTCTTTTTTGCTAGGGTTCACAACACATGAAAGGTCTTAGCCTAAATACACTTGTATCAGAGTATGTATATTTGGAAATAAGAGCATTTGCAAATATGAAGAAGTTAAAATTGCTCCAAATCAATGCTATACATCTCACAGGAAATTTCAAACATCTATCCAAGGAGCTTAGATGGCTTTGTTGGCAAAAGTGCCCATTGAAATTCCTACCACAAGATTTTCATCTACAAAACCTTGTTGTTCTTGAACTACAACAGAGCAAAATTATACAAGTTTGGAAAGGTTATAAAGTATAACAATCTTACAATATATTTTTATTTCTCTATTGATGTTTAATATATAATGCACAAAGTATTTCCACTTATTTCTTTTTCTCTTGATTTTGTTTCCATAGGTACTTAACAAGCTAAAGGTCCTTAATCTCCAGAACTCCAAATATCTTATCGAATCACCAGACTTCTCTGGGGTCCCACACTTGGAGATATTGATTTTTGAAGGCTGCACAAGGTTGGTAGAAGTTCATGAGTCCATTGGATGTTTAAAAGGCCTTGTTGAGTTGAATTTGAAAGGATGCATAAGCCTTACAAGTCTTCCAAGTACCATTAGTAACTTAGAATCTCTAAGAATTTTGGACATATCTCATTGCTTAAAACTTTTTGAGTTGTTAGAATAAGTGGTCCATGAAAATAGAACTACTATTAAGGAAAGATTATCCTTCTTAGGTCCTTTAAAGGACAACAAAAATGAATTATTTGGAGGTAAATAAAAATTCTTATATTCTCAATTGTCATGTTTATCATACTGGATATTGCCTAAAAGCTCAATTGACATAAGTTCGCCACTAGTTTCCATTTCTTGATTTTGTTGCTTGGAGGATCTAAATCTAGGATATTGTGGTTTGTGTGAGAATAACTTTCCTATTGATTTGGAAAGTTTATCTTCACTTGCATGTTTGGACTTATCTGGAAATAATTGTCGTACTACACCTTCAGGCATTAATCGCCTTCCTAAACTATTATGGTTGGTTCTAGATGATTGTATGGCTCTTCAATCAATTTCAGAACTCCCTACAAGTTAATGGTACATGGATGTGAAACGGACTTTGATATCAAATTCATTGGATATGGAACACTTAGAAATTTTTTCAAAATGTGAATCCCATGATTAGGTTAATTTGTTGATGTCTATACCTCTCATATGTACTCCCCATTCTAAGGTACTCTCTCTCTCTCTCTCTCTCTATATATATATATATATATATTTTATTTATTTATTTATTTATTTATTTTTATTTTTTTATTTTTTTAATGTGGTCATTTGATTTTTATTTTTTTTCAAATTATAGGAGCTATCAAGCAAGGGCATCGAGTTTCCTATCATTTTTCTCCCAAACACGGAGGTTCGAGATTGGTTTGCCCACCAGGCGATCGGTTCTTTAATATCCTTCAGCGTACCTCCAATTTCGAAGGGTGTAATTGCCGAGATTCTTGTTTGTGCTTGCTTTCGATTGATGCCCTGTGCTCCAAATTGTACTTCAAGTGGTGGTCCCGTTGTGGTAGTCTCAATTTACAATAAAACCAAGGACTTCAATCTATCTCTTCATACAAAAGTCCCTCCACATTTTTCTGCAGCTCCTTGTCATGTATACCGCATCCCGGTTCTCTGCTTTCCCTCTAACCACACCCTATGCTATTGTGTGGGACAATACTACTACTTTTCAGATTCACGACGCATTTAGTTTTATGAAAATGAAGAGCATACTAGGGAAATAATATTTAGAAGTGGAGATGAAATGGAAGTCTCCATCGAATTCCACGGAGACTATGAAGTGCGCCAATGTGCAATTCATCTACAACTTGGTAAATTGACTTTACTCAATAGACTTGAAAATGTATTAGTTTGTTGATTTTGATATTATGACAAATAGCAAGGTCAACAAATACAATTACCACAATATTAGAGATAGTAACATCTTTTAAAATAATACTGTTACATATAATAATGTCTCTTAAGTGATGCTGCTACAGGTCCTTCATTTCCATGCATTACTATCTCTGAAGATGACGTTGTTAATATTAAATGGTATGAAGGCAGTGGAGATGAAATGGAAGTGTCTATGGAATTCCATGGAGGCTTTCAAGTGCGCAAATCTACAATTCATCACGACTTGGTAAGTTGACTCCAATAAATAGATTATAAAATATAGTAGTTTGTCAATTTTGATATTAGTATTAATGGCAAGGTCAAGAAATACAATTATTGGCAATATTAGAGATGATAACATCTTTTAAATAATACTATTACAAATAATAATGTCTTTTAAGGTGATGTTACCACAAGTCTTTAAAGATGATGTTATTTCTGTTAAATGGTATGCAGATATATAAGTTATATGACTTTACATAAGGTCTTAAATCTAATACTAATGCTATAACAATGTTGAAAAAGAAGTACATGTCAGTACTTTCTTGTAAAATTATGCCTGGAAAGTCAATTTAGACGTTGTTCTATCTAGGGTTTTCAAGTTTCTTCTTTTTCTATTTTCTCTCTCCCCCCTCTTCTGCGCTTTTTTTTTTTTTTTTTTTGAAAGTCAGGATTTCGACATTATTTTCGTAAACTTTCTTGGCTGCAAAATTTGTATTCTGATTCATTTGATTATTTTCTGTTTGAACTCTGAAATGAAATTTCACTTTGTAAAATGAAATTTCATATTAATGGTATATTTGCTACCATAGACCGAGGGGTGGAATGGGCGTTAATAATTTATTGCGTAGAGTCAAGCCAGTTGCTGCTAGAGTAAAAGAGGGGTGCAAGCAGGTGAGGTAGATTAATGGCGGAACATGACAGACTTGGTGGTGGTTGTGAAGGCCGTCGTGCCTTCCAACTCACCCTTCAACCTGTCCATGTGTCACAGTATGTAGCCAAGGTTGGCCGAGTCACAGTACCGTAACCCTTTGAAGCACCCTTCTATTTTTCTACGTTTCTTTTCTTAAATATTCATTTTTAATCCTTGGTTCCCAAAACATTTGCAGCTGCTCGTCATCATCCTGCTCAAAGTCAGACAGGCCCTCTCTTCAAAGAACAAGAAAGTGGATCGTTTTCTTGCGTATTATTCGTTGCAGCAACAAAGCAAGACCCTTCATTCGGATTCATCAAGCGTCTCCATAGACGGTACGCTGTGGCTGATGGAACCAAAACGGCTATCACAGCCCTGCAATTTGTCAAGGATCTGGGTCATCTTTTTCTGCTGCACCCAATTCAGAGTGTAACCGGAAGAAAAGAAAAATGAGGTCCCCTCTGGTTGCGATGATAAAAGATTCACCAAATGTTATGATACAATCCACACCCTTTGCCACGGCATTTACCAACAAGAACTCCAATTTTCTGCCTTTGTTCCCACTCAATTGCATTCCAAAGGGCTCATCTATATAATTGCAAAATTTTGTCAGTGAAATCCAGGAAAGCGAGGCGATGTTAAAGGACTCTTAAAACTCAATACATTATATCAAGATCCGCATCTTATACTCCGATTGCTTATAGGTGCATACAGTATACTCCGTAGTTAGTATTGTAATATGCAAAAGAAGTTCAAAGCTTTTTTCACTAGAGACTTCCACTTTTATTTTAAGATTAAGGCAGTTAGTATAAACATACAATTAGAGTTGGGTATTACTTGAATTAAATAGAAAATACTTGATTTCAACTTACAATTGATTGAAAATTGAAAGCCGTTAAACTTTTTAGCTAACGTGCATTGTAGGAGTTTTAATCCAAATTGACACTTATGACACCAAACATAATTTGGCAAATTTGTTACTTTGACAATAAAGAGAGTTATAGTGTTAACCATTCAATTTAAGGGTTAATTTTTGTGGTAACTTACTACATGTTTAGATTGTTAACCATAGCTTCTTTCAAATGAATTATCTTTATTACTTTCCTAATATCAAACTATGAATCATCTTTATTACTTTCCTAATATCAAATTATGAATTATCTTTATTACTTTCCTAATTTAAGGGTTAATTTTTAGTAGCAGTAGTAGTAGTTTTCTCAAGTTAGAAATAAGTGCCAAAAAGAAAACTAATAGAAGACCTTCTACTCTATAATATTTGTTTACCAAAAGTATTATAAATGGCCAAGTATTAACATTTGGGAATAAAATCCTTATTCACTCATTGAATAGCTTGCATCCTTTGATCTAAATCCGCAGGGGACAATCAGGCTTTGATACTTCTAAGCTCTCATAGATTTATTGCTCGAAAATTTGTTGCATTTCAGCTGTTGATCTTAAAGTTATAGTTCACGTCACTGTTCACATTGAATACTTGTATCTGGAGTGATTCTTCAGCTGATTTTTGAAGCCTAATCTGTGTATGTAAATGTGCATATGTTCTGGTCTTTATGCTTAAGATATATCACATGTTGTATACTATTACATGAGTGATTGCTTAAAACCCAAGAACCGAAAATTTAGGGGTTTTCTTTGCTTATCACCTATACCATATTTGAATCTATTTTGGTGCCGATTTGGTGAATGTTATAGTGTGATTCTTAGCTCTAAAGATAACTGGACGAAATACTGATTTTATGTCATCTTTGGGGGCCATGGTCGTGGGTTAGTGTATACATATGTTATAGACCTCTAACATAGTAATCATTTTATTACATATATAAACGGAATATGTATGTAATAAAAGGGGGGAAGTACAGGCAGGTGAGGCAGATCAACGGAGAGACGAGACTGGCGTGGTGCCATATGCAGTGGTTGTGGAGGTGGTCGGGCCTTCCTAGTTACTTTCCACGAGTCCATGGGTCGCAGCATCGTAGCCAAGGTTGGCAGCTTCACAGTACCGTAAGTCTTCAAAGCACCCTACTTGTTTTCCACCTTTACCTTTTAGCGATATTCTTTTTCATCCTTGGTTTCCAGAACAATTACAGCGGCTTCTCATCGTTCTGGTTGAAAGTAAATCACATCAAGAATCAAGACAATTCAGTCAAACATCAATGCAAGAGCCAAGAACAGCTCACGTTACAAAGTTCAGGCCAATCAGCAAAAGAGAAATTAAATATTTCTTCCATTTCTCATATATTTCAGCACCTTCTCAGCATTAAACGGCAAAACGCCAAAATGACAACATTCCTCTCTTAATTATCTTTTTTAATTGTTCTCCACGTTTCCACGTAGACACATGTATTATATATATATTGTAAATCTCTCATATACTGCAAGTAATTAAGAAACAGGGGAAGTTATTCACGTTTCGTCTTATCTCTTATTGTATTTATCTTATGCATTAATTTTTTTATTAATTTTATTTACTTTTATAAATAAATTTTATTTATTTGTCGGTGGCTGGGTTAATTGGCCCAAATCCACCCTAATTTATGGAAAGAAGTGGCCCTTCTTAACAAAAACCCTTGGCTCCCGCTTCAGAACGACCCAAAAGGAATCTCGAAAATTACGACCTTGTCTCGGACCCTCCACCCGTACTTCAAGCCAAACCCACGCCGCTCTCACAGAAAATCCACTCTCTGTTTCGTCTCGTTTGCTTTCGTCCCGTCTGCCACTCTCCCCAACAGCCTCAATCTATATCTCCCCACGATTCCACACTTGCTGTATATTTCTCTTTTTATCTCCGTCGAGCACTATGCGTCCGGCGCGTAGAGGCAGGCCGAACAAGGTCAAGGGCGAGAGCCAATTGGGTCCCGGTGATCTCGTCCTTGCCAAGTACAAGGAGAGGCTCCCTCCTTGTCCTGCCAAGGTCTGTTTTTTCTTTCACCCTCCCTCTTTTTTCTTTTTTTCGAAGAGCGTAAATAGTTCCCTATGATAAGTGGAAAGAACAAGATATAATTTTAATCCTTCAAAGAAAATTTAATCGTTTATGTATTAATCTAGCACAAATAAGTAAAAGTAGAAATATGAAATACATTGGGTAGTATATTCGCTTAACTCTTCAGGTGGCCTATAATCACCTAATTGTAATTGATGCTTTACATAAACATTGAAGCATGAATGAGACAATGAACTAAGTTGATTGAAAATTGTCTCATTTTGAATGGTATGGCCATAATTGGTGAGATAAAACCTCCATTATGATCTTTAAGGATTTCTCCTTCGGCATTGTTCCCCACAATGCTTTATCCGTTCATATTTAGCTTATATTGCCCCGTAGGATGGGATTGCCAATGAACCTAGACTCCTCACCGCAATAGAATATGAAGAACAAGAACTCTTAACACAATTAGCGAATTTGATTCAGAAGACTTACTTGTACCATAACTTGGGTTAGAGTTGACATTTGAAACATCTAGTATGTAATATCTTTGTTAATTTTGAATAAGGACATACATTTTCTATTGTGTTTTGCTAAATTTCTATCCAATCAAATTCTTCTCGCAATAACTCTTCCCCAAATGACTATTAGAGCTTTCTTTTGATTATGTCATAAGATCTTTGAATACCAAAAAATGAACAACGTTAGATATTGAAGTAAAAAATGAATAGGTACCTGAAGTGTTGGTTGCGTGGCTGCTAAGGTTTTATTTGTTTTTCTCTCTGTTTTTGGTTCAAATATAAAGAACTGTTGTAACAATGTTGATTAATTCTCAATGGAAAACAGTGAAATGATATGGAAGAACAAAGTCTCACAGTAATTCTAGTAACCTAAGATAATAATGGGAGACAATGAAAAGCAAATTGCACTAAAAAGTGTTAAATTTTAATTGTTAAAATTACTTAAATACTCTTGACTCAGGATGCCTTCACCCTAGCCCCTCTACACCTCCTTGTCTATCTTCGAGAGTCTTTCTGCGATTCCTTTTCTATCCTCAAGAGACCTTATCTTATCTCTAAACTTCTAGAAGTTATATCTGGTCTTTATCTTGATAGAATCTTAACTATGGATAGATCATGGCAATCCCCACCCCCTCACTAAACCCTTGTCCTCAAGAGTTACACTAAAACTTTGGAACTAGGTGCAGATCAACCACGTCATTCAAATTGATGATTGATGCAAGTCGGATCATTTTTATGTATATTTAACTAATGGTGCTTGTATGGTTTTACTTATGTTTAGAATTCTTAGGTGATGTGGTAATTTGATCTTGTCAATTCTCTTATAGATATGCAAAGCTAAGGACTGGAAGCTGGCACCAAATCCAGAAAAATACTTCGTTCAGTTCTTTGGAACACAAGAAATGAAAGTATGGTAATGTTTTTGAATGTCCTAGGTGGTGATGTAATTACTTAAACTACAAAGCACGCGGTATGTAGATTTACAATGCCAATTGGAAAGGTTTCGTGAAAACACTGTCAAAGGCATTAACTGCACTTACTTTTGCAGTTGGTAGATAGTCCCGACGTATTGTTTACCTTGGTGATTATAGAAGAGATTCTCCAACATGGATATGCATGACCTTATGTTCGATGTCTGCTAGGTTAAGTTGGACAAATCGATTTAAACTGATTGGGAATGTTACATTGGTTGAGATGTTGGACGATGTGTATATTGGGCTTTTTTGCACCTCCTATCCTGTGTTCATGTCTCCCAAATGTGTTAATTGGTTCTACTTTGTTGGGCTTCGTACTAGAGAGAAAACATGCTTTCAAATGCAAACAAGAGCTCAAAACTAGTACAACACCCACTCTGAAGTTTGCCGCACCATGAAATGACTTGGTTGCTTGATAACTTGTTAAACTGTAGTACCCCTATAGAATAGATAATATCTTATTCTCATACTCTTGTGGATTGTGGGCCCTATATTAATCCCAAACGGAGCACATTGAAGCCTGCCACTGGATCTGCATCGAAGTGGATATCAATTATGGCATGCATCAATTCTCTTGAAATCTGTCCTTTTCTTCAAGAGTTGCTGCTGTGGCAAAGTTATCGCTCATTCCCAAGCATATAACCCGGCATAAGGTCTTAGGTTTTGGCGCAAATTGGGCATCCAGTTACATGAGGTACTAAGCCCAAATTTTTGAATGTTTTGGGACTCTGATGAAGAATGCCAACTTCATGGGAGCGCTTGACTTTGGAAACCTTTTTGATGTGTGGAACGAATGCCAAGAAATGGCCTGTGCTAAAAATGAAATAATTAGAAATTTGGTGTAATGGTATAAATATGTTGGTTCAGCTTGGGTTGGTAGGGTTATTGGTGGAGGGTAAGGTAGAAGGAGCTAGGTTTTATTCAAACCATATCAATTTGTGATTTGGAATGGGGCATCACTGGCTGGTTTCGTTTGTGAATTGGTGTTTTGGTGTCACTTAATATTTAGTCTTCCAAACTTGCAGAAGTGGAATGAGAATGCTGCGGATTGGGACTGAAGGTAAACTGGAAAAATGCTTTACTTGTAGTATCCATATGTTTTCATCCTTGTGAAAGCCAGTAATGCCTCGTCCTTTTGACTAAAAGAGTATATGCGAAAGATACAAAGAAACATAAGAAGAAGTTAAATTGGGGAATAAAGGTAATAAAAGGTTTAACAATTTGATTTCAGACTGTTGGCACATGCCAATAGTATTGCACTGTAGTGGGCATACTTTGATTCCAAACTGTGATGAGGTAGGAATTCTTTTGGACTTGTTTGTTTTGCTGGCTCCTTTTCCTGGGGAAGAAGGTTTCATAAGTTTTGGTTTAGATCTTATTTGTAGTTCAATTTGGGAAAGACTTAGGGGTCAACCAAAGTTGTTGTGAATCTAATTCAGTGTCTAAGTACAGGATGTGTATGTTTTTAATGCAAAGTATCTCCCAATTCACTTTAACTCCAATGTTCTGTTCCATACTGAGAATAACGTCTTTTTCAACTACATTAATAGTTAATAAGTACTTTGTATGGAAGGCTTTCATTTGATCTTAACATGTTCTTTTATAATTGTGTTTCTCAACCTACTAGTATTAAGAAACAAGTGAATTCCAATGTTTTATTTGAGAACATAAGATTTGTCAGACATATTTTACTTGCATTTCGTCGGGAAAGATACAAGAAGTGGTGGTCGGTATTGATGAACAATGGTTTGAAACAAGATTTGTTCCCCAACATTTGAGGGAGTATTCCTGTGATTTGCAGTATATATCCTTATCTATGTTCTTGTGAATCTGTCGGGCCATTTTCATCGCTTCACGCTTGTTTTTTGGAAATCTTTCAAGCTGATGGTGTCTGTATATTTCGCAAAACATTTAGTGACTAGATGAAAATGTAATGGTTGAACAATCAAAGTGCGGAGATCAGGTCTTACTGATTTTTACACGTCTTTTTCACACATTAGTGAGCACCCCTCTTTGCTTAACACGCTAGTGCACGGATCTCCTTCTCCTAGGTTTTAAGCAGTTCCCAAGTTTCGAGATGGCGCTGCTGCCACCTCTTGGCAAAGTAGGCTGATGGGCAAGTCCCCATTATCATGTGTGTGCTGTTGGAGTCGACAAGCCCTACAACAGGAGCTGCTCATGCTATCGGAACGCTGGAACATGTGATGTGCGATGTTTCCGAAATTGTCTTGTGAAACATCTATTAATTGGTCAGCTCCTGAGAATAAGCTTGAAAGTCATCAAGATTTTCTTTCCTCCGTGGGTCATTATGATCTTCGTTGTAATCTTGAGAGGAGTTTGGAAATTCTGGTATAATTGAGATGTAGAAAATGGGTTTGAAATATTGCTGATGAAGATGTAGGTCATATGCAAATGTTTTGGAGTGTTCATTTCAAGGTTTGGATGGTTATCTGGTTCGTTTATGTTTGGATGTGTGTTTCTTATTGTCTCATTTGCTAGGTTGACTATATTGAAACTGTAGAAAAAGCAGTCCCACACCGGGGCGAGGGACTCCTGCTTTGCGCCTTATAAGGTGCGGGGTTTCCCCCTACTACTGCCTATGGGTTTTAGTAGGACCAACTGGGGCCTCAACTTCATTATGGTATCGGAGCTAGGGCTCTCTAAACCGGTGGACCCTACAATAATGAACCAGACACACACCGGCAAAATTGACTGGGTGTTCGTCTGCGGGGAGTATTGAAACTGTAGAAAAAGCAGTCCCACACCGGGGTGAGGGACTCCTGCTTTGCGCCTTATAAGGTGCGGGGTTTCCCCCTACTACTGCCTATGGGTTTTAGTAGGACCAACTGGGGCCTCAACTTCATTAGACTACAACTGGTATTTTAGTTTCTTGCCTTCACTGACGGTAATATTTGCTCTTTCACAGAGATTTTGTTGCCCCAGCGGATATCCAGGTATTCACTTACAAGTTTAAGAGTAAGTCGTCTGCTCCGTGCCGGCATAAAATAGTCAAGTGCTATCCCCAAGCTGTGCAGGAAATTTGTGTGGCATTTGACAAGGTAGACAAGAAGGCACTTAACAAGGTAGGCAAGAAGGCATTTAACCAGTGTCGTCACCAAGGGGAACTGGAGCAGCAGCGGCAGCATTTCAAGCGGTGACGGCAGCAACTCAAGCGGCAATGGCGGCAATGGCGGCAACTTGAGCGGGAGTGGCAGCAACTTGACCTGGGGCGGCAGCAATTCGAGCGGGAGCACCAGCAATCCGAGCAGCGGCTGCAGCTATTCTCGCAGTTCCTGCAGCTGATCAGGCAGCAGCGTCGGAAGTGGCGGCAGCTGGACGAACAGCGCATGCAGGAGCGGGGGCAGCTCGAGCACTGGGCGGAGCAGCGGCAGCAGCATTGGCAGCAATCCGAGCAGCAGCTGCACGAACTGCACATGCAGAGGCGGGAGCAGCTTGAGCAGCTGCAGCAGAGCGCGCAGCAGTGGCAGCAGCTGCACGAACAGCACGTGCAGGAGCGGGAGCATGTCAAGCAGCTCAAGCAGTGGGCAGAGCAGCGGCGGCAGCTGCAGCAGCAGCTCCAGTTTAAGTTGCAGCAGCTCCAGATTCAGTAGTTTATAAGGATGTGATGTTTTAGCAATTGCTGCTGGAAAAGTTATGAGGTTAGAGAAAATACTAGAGAAGGTAGAAGAGAATTAAGTGATGCCTTTGAAAATAACGTGGTTTCTTTTGGAATTGTATGTTTAGAGTTACATGAAAAATGTACTTGTTTGGTAGATATATAACAGTTTTTAAATGGAACGAGGTGTGGACTTTGAGATGTAATTTATCTTTAACATTAAAATGAGACAATGTGCAACTTGCGAGATATAACTTGTCTTTAGCCTTGTATTGTTATGATAATTCTCACAATTTAGCTTGAGTTGTTTCCTATTTGGGTAAACACGATGAGGTGTTTCCAGGACATGATGGTCTTGCATGTCCGGGATCTCCTATGAGATAATTTTAGTTATTTAATTAAAGACTGTCGAGTTTGTGGCTTCCTATGATGTAATTTGGTTTAGGAATATGCTTAACCTGCTAGTTGTCCCAATTGCTCGTCTTAGCCTGGGGATTTGGCGTGAGCTATGGTTGTTGTTTGCTCTTGCTTGCATGTGAGCATAATGACAAATCATATCTATTGCTGGTAGGTGGCATATATTAGCAATCATTTTCTACCCTTGTATGGTAATCACGTGTTGGTTTACCATCACAATTGTAGATTAGGAAGTTCTAATAAATGTTTCTTGTTCCTCGGTTAGGCATGAGTACTAGGCATTAATGCAAATTGGTGGGGCTTAGATTCGAGTGCCACAAGTCCCTACTTACCATATTATCTTGGCATCATAAAAATACTCATAGTGTATGAGTTTTGGGCGGTTCTCTCTTTAGTTGTTCCGAGTCTGTATCAAGCCTTATATCATCTTATGTATCCATATTTCTTTGTGTCCCTTTGGCAGCTTTCCCTGATTGTAACTACTACTGTCGGCCATCTATGCTCTTCGTCTTTTGGATTTTTTCTATTTGCGTCCAACATGCTTAGATCAATTTTTTGGTAGTTGGTTACGAGTAACGACTTGGGGATTTGAAGGTCTAGGATTCAACATCTCGTATGCATGAGTGGGTTTGTGCATTGCAATATTTTTTTTAAAACAAATAAGCTTTGAAAAAAAAAAAATAGAGAGATCAATTCTTATGGAGATTTGTAGTGATTTGCCTAGTGCAAGTAGATTGGTTCAAGTCTTGTGACCAATCATGTCTATGCATTTCTCAAGAACTAATACTCGGCACTTTTTTTTTTCGATTGATTTGACAAATGCTTAATGTGGGGAGATGCCAAACAAGTATTTGGTGCTTGGAGTTTATTTAACGAGTATAGATATAATGAAATTGTAGAGTAGCAAAAGAAAGGAATATATAAGGTGTGTTTTTACGATGATTATGTCATGCAGAAGTTCTTCCTTCGTGCATTGCCTCTTTTCCATTTAATGAAAGGGAGATTCATGTGGTGTCACCTGGCAAATGTTGGTTTTGGATGTCTTTTGTTACTATTTGTAACGAATTATGGTATTGGATTATTGAATGGAGATCATCATGCAAGTAGTCATGAACTTGCATCAATTTAAACTTCTTTTACTATTGATTATTTTCGTTGACCGAAACATCACATTTCAATTTAAAGATGTATATGGAACCTCACAAGTAATTTCTTGGATGGTAATTGACCTCTAGCCAAGATCTTTTAACTTCGTTGCCTATGCTGAGCTCATGCAACAAGAAATGATTGGGTATTGCCTTGCCATTCTACAGAAGTCAAATGAAAGCCGTCACCAGCCACCAATTCCCGAGGATGATTCAATCTTGGTTGGGAGGACGAAAGGTTTCTTGTTTTGTTGCATAACAACGGATAACTACATTTCCTGCAGCGATCCCATATAACTACACAAATATACATGACTGTGAAGTTATTAAAGTCACATGTATCACATAAATCAGTATATCCCATATAACTGCACAAATTTACACGATTGTGAAGTTATTAAAGTCACGTGTATCACATAAATCTGTATACTTGTGACAGGAAGTGGGCAGCCATACAATACAAGACCACAAAGAGTCATGAACATTAATCAGTAGTAGAAAGTAGGAATAAGAGTCATTAATATTAGTTAGTAGTAGAAAGTAGGAATAAAGTTTTAAGAGCATATGTTTGTACAGATAATAACATATATATGTAAACTTCAAACTTTTGTACTATACAATATCCCAAAAATGTTCTAGTGGTAATTACAATTGTTGATGCATAATCTAACTTTTTTTGTTTCTTTTTTACTGATAGATAACAATTGAATAATACTAATGCTGACTTGTGAATCTTAGAGTTTTGATAATTTATGAAAACTCTTTATTTTAACTTTATTTTACACTAACTATCCTTTTTTTTTTGTTAAGAAGAGTTATTTAAATAACTCATTTAAAGAGTTATTTAAATGAGTTTTTACACCACTGTAGATAAAGACTCATTAAAATATGTAATTTTTTAAAGTTCTTCTATCATAAAAAAACTAGGAGATAAATTGTATACTCTTACTTTATAAATCATCTTTGGCTTTAGTTTTTGTTAATTCAAGTATATTTTCTTTGTGGAATAAAAGATAAATATTTGATGGAAGGTGGTGATGCTTATAGATACAAATGCATGTAATATGAAAGTAATAAGAGCAATGTTCTAAGATAAAAGTCAATTAATAACCTAGTTCTTTGTATAATCCATGATAAATTTTCTTTTATTTCATTTTCTTGTGAATATGAAATTCATGGGTTACTTGTTGGTGCTTCTTGTTAAGGAATATCCTATGTTCCAAACGGTTCTTCACTCTTGTCCCTACTTATAATAATAGGATATCATCTTGTGTACATACAATCTTTGGACGGGGTGATTGACATTGAACTTTATTGTATAATCCTTGAACTTTTACCAATAAAATAAAATAAATTGTATAATCCATGATAAATTTTCTCTTATTTCGTTTTCTTGTGAATATGAAATTCATGGGATACTTGTCCGTGCTTCTTGTCAACGAATATCCTATGCTCCAAATGGATATTCACTCTTGTCTCTACTTACTGTTGGAAAATAGGGTTTTGTTGTGACTGAAAATATTTTCTTGAAAATATCAATTTTCCAAATATGTTTTTCTAAATGTGCAAAAGGCAAAACTATAGGAAGTAAAAAGTGTACAAATTATAATATCAATTAATGATATTATAAAGTAACCGGGTTCCTACGTTCTCTCATAAAATACACTTTTATGAGCTTGTTATATATTTGATTATCTCAATAAATTGTCCACTTAGATATTTCCTCAAGAAATATGAAGTATACTTTAATATATTCTTTTTAGGAATATGATACTTGGATTGGTGTAATTGCAGGAACAATATATGAGCTTAAATTCAATATATGCAATACATTATAAATGTATTGATGTTGGACCGTGTTGATATTGGACCGGGTATATATTCTGAATATATAATATTACTGGACTGGACTGTGGCTGTTGGATTATGATAGGTGCGGCCTAAGTTCACGTCAGCCCACATGATCTCGTTTTCAGTACGGTGTCGCATTAGTCATCATTAGACGTTTTCAGTACGGTGTCGTCTCGATCACACCAGAACCTTCATTGATACGCTTGCTGGCAACGACGTCGTCTCACTAAGGGCAGATAAGAGACGCTTATCTCTCGAGGGGTCAAGCCCTAGCCGTGTTATTCTTCACCTCGACACTGCCTTCGTCTCTCTCAAGCGCCAAAGCTTCAACGGGATGAATCTGGACGAGATGGGTTGTCAGAACGGTCGGATTTTGAATCAAAAGGGTGAAATGAAGCTGATTTGATGGCTAGTCTACTATTCCCAACGAATAGAAGGCTATGGTTTAGGTTTGACTCAAATTGAAAACCCTAGATTTGCTTCTATTTAAGGGAGATGTGTTCGTGAAGGAGTTGATTGATGAAAACATCTATTTGAAGTATTATTCTCTGTGAAGATAACCTGCTCAGCTTACTTACCATCTGATTCGAGAGTATACATCATTCCGTGGTTTACGAGCTCTCGGTGATATTCGATTATTTGATTCAATCTTTGATAATATCATCAATTATAGCTTGTATAACATTATTTATGTGCTGATTTCACTTATAAACATTCTTTGCACATAAATCTTGAGGAAAATCCGAAACCCTAATTTCATCAATTTGGGGATTTCGTATTAGGAGCCTTGTATCTTGATATATTTGTTTGAGTAGCTCCTTTGATCAGCAATATCCCATACACTCACATATTATTTGGGGATTTGCTATTGTACATGATCTTTTGATCATTATTTGTACTCGGATGTGTTAATTCCTTGGAGAATGAATTAGTTGGATTAGGGAGAACGTGTTCTCCTAATCAGATTGAGTAAAGAGGACTTCAATCAGTTTGATTGAAGGAGAAAAGGGTGGACGTAGGACTCTAAGAGAGAGAGTGCCGAACCACCGTGATAAATTTGGTGTTTATTTTCTTGTTCCTTTCTTGATTACACACTCCTGTTTGATTGCATATTATTATACAAATTGTTAGACATTAAAAATCCAAAAAGGGGCATTCGGTACACTAACAATTCAACCCTCCCCCCTTCTTGTTAGGCCATAAAACCCAACACTTACAATTGTAGGATATCATCTTGGGTATATACAATCTTTGGATGGGGTGATTGACATTGTACTTTATTGGATATGTGGTACACCTTTAGGAATGATAGAAAATACAAAGCAAGAAGAAGAAATAGCAAATTGGAATTTTTTAATTTTTGTATCTCTCTACTGAGACCTAGAGTCAATAGGCTTATTTATAATACATGTCTATACATTTGTAAAAAAAATATAAAATACAAAATATAAAATATTCTCATAAACCAATTTTCAAACTATAAAATTCACACTATACATAAACAAATATAAATGAAATGATCATAATAACAACATATCTCCAACATTCAAATTACGTCAAAAATGTTTCGTCTCACAACCCAATTATTCCTCTTATTCTTTACGTACTCAGTGCATAGGATAGGCTAGGAAGTATCCCAACCAACCTCCGTCCATGGTAAAACTTCCTGTTAGACATGTTGAAATGTTCAACTTTTTCTTTTGCAAAAAAAAAAAAAACAATAACTCACCCACGCCTTCGGTGTTAAAATCCAGATTAGTAACTCTTAACTTACTAGCAAGCTTCGTCACTGAAATGTTGGTGTTGAAGAAGTCAATAGCTGACCGCGTCAATGGTTCACCGACTACAAGAACAATTTCTTAGTCATCCGAGAACAGGCATGTGGTTACAAAGAAAAGGAAAAAAAAAGGAAAAAAAAAGGAGAAAAAGAGAGAAATGAATGGCTGTGATGTTCGTACCACCGGCGACAAGGAATCGGTATGACCTTGTAACGATTAAATTCTTAGTCAATTCTCATTGTTGTCTGTAGTTCACGGACTACGCGAAAAACCTATTATTCATCCAAAAAAAGAAAAGGCAAGTGTAGAAAGAAGACAAGAGAGGAGGTGGATGGATATGATATTTATATGACCACCGGCGAGGAATCCGTACTACTTTGGCAATGATTAAGTTCGAAATTTTAAGTCATTTGTTACTGTTGATCAATAATAACAAAGAACATAAATGTGGACTGGAGTAGGAAGATGCCATGTGCGAGAGGCCCCTCTGCGGCTGTTTTATTGACCCAAGGCTTCGGTCTTTTTCTTATTGGCCCTCTGGGCAAATGACGAACTTCCCACTTAGAACATTAAATGAAGTCGAGAACAGATCCGATTTTCATGACCCAAGGATTATCAGAAATCTCGGTGACAATTGCTTCTTTTTCTTCTTCTATGACTCTCCAAACCTCAAAAGGTCCCCATACTTCAACTTTTCATCCCTGCCCAAAATTCCTTCTAATTCATAAGTCTCTCTCTCTCGGTCCTCCGCTCGTCCCCTTTTTATTTTACTTCATTTCGGTTTCGTCATGGTGAGCGTCTTTCTACTTCCCAAACACATGGTTCAGTCTTATTTTCCTACTTTCTAAACACATGGTTCAGTTTCCAACAGTAGCCAAATGCAAAAGCAAGAGGCTTGTCACGGACTGTGCTTTTAGAAACTTTTTTTGGGAACCATCTGAGGTGAAAATTTCAACGTACGTGGCCCATCTCCGGTTGTTTTATTGACCCGAGATTTAGGATGCTATGCATGACACGGTTAAGACAAACATCGCAAGTACAGCTTTAAATTTATGTGGAGATATTAACAATGGTAATATCTCGGTTAGAAGTAAGAAAATAGACCTTTGATCATATAAATAATAAGATTTCTTTACTTAATATTTTAAAATTTTGAAATGAATTCTCACAATTTAATATAATCTGTCATGACCTGAAGTTGAAATTCTTTTAAAATATAATGCTTGTATTAACATACACAAAAAAAGAATATTAAAAATAAATATTACCCTATATTAAAAGTTAGATGATGAACCAGGCTCTAATAGGGATGGTGGCATCATAGCCTTCTATCACTATAGTTGACTTGGCCACATGAGGGCGATACCTCATACAACTAAAAACCAGCGTGGCCGCATAAGGGCGATACTTCGCACAACTGAAAAGCAACTGCGTTAATTGAAGAGGCGAGAAACCTTTTTCTCTTTCCCAATATCTCCTTCTTTGATCCATAACTCCATGGCTCCTCAAATCCTATCACCTTTCGAAACTTGTTGGGATCACGACGTCTTCCTAAGTTTCAGAGGTGAAGACACACGCAAAAAATTCATTGATCATCTCTATAAAGCCTTGATTCAAGTTGGAATTCGTACTTTTCGAGATAACGAGGAGCTTCCAAGAGGGAAAACTATCTCTACTGAACTGTCTAAGGCAATTCGAAGAGCAATGATTTGTATTGTGATTTTCTCCAAAGGCTATGCTTTCTCTACTTGGTGCCTAGATGAACTTGCAGAGATTATAGAATGTTGTCAAGGAAATATATCTCAAACTTTTCTTCCAATATTTTATCATGTTGACCCATCGGATGTTCGAAACAAACTCGGACTTTTGGAGAAGCATTTCTTAGGCATGAAGAGCAATGTCAGACAGATATGAGGAAGGTGGGGAGGTGGAGAGAAGTTCTTACAAAAGCTAGGAGCTTTTCTGGTTGGGATCTCTCTAGTGTTGCAGACGGGTAATTTTACGCTTCGCTATGTTGTAGTCTTCATGTCTTTTCTATATCTTTATCTTTAGTTGATAGACTTATGACAAACACCGGGTTTACCTAAATACGGGTTTAGATTTTATTTATTTATTTATTTTTTTTAAAAAAAAAAAAAAGAGAAGAGTTTTTGAGTTCAGCTGGCTGATGGTATTTGCTTTCCCGTCCGGTCAGTTTTGAATTGAATTAGTTTATGTTTTCCAAGTTCATGTACTCCCTACCAAGATTGAAAGATCGTACCACTCAAAAGAGATTTTGGCTTCTTTTTTTTTTAATGTTTTTGCCTTATACTCTATTTTATTACGGTGACTAGGTACGAAGGAAACTTCATTGACAAGATTCTTGATCAAGTTTTATGTGAACTAAACCTTGTTGACTTTCAAGTTGTTGAATATCCAGTAGGAATAAATCCTAAAGCTGAAGAGGTGAAAGATTTATTAAAACTTGAAATGAGTGATTTTCGCATTGTTGGCATCTATGGGATAGGAGGCATTGGTAAAACTACTATAGCAAAAGCAGTTTATAACCAAATTCATTTTCAAATTTGAGGGAAGTAGTTGTCTTTTAGACATTAAAGAAATTTCACAAAAGGTGAATGGTTTAGTCCAATTACAAAAACAACTTCTTTATGAAATCTTGAAAAAAGATATAAGGATTAATCATATTGATAAGGGAATTGAATTGATCAAGAATATGCTTAATAGAAAAAGAATTCCTGTTATTCTTGATGATGTGGATGACTTTGACCAACTACACAAATTGCTTGGGGATTTAAGATGGTTTTCCTTGGGAAGTAGAGTCATCATTACAACCAGAAATGAACATTTACTAAATCAACTAAAAGTACATGGAAGATATAAGGTCTCATCCTTAGACAAATTGCAATCCCTTGAGCTTTTTAGTTTGTATGCCTTTGAGATGACCCATCCAAGACAAGATTTTGAAGAGCTTTCAATTAATGCAGTGGAATATGTTGAAGGGCTTCCATTAGCTCTTAAAATTTTGGGATTTTTTCTAAAAGATAGAAAGTATGTCGAATGGAAAAGTGAATTGGAAAAGTTGCAAAGAAAGCCACATAACAAGATTCAAAAAGTACTTAGAATGAGTTTTGACTCCTTGGAGGATAGTTATATACAAGAAACATTTCTTGATATTGCATGTTTCTTTGTTGGTATGAAGAAATGCTACACGATGAAAATATTGGAAGGTTGTGGTTTATTTCCTGATATTGGTATGGCAATTCTAGAGCAAAGATCTCTCTTGGAAGTTAATGACAATAAGTTATGGATGCATAGTCTGATTCAAGATATGGAAAGAGAAATTGTTCGTGAGAAAGCAATTGTGTTTTAGAAAATTATACGAGGTTATGGTTTCATGAAGATATCTTGGATGTCTTAAATAAACATACGGTAAGAAGCTTATGCCTATATCTATTCTCCAAGTATAAGTCCTAGTTGAATTATATGATAATATTATTGAAAATTGTAAGGAAGTAAAATAACTAATACTTCAAAAGTTTACAAATTTCTATTCCAATTAGCTTATCCAATTTACTTTTTTGCTAGGCTTCACAACACATGAAAGGTATTAGCATAACTTCACTTGTATCAGAAGTGTATTTGGAGATAAAAGCATTTGCAAATATGAAGAAGTTAAGATTACTCCGAATTAGTGCTACACATCTCACAGGAAATTTCAAGCATCTATCTAATGAGCTTAGATGGCTTTGTTGGCATAAGTGTCAATTGAAATTTCTACCACAAGATTTTCATCTAGAGAACCTTGTTGTTTTGGACCTACAGCAAAGCAAAATCATACAAGTGTGGAAGGGTTATAAAGTATAAAACTCTTGTAATACTTTATTATTTTTCTATAAATGTTTAATGTATGACACATATCATATTTTCAATTATTTCCTTTTCTTTTCATTTTCTCTCTCTAGATACTCAACAAGCTAAAAGTCCTTAATCTCAAAAACTCCAAATATATCATCAAATCACCAAACTTCTTTGAGGTCCCACATTTGGAGATACTAATAATTGAAGGTTGCATCAGGTTGGTTGAAGTTCACGAGTCCATTGGAGTTTTGAAAGAACTTGTTGAGCTAAATTTGAAAGGATGCATAAGCCTTACAAATCTCCCAAGCAGCATTGGAAACTTAGAATCTCTTAGAACTTTTGACATGTCTCACTGCATAAAACTTTTTGAGTTTTTAGAACAAGTGGGGAATATGATGGCTTTGACAGAGATCCATGGAAATAGAGCTATTACCGAGCAAAGATTATCTTTCTTGGGCCTTTTGAAGAATCATAAAATTGAATTTTTTGGCTGTGAACAAAAATTCTCAAATTCTTGGTTGTCATGTTTGTCATACTGGATATCATCCAAAAGTTTAATGAGCATTACTTTGCCGCTAGCTTCCATCTCTAGATTTCGTTACTTGGAGAATCCAGATCTTGGGTATTGTGGTCTATGTGAAGATAACTTTCCTATTGATTTGGAAAATTTATCATCACTTGTGCGTTTGGACTTATCTGGAAATAATTTTCATACTACACCTCCTGGCATTAGCCGCCTTCCTAAACTACTGAGATTTCATCTTAAAGATTGTACGACTCTTCAATCAATTTCAGAAGTCCCTACAAGTTTAAGGGCTGTCCGTGTGGAACGAGCTCTGATATTGAGTAGATTCTCAAATTCATTGGACATGGAACCTTCACCAATTTTTTCTGAATGTGAATCCTACGATGAGGTTAATTTGCTGAAGTTGATATCTTTTCCTTTCATAGATACTCTACAAGTTGACAATTCTATCCGGGTTCGCTCTCTCTCTCTCTCTCTCTCTCTCTCTCTCTCTCTCTCTCTCTATCTATTTATTTTTATTTTTATTCTTATTCTTATTGACGTCTTTTTTTTCCCCTTTTATATAGGAGCTGTCAAGTGAGCATATCCAGTTTCCTATCATTTTTCTCCCAAATACAGAGGTTCCAAATTGGTTTAGCCACCGGACAATCGGATCTTTAATATCCTTTTGCGTACCTCCACCTTCAAAGTGTCAAATTGAGGAGATTCTAGTTTGTGCTTGTTATGGACAGATGCCGTATGCTGTAAATTGTACTACAAGTGATGGTCACGTTGTGGCAATCTCAGTTTACAATAAAAGTAAGGACTCCAATGTCTCTCTTCACACAAAAGTCCCTCTACATTTTTCTGGAGCTCCTTGTCATATATACCGCATCCCAGTTCTCCACTTTGTGTTTAACGACATACTATGCTATGGTCTGCAACAATGCTATTGCTTTTCTTTAGATTCACAACGCATTTATTTTCATGCAAAAGAAAGCCGTATGAGCGAAATGGTGTTCGGAAGTGGAGATGAAATGGAAGTGTCCATAGAATTTCGTGGAGGCTTTGAAGTGCGTAAATGTGGAATTCATCTACAACCTGGTAAGTTAACTCCAATAAATGGATTTTAAAATTTTTTTTTGTCGGTTTTGATATACTTACCAATAATAAGGTTAGCTAACATATTCATTGACAATATTAGAAATGATACTATTTTATAAAGTATGTTGTTACAAATAATAATGTTTCTTGAGATGATGTTGTTATAGGTCCTTCGTATCCATGGCTTGCTATCTCTGAAGATGATGTTGTTACTTTTAAATGGTATGTAACATGATGAATTTATATGTTGCTCTATAGTAAGTTTTTTAACGTAATTCTGCTACTCATAATAACGTTGACCAACAAACATTTTGAAGTCCTTTTTTTTTTTTTTAAATCATGCATGAAGAGTCAATATAGATATTGTTATTTATTAGGTCCTATACTTTTCCATTTTCCCCACTCTCCCTCATCCCACCTTGTTTCTTTTTGGAAAGTTGAAATTTCAACATCATTTTTTGCTGACTTTTTTGACTGTCCCATCTATATTATGAATCATTTAATTCGTTTTTAGTTGAATACTATTCTATCTTGGATTCTGAAATAAAGTTTCACTTTAAAAGAATTTCATATTAATGTAGAGGATTTCACTTATTATCACCTACCGAACCATCCATCTGTACTTTTGCTACTGTGGACCGAGGAGTCGAATGGACATAAACATTTATCGGACAGGAATCAAGCCAGTCGCTGATATGTTGCTTTCTCCTCTTTTCTTCTCTTCTCTTCTCCTTCCCTCTTTTGTAGGCACAGGTGAGGCAGGATCAATAGAAAGACATGACGGACGTCGTGGTAGTGGAGGTGGTCGTTCCTTCCAAAACACCTTCCACGAGTTCATGTGTCAAAGTGTCGTAGCTAATGTCGGCAGTGTCGTGGTGCTGTCACAGTTCCAAGCAACCTTCTCGTTTTCTGCCGCTTCTGTACATATTTGAAAATTTTACTTCTTAAATTCTTTCTCCTTATGAGGGTTTGATAAAATTTAACTTATGATTTAACCGCTTCCAGCCCTACACAGCCACCATTGTACCGCTCGAACTAGAACTTAGAGGTTAATCAAATTAAAAACGTTAAGCCAATAAGTAAAACCAGATTTCCATATATATCAAGAAGACATTCATTTTAGAAATTTCTTCACTGAATTGCTTCATCATCTAAACTAGTTTCTAATAATCATGATTTCACATTCATGCATAAGTTCGTGTTCTATGATGTAAAGATCAAATAAAACCCACTTCCTGTCTCAAGAATTCACTTCATTAGAATCCGCTAAAAGTTAAATTTAATTGTACAGTGCAGAAAAAGAAAAGGCCAATCACTAATTGTTGCTCCTTTGCTTACCTTTTAACCATTTACCCGTTTATATTATAAAGAATTATCTCATCAAGATCCTTTTAATTAGTCATTTTAATCATTGTAATGAGATTATCCTTTAAAACAAACATGCCAAGCCAAGGTCAACATGTTTGAGTATTAATGGGCAGTAAACTTATATTAATTAAAGGATGCAACAAATGAGAAAGTATAAATTAAGATAAGACATTTAGTTCATCCAGTATAATAATAATATTTTTTTACAAGTTATTAAAAAATTCAATGATGTTTCAAAATAATAATTCTTTTAGATTATTAATATTTTAATTTGATGTCAGCGCTTGTCAGTTTAACCATTACTTTCAACCATGAGAGACTATAGAGTACGTCCATCCGGTTGCTGGGCTGGCTTTGAAGCAATGTGCATCAGTTGCCCTCGGCTGAGCATGACATCATTGGTTGTCTTTAGGCTCAAAATGTCCGACGCTGGCATGACTTCATTGCTGCATCATCACCCTGACCTATTACATTAGCCTTCGAGGTTTCAGCGGCATGTAGAGCTACTGAGATGAAATGTTTTTATCGGAAGCCATTCAATCATTTGGACAGGGTGGTCGAAGCAGCAAAAGGGAAAGCGGATGGTGCCTAGAACTTCCAGTGGCACTTTTTGGTTCCTTAATAAATTTATCACTCTAGTATTATCATTAAAAAATGCAACATCATTCAATTTCTTATAGCAGTTCACATTCTCGGTGATTGCAAGGCCAGGCTCCAAGAACCCCAGAGGCTCACAACGCCACAGGCTCAAGCAAAAGACCCTTCTTAAAGTCCTACAAATGTACGGACAAATCTACGTATTCCGTTCCATTCTTTGATAATTCCTCGACTACAAGCAAGTCGTGGGTTGGACCACACCAGAGGATATTCCGGCAGTATGGACGCATGACGCTTCGGCTACTTGATTCTGGTATGTCAGCTTCACATTCTCCAATCTTATTCCGGTGCACGGGTTTCCCGAACTACAATCAAATTTCACGGCAACTTCTGTAGCCGACGTTCCGCGAATCTCCTGGTACGTCACATCACTAACTTTTACGCCGGAAACCTGTCAAAAGACCCAAAAGTCAACTTCATCAGCAGATAGATGTATGCCAATCAAGATTTTTATCATAATTATACCATCTTTTCTAAGATCTCCATGAACATGCTGAGGAGCTACATTTCTATGGCATACCTGACCAGGGCAGTTTTTGTTGTTAGGGCAGTAATTTTGATCGATTACAATGGGGTTCTGGACGTTCACCATAATGAGATTTTGGAAAAGAACGTGTTTAACAAAACCATTGCTAGCCCTTGCCCATGATTTAATCCTCGCCCCATTTTGAGTACCGGTGAAGGTCACTGTTTTCACCGTCACGTTCTGCACGCCGGCCTCTTTTAGGTCCTTTCCTAGGCTCCCAATGCTGCACCGGTCAGCCAAATCCACGCTCAATTTAGTAAAACACAGTAGTACTAGAATATATGAATGACTTGTAGAATGATAAGAACGACATCTTTTACCTAATTCCATGGCCAGGTCCACATGCAATGTTCTCAATCCACAAGTTGGTGGCGCCGGGACCAATTGAAATGCAATCGTCCCCAGTCATGATCTTGGAGTTGAGGATCGTGACACCTGATGATAGCTGCACATGAATGCCATCGGTATTCGGGCTGTCGCCGGAAGCGATGATCTTGACCCCTTTGACTTTCACGTTCTGGCAGCCATTGATGACGATGTGGAACATTTGGCTGTTTAGGGAGGTCAGTCCGCTGACTACGACGTTGTTGGAATTGGAAAATAATAGTGTCTGCTTGCAGAAATGCCAGGAAAAACTCTGGTTATTGTATTATAGAAGTAAAAGAGAAGTAATATTTATTAATGACAGTGGAACATGATCTTGGCTTAAGGAGATGGAACCGTTATTGTCTTCGAAGCCTATGCATTAGGTTGAACTTTGACGTTCCCACTAGTTTTTAAAGCAAGCTTGCTGGTATTAAAAAGAGAAAAATGGAGATTGGCATTGGAGGGATAGCTTAGAGATGCAGAAAACAAGATTCTAGTCGAGAACATGGGCTAATGCTCATTGTGAGGCTCCAGGAAAGACAGTTGTTGTAGTTTGAAATGAATGTCCTCCGAGGAAAAAAGAATAGCAAATTCACAAAATCATACCGTTGCTCCGCTGGGGCATTTCGTGCCGGAGGCTTTACAAGCCCACAAGCCAGTGCCTCGCCCATCAAGGGCCCCGCCAGATATTTTGACTCCGTTCACGTTCGTGAACGCAAGCCAATTACCGGCATTTCCGAGGACCTTATAGTCGGATGGGGCCACAAGCGTACCGTCGATGCGTATGAAGATATACGTGTTCTTGCAAGGCCCAGTGAAAAGCAACTGCTGAAGGTAGAATCTCCCGGCCGGCACGTAAATGGAGGCCGGATTTTCCGAGGCGCAAGCTTTTGTCCATGCAGCAAGGAAGGCCCGGGTCGAGTCTGTCTTTCCATCTCCTTTGGCTCCTAAACTGATGACGTTGTAAGTCACGGGTGCAGCTAACACGACCGAGGAATGAAAGAAGACAGAGACGACTGCGAGAGCAAGAAGGCTTCTGTGGCTTGCCATTTTGCTTTGGACGGAGAGAGAGAAAGGGAGAGAGAGAGGGGAAAAGAGAGAAAGAAGTGATGAAAGGAGTTTAGGAGTAAAGGATTTGGTATTGGTGGTAGAGTTGGAACAGTTTAAGGTGGATTTATAGGATTTGAATGCGGACTTCAATGGTTTGACATCAAAGTAGGCATATTGAAATGCATGTTTACGTCGACCTTTTCTGTATCTCCTCTACCACGATTCCCTTAATTACGTTGCTTGCATATATGGATTCGGAAATTGCTGCTATTGTTTAATAGGCAGAGTCCAGTGAGTAGAATATAGACATGTTAGTCTTGTCGAAGTCTAAATAAATCTGAACTTTACATAGGTGCTATATGTGTGAGGTATCGTGGCCCCTTTCTGTCAACTCCAATTCATATTTTCTGTTACACTCGATTCTTTGTATTTATTCAACATCTAGGCTCTTACTGCAGTTTGAAGCAAATGAACAAAACGGAGAAGGTTCCGGGAATGCTTAGGAGCTGCACAACTGGCTTGACTAATGACATTGGTTATCTTTTCTGTGACTTTTTGCACACTTGACCGTGCTTATCAGTCGAGTTTCCTTCGGCTGTAAGGATGAAGAAGGCAGACAAAAGAAGTTACATAAGCATCAAAGTCAAAGTGACACAAGGAAACGTGGCCTATGACAATTAAGTTGGGCATCTTAGAGAATGACTAAATGAGTGGATGAACAAAGAGCCGTACAAAGGACGAAGACACGTGCATGAAGGCTCGAGATAACGAGAATTCCCGTTTTTATTACGTTGAATTAGGGAAGAAGGGATGACTCAGTGGCTATTAAGTTAACATAGCCGGGAAAGCATCCCCCCAAGCCACTACCTCAAATCTCCCCGTTCTCGTTTCCGGTAGCTATGTTAGGTACCCCTCCTTGCTTTAAGGACAAAGATTAACACCTTATTCACCTTCTTATTTTGCTGCTATTGGTGTTATTAAAATTGATGGAACAATTAGTTTAGAGGTACATTTATAATATCCTTATATGGTGAGGGCGTCCATCCTTATAAGTGTAGAAACTAAGAGTTCTTTACAAATTCTATAAATAGAGAAAGTACAAAGAAACTTAATAAGTTAACTATTTTCATTAGAGAATCCCCTCCGGAGCTAGCTAATTGTTGGAAAGAAGCACCTCTCATGGATTCTAAATGATGAGAAAATCCATAAAATGCATATTTGGTGAAAGGAAAAGGAAAAAAAAAAAAATTGTATGGTTGCTTCATTTGGTAAAAATATATTATGATTTCTATCAATCTCATATAGAAAATAGAAGTCACTTCTTTTTTGAATATGCATGAACAAGGATAATTTGAAAAAAATATTCTTGCTCAAAATGGAATCCGACATAAAATTGAAAGATGGAATGAAAAATTACAATAAATGATCAAAGTAATTAAAAAAAAAAAATTTAACTGCTAAACTTCTCAAGATATGTTTCTTAACTTGTATTTGTTGTATATGAGCTAAACGAAATAGAAAATATTTTCAAGAGAAAAATAATTGATATTTCTATTTTTTTTAACAAAAATAAAGAAGTTAGTATGAGAGAGAACTTTTTTATTTAAAAATATAAAATCTTTTCAAGGTAATGATATTTTAAGTAAGATTTAGAAGTTTTCAACTTTCATTTTTTCATAAATATGATGACTTTTATAATTTTGAAATATGCTTATGTGTTTCTGTACTTTAATATTTATTAGTATAATTTACCTTTCTACTAAAAATAAATATCTAATGAAAAAGACTAAAGGAGAAGAAGAACATTATGTTAATCTGAAAACCTCTTAAATTTATTATCTTTAAAAGTGTGTGTGTGTGTATTACTATGATTATGTGTTCAATTCATAGGTAGGTGATGTACGCTATTAAATTTCCACGACAATTGATATCAAAGTTGCTTGTATACCCAACAAGTGGTTTACTTAACCTTCTATCATATAAAATAACTATTTCTATTTCTTCCTACTGATCATCGAAAAATAATGAGTGAATAAAATAATTTTGCAAGCCAAAGACATGTATGTTCTTAAGAAGTTGCACTTCCCTGGATTCATTTTCACAACAAAAACTCTTACTCGGATCAATTTCATATGGTTTCATGAACATTGCCCCTCCAAATTTCGATATCTTGGGTTGAAACTATGATCAAGCTAGATACGTTTTGAAGATGGGAGTTCTGCCATATGGTTTCATGAACATTGCCCCTCCAAATTTAAAGATGGGAGTTCTGCCAGCAAGTTGCGTTTGTGGTGGCGTCTGGCCGGGCCTCTAGCTGCATCAGCCTTGATTTTAACGCATAAAGGCCGACCTTAGCTATTAAGCTTCTCATTCCCAGCCCCTATCTAATCACGAAGGTTTCCATTTACTACGTATTTGTATGCCTTCAGGCTTCCTGCATTTCTCGGCAGAACCCCGTGAGGAAAACTAAGTTGTTTTGTGTCAACCTGCTAAGAATTATGAGCTCCAATGTTTATACTGTGTAGTTCAAAATTTGATCTGATTTCTTATGTCATTTAATTAGAGAATGTATGTGAAAAGCAAAAATAGTAGAAAACATAGGGAGGTGATAGTCTAGTCCTTTCCTGTCTAATGATTTACTCCGGGTTAGATTCTACCATTTAATGCATAAGACTTCACAGTACAGTAACATTATTAGTCAAAAATAGCAGCAGGAACTGATACCCAAAATTGGCGAAGGGTGATGCCAGTAAGGGATTCGTAAAAACCTTAGTATGTGTTTCATGTTACCAACATACTAATTTGTTATATTTTTATATGCAAAAGTTTTATTCTTTGGACTTTAAAATTTTTTTTTTTACATGGTGTTAGTATTTATGCTAATCATTTCTACTCTCATTCTTTTTGGGCCTTCCACATATGTTAGGTGCGCAAAAAAATTCATTGAGCAGGTTGAGTTGTTGAGAGAGTCATCCTGTCAACCTTTTCTTTTTGAGCTTAAGGACCTACCGATAGAAGTAGCTACCAAGCTACACCTACGGCTGCGTCCTGTGGCCTTAGTCAATGTCGATCACGACTTTCGCAGAACAATATTAACCACATGTTGACTGTGGAAGGCGAGAAGTGGTGAGCGCACGCAAGCAAACTTCATTTGACTTGACCTCATACGATTTCATTAAACAAAACCATTCTATTTCTTATACCAAAAGTCCAGATAAAGGGTCTGAACTTTTGGATTACATATTGATTGCAAGGCCAGGCTACATAGGTGCCCAATGGGCTAAGCATCGCCACGGGCTCAAGCAACAGACATTCTTCGACAACCTACCACAGTAACGTTGTTAAATATTCGTACTACAGGGAATCATCTTTGTCCTTCATATTAAGGACTATACTATGGATTCCTTTCTATGCCTTCTTGATTCTACGAAATTATTTCCTGTCTTTTAGAAGCAGCTTGTCGGCTGGACCAAACCGGAAGATGTTCCGGCAGCATGGATACAAGAAGCTTCGGCTGCTTGATTCTTGTACGTCAGCTTCACATTCTCTAACGTTATTCCAGAGCATGGGTTGCTGGAACTACAATCAAACTTCACAGCAACTTCTGTTGCCGACGATCCATGGATGTCTTGGTACGTCACATCACTAACTTTCACGCCGGAAGCCTGTCAACAGAGTCGACTGATCAAAACCAATGCCAAACTCAAAAGACAGTCATTTTTAAGGTTAAAGAGAAATTATCGAGGCATTAGTTTAAAATGCACTGCAATATCCTACCTGATCAGGGCAACCTTTGTTGTCGGGGCAGTAATTCTGATCGATTACAATGGGGTTCTGGACGTTGACCATGATAGCATGTTGGAAAAGAACCTGCTTAACAAAACCACTGCTAGGCCTTGCCCAAGACTTAATCCTCACCCCATTCTGAGTACCTGTGAAGGTAACTGTATTCACCGTCACGTTCTGCACGCCTGCCTCCTGCTCGCTCTTCCCCAGGCTCCCAATGCTGCACCGGCAACGACAAGCATGTTCAATTTAGTAAAACATAGTACTTGTTACAATAGTATTCACGAAAAGTTACGTAAGACCAGAACAACATTGTTCACCTAATTCCGTGGCCAGGTCCACATGCAATGCTCTCAATCCACAAGCTGGTGGTGCCGGGACCAACCGAGATGCAATCGTCGCCGGTGCTAATTTTAGAGTCGAGGATCGTGACACCTGATGATTGCTGCACATGAATGCCATCAGTGTTCGGACTGTTGCCGTCGGCTGTGACCTTGACCCCTTCTATTTTCACGTTCTGGCAGCCATTGACGACAATGTGGAACATTTGGCTGTTTAAGGATGCTAATCCAGTGACCTCGATGTTCTCGGAGTTGGAAAAGTGCAGTGTCTGCTTGCATAGACACCAGGAAAAGCTTCAATTATTATATTACAACAATAATATAGGAACGTGATCTAGGCATTGGACTGCTTACGAAATTATGAACAACTTAATCCGATAGTTGAAATTGAAGTTCCCATTAAAATTAAAATAAAGTTACTGACACCACAAAATTTGAGGTATAATTAGAGGCTAAGATGGGATATTAGGGATAGCTTATAGATGCAACAGACAAATATTTTATATGAGAACATGGGCCCATTCCCAAGTAGCGTAAACAAATAAAGGGAACTCAAAAGATCCACCATAATGGACCAATCAATTTCCAGATAATGATGACCTTTCAAATTCCCTTCTTTTTTGCTCCGACTTCCCCAGAAACCAAACGGCTTCTACTCTTTAACCCCTCAAAACTCGAAATGATGAGTAACTCACTCCTACGCTACTAAATATTTCACGAAGAAATGGCAGAAGAAGGGAAACGTAATCATTCACCATACCGTTGCTCCGCTGGGGCAGCTCTTGCCTGAGGCCTTGCAAGCCCAAAGGCCGGTGCCTTGCCCATCAAGAATCCCACCGGATATCTGAACACCGTTCACGTTCTCGAACGAGATCCACTGGCCGGAATCTCCGACGACACTGTAGTCTGATGGGGCCACCAGCGTGCCATCAATGCGTATGGAGATCGACCCGCTCTTGCATGGCCCATTGAAAGCCAACTGGCGAAGATAGTATCTACCGGCGGGCACGGAAATGGAGGCCGGACTTTCAGAGGCACAAGCTTTTGTCCATGCAGCAAGGAAAGCCGAGGTTGAGTCCGTCGTTCCATCTCCACTGGCTCCCAAGCTGACCACATTGTAAGTCACCGGTGCAGCTAAGACGACGGAGGAGTAGAAGAGGACAGAGAAGAGTGCAAGAACAAGAGGTTTTCTCTGGTTTGCCATTTTTCTTTGGAGGGAGGGAGGATAGAAGGAAGCGAGAGACAGGAAGCTTAGGAGTTGAAGATTGTGGTTTTGGTGGTGGAATTGCAACGGTTTTGGGGCTGTATTTATAGGATTTGAATGCTGGTTAGCTTCAATGGCGGGACGTCACGATAGGCAAGGCTGCGCCGAACTTTGAAAGTATAGATGTCTACGTCGAACTTTTTTTATCTTTTCTTTTCCACTATATTACATCCTTAAATCACGTCGCCTGCAAATGTGGATTTGAATATTGTTGCCATTGTTTGATACAACAGCTCCTGATCAGAAGAGTATGGGAATATGAACGTCCTCAAACCTTTATTTTAATCTTATCTTAAATTCGTCTATGAGTTGCTTCATTCTATCCTTTGAATTTATGCAAGACCCACTTTCTCACTGAAGTTTGAAGCAAATGAAACAAACGGTAAAAAACGGTCATTATTTTATTTATCTGCCTTTTTCTGCACTCCATTTGGTCCTTCAAAAGATGTCAAAACTCAACCCGACTTCTAATCCAATACGAAAACAGATTAATGAGATTATCTTAAGGAAGACTCCAGTGCCAAAATTGTTGGGTCTAGCATATTGTGTGTGCGCATAGATGCCATAGGTTAAGAGGGAAGGACCGCTGCACGTAGAGGGTTGCTTGGGAGATGAGAATTCCTAGGCTTTTGTAACATTAAATTAGGAAACAAAGGGATGAATCAGTAGTGACGAAGGCAGGAAAACATCTTCCCCAAGCCGCCGCCACCACTACCGTCAGCCTCCACATTCTTGTTTCCGGGTGCTATGTTTTCCTCCTCTCCTTGCTTTCCGCACAAGATCAACACCTCCTCCTATCCCTTTCTATTCTATGCATGCCCGTCATCTTCCTTCAGCTTTATCCCCGTTTTCGTTCAGCTTCCATGATTATTTTCTATTGGTTTCTTTTTTCTATTCCACGCACTCTTTGGGGGCTAAATTATTAAGACAAAAAAATGGGTGAAACTCGGGATAATAAAAGCAGGTCAACTATGGTATAGCTGTAATTTCTGCACAACCAGGGGTGGTTTAGAGAAGGTAGCTGTTGTGGCAACGGGGATTTGGACGCGACAAGTGCAGGAGAAAACGGAGAAGAAAGCGGCGCCATTTCTATGCCCAAAAATCGTGGCTCAAGAAAAACCAACCTCCTCTTTTCGCCGTGATTTAGTATTTTACGCATCATTATGGTTTCCCATTTGTTTTTCTCTTATCTGAACTGCCCAACCATAAAGTTGAGCGCAGCTTGCCCCTTGTTGTCCTTGCCTTGTGAAAATCGATTCCTTAGTCTGCTTTTTCTGTATAAATGGCTACTTTGTTTTCTTAAGACTTGGGAAAAAAAGAAGCAGTTTTATATATAAAAAACACAACATGTAAATAGATAAAGGGTGAATAATACGAGAACCCTAATTTAATGGTGTTTTCTAAATTAAATCCTAACAACAATCTCATTGGTCATGAGTTCGAGTTCCCTCCTTTTCATTATGTGTGTGTAAAAAAAAAAAAAAGTAAGTAATTCAATTTCAGCACAACAGCCAGTGATCTGTATCTATAATTCATTATGCTATGCTATCTTGTTTTGATCAAAATGTGTTAGAAAATGTCAACACAGAAACTAATAACCCATATTTACAACTCGGTGGGTTCAATATCTGTAGTGCTTGAAGGTTTATTTGTGTTTTTGTTTCTTTATTCCAGGAAGGCAAGCTGAATGTACTCAAGCACGATGGATCTGTAGCCTCCAGTTTCAGATAATGGATCCCATTATCTGCTTCCCCAAATAAAATACTTAAACTTACTTTCTTGATAACCTTTTCCTCTTTTTCTGGTCGTGCTTACTTCCATAACTTCTGGCAGATTTTGAGGGTGAACTTCTTAAGCTTCCGGGTGGCAGAGCTCAATTTGTGGACGCAATAGGTTTCTGATCAATCACTGAAAGGTATTTGCCGGAAGTGCGGCCACCAAATGTTCAGAAGCTGATTGAATTTCATATCAACTTATAACTTCAAAAAGTAAACACCTGATGAAATGCATGCATCACCAACTACCAAAACAGATCAAATCCCCGAGCTACCCTCTCCATCACTTTGCCATTGGCGAAGTATTCAAGTTATTAGAGATATGATTATGGGGCCATCACCGTCATTTTAAGAGGTTAAGTATTTTCTTCATGATAATAGTAGGTTAACGAATCTCTTAGTGGAAGAAAAATTTCGTAAGCAAATCTCGTAGTCAACAATGGTATTATCATGGTACGCAACTAAGGCATGTCAATGATGGACACTTTCTTCAACAGGTTTTTAAGAAAAGAACAGAAAAAGGTAGACTAACCATGTGATAAGGCGCTGATACGCTGGTTTTTCCTGACCAAAATATACCATCCCCTGTGCAGATTAGGTGGTAATGGTGTGGGAAGTTTGCTCCATTATCGAACAACAAACATGCAGGCATTCTAGTTAACAGGTGCAAGTTTAGGATAATATTGATCAGGTTAGTTGTAGTTTCAGATTCTTGATTCCGTAATCAATTATTTCAGATAAAGGGCATCATTGAAAGATGAGTAAAAGAAGGTCGTTGTTTCTCAATGCAGATTCTGCAATTAATGTTGCGTGGGAACCTCAGATGCTCAAACAACTGCCATGAACCCAAATTCCTGGGTTGAAAATGCTGAGCCAATGAACAAGCAAGGATGGCCTCCTGAAAAGAATAATGTTTTGTCTGGTGGAATTTATAAAACAAAACCAAGAAGTTGGAGTTCCTGACTTTCATAGAATCCCCAGTACGAGCCAATCTCATTGTTCCGGGCCCCGTTTCAGGGTGTCCCTGTTACATGCTTTTTTTCCAGAGGCGGCCATGTGAGACACGTTGACATTCGTGCACAACAAAAGTTTTAGGATTCGGCACATGATGTTACAAGTTCGACTGTTTAGGATATGAAAGTATATAAGGTATGGGTACAATGTTTAACCCAAGGAAGACTTTCTTTCTTTAAAGATTGCCTACACCATACGCTTATATCCAACTATTTCTTACATTTTTATATTGAATTATACTAAAAATATATAATCTTATCCAAAAGCCAATTTATGATTAAACAAGTCTTTTCTCGTCATAAAAAAGATTCCCAAATATAATTTAAATAATATAAAACTTTTTACCACATCATTTTTTACATGTTCCCTTCCAACAAACACAAGCTATGGGCTTCATGCTTAGGGGTGCTGACTCCATAACCTAAGCTTTAATAGTATGTTAAAAAGCTCAATCTCATGTAAAAGTAGATTCAAGTGTATATGATCTTTCTTCTTTAAGAAGAAGAGAATTTTCAAATAAGATTTAGGTAATGTCAAGCTTTTTGCCGCATCATGGAAAATTGGGAATGATCTTTGACTCCATGGAAAATTGGGAATCATTTTTCCTAAGCAAAGTTAAGTACCTTTTGAATTTATCTCTTTCTAGAAAAGCTTCCTCCTTTTTCATTTTCTAAAGTTAGAAGGAAAAATAGCTGTGCGCCGCCGTCATTGAAACAAGAGGTTGACTATGGTGAATTGGATGTAAGTACGTATTGTAGCATGTTAGGTTAGCCATCTATTTAGACCTAAACGTATTCAAATTTTCCAACTAACTTTGGAAGAAAGTCTAGTTAGTAGTAAATTGGTCCATAACCATGCGGAATTATGTATGACTTATGGGGCAAGGCAAATTTCTTGCAAAGTAATCGCGGTACAATTGTGTTCACATTTCAACGGTATTCAACTAAAATAACTGTCAAAATTTTCCTCTAATCAAGGACGAACTCAAGCTCACCACATGGGGAAGATGACCAATCGATAAAGTAGTTGACTTTTTTTAGACTACTTAAAATACGTTAAATTAGCCGTGTACGTCTTTGTCTTACTTGCAAAGACTGGGCCTCGGTAAGGTTTTGAACCGGCTACGTAGGCCTTGGTTTAAAAAGTCTATTATCTTCCAGGTGTGGTCCAACGCTGCTCGGCCCTTTTTATGTAAAATCTTTTCACCTAATTTAATCGAATGTATTTAATTTTGCAGTCCGTACTCAGTTTAAAGTACCTCTCTCATACATATTGGTTATCTTCATCAGGAAATTATTTACAATAAGATATGTAGTCTAATTGGATGCAGTTTCTTACATAAACTACTTTAATTGAATGTGTTCCATTAAAATATTAATTAAATTGATTATAAAGTAGAGTTACAAATCGATTTTTATCAAGTCTTTAGTTTCCTTTTTTTTTTTTATATACTTTTTTGTAGCCCAGTTTTCTAAATTGGAAAGGTTTACGTAGTTTGTAACTGTTGTCCAAACATCATCATTTTTATCAAATAGTATTGTTTAACTTCACTTCTTGACTCTTTTTTTCCCAAAAAATTGCTATTAATTTATTTATTTATTTTAACACACATACTCATGACATATGCAGTATCAACTGAACCAACTAAACCAAATACTTGCCAATGATTTTCTATTCTACTGTATGAACTTCTGATATGTCTTTCCATATTCCAACTGTTAATGAAAAACTTACCCCCAAAAGTAAAAGAGAAATTAAAGTCCATGCTCTCTTATGAGAATACACGAAGACATGGAAATATCCTACATAGATTGAATCTGATTTGCATACGAGTATATCCTACGTGGGAATCTTAATGGTTGGAGTACGAATCTGTTTTGCATACGAATATACGAATATATCCTATATGGAAATATCCTACAAGGTTTTTTATTTTTAATTTGATATCAAATTCTAAATTGATTAATTGCAACTTTTATTCAATTTTGAGCTCATAAAATATGGTTGGTGTGCTAAAAGAAACCATTTTACATCATTTAATATTGAAGTCAAGATATACTTAATGTACAAAGAGTGTTGAAAATACAAATCCCATATGGAAAAGACACAAAATCTTTAGATAATATTTAAACAAAAACATACAATTAATTCATAAAATAATTTTAAGTTGAATTACAAATCTATTTTTAATATTTAAACAAAGAGAGGAGCACAACATTGCTTCCCGAAACAAGAACGGTGTGGTTGGCCGTGGTGGCTTGGCAGGATGTTTTCCAGGCCTTGTTACCTTAATGGCCACTGATTCCTCCCTTCTTTTCTAATTCATCGTAATAAACACCGGAATTATCGGATCTCAGGCGGCCGCGTACGTACATTCGGTCCTTTGTACTGCTCTTTGTTCGCGCGCCCATTTAGTGATTCTCGAAGATATCCCACTCACCTTGTCGTAGGCCACGCTTTCATGTGTCACTTTGACTTCAATTCTTATGTTCCTTATTCTTTCTGTCTTCTTCATCCTTACAGCCGCAGGAAACTCAACTGAGAAGCACGGTCGAGCTGACATCTTTTCAAGAACCAAATGAAGTGTGGAAAAAGTCACAGAAAATATAACCATGAAGTTAGTCAAGCCAATTGTACAAGACTTAAGCTTTCTCTGACCCTTTTTCGTTTTGTTTCATTTGCTTCAAACTGCAGTGAGACAACGAATCATGTGTAACCACATAAGTTAGAGTTAGATAGAAAAGAAGAAGGACATGTCCATATTCTACTTGACACATGACAAATGTCTGGTTCAATTGGAAATGTATATTACTTGAAATCTCTTAGTTCTGGTTCACTATCTAATTATGTGAATTTGGGTGTCCTTGGGTGTTTTTTTGTAGTAAAAAAAGAAAAAAATTCTACATAACACAAGGAGAATAGAAAGTTTAGAAATGTGAGAATCTGAAATTGTATTGCTTTAACATAATTGTTTATACAAACAATTTCTTATTCATCGTATACAAATCTAATTTTTTCAAAATAACTTGATTCTAATAATCAACTAATACACCATATAAAAGGTACCTCACACCTGATGTAGGGAACAACTAAGAAATATACATGGGTATCTCCAACGCATTATTAATCTACAGCAGCAACATTGAAATCCATATATGCAATCGACGGAATTAATGGTATCGTGGTGGAGAAGAGATTCAAAAAAGTTCAATGTAAGCATCCTTTTCGAAGTTGGAGGCAACTTTGCCCACTTTGACGTCAAAGCTAAATCGAGTTCAAATCCTATAAATACATGTTAAACAGTTCAAAATCTACCACCAGTGCCACAAGCACATTCAAACAGAAGCAAATTTCCGTCCAAAACAAAATGGCAAGCCACAGAAGGCTTCTTGTTCTTGCACTTGTCTCTGTCTTCTTTCATTCCTCTGTCGTCCTGGCTGCTCCGGTGACTTACAACGTTGTCAGTTTGGGAGCCAAAGGAGATGGAAAGACGGACTCAACCCGGGCTTTCCTCTCAGCGTGGACAAAAGCTTGCGCCTCGCAAAAGCCGGCCTTCATTTACGTGCCGACAGGGAGATTCTACCTTCGGCAGTTGCTTTTCACTGGGCCATGCAATAACACGGGGATCTTCATACGCATCGATGGCACGCTTGTGGCCCCATCGAACTATAAGGTCCTCGGAAACGCCGATAGCTGGCTCGCGTTCCAGAACGTGAAGGGAGTTAAAATATCAGGGGGAAATCTTGACGGGAAAGGCACTGGCTTGTGGGATTGTAAGACCTCAGGAGCGAGTTGCCCCAGCGGAGCAACGGTATGATGAATTACCAACTTTCCATTTTATTGCTTTTCGGGTGTAGACGTTGTGTCCATAGGAAAATGGTGTCCTAAGTTTACGTTTTGAAGGTCAGTGTCTCCCTAGCCGGTTTGATACCATGCCACGCTGTTTAGCTGCCATGCAAAAGGTAATAAATTGTTCAAAGTGGAGAAGAAAAGCATCTTGTAGCAATGAATTTGGTTTCTTAGTGTTTGAAAATTCAATATTACCCAAAAATTGACTTGAAAGTATGAAATAAATGATTCATAAATAGGGTTTATAACAATGAGCTATGAGATAATTGATTTTTAAATACGATTTAAACAGGTTCGATACACAATGAGCTACTTTTGTCATGTTGTTCTTAGTACACCCCTTATAGTCAATGCGGGTTGCGGATCAAGTCTAGACTCAGTTGTTATATTATAAAGCTCGTTCTTACCCCAAAAATTGACTAAAGAGAAATTCAGCATTGTACTTGTTTTCTACATCGGTACGCTATCCCTCTGATGCTCCATGTTCTGAAGGTTGGTCACCCCTGTTCTCAACTAGAATATACCAGAATATACAGAGCATTGTATTTCTTTTGCATACGGTACGCTGACCCCATGTTCTCGACTAGAATATTTGTTTTCTGCATCTTTAAGCTATCGCTTAAGTGACAATCGAAGTGTTTAATTCTATCTCGAATGTGATAACAGCAAGCTTGTTTTTCAAACTAGTGGCGACGTCAAAGTTCGGCTATTTGCTTAGGCTTCTAATTCTTACATTAACAGCTCCATCCATTAAGCCAAGATCAAGTTCACTGTTATTAATAAATATCACTTATGGTTTACTTTTACACTATAATGATTGGAGCTTTTATGGTGCTTGTGAAAGTAGACACTGCTATTTTCCAACTCCAACAACATCGTGGTTAGTAGATTAACCTCCCTAAACAGCCAAATGTTCCACATCGTCGTTAATGGCTGCCAAAACATGGAAATTAAAGGGGTCACAGTCATCGCTTCCGGCAACAGCCCAAACACCGATGGCATTCATGTTCAGCTATCATCGGGTGTCACCATCCTCAACCCCAAGATCATGACCGGTGACGATTGCATTTCAATTGGTCCCGGTGCCACCAACTTGTGGATCGAGAACATTGCATGTGGACCTGGCCATGGAATTATATTCGAAGATGACCCTGCTGCCACATTAGCATTCCCGACAAAACAGACAGCTACGGCCTTACTTTGCACCGCAGATCTGCTTTGCACCGCTCCACTTATGATTGTAACATCGGACACCAGCTGGAGAAAATTAACTTTTCTTCTATTTAACAAGAACTCATTTGTTCTTTGAAAGATCATCACGGGAACAATTTCTCCCGCACAATTCTTGTATTTTTGGTTTGCTTGTTAATCAATTAATGAGATTCACCCAAAACCTTTTGAGTTCTTCATTTATTTACATGGTATCGGAGCCTGGTAAAGAGAAGCTGCGTTTTTTTTCTTACAAGAAATTCGCACTCCATACCTAGGTCTTTTCTGATCCAAACCCCAAACACGCTTCCGCACCTCACAAATATTTTGTTTTCGGTTTTTTCTGCATTATTTTCTGCCATTTCCGGCCGCAGAATCTTATTCTCCGATCTTTCCTTTCATCCCGGCACCCACCGGCAGTTGCCTACATTAGGTCACTGGCTCTGCAACCTAAGACTCAAATCTACAACTCGAGTCACTGGTTCTATTAACCCACTTGACTGAATCTACATATTTGTTCGCTGGATCTACAAGCCCGTCTATCTACCTTACAAATCAGTTCGCTGATTTAGCGATTGGTTTTCACGTTCTTACTGTGAGCACTCCAGACGAATTTTCTCTGTGAGTGCTCCAGGTGATTTTGTACTGCAAGCATTCCAGGCGACATTTTACTATGAGCACTCCAGATTTTGGGCACTCCAGGCTGTGAGCACTCCAAACTGTGAGCACTCCAGACTTTGGGCACTCCAATTTTTTGACCATCATCCATGGCCGACGACCACTCCGTCCGTACCGGCAGCCAGTCTAGTGGAGGTCCGCGCTATGTGCCGCCACACCGCAGTTATATGAGGCAAAATGCTCCTCCTCCTGAGCCGCCTCTAAATCACCAAACCCCGCCGCGAGTCAACACTCCGCCGCGCCGGAATTTTGAAGAAACAAACCGAGTCAAAGTCGAACCTGACTTCACCGACCCACTCTACCTGCCCACTGGAGACACCAATTCTCTCACCCTGGTGACCGTGAAACTCACCGGCAGCTCGAATTACGCTGTTTGGTACGAGACGATGGTGATTTCACTCTCCATCAAGAACAAGCTCGTCTTCGTCGACGGCTCCTACCCGCGACCGGAGGATGGGTCGCCGCTTCTACCGCTCTGGGAACGCTGCAATCAGGTGTGTCGAGGGTGGATTCTCAACTCGATATCAGAGGAGCTCCACGGTGGCTTGATCTATACCCGCTCCGCTGCGAAACTCTGGGCCGAACTCCGTGCCCGGTATAATCAGGTCGACCCGAGTCGGATTTACGACCTAATCACCCGTCTTTGGCACATCAGACAAAGGGGAAATACTATTTTGGGGTTCTTTGGCCAGCTCCGCGAGCTTTGGGAGGAATAAGACTCACTTATAGAGCTCGAGTCGCCGGAAATTCTAGCCTATCCGCCGTGCATCCGCCACCAGGAGAAAATGAAGTTTTATTAGTTCATGCACGGCGTCGATGCGGCCTATTCTGCCGTTCGGGACCAGATTTTTATGATGAATCCTCTCCCTGATGTTTTTCAGGCATATTCGATCCTCATCAAAGCAGAGTACCGGCGGATGGAGGCAGGGAAGACGGCCGCGGATTATACATTTATTGTGACAAACACTTCGCCCGACGTAACAAGCTCGGTCAACCACTCAGGACCTGTTGCAGCAGAACGAGCTATTGCGGTGACATCAGTGCAATCAGCGCTGACCGAACACGATGCGTCGTTCTCGCTCAAAGCCGCGCAGAACGACAAGTTGTTTAGAGGCCGCGAAAGCGACAGGTCGTTTAGGGCAGTTGAAAAATTCCCAATTTGCGGTCGGAAAAATCACACCCGGGAAAATTGTTATCGCCTTACTGGCCCCCAGTGTGAATATTGCAAAAATTATGAGCATGAGCGCAAAGAGTGCTACAAATTGCACAGATTCCCTCCAGGGCACAAGAACTACAAAGAGGAAAGGAAAGCCAATTTGGTGGCTGATGATACGAATCAGGTCTTCATCACCAAGACCGACTACCAACGATTCATGAAATTTGTCAAAAAAGACTCCGAAGATAGCCATGCTTACTTAGCTGAAGGTCCGTCCGATTTCCTTACTCGAGTTTGGATTATTGATTCTGGTGCTAGTAATCATATTACTGCAAACTTAAATTGCCTGAATTCTATTGCATCATGCGCATCTAGATCTAAGAAAGTTAAATTTCCTAATGGTGATAGTGCATTGGTTACTCACACTGGAAATACTCACATCTCAAATTGAATACTGTCTTATACTCTCCTGATTTCAAATTCAACTTGATATCTATTTCCAAATTCTGCCTTGATAACAATTGTCGAATTATCCTCTACACCGAATTTTGTGTATTTCAGGACCTTTCGACGAGTGATGTCAAGGGCTTGGGTAGGATGAGAAATGGGCTTTATTTCTTTGTTGCCACATCCACTAGGAAAGCTTCTTCCATACTTGGAACTTCAAATTCTCATTTTGTAAACTCTTTATCAAGTTGTAATGCTTTTGATTTCAAACTTTGGCATTGTCGTTTTGGACACATGTCAGATGCAAAATTTAAATTTATCAAAGAACTTCCTTTTCAAAATTATTCTCCTGATAAATTTTGCGATATTTGTCCATTTGCGAAACAAACTCGCAAACCTTTTCCGACGCGCGATCACACAGCGGAAAGGTTTTTTTACTTGATACACATTGATGTTTGGGGACCGTACCGGATTCCCAACCATGATGGATCCAGGTACTTCCTCACCATTGTTGATGATTTCTCACGAGGAACGTCCACGTTCCTCGTGAAAACAAAAGATGAAACTTTTCCAAAAATAGAAGAGTTCCTCAATCTCGTCCGCAATCAGTTTGACACAAATGTTAAATGCATTCGGACCGACAATGCTCTTGATTTCTTCAATCACAACACTAGACAACTTTTTTCATCTCGGGGAATCACACATGAAAGCTCATGTGTACACACTCCCCAACAAAATGGTGTTGTAGAGCGCAAGCATTGTCACATCCTAGATGTAGCACGAGCGCTAAAATTTCATGCTCATCTCTCCCTCAAATTTTGGGGAGAATGCATTCTCACAGCCACATATCTCATCAACCGGATGCCATCATCCGTTTTAGATGGGGTTACACCCTATGAGAAACTATTTGGGAAATCTCCAAAAATTTCTCACCTTAGGGTTTTTGGATGTCTCTGTTATGCCACCACTGTGGGGCCCAGAGACAAATTTGCTCTACGAGCGACACCATGCATTTTCATGGGATATGCATCCAGTCAGAAGGGTTATAGACTTTATAACCCTGAAACACATCAATTCTTTGTTAATAGGGATGTTACATTCCACGAGGACACTTTTCCTTTCTCACACACTAGCCCCAGATCACAGTCCATACCCCTCATTCCTTTGACAGATCATGTCGCAGAGGACCCTGAATCACATCACTCGGCGCCAATTGGCGACTGCTCCAACTCATCCCCCGCCACAAGTGAGCACATATCCACTCCACCTGAGCCTACACCTCCCTCACACCGTACACCTATACCTCCACCACCATCAGCTGAACCATATGACTTCTTCTCTGATGAGGACGAACCAGAATCCTCAACATCAGCTGAGCCCTCAGAGCCTCCAGCTGTCATAATCCTTAGGCGATCCACTAAAGTCTCCCGACCACCACTTTGGTCCAATGATTATGTCTGCCCTACCATTAATGCTCTTGAAAGCACATCTTCAGAATACCCACTTTCCGCCTTCATTTCATATGATCACCTTTCTCTTGTCACCCAAGCCTTTATTGCCTCCATCTCCCTTGAAACTGAACCAACCTATCACCATGAGGCGGTTTGCAATCCTAGATGGCAAGATGCCATGACACAAGAAATCACGGCATTGGAGGCAAACAACACTTGGGAGATTATGGATCTCCCACCCGGAAGGAAAGCCATTGGATGTAAGTGGGTATATAAGATCAAGTACAATGCTGATGGGACGGTGGAGTGATATAAAGCCCGTCTTGTGGCTAAAGGTTTCAGTCAAAAGGAAGGAGTGGACTATCATGACATTTTTGCACCAGTGGTAAAGCATATTACAGTTCGATGTGCCCTCTCATTGGCGGCTCAGAATGACTGGAATATCTACCAGATGGACGTTAGCAATGCTTTCTTACAAGGGGACTTACATGAAGAAGTATACATGCGCCCTCCTCCTAGCAATCCACATGAACATACTGGGAAAGTGTGCAAGCTCAAACGCTCTATTTATGGACTAAAGCAAGCTGCTCGACAGTGGTATGAAAAATTCACCACCGCCCTACTAGCAGTTGGCTATCAAGACTCCATACACGACACTTCCCTCTTCGTCAAACAACGAGGTAATCTCATTGTCCTCCTTATGATTTATGTCGATGATATCCTCATTACTGGCAGTGACATAGATGGCATCAAGGAATTAAATGCACATTTACATTCTTCCTTCCACATCAAGGACTTGGGAGATCTCAAGTTTTTTCTTGGGGTTGTGGTCTTGAGAGATGAGAAGGGCCTTCACTTGAGTCAGAGGAAATACGTACTTGAACTAATCAATGAGATGGGGCTTAGTGGTACAAAACCAGTAAACAATCCCATGGACACAAATCTGTCCTTAACCACAGCCAAGCACGATCAAGGAGCACATGTCCCGAGAGATGACGATCATCTTCTAAACGATTCCCTTAAGTATCAACAACTTATAGGGAAACTGAACTATCTCACGGTCACACGACCAGACATCTCTTATACAGTTCATAATCTAGGTCAATTCATGCACAAGCCAAAGAAGTCCCATTGGGAAGCAGCTATTTGACTAGTAAGATATTTGAAGAGCTGTCCAAGAATGGGATTATTCATCCCCTCTTCAGGGGGTTATCAGATGCGTGCATACTGTGATTCCGACTATGCTACCTGTAAGGTAGGTCGAAAGTCCTTGACAGGTTTTTGCATCATGCTTAGAAATACCCTCATCTCTTGGAAAAGCAAGAAACAAAGGGTAGTCTCTAGATCATCTACAGAGGCTGAATATCGGGCAATGGCAGTCACATCCTGTGAGATACTGTGGTTACTTGGACTTATTGAAGACATGGGAATCAATGTTCCCCGTCCAGTGCAATTATTTTGTGACAACAAGGCTGCCATAGAACTCGTTACTAACCCAATGGTGCATCAACGTACCAAGCATATAGATGTTGACTGTCATTTTACTCGTGAAAAGATCCGTAGGCAGATTATCAAGACCGACCACATCGGGACTAAAGATCAACCAGCTGATCTTTTGACCAAGGCCCTTGGGGCCAATCAGCATGCTCATCTCCTTTCCAAGCTAGGCGTTGTTAACACATATGGACCATCAGCTTGAAGGGGCCTATTCGAAGATGACCCTGCTGCCACGTCAGCATTCCCGACAAAACAGACAGCTACGGCCTTACTTTGCACCGCGGATTTGCTTTGCACCGCTTCACTTATGATTGTAACATCGGACACCAGCTGGAGAAAATTAACTTTTCTTCTATTTAACAAGAACTCATTTGTTCTTTGAAAGATCATCACGGGAACAATTTCTCCCGTACAATTCTTGTATTTTTGGTTTGCTTGTTAATCAATTAATGAGATTCACCCAAAACCTTTTGAGTTCTTCATTTATTTACAAATTAGGTAAAAGATATCGTTCTTATCATTCTGAAAATCAATGGTATATTTTAGAAGTACTATGTTATACTAAACTGGGCATGGATTTGGGTGGCCGGTGCAGCATTAGGAGCCTGGAAAAGGACCTAAAAGAGGCCGGCGTGCAGAACGTGACGGTGAAAACAGTTACCTTCACTGGTACTCAAAATGGGGCAAGGATTAAATCTTGGGCAAGGCCCAGCAATGGTTTCGCTAAGAACATTCTTTTCCAAAATCTCATTATGGTGAACGTCCAGAACCCCATTATAATCGATAAAAATTACTGCCCTGGCAACATAAATTGCCCTGGTAAGGTATGATATTGAAATGCAGTTCCTTTACACCTTCAAGAAATCGTTAGAATGTCCATGGAAATGTTGATTTACATACATCTTCATCCGGTGATGAAACTGACGATTGGCTATGTTGACAGGTTTCCGGCGTGAAAGTCAGTGATGTGACGTACCAGGACATCCACGGAACGTCGGCCACAGAAGTTGCCATGGAATTTGATTGTAGTTCGAGAAACCCCTGCACCGGAATAAGATTGGAGAACGTGAAACTGACATACCAGAATCAGGTAGCCGAAGCTTCATGCTTCCATGCTACCGGTATATACTCTGGTGTGGTCCGACCCTCAACTTGCTTGTAGGGGAGGAATTATTAAAGAATGGAACGGAACCTGTAGATTTGTCTGTACATTTGTCGGATGGAGATGACAGTAATATAAGCGAGGTAGGTCGTTGAAGAAGCCCTAGTGCTTGGGCCTGTGGCGTTGGGAACCCACTGGGGGTGTTCTTGGAGCTTGACCTTGTACTGAGCGGGAGCTGTTGTTCACGATCTGCAGTAAGAAATAGAATGATTTCTTTTATTATTATTTTTTTTTTTATGAATATGTGAGTTGATTCATCGAAGAATAAAGAAATACATAAGCTTAGGGGCATACCCCAGCATTACAAATCATCTAGGAGAATATAGAATTTGAAATTCTCCAACTATGACTCAACAAAACATTAGCTTGAGAGAGTTTAATGTTTCTAAATAAAGAGGCTCTCCCACGGACTACTCTCCTGATTTTAGCTAATAACATTGGAATATCAATAGACTTATTCTGAAAACGTCTACGATTTTGTTCTAACCATATACAATAAAGGCAAGCTAAGAAAGAAAGCTGGAGAAGCTTTGCGGTTAAATCCTTTCTCTTAGTTGCTTTAATCATCCATTGCAATTCAGCTTCCCAATCGTAGATGACCTTACGAATGCCTTGTTGAGCTAGAATAGTTCTCCAAACCTAGTTAGTCCAAATACACTGAAAGAACAAGTGTGATCTATCTTCATATTGAGAGCCACATAAATTACAATACAAATCAATTGAGGGGAGCCAACGAGAAACCACTACTGCTATAGGTAGTTTGTCTCTACATATGAGCCAACCAATGAAGTTATGTTTGCTGATTCCTCCTGACCATATCAAGTTGTACCATTCAACCTCAGTGCTCACTTGACGTAATTCCTTGTACGTTTCCTTACAGCAATAAGAAGTTTGGATAGCGTAGAGGTTAAAGTTTGTCGTAACTTTAGAAGACCTCTCCAACTCCATGCCATATTTCCTTTGATGTCAAGCTCCATAATTGAATTTCCCCTACATTTAGTACTATGAATCCACTTACTCCATAAGGATGAATTAGGGCAATTTATGAGATTCCAGAGAGATCGCCCCAACAAGACTTTATTCCATACTTTAAGGTTTAGTAGTCCAAGACCTCTTTCCTTTTTTGGTGAACAAACAACTTGCCAAGCAACCTTATGAGTTTTATGATCTTCTGAGTGGCCTGCCCAGAGAAAATGTCTTTTATTATTATTGTGGAAACCATGCTCGTAGAAATATTTCTATCTAGAAAGACAACGACAAAGATATTATCAAAGAAAAATAGTATAAAATATTAAAAGATTTATTTTTTCTTTTAAAACTATGTTCTAAAAAAGAGAATATATTTCAATATAAGAAACACAATATATAAATAAATTGAAAATATAGTATTAAATTTTATAGAGAATGGTCTATATCCAAGTTAATACTTTAAAGTGTTAAGTGGAATAATTTATCTTTTTATAAAGTACCTTTTATGTTTATATTTGTCCTATATAAGACTTATAATGTCACATCACCTTAAGCGTAGAGCAATACTTTCTGCAAAAATTGTTGTCCATGAAAGAAGAGGTGGAATATTGAACTTAGATTCTAAATAGACTTCTTAGTAATGAAGGGCAACTCTATATAATTTATTTAACATGTTTCAGCACCACAATGATCCAAAACAGACCATCCCACAGGTATTGCTTTTTTGTGTGGCTTCTAAGGTTATACATATTTCTATCAATGCTAAAAGAAAACATAAGGTATGATATTATTAATAAATGAAGAACAAAGCATACAAAGATCCCATTGAGTGTAGCAAGATGATGATGAGCAATCAAAGACATAGAGGTTTCACACTCAAATGCTTTAATAATATCCATTAACAAATTACTCAAATGAATACAACATCTTTCCTTACAGTTTACATTAAAAAGAATGAGCCTACACTAACTATACAAGGCTAAGCCAATTACAAGAAATGATTATAAATTAAATTCTTCAAGCTTAGATAATAAATATTAATGTTGATTACTACACAGTGTCTTAGTAAACAAATCCACTTGCCACTCTTTTATGTGTATGTAATGAGTTAGGAAGGTGCTCCTTTCTAACTTTTTTTTATTTTTTATTTTTTATTTTTTATAAAGTGACAATCTACCTCAATTTGCTTTGTTCAATATTGAAAGAGCAGATTTCTTGTTATATGTTGAGTTGTCTCATTATTACAAAACAAGAAAACTAAAGTAGGCACTTACACCCTAGGATCCTTAGATTGACCAACAAGCCAAACAACCTCGCAAACAATATAGACCATGACCATATATTGTGATTCTACTGAAAATTTGAAGACAATTAGTTGTTTCTTTGTTAATCAAAAAATAAGGAAGTCACCCAATTTAATATAGTATCCCGTAACACAGAAGTGTAATATGGGACAAGTCACACAATCAATCACAATAGGAAAAAGAGTTAGAACTGCCATCATTAAAACAAGAGCTTCACAATGGTGAATTGAACGAATGTACCTTTGTAGCATATTAGGTTGATCATCCATTTGGACCTAGACAGTGTTCAACTATGCAAACTAACTTGGGAAAAAAGTCTAGTTAGTAGTGAATTGGTCCATATCCATGCGAAATTATGTTTCGAAAGTGCGTATCACTTATGGGTTAAGACAAATTTCTTGCAAAGCAATCACTGTACAACTGTACTCACACGTCAGCGGTATTTAACTAAAATAATTGTGAGGAGTTTCCTTTAATAAGGAACCAACTCAAGCTCACCACATGGGAAGATGCTTCTTGAACTACCAATCACGGACAGGGAAAATGATCAATCAACAAAGTGATTGACTTCTTAATTTTTCAAAATAACCTAATTCTAATAATCAACTTCACACCTAATGAAGGAAACAATTAAGAAAAATAAAGGAATATATATATATATATATGTATCTCTCCCACTACTCACTGATCCGTGCTTTATTAAACTATAGCAGCAATATGCAAGCGACGGAATTAATGTATCGTGGTAGAGGAGATACAAAAAAGTTCAATGTAAGCATCCTTTCCCAAGTTCGGTGCAACTTTGCCTGCTTTGATGTCATAGCTAAATCGAGTTCAAATCCTATAAATACATCTTAAACAGTTTTAAATCTACCACCAATGTCACAAACACATTTAAACAGAAGAATATTTCCGTTCAAAACAAAATGGCAAGCCACAGAAGCCTGATTCTTCTTGCACTCGTCTCTGTCTTCTTTCCTTCCTCTCGTCTTAGCCGCACCAGTAACTTACAACATGGTGAGTTTGGGAGCCAAAGGCGATGGAAACACAGACTCAACCCGGGCTTTCCTTGCTGCATGGACAAAAGCTTGCGCCTCGCAAAAGCTGGCCTCCATTTAGGCGCCGGCCGGGAAATTCTACCTCCGGGAGTTGCTTTTCACTGGGCCTTGCAAAAACACAGGGATCTTCATACGCAACGATGGCACGCTTGTGGCCCCATCGGACTATGAGGTCCTCGGAAACGCCGGTAGCTGGCTCGCGTTCTAGAAAGTGAAAGGAGTTGAAGTGTCAGGGGGGAACCTTGATGGGAAAGGCACTAGCTTGTGGGATTGTAAGGCCTCAGGCATGACTTTCCCCATCGAAGCAACGGTATAATGGATTACCAACTTTCCCTTTTATTGTTTTTGGGTGTAGACGTGTGCCCATTGGAAGATGGTTTCCTAAGTTAAAGTTTTGAAGGTTGGTGTTTCTCTAGCCAGTTTGATAGCATACAACGCTGTTTGAAGTTAAAATTTGTTAATAGTGGAGAAGAAAAGTCATCTTGTAGCAAGGAATTTGGGATATTTGGGATTAACCCCATGTTCTCGACTGAATATTTGTTTTTTGCAACTTTAAGCTATCCCTGCAATGCCCATCTAAGTTTTTAATTATATCTCAAATGTGATAGCAGCAAGCTTATTTCCCGAAGTAGTGGCGACGTTAAAGTTCCTGCTATTTGCTTAGGCTTCTAATTATTCCGTTAACCGCTCCATCCTTTAAGCCAAGATCATGTTCCACTGTTGTTAATAAATATTACTTATCCTTTACTTTTACAATATAATAATTGGAGCTTTGTGGTGTCCATGCAAGCAGACAGTGCTGTTTTCCAACCTCAACAACATCGTGGTCAGTAGATTAACCTCCCTAAATAGCCAAATGTTCCACATCGTCGTTAATGGCTGCCAAAACCTGAAAATTAAAGTGGTCAAGTTCGTTGCTTTCGGCAACAACCCAAACACCGTTGGCATTCATGTTCATCTATCATCGGGTGTCACTGTACTCAACTACAAGATCATGACCGGGGACGACTGCATTTCAATTGATCCCGGTGCCACCAAGTTGTGGATCGAGAACGTTGTATGTGGACCTGGCCATGGAATTAGGTGAAAGATATCGTTCTTATCATTTTGAAAATCAATCATATATTTTAATGTACCGTGTTATACAAAATTGGGCAGGGATTTGGCTGGCCGGTGTAGCATTGGGAGCCTGGGAAAGGACCTGAAAGAGGCCGGCGTGCACAACGTGACGGTGAAAACAGTTACCTTGCAAGGATTAAATCTTGGGCAAGGCCCAACAATGATTTTGCTAAGCACATTCTTTTCTGTTAGAAGCAGTTTCACATTGAGCAAACAAAAAAGAAAATAACATGCTATAAGTGGAGGCCAGCCACTCCCTTATGAATCAATTTTTAAGGATGTTGGCCCCTCCAAACTTAAAATTAACAAGTTGTATTAAAGCCCAATCGATACTGAGTTGAAACTAATGACAAAAAGCCTATAAAAAAAAAGGTTAAAACTAAAGGGTCAAAAGTACCAAACTAAGATAAGTAGCATATAAAGGGATTGTTAGAAGCAGTCCCACAGTAGGCAAATAAGAAAGGAAATAGCAGCATATAAGTGGAGGCCAGCCACTCCCTTTTAAGTGGAATTTGACAAGGGGACTGTTGTAAAGCAGTCCCATGATTGCAGTTCGAGAAACCCCTCTGGCGGAATAAGATTGGAGAAGCGTGAAGCTGACACACCAGAATCAAGCCAACCAAAGCTTCATGCGTCTATGCTACAGTAATATCCTTGTCCAACCCACAACTTGCTTGTAGTGGAGGAATTATTAAAGAATGGAATGGAATTCGTAGATTTGTCTGTACTTTTGTAGGACGGAGATTTTGGTAATATTAGCGTGGTAGGTCGTCGAAGAAGCTTTATGGCCTGGGCCTGTGTTGGGAACCCACTGGGGCGTTCGTGGAGCCTAACCTTGTACTAAACCGGGGCTTTTGTTCCCCTATCTACTATAAGAATATAAAGATTTACTTACTGTGGAAACTACAGTGGTAGAAATATTTCTCTTTAGAAAGACAAACAAAGATAGTGTCAAAGAAAAATAGCATAAAAAAAGATATATTCTTTATTTTAAAATCAAATTGTAAGAAAAGAAAATATATTTACATATAATACATACAATAAATCAGTAAATTAATAATGTGAAAAATACACCTTAAACCTCAATATGCCCTTTGCTTTTAAATGTGAAAAGTTGCTTTTCACAAAAACATATTCATTCACGAATAAAGAAAGAAACACACGGAAGAATCCAATAAAAAGAAAAAAAGAACGCATTAAAAACTCGACCATAATGGTTGTGGACACTATGGAAAGGACCACAATGGTCCCAACTCTCACTGGAATTTGACTCGATAATGTAAAGAAATTTCCTCGGCTTTGTCTTCCTCTTGGAATTTTACCTACCTCACCATAAGGAGCAAAAGAAGAAAAGGCTTTGCACATTCCTCTGGAAGTGCAAGGCACCATTAGTTTTCCCTTTGCTCGTTTTTGACCACTCTGGGTTTTTCTGTTCCTCTTACTGCGTAGTCCAGATCGTTGAATAGCATACTATAAGAAACGTTTCATCTCTGTACTACTACATGCTGCTGAAACCTCGAAAGCAGATGGCTCTTAATGCTGGAGCTTTTCTCATGCTGCACATTCTTGTTTGCTCAGTGCTAGCTGCGTTCAGTGATGGTTATGGAGCGCAGAGTGATGCCTCTTGTTTGATATCGATCAAAGAATCCTTGGAAGATCCTCTGAGTCGTTTAGCTTCTTGGACCTTCAACAATCTTACAGAAGGTGCCCTTTGTGGGTATGTTGGGGTCAGTTGTGGCGGCCTATCTGAGAATATGGTATCCAGTATTCGACTTCACAACATGGGGCTCAAGGGCGAGTTCCCTCGGGGCGTTGAGAACTGCCGGGAACTACTAAATTTAGACCTTTCAGGAAACGATCTTGCAGGGTCGATTCCATATGATATCGGTGAAAGAGTAGTGCTTGTAAAGATGCTTGATCTCTCAAACAATGGCTTCTCCGGGAATATCCCAGCTAGCATCGGGAGCTGCTCCGACCTGCAGATCCTTAAACTCGAAAACAACAGGCTGACGGGTCAAATCCCTCCGCAACTCAGCCATCTTGCAGGGCTAATTGTGTTTAGTGTAGCTAATAATCTGTTGTCAGGGCCGGTGCCGGACTTCGTCGGCACCAGCATTTCGGCTGATAGCTACGCTAATAATAGCAAACTTTGTGGAGGGCCTTTGGGGGACTGTAAGAAGCATGAGTGGAACTACGAACCTTCTTTCAAAAGTGGTTTTGTAGTTGGTTTTGTGGTTCATGCATTGATTTATACAACTATTTTTATGTCCTACTTTAAGCCTTCCGTGGGTTCGAAGAAGAAGAATAAGATGACACAGATGAAGATGAAGAAGTTGACGGCAAGGAGGAAGAACAAGAGCAGAGAAACTCAGTTACCAACTCAGCAGCTCCGATGCAAATGGACCAAAAAGGTAATCTCCCAGTGTCTTTTTATCAGGGTGTCCACGTTTGCCGTGATATTTTATGTGTGTAAAGATATTTTGCTCCTTTAGAAACAACTTATAAAAAAATAAAAATAAAACTTGTGAATTAAATGTTCGTGTAAAATGTTTCCCTAATCACAGCATAAGAAATTGTGTTAAGATTTAATATCTCATATTATTAGTAGACTAATATGTTGTAATTTTTGAAAACAAAAACTTTTTTTAAGAAAAAAATTTGATAAATTATTTATGTTTGTAATAGAAAAATCTTAAGAATAAAAAGAAATATGATCGGATTGTAATTATTTTCAGAAGAGTCAATTTATTAAAACAAAAAATGATTATATTTAAATAAATGTAGTAAATACCTAATGAATGCACATACAAACTAATACCAAAATTGTAATAGATATTCTAATATCTCACTTTAGTTATATTTGAACTTAGGAATAAGATATAGTTTCCGCCTTTCATAGTGGACTTACTTTTTTTCTTCTAGTAATGAATGACTTGGTGAACTGACTTTTTTTCAAAAGGTAATGATGCTGCAAAAGGCAGCACGGGCATGTGCTAATGGAACTTGTTAAGGATATTTTTGGGCGTTGTAAGCCATTCCACTTAATGAACTAGAATTCAATTAAAAAAAAAAGAGTAGATACATCAATAAATAAGAACGGTGGCAGGGAGTTATTTTACATTATCTAAATTAAAATATTTTGTAAATAAAAAATATTTTTTATTATAAACTGGCTAAAGAAAGAAATGAACCTTTTAATGGCATTCATAGCATAGATTGAAAAGCTAGTATCCCATTTATATACAATTCACTGCTTGTAAGGAGATTTATTACCTTCAATACGAAGCTTACAGTTTTTATTGGTTACAAGAGGATATTTTAATAATCATGTGTTTTATCCACATCATCTAAATCTTATTTAAGAACTTTTTGTTGAAAAATGCTAATAAAAATTTCTTTAAGTTGATTTAAGAAGAAAATAAACCTTTTAATATAAATTCACCAAAACTGTTTCAATTTAATAGCCTTAGATATTGAAATAGTTGTTTTTCTCTTTATTCAGACATACTCGAGTTCGTCATTATCATTCATTTTAAATTCCACTTACTTTATCTTCAGTATTAATGCAGAATGATTTGGTCTGCAGCTTTTTGTATGCGAGGGGATAATTAAGAACATGGATTTTGATCAACTTAGTGAAGCAACAAACAATTTTGGTGAACAGAATATCATTGGACAGGGAAAACGGGGGACGATGTACCAGGCAATGCTTCCTGATGGAACTTTCCTCGCAGTCAAGAGGTTTGATGAACCTTGGCGATTCGAGAATCAGTTTACGTCGGAGCTCATACTTCTCAGCAAGTTGATGCACGTCAACTTTGTTCCCCTCTTGGGGTTCTGCCGAGAAATGCAAGAAGGAATTCTCATATACAAATACTTGTCAAATGGAAATCTACATGATCGGCTTGAGGCTGTGAGACAGAGGGCTACAAGCTTGGAATGGCAGTCACGGGTTAAAATTGCTGTTGGTGTAGCGAGAGGCTTGGCCTGGATTCACCACCAATGCAACTTGCGAACACAACTCCATCTTGAGATCAGCTCAAAACGCATCTTACTTGATCAGAATTTCGAGCCCATTATATCGAGATTTGGAGGGTTGATGTTCATGAACTCTGATGAGATTGATTCAAGTGAGAATTTCTCCGGGGAGTTGCAACTTCTAAAGCAGGATTTATATAGCTTCGGAGTGGTTCTTCTCGAGCTAGTTACAGGCAAGGCCCATGTGACTGATGTTGCCGACAGTCTGGAGGGTACCTTGGTGCAAAGGAATAATCATGTTTCAACGATCTCACCTGTTCTTTATAATCTCATTGATAAGTCTTTGATGGGAAAAGGATATGATCATGAGATCTTTCACTTCCTTGGGGTTGCGTGCGATTGTCTGCGGCCCTTTCCTGATCTAACGTTGACGCTGGTTGAAGTGTACAAATCATTGAGTGTTGTCGGTAAGAGACATGACTTGGAGACAGTAAAATGATTCAAGCAGCCTGAAACTACTGCTAGTGTCACTAGTGACAGTGGAATTATTGAGGTCGAGTGAGTTGGAGACACTATTGGGAAGATAATACTAAACTACTTGAACGATGTTGATTTGTTAATCTTGACAACGCATAATTCGAAAGGGTCGGTTGGCTAAATATGCCATGCTTGCCCTTGACAAAAAGAATTTAAAAATAAAAAATAAAAATAAAAATAAAAATAAAAAGCAAGACATAACTCAATCCAATACTATCAATTTATTCCCGTACATTGTTTGTGTCAACAAAGCAAATTATTAGATTTGTGGATCATGAGCTCATCAAATTTTGCAACATTCAAGCTTTCACATTGAATTGAATTCAATCTCTAAATCAATCAATCTTTCCTTCTTAACCTATTCATCAATTCTTCAAAAAAAGCATTTTCACTTTACAACTCGGACCGGGAACTACACTTACAAAAACGAAAGTAAAACGGACTGACAGGAGGAGGAACAAACCCGCAAGAAGGCTCTTGGAGAGACTAACGAGGAAAAAGCATGTTATACTGTCAAGGTGAAGGTTCCGGTGGGTTTGTTCCTCCGTGACCACATGTCGGACATGCGGGTGGTCACCGGAACCGTGAAGGCGAAGGTTGCGGTGGGCTCAAACGGGATACAGGTGAAGAACATTTTCCTGTCCTGTGATCCCTAGATGCGTCACCGAATGGGAAGAATTGAGGATCCTCTTTTTAGGACGTACGCACCTGGCTCTGTGAGCAATGCTCTCTTTGTTTCTTCCTTCGTCTTTCTTACTTTTAAGCTTGATACAATATATTGTCGTTGGACAATAACGTCTCTTGCCATAAAGAAGAGGATTTTTTTTTTTTTTGAGGAAATATAAGTTTGTATTAAAAAAAAGTAGTGTACCAAAGTATAAAAGTATATTTTAGAATTATAAGAAATACAAAAACTATGAAAAAATAGAGGTTATAAGCTTTCAAATTTCATTCAAAATGACATATTTCCTTAAAAAAATTTATACTTTGAAATGAAAAAACACTCATTCAAACAATTTTCTTTACTTTAGGTAACATGATCATAATATTAACTATTTTATTATGAAATTGTCTTCTATTGCGTTATGTCCTTATACAATAAATGCAAATTAGTAAAGATATCTTAAAATTTTTTGCAATTAAATCATTTCTTTTAGTTGCTGGGATCATCCATTATAATTCTTCATTATACTCTTCAATATAACTCAAATTCCATAATGAGCAAGAATAGTTTTTCAAACCATTATTACTCATGAACATTCAAAAAAAAGATTACATTTATTTTCAACATGCAATTGATAAAAATCACAGTATCAGTTAATTAAAAGAAGTCATCGTACTATTCATTTTGTTGTAAAAAGTCAATTTTGACAAACTAGTTATCTAATGAAATTATATTTGTTGATACAATTAGTGTAATTTTAATATATCTTATATAATATAATCAATTCTTTTAGTCAATCTAATTTTTTTTAAAAAAATTGATTAATCCTTAGCTAATAATCAAGTTTTATATTGGATAAAATGAATAAGCCCTTTTCATAAAAAATTTCTTTTTTTAAAAAAAAATTGATGATTAGACCTTTTATAATTATTGAGGTACTCCCTACATGCCATTGAGGTGATCTGCATAGTTTGAGTCAACTTCCATTATGGAAACAGAAGGGTCTCCTCACTTAAGTAGAAGAACACGGTAGAATTATGGCATGAGAGAGTGACACGATCCTGAGTGATGCTTCTCCGCTGGCTACAGGTTTTCTAGGTGAAAACGTGACGTACGGGCTTGGGGTAGGTAACATAGTCTTAGATGGAAGGGGTGATATAGGTTTGATTTCAGCCCCATCCCAATAGAAAGGAAAAGGAAAAGAAATAGTAGTGTGAACAAGAGAGAAGTCTTGATGAGCTTTATGACACTATTTATTTGCAATAGTGGAAATGTGATAGTATATTGATAATTGTGTGATATAATTAAGTTTTAATGCATTGTTTGATCTCAAATGTAGAAAAATACTTCTCAGGACAACCTACTCAATCACAGTTAAGGAAATACCCTACTTAAATTTTGAGGCCTCATATATTAGAAGGTTTATAATTTTCAAAAGTGAGAAACACAAGAAAGAATCCCAAAAACAGAAAAAGGAAACTAAAAATTCAACCATGATAGTTGTGGACACGATAGAAAGGACTGAAATGGTCCCTACTCTCACTACCACTTCAATTAGTTAAGGACTAGGATATTGACTTGAAGTTTGTAATGAAGTCTAAGTTCTCATCCTTATACTATATTACTTTTATTAGAAAATTTTAAAGTTTAACCAAAAGTTAGCTCATGAATTACGAGAATATTTTTTATATTTATATATTAGTCAATAGTCATTTCTCTTACATGTAAGACATTTGTCCTTAGCACTTCTATGCATACCTAGTGTACCTTGGGCTCAAAAACTTTTAACATATAAGGCATTAGTAACCTAAGGTAATTACTATTTTGAACATATCTCTTCATTATAAGTATAAGAAATTTATAAAAGTTCATGTTGCAACTAAGAGAGCAATGAGGTGAAATTATGAGGGAACAAATTTAAGATGATGGTTATAGTAAGCTTTGTAATATTAGAGTATATTTGTAGTTTCATGCACTTTGAATGCTATTAATACAAATTTTATTTTAAAATAAAAAATGTCATAGATTAGCTAATATCTCCCTCGAGGCATATAGAATTTAGAAAGGAAATATATCTCCCTTTTTGTTCTTCTTTTTGGGATGAGTTAACCGAGGCCGAGTTGCCACAGTGGACTAACTTTCACTTTTGCTAATGAGCGACTTGGGAAGGACTTCTTTTAAAAAGGAACATGGTGGCTGCAAATGCCACCACACACGTTGGAGGCCTGAGACCACAAATTATTAGAGGCATGAAATCAGAAGGATTTACACTGCCGACATGGTTTTAGAATGAGGTTAGGGAACCTGTTAAGTATAATTGAGGGCGTTTTAAGCCAACTTTACTTCAACAGAAAAAATTAATAACAATGCAACAATGAATAAGAACGGCGGGTAGGAGTTACTTAATATTATCTAAATTAAAATTTCCTTCTAAACTAAAACATCTCTTTCTTATAATTAATTAAAAATAAACTCTCTAACGACATATTAGAGCATAAGTTTAGAAGATAATATCTTATGTTTGCAACCCTCAGCTTATAATGATTTATGATGGGATATATTACTCCTGTGGAGGTAATAAAGGAGATTCCATCAAATGGTGGGTTTTGCATATTTAACATGCATCCTATCCATCACTATCAGAAAAAGAAAAATAGATGACAAAGCAATCAATGTCATTCTACAAGCCATACGGGGGAGAAAGGGATAAGTTTGGCCAATGTAGCTTCTCTGTGATTCGTCAGCTCCCTTGCTCATCTTCGTCTTCTTGCTTCATTTTTTTTAATGTATTTTTTGGGGAAATTCTTGTAAGATTCCTCTGGCAACTTCGAGGTTTTACATATTTAACACGTGTCCTATACATCATAATCACAAAAAATAAAATTGCTGGAAGTTTCCTTTAGCAACTTCAAGGTTTTACATTTTTAACATGTGTCCTATCCATCATAATCATAAAGTAGATGGCATAGCCATCGGTCAATGTGGCTTTTCGGTGGTTTGTCGTCTTACTTTTTTTTGCTTCCCCTTTTCTTGAAATTTCTTTTCTACAGGAATGACTGGGACACCTTAATACAGTGAAAAAGAAATACTAATCGCGATCAATAATGTCATTTATCAAAGTTTAATATGTATTTTATATTATTCAAAGATACTTTTTTATGGGTTAATTTAAAAATAAATCTCCTAATATAACATTAAAAATTAGCTCTTAAATGAAATAACTCTTTATTTTTTTATAAATAATTTCAAAATGAGAATTATAATAAAATTACATATGTATTATATATTTTACCCTAATTTTTTACCCTATGCGATCTGTTGTGGCAGATGGGGAGTTCAGATAAAAGAGACACACGTATCGGTATTCAATCCACACAGTGTCACTATATAACTCGGGACAGGAACCGCATTTGAAGTGAAACGGACAGACGTAGCAACTAAGCTGCAAGAAGGCTTTCGGAGAGACAAAAAATGGCGAGCGGCATTGACGGAGATGGTGGTGGTGGGGAAGCGAGGAACAAGCAGGTTATACTGAGGAACTATGTCTCTGGTTTTCCCAAAGAGTCGGACATGCAGGTTGTCACCGGAACGGTGAAGCTGAAGGTTCCGGACGGCTCGAATGGAATACTAGTGAAGAACCTTTACTTGTCCTGTGATCCTTTCATGCGTCTACGGATGGAAAGACTTGAGGGTCCTATTTTTCCTTGCTTTGCACTTGGCTCTGTGAGCAATGCTCTCTCTCTCTCTGTCTCTCGCTCTCTGTTTTATATTTTTTAGCTTTCTTAATTTTATCCTTGACACAGTAAATTGTGTGGATTCTGAAAATTGTTAGCCGCGTGTAGGACAAGAGTCTGCGGCGCAAAAGTGCTATCGTGTGTACGTGTGTGTATATGTCATGAATTTCTGCATCCTAACAAAACAATCCGATGTTGGTAATACTTAGTTGTAAGTTGCTTTCGGATTAATATAATACGCATATATAAAGAGTGAGAAGGAAATAATGTATGTATAAGTAAGGAGTTCGTTGAGAATTGGGCATTGTAAGCCAAGAAGAGGCTTAAGTTTTCTGATTAATGTTGTCTCAAAGGCCAAGGGATGTACTTGAACTTATGAGCTCGATGATGAAACCACGCAGCCCATTATTGGACTTGGAGTGGCTAAAGTTATGGATTCTGCCCATCCAGACTTCAAGAAAGACGACTTGATTTGGGGATTTACCAGCTGGGAAGAATATAGTCTCATCACAGAAACAGAGTCCCTGTTCAAGATTCAACACATAGATGTGCCTCTTTCATACTACATTGGAATTCTTGGTAAGCTTAATTCTTGTAGGCAACTTTAGTTTGATTCTCTTTTCCTGCAATATAAGGACCCTAACCCATGATGAGATCATCTCACACTTCGTTAAATATGGTTTAAATTTTGTGGATTATCTTTTATTTTTGGTTTGCTGATTTGGGTTGGGCTGTGTTAAAATCTTATAATATGACCCTACTCAACCTATAAGAATCCCTTGGGTTTCTTTATATTTCGAAGTAGCTACCCACTGATAGAGAGAGTAGAAAATTCCTGTGGCCTGCTGGCGTGGGTTTTCTGCACTCTGTTTTGAGAGAAGAATAGCCTCTTGTTTTCATATTTGAGACTCTAAAGTCTCCTTTCCTTTCTAGTGACTACTTCCTACTCATAATTTAGCAAATTGAAGGCTTTGACTTGCAATCCATGTGAGTTTCTCCCCTTAACAATAGTGAAAGATAAGCCTCTTGTCTCCTTGTTATTTCCCCTCTATTGGATTATATTCTAGTTCTATATCCACTTGGCTAGTAGATTTGTGATTAAAGGAGAGATTGGTTTATTTATTGATGTGTTGTTTGATATCTTGCTGAAATCCAAGTGGTTCACAGTGGAAACTAATGCGTCATTGGCCTTGCGATTACATAAATTGCGGTCTCTTGTTACTTTACCGCATTGATTATTTAGTATAGCTATTCGTAAAAAATTCAATATAACAATTACTTTATCAACTAGAATCATCATACCCTGGTTAGTTAAGCTAACTTCTCTTTGATACTCTTAACTAAATTCTCAGTTTTTGTCAAGAAGCCTTGGTCCCGCATTTGACACCAAAATCTCTCATCCTTTTTTCTATTAAAAAACAAAATTCTCATCTTATTGTAAATGAAATATGAATTTTTCCAATTATATATATCTCTGCCTTTTTTTAGCATGAACTGACTTGAGTGCTTTGGATAAGAAACTTGCCACGTTGTCAAAGTCTTTGTTGAATTTGGCCGTGAAATTTAGACATTTGAATTCGGCCAGCTATATTTAGCTCAAAGAGTGCTCATGACAAATAATATTCCTAGGCTCTTGATTATGCTCTCTCTTTTTTGGTGCTAAAACCCATCTAACATAATCATTATATGCAGGGATGCCTGGTTTGACTGCTTATGAGGGTTTTCATGAGATTTGTTCTCCCAAGAAAGGAGAATATGTCTTTGTTTCATCAGCCTGTGGAGCAATTGGTCAGCTTGTTGGACAGTTTGCAAAATTGTTGGGTTGTTATGTTGTTGGAAGTGCTGGAAGTAAAGAAAAGGTACATTTTATTGTGGTAGATACTCTTTTTCTTGTTGTCTAAAAGTATTTATATAGATATATGTGACAATGATATGTTTAGGAAGGTTGATATTTTCATTTAACTTTGAAGTGCATATTATTACTTTTAAGAGAAACGCAACACCTTTTTATTTGCTTATAGATTTACTTGAAATGATCTTTCTATGAAGAACTGATAAGGGAAAGTTCTATCTTGCTTTTTCATGTTTAATTCTTTTAATTATTAAAAGAATTTTGCTGTCAAAATCCTATATTTGTTGAGAGTGAATTGGATTTGATGGGATAAATTTAGCACTCATCTAAGAAAACTTTATTTTTTCTTTAGTATCAATAACCAAATATTTCTTGTGAAAAATTAGGTTAATTTGTTGAAGAACAAATTTGGTTTTGACAATGCCTTCAACTACAAGGAAGAACTAGACTTGGATGCAGCTTTGAAAAGGTTAGTTTGACATTTAGCTCTAAAGCATGTATAGGGTTGTTTGTAGATCAAGTTGGATGCTTTGAGCTTTGTGCCATAATATGAACAAACAGAGTGAAACCATTACTTGAGTCCATATTATATTATCACAAAATTATTGCAAAAAGATTTGATCCCTATATGTTGCAGATACTTCTCACAAGGTATTGACATTTACTTTGAGAATGTTGGGGGTAAAATACTTGATGCAGTTCTCCTAAACATGAGAATCTACGGCCGCATTGCTCTATCAGGAATGATTTCACAATACAATCTTGATCAACCTGAAGGTGTACAAAATTTGATGCATCTTGTATACAAGCGAATTCATATGCAAGGATTTGTAATTACTGATTACTATCACCGGTATCCAGCGTTTTTAGACACTATGTTGTCTTACATCAAAGACGGGAAGATAATGTATGTGGAAGACATGGCTGAAGGCCTTGAAAGTGCCCCATCTGCCCTAGTCGGACTTTTCACTGGTCATAATGTTGGAAAACAGGTTGTTGTTGTTGCTCGTGATTGATTTATTTCCGTCTTTTGCACCGTAGGAATAGAAGTGTTCTCCTAACGTTTGTTGTCCAATACTAATGGATTGGGCCAAATGATTAGTACAATATCTATCATGTGGTTACAAATATATGGGATAAAATAAATTTCTTTTAAAGATCGCTATCATTTCTAATAAATACTTAAATCCTCTTCAAATTGTGGGTTTGCATCTTCTAATAGCTGGAGTCAATTAAACCCATTCCAATCCATCTTATGGACCAAGCCGTACGGCCCATGTTCTCTACCACCAACCCAAAGTGGCAGGCAAAGTCATGCCTGCTCGCATCATACCCTTTCACTGACACATGCTTCTGTATAGAATTCAAAAAACAAGAATTGACACCATCGAATCCAGTGAGGTACAATACTCAGGCCCTCTATTCATATGACAATTCCTAAGGCAAGACGTAGTTAAGTCATACCTCCAAGAAGTTCCTGCATACGCAAGATCTCAATCCACTGTTGTATGATACCGTACTGACTGACTCCAAGGATTGAACCACGAGGGAGGAAGTGAGCTGGATGAATAGAGTAGTAAAAAGTAAGAGTTTTGTAAAAATAATATTGAGTGTCCCTCTAAAGCTACAAATATATAACATTTGGAATGAAAGAAATTCAGTAACAAAAGCATAGAAAGTACCTCCATGGTCGTTGATGTCATTTGTCTATAGGTAGAACTGAGGAAGACTAGAAGCTCTAGGAACTTCAAATGGAGGGTTTTTCATCTTCAACATTCATCTCACCTTTAAATTTAAAAATAGCCTGTGATACAAAAGTATATTACAAGGCCGTTGATGTTATTTTGTCCTGGGTAGAACTGGAGAAGGCTAGAAGCTCTTAACAGCTTCAAATGGAGGGTTTTTCGTCTTCAACACTCATCTAACGTTCAAGTTCAAAAATAACCTATAATAGTAAAACAATATATTACATGATCATTGATGTCATTGTGTCTATAGGTAGAACAAGAGAATGGCTAGATAATGAAAGTGAATGGTTTACTATTGTTTTGTACAAGCTTGAGAAGACAGAACTGTGAACTCTGTTTTTCAAAAATAGAATGGTCGATGGAAAGATTGAGTTGAGTAAGAAGAACACAAGAGCCTAACCTAATGGTTGTTGAATATCATTCAATAGGAAAAGCACGAAAAAAAACAGCAAACTAGCACAACAAAAGCTAACAAGAGCATAAAAAACACACTTAAAAGGAACTGTTCACGTTATCTGTTTTTATACCAGAATAGAGACGTGCAGCCAAACATAAACAGTTACAGTTATCTAAAACATGGAGGCAGCAGTTGTAAAACACTCCATTATCATTATAATGGGTGCTCTTCATTCTTCAGTTGATGGAAATAAAAAGTGATCTACCTTTTGGCAGTAAAATCGTGAGTGTTCTCGTGCTTTTACTCTGCAGTTGATAGAAGGATGACAGCATATGCTTACTCGTCATTAAGGGATACTGAGCATTATTCAATAGAACATACATATAGAAGGATACGGTTATGCTTATTTTTTAGTCTTTTGAATGTCATATATTTTGCATCATAAATACACACATCGATTTTATTTGTTAAAAAATAGTGTTATTAGAAAATAGTACGTTTGATGAATGAGATTGTTAAATATAAAAATTTTACAGTAACCTTATTTAATATATTCTTCAAAGTTGTATTATATCATATTTAAAGTGAAAAAGAAATAGAAGAAGATTCAATATTGAAAATCTTGACAACTTAACTATTATTAAAAAAATCAAGAAAGATATAAGAGGCAGGATTTTATCAATCATTGGTAAAGCTTATAAATTATAATAGGTTTTAAAAATTTTAAAATGTAATTTTTGAGTCTAAACGATAATATTATAATTGAACAATTTTGTGTTTTCTTTACTAATATATAAAATTTGACATTTCACCAACAAAAAAAATAATATTATCAAAAGTCTCACATGATTTAAATCTTATTTAAAATTTATAAACATATATAGAAATAAACTCTATGAATGAGCTTTTGAATATTATTTATTTCCTATGCATAAACATGGATTGAGTAGGGATTAATACATAACAAAATTTTAAAAAAAAATTAAAGAAATATTTCTCACCTTATCTTGGAGATTTCATACACCTAAAAGTGATTAAAGAATTTTTCTTTTGTTTCAGCCGCATTTGCCATATTTGGTTAGTTTCTTGAATAATTTACAAAAATGATGGGTTGTTATGTTTTACAAGTGCTGGAAGCAAAGAAAAGGTCTCTCTCCATATGGATATCTACTTTGTTCTTTGGCCCTTCATTGATTTGAGTGTTCTATCTATTTCTATTCCATAGTCCTTAAAAACATAACTTAATTTTGACTAATTTTAAGGAGTACACAAATTTTTTAACATAATATCTAATTATAAGGAGATAATAGACATTTTAAATATAAGATGAAAGCTAAAGTTTGAAAGATAACACGTCTTACAAGAAAATGAATGTATTCTTTTCGTCATTGTTTGTGAAAATATGTATTAATAATAATGTGGATGCAAGTTTTACATTCGTAAATGTTATTTACTTTTCGTTTTCAAAAAATTAAAATATGTATTTTAAAAAAGAAAAAGACTTTTTCTCTAACATTGTGAATTACTGCATCTCTTATTTAAAGAAACTTAGAGGAAGTTGGGTTAAAGATGGTCAAATGTTGTTTTAAAACCTTGATGTGGGATTTTGGTCCTTGTCTCCTACAAACTCTTGGACACTAGCGTGAGCCATTAGAATAGATCTCAACAATTTTTAGCCACAATTAGGATACGCAAAGCCTGCCCGAGTATATAATACTAGCATGTATTGTCAAATTTACATAATCCCAGTCAAGTTTCACAAGTAAAGATCATATATTTGTCAATGCCTCTTTGAAATGTCATTAGAGTAGACCCCAACAACTTTCAGCCACATGTAGGAATCCATCACCTTCTCAAGTATTTTAATATTAGATATGCATCGCCAAAGTTAGATAATCCCGATCAAGTTCTACAAATAAAAATCATAAAATTAGACTTTTAACTAATTTTCTAAATTTAATATAATTTGTATTTCCACAAATAACGATTACATATTTAGTTTCGTAACTAATTTTTTAAATATTTAGCGTAACTTCTATTCTTTCGGTTTCTTTGTGAAATGCCTCACAACAATTCTTTGACTGACATTGTATCATCCATTTTCCTGCCTAAAGACCCCTTTATAAGGAGATTCATGATCCCCATGCGACACGTTGCTTCGTCCAGTTTTACACCTCTAAAGAACTAACTGGAAAAGAAGGCTTCAAACATGGCCTTTTTCTCCAAACACGTTTCCTTCCTTGCGGTGCTTTTTCTTTTGCTTCATATTTCTGTTGAGGCTTACAAAAGGGCGCATATAAGTGTGAGGAACGACTTAGACGATCGTCTGGACCTTGGTGTAGCGTGCGAGTCATCGGAAGACATCCTCGGCGCCCATACGCTTGGCCCGGGAGCTGAGTACACATTCTCATTCCGCCCGAAATATTGGGGGACAACGCGGTTCAACTGCGTCTTCAAATGGGTAAACGAAAGCCATTATTTCCCCATCTACCAAGAGAATAGAGACCGTAAAAGATGTGCCATTTGTAAGTGGAGCATAAAACAGAAACAACCATGTATGATAAATTATTCTCATCAAGGGGCGTATGATATCTGCTACAGCTGGGATCAAGTACTTTGAAGATGAAGTGTTTGGCAACATTTTGCTTCTGGCTAAGTAATCTAGTACACAAGATTAGTCTTTGGTTGGTCTTCAATAAGAGGCATCCCTTTTGAGTCCCTTTTTTTTTTTTTTTAATCTTGTATTACGTCTGGTTATTTTGAATGATTGATGAAATTTTCTTCTTGTTCGTGACTATTAATAAAGTCATGAAACAAGTTTTTTGTCCATCAACCTTTCCGATTTTACAACTTCAAAGAATTGGAAAAGAAAGTTTCAGACATGGTCATTCATCCTCTTTCCTAACTTTTCTTTAACTGTTGGTGGGCCAATGTAAGTTTTAATGGATGATCATAGCAACTAAAGGAAATGATTTGGATGCCAAACTTCTTAAGTTATCTTTTTTAACTTACATTTATTGTATATAGGCAGAATGTAATAGAAGAAGATTTCAAAGCAAAATAGTAGACATTCCAATCATGCTAGCTAAAGTAAGAAAAATTATACGAATGAGAACTTTTTTGTTTCAAAAATAAAATCTTTATAGGAAAATGTCATTTTGAGTGAGATTCGAAGGCTTCCAACTTCTATATTTTCATAATTCTTATAATTTTGGAGTGTGCCTCTATGCTTTTGTACACTATTTATTATTAATGCACACTTACATTTCCACAAAAAAAAAAAAAAGTTTTGTATCACTCACTTGACATGCAATCAATAGTATCTTCTACTAGCTCCTATCGGCCTTGATACCAAAAGTAGGTCTTCACTTTTATGGCCCAGCAGGAACGGTTTTTTCTACTTAAGATGCATAAAAGGGTGTCACTGTTGTTTTGAATTGAGATATTTGAAAAACAAGACCGACCGAAATGCACTCAAGGAGCCTAACACCTTCCACACGGGACAAACACGCAAACAGATTTGACGGAGCTCAGCTAAATACAGCTAACATGATTACTGTACATATTTACGTGTTCTACACTCATAAACCACAGTTTTATAATAACTGCTTGTATTATAAGTAGGATCGAACTCCTGTGAATTTTACACGCATTGTGTTTGCACGGCCCAAACCATCGTCTTATATGTTTCTCCAAAGGCATAAAATGCGGTCAGTTTTTGAAAAATGTAGGCTTTGATACCATTATTGGGTTTAATGAATGCAGATGAGTAAATTAAGTGGCAAATGAAGAGCAAATATACTGAAACAGAGAAGCAGAGAAAGAAGAAAACCGGTTTTCCCCTTCTGAGTCTCTTCTTTTATTCCTTTTCAGTTCTCTATGAGTATCGGTTTGCTTCTTGAGCCAGTTTTTGTTACTGCTCAATGTCTTATTTCAAATTTGTTGGTTAGAGTTGGGAGAAACATCGAAAATATAGCATAGCTTTATGAGACTTAGATATTTTCTGTTCTTTTCTACTTGGCGTTCCTCCGTTAACTCTTTATTTATTTATTTATTTATTTATTTATTTATTTATTTATTGGTTGAGGGTAGGTGTTTTTGGAAATTGGAATCCTTGGTTCCAGTTGTAGGGTGAAGTTTTTCTGGATTATTTACGACTTGACCAATTTTTAGGTTCTCAAACTTGGGGATTAAAATTACTACATAAAACTTTTGTTTGTAGTAAAAAGAAATCTCGAAGGATTGGCCTAGGGTTTTGGGAAGATCGTCTGATTTACTTATGTAATCTCAATCAGTATTCTTCTTATGGGCATCTGGTTTGCTTGAACAATTGCAAATTATTGGGACATTCTTAGATTGGAAAATTACTGGGAAATCATTTTATATGCAGCGTGCTTGCTCATTTAAATTGATATTCTTTACATTTATGAGCTTGCAATGGTGATCTTCTCTTGCTGGAAACTCACGGCGACTAACTGTATATATAGAGTGGCTACAGTGGTGGACTCTAGGCAACCTGACTTTAAGGTAGGCGACTTTGTTTTGGGTGGTACTGGATGGGAAGAGTGCACCTTGGTCAGAGCCACCGAAAGTTTGCAAAAATTCAGAATACTGATGTACCTTCTTGACTGATTTGTGGTTCAGAAGAAGATAAATATGATTTGCTTCCGGTTTAGCCCCATAAATAGTTCATTAATTGAATTTTTGCTCTTCTGGACATCACGTTTAGTTGCCGTTGTTAGTCTGGGTGAAATAGTTTGGAGAATGACAATTTATTCTGGTTTCTATGAAGTTTGTACTTATAATGAAGGAGAATATGTCTTTTTTCCGCTGCATTGGGTTGTTATGTTCTAGGAAGTGTTAAAAGTTAATAAAAGATATAATTCCATTTGCATATCTACTTTGTTCTTTCACCTTTCATTGATTTGTGTGTTCTATTTATATCTATGCCATAATCTTTAAAAACATAACTTAATTTAGACTAATTTTAAGAAGTAAACAATATTCTTAATACAACATCTAATATTAAAGAGGTAATAAACATTTTTAATATAGAATTAAAACTCAAGTTCGAAAAACAATGTAACTTACATGAAAATGAATGTATTATTTTCATCATTGACAGTGAAAATATACATAAATTATTGTGTTGAACATGTTTTTCATTTATAATTGTTATTTGCTAATTTTTTAAAAACAAATTGAGAGATATTCTGAGAAAGGGAAAATACAGACCTTTTCTTCTAACATTTTGGATCACTATGCATACTCTTCTTTACAGAAACTTAAAAACACTTGGGCTAAAGATGGCCAAATGCTGTTTTAAAAACCTTGGTTTGAGATTTTGGATCTTATCTCCTCAAAACTTAAGGATAAAAGAATGAGCCATTAAAATAGATCTTATTCAAGTAAGACCATGAAAAGGTCTTTCTCTAGGTAGACTTAACCATGAACATTGAAGGCCGATGCTCAATCTTAAGTTTAGATCATTCCAATTAAGCTTTTAGCCACATTTTAGATGTCTAAAATTTAACACTCCATAAATATCACCAAAAGATTTGTGACTCTAAATTTCAGTCAATCAAGTTTCACAAATAACAAATACAAATTTAGATTTGTAACTAATTTTCTAAATTTACTACAACTTGTATTCTTTGAACACCATTTTGAAAGCTCTCACAATGTTTCTTTAATTAGCATTGTTTTATCATGCGAACTCCTATTGAGAGATCCCTTTATAAGGAGATTCCATGATCCCCGTGATAGCCATGAAACACGTTTCATCGTGAACCTTTCCAGTTTTACACCTTCATAGAACTGGAAAAGAAAGCTTTAGACATGGCTCTTTTCCCCAAACACATTTGTTCCCTTGTACCGCTTCTTCTTTTGCTTCATATTTTTGTTAGGTGTGAGGTTTCTGGAAAAACGCATGTAATTGTGAGGAACGACCTAGAAGGTGGTCAGAACCTCATTGCAAGATGTGCCTCGTCGGAGAACGTCATCGGCGACCAGAATTTGACCAAGGGAGCTGAGTTTCAATTCTCGTTCAACCCGAACTTTTGGGGTACAACAGTGTTCAATTGCCTCATGAAATGGCAAAACGAAAGTCATTATTTACCCATCTACAAACAGAACAGGGACTATAAAAAATGTGCCATTTGCAAGTGGAGCATTAGACAGATACAACCATGTATGATAGATTATGATAATTACGAGAAGTATGATATCTGCTACGAGTGGGATTAACAACTTCCAAGATTAATTTTTTGGATTAACAAGGTAATGCACTGCACAAATAATTATAGAGGATTTGTCCCTAGTTGGGCTTCAATAAGAGGGATCTCTTTTTAATTGTTTTCTTTTGGGTTTTTTCTCTTGTACTATGTTAAGTTATTTTGAATGATTAATATTTTTTTTCTTAATTATAACTATTAAAAAGCCCATTTCTTTTCATATAATTTATAAGAGGGAGGGATACATCCACATATAAAGAGCAAAACAAATTAGTATATTGATAATGTAATGTATACACCAAAATTTCAACTAGAATATTTCATTTCATGTGTCATTTACACCTTAGATAGTTTTGGCCTCCCATTTTTTTTTAAGATACATAAATAGTCAATGTAAGCTTAATTATAGAAATTGAGAATATATAGTGACTGTTATAAAAGCTTCATACTCAAAAATGCTTAGTTGCCATGGCCAAATCACATATTCATTTTCTATTCTTTTAGTGGTAGAATGTTAAAAAATATTTTTAGGATGATATTTATGTTATTCTCCAGCTATCATCAATTCTTTGGTTTGAAAAAAGATAAAAATGAAAAAATTATTACCTCACATACAATTGAAAAGATAACAATATTATCTATAACACCTACGAGAGTTCAAAGTATATTGTAAATATAATATATATATATATATATTGCTTTACCCTCTAATTATTACAAAGATACAATATCAATTTAACTATCCCAATTAAATTTTCAAGAAAAGAGTTTTTGAGACTCCAACTTTAACAAAAGGTAAATATTAGTCACTAACCCACTCTGCCATCAATCTCCATAGTGTTGATGGGAAAGAAATAAAGTTAATGCTAAATCTTGGAATATCTTTTGTTGCATGTCTTTTCCCATCACATCAACCATTTAACAATTGAAACATATTGCTACAACATATTTATGACTCTAAATTCCATTTAATCAAGTCCACAATACAATAGTCCAATGGTTGGCTACTTTTCACTCGAGACCTAGGTCTTGCACTTAACACACCACACCTTAAACCCTTTATACCTAATAAAATAAGAGTCTACAAATAATGATTACCAATTTAGATTTATAACTAAATTAATTTGCATTGTTGTGACATTAATGTGTGCTGTCTAGAAACCTCTTTGTATGTAGATTCCTTTGGTCGTATATTGGTACTTTTATGTTTATTTTCACTCAACAATGACATAACTTCAACCTCCCATCTGGTTGGTCTCTTATTCTAGGCATTACAAGATTCATTGCTTTTGCTGATTTCTATGGAATTTTTTCTCCTAAGAAAAGAGAATATGTCTTCATTTCTGCAATAGCTAGTGCAGTTGGTCAACTTGTTGGGCAATTGACAACATTGATGGGTTGCTATGTTGTTGGAATCGTCAAATAAGGAAAAGGTGTATCATCTCTTTTTTCATGCTTTAGGATTTAAGCCTAATGTTCTTTATGTGAGAGTTGCTATCTTCAACGTTTCATTTGGCTTTTGGCAAAGTAATAGTTATCAAAGCCATTACATGGCGCTCTCAAAACAATAAATATAAATTCAAACATGAATCTTCTCTTTTTTACTTTTGTCGACTTGAATTCCTTTTTCAAGATTTTGTCCCTATATTCTTGTTAGAGTTGTTGCTAACTCAAGATTTGAATTTCTTTAGAAAGGACTGCTTAGGTCAGTCATTACTCCATTAGAAATTTCAATATTTTTCTTCCCCCCCCCCCCCTTTTTTTTCCTGCACTATCCAGGTAGATCAACTAAAGAATTAGTTTGGATTTGGTGAGGCTTTTAACTATAAGGAAGAAAATGACTTCGATGCTGCTTTAAAGGTCAAAATATGTACTTATAGCACGAAACAATTAATTGTTTCTCTGAAGCTTTAAGGAACCATTGGATATCACATGCAGATGAAGTTCTTCGTTTCTGAATCATGTACAAGTAGTTATTTACATGTGTCTATATATGCTTACATATATATTTGTCATGAATGAACAGTGGTAGCCCATGGAAAACATGTTCCAGATCGTCAAAAATGATACTTAAAGTTACTAAACAGGCAAATCGATCAAGATTTTTGACTCAGTTCTTCTCATCCAGTTTTACATTCTTTGCTGGACCACTATCGAGAATCCTTCTCTTCCAATTCTTTGAAGGTGTGAAACTGGAAAGGTTCGTGGATGTTGCAGGCCTACGTGTTTTGAATTATACAGATTCACGTGTTTTACACTCATAAACCACAATTTCCTGATAACTACCTGTATTATAAGTATGTTAGAACTTTTGCACTACTTACACTCATTGGTGTTTGCACGGCCCAACCCATTGTCTCATATGTTTGTCTAAAGTCATTTAAGATATGCTCAATTTTTGAAAAAAAGAAGGCTTTGATACCATTATTGGATTCGATGAGTTTAGATGAGTAAATTAATTGGAAAATGAAGAGCAAATATTCTGAAACAAATGAGTAGAGAAAACAGAAACGGTGGTTGAAGAAGGTAGAAACTGCTACCGTCGGCCAACTAGGGAGATAATCTTACCCAATGTAGTTTTTGACTTAAATAATGATGTTGTAATTGAATAATTTTATATTTCCTTTAATTATATATACGAAGAAGGCGCAATACCAGAGCAGCTGCACAGAATTACTTCTGATTCATTGAGGGTATTGGCGGTTGGCAGAAGATGGCGAGAATAAAGGAGTAGGGGTAGCCCTCCTATGTAAGGTAGTATCCTATGTATAGTTCCTTGGTTCAGCCTATGGTGATCACAGTTGGAAGGAAAAGGTTATAGCTGTCCTTATAAACCTTACCAAAAAAGCATAATTTTGCCCCCAAACTGATAAGATTTTCAATTATTATAGGGGTCGTCGTGGCCATGATGAAGTGATGGTCAGGAAAACTTTTGTCAATATTATCCGTTTTGTTAACAAGCTCTTGAGTGGTAAAGTGATTCCCAAAACATTCCACATTCCCACAGGAGAGACACTCAATGTCTTTGCACAACTAGTAAAACGAAAGCGGCTGCTCATAGGCCGAATTTTTTCCTACCGGGTTAGACCACCGGAGGGGACAGCTAGGAAGAGAGAGAAAAGAAAGAAAGAAAGAAAAGTGGAAAGGAGAGAAGGGAAAAGGAAAAATGGGAGAATTGGACTGGTCCCATATGGATTCCCCTAAGTCTAAAGTGCTTATTCTGAACTGTTCAAAGGAAGATGTTTTGCCTCCCTTCATTGATATCATGTCAAAACTTAGGACTCTAATAATTATTGTTACAAAAGTATGAGTGAAGAAGGCATGAGAGGTTTGGAAATTTCTGTATTGCTTTCTTAGGGTATTACATACAGAGGTTGTCCTTTTATAATACAAGGAAAGGACCAATATAAAAAATATACAAACAAATATGGCAAATATTCTTCTACCATTTGTACAGTTAATTCCTTAAATAGACTACGCCATATGGAAAGAATAATAAGCTAATATTAGGAAAATATTAAGGCGTATCGCCAACACTCCCCCTCAAGCTGGTGGTTTAGGTGGCTTGTAGACATTAAACATACCAAGCTTGCTTAATAGATATGCATGTTGTCTTTGGTAGAGAGCTTCGGTAAAGATATCAGCAGATTGTTCTGTAGTCCGAATTTCATGTGTCTTGATGACTCCTTCTTGAATCTTATCTCTTGTGAAATGACAATCAACTTCGATGTGTTTTGTTCTCTCATGAACCATAGGGTTCGCATCAAGTTTAAGAGGGGCATCATTGTCGCAGAAAATGAAAGTAGGTCCTCTTATACGAACTCCTGGATCTTGAAGAAGTCTTCTTAGCCAAATAACTTCACAAGTAGTCTTAGCCATGGTACGATACTCAGATTCAGCATATAAGAGCGAGACAGTGGATTGTTTCTTTGTTTTTCATGATAACAGGGAATTTCCAAGTTTGATACAATAACCCGTAGTGGATCTCCTACTCATAGGACATATGACATAATCAGTATCACAGTAAGCTGTCATTTCCATGTTACAATTTCTGGACAAAAGGATTCTCAATCCTAGACATCCCTTTAGGTATTTTATAACTTTCAAGGCTCCATTCATATGAGACTATTTGGGATTATGCATGAATTGACTGAGGATCTTAACAGCATAGCAAATGTCAGGTCTCGTCATGGTGAGGTAAATAAGTTTTCCAACTAAACTCTGAAAACTTGAAGGATCCTTGAGAGGTGGGTCCCCATCTAAAGGTGATACTCCAACATCATACTCAGGTGTTGTAAGGTTCAAATTTTGCTCAAATGGAATAATAGCAGGTTTTCATCCAGATAACCCAACATCAGAAATAATTTCCAAAACAAACTTATGCTGGCTAAGACAAATTCCTTTTTCTGAACGAGCAATCTCAATGTCCAAATAATATTTTTGTGGTCCCAAATCCTTAATGTGAAATATAAAATGCATAAACTTCTTGAAACGTTCGATGGCAAGGATGTCATTCTTAGTGATTAGAATATCATCAACATAGATTAATAAGTATATTGAAGAATTACCTTTTTGCCATATGAATAAGGCATAATCATGCCGAGACTGTCGAAATCCAGCAGAAGTGAGAGCCGAAGTGAACTTAGCATACCACTGTCGAGAAGCTTGCTTAAGTCCATAAAGGAATTTTCGTAGATGACAAACCCGAGACTCCCCCTGTCTGCATAATCCTGGTGGAAGCTCCATATAGATTTCCTCATCTAAATCACCATGTAGAAAGGCATTATGGACATCCATATGATAAAGAGACCAATCACGAAGGGCGGCAATGCCGAGGAAAGTATGTACAGTACCTTCCTTGGCAACGGGAGAAAACGTGTCCTAATAGTCAAAACCTGTTGAGTGTAACCCTTAGCTATGAGTCGGGCTTTATAACATTCAATAGAACCATCGGTCTTGTATTTGATCTTATAAACCCATTTGCAACCAATGGGCCGTCAATGAGAGGGTCGAGGGACAACATCCCAAGTACAGTTGTCGATAAGGGCACGAAGTTCATTTGCCATGGCATGTTGCCACTTGGGATCCCGAGCAGCTTCATTGTAAAAGTATGGTTCTGTCACAGTAGAAATCCGACTGATGCAACATAAATGATCAGGAGAAAGCCGAGCTAAGCTGACATAGGAAGAAATGGGAAAGTGAGTTCCCAGAAAAGCCACACTAGAGCAGATATAGTCCTTGGTCCAAGTGGGAGGCTGAGTGGCACAACCAAAACAGCCGGGAGCCACAATAGAAGGCACAAGAGGAGAAGTCGAAATATCAGGCATGGATGAAGAAGGGACTGGAGGGGCCACATATGGAACAATGGCCAGTGATAACTCTATTTTTATAGAGTTATTTTACCTATTTTAGGCAATAAATAACTTTAATAATTGTGAGAAAACATTTGAACTCCTCTTTATTTACCTAAATTTATCTTGTTTATGTAGCAAAAGGAGGCAAGGAGAAAAGGAATGAACATGGAGAACCTGATGCTTATTGTGTGGCAAAATCGTAATATCAAAATCAAGAGAGTCAAGATGGGCTTGGGCTTTGGATGATTGTTATTAGATTTTATGTTGTTATTGGGTTTTCTATTTATTTAGAAAACCTAGTCATATTAGGAATTCAAATCCCAATTAATTTAGGAGTTCAAAATTCAATTATTTTAGGTCTCCAAAACTCAGTTTCATTAGGATAGGAGATAGGACTAAACCTAAACCCTATTTAAGAAAAGAGAAGAGGCAAAAGAAAAAAGGAGGAAATTGAGCACAACTCAAGAGAGAGGCCAAGAGTTCAAGGTTTTCTTGAAGAGAATACAAAAAGGGTGACAGATTTCTTGTTCTTGGATTCAAGATGCCTTCTTTGTTCCTTATTATTGTTCTTCCTCATTATTTCTTTATGTTTTAGTTTATTTTTGTTAGAGCTACGATGTAACCTAATTATGATGGTATGAATCTTATAGTTATTATGTTTTGTAAGATATTTTGTTTATGTAAAGTTACATATTACTGTGTTTAATGCTTTTAAGTGATTAGCTACCACTTGAATGATCTGATTTGCATGTTTGAGACCGACAAGAGATGATATGTAGTTGCTTTTTGTAATTTGTAACCATAAATTAAATATGGATAGACATATACCATATTGTTTGTGTGGCTTTTGGTGTAAACTGGGAATGTTCATAGATTCTAATGCATTTGATTTGTTTCAATTCACATATAGAGATATAGTGAATTAATGAACTAAGTAGGTTTGTTATACCTAGACATAGAATAGTAAATAAATTAAGAAATTCCGCCATCACATAGATATTATCTCTCTTGCAAGCATAAATAATCAATATTAGTACCTAGTAATTATGATGAAGTCATATGCTCTAATATATTTCTTTTATTAAGTTTTCTTATATTTAGTTAATTAATCTACCATTTATCATTGGATTTGTTAGATAAATTCTAGGAGTTATTCACCGTTAGTAATTAGTTGGTATAGTAATCACCAATCTCTGTGGGATGATATCTTTCTTATCATTATATTACTTGTTCGACATGTTTACTTGCATATAGAATTTCACTGAATAGCTAGTGAATCATTAGCAACATGACTTGATGAAGAGGATGGTGGTGCTGGAGAGGGAGAATCAAACCCACCAGAGGAAGGTGGCTCAACAAAAGTGGCTGGCGCTAGGGAGGAGGGAGCAGATGGCATCAACAATGGGTCCACAGAAGGCGGAGAAGGTGGAGTCGATGAAGGTGGCCCAAGAAGCACCGCTGGCGAAGAAATCACTTCATCATCCTCAAGATATAACTGGTGAGACCTGTCAGGAGACTCAACAGAAGCATTAGAAGACAACTGAGTCTTAAAAGGAAAAAACATCCTCATGAAAGACCATATCATGACTGATGAATAACCGATCAGTAGATGGATCACAAACACGATACCCTTTTTGCAGCAAGTGGCACGAGGACTCAACTTGTCTCGGGGGCCAACTGTGGTGGCAAAACAAGGACAACCAAAAACACAAAGGTAACCAGTGTCAGGGCACTTGCCAAAAAGTAGCTCAAAAGGTGTCTTTCTACCAAGAACTCGAGATGGCATGCGATTAATCAAATAAGCAGCAGTGATCACACAATCACCTCAAAAAGTATCAGGAATGGAAGCTTGGAACATGAGGGCCCTAACAACCTCTAAAAGATGTCGGTGTTTACGTTCAACGACCCCATTTTGTTGGGGTGTATAAGTGCAAGAGCTTTCATGGAGAATGCCATGAGAAAAAAAAAAAAAAAGGAAGAACAATGGGAGTTGAAAAAATCACAGGCATTATCGGTGCAGACCCGTTGAACCGAAGTATGAAATTGAGTTTGTATAAGGGTAAAGAAACGAACAAGATAAGAGAGGACTTGAGATTTAGATTGCATGAGGAAAACCCAAGTGCTACAAGAGAAATCATTGACAAGAGTGAGAAAGAACCGAGATCCATTACGATGAGGGGTGTGATAGGGTCCCCAAATGTCAATGTGAAGGAGAGAGAACACAGATGGTGCACGAGAAGAGCTAGAAGGAAAAGGGTTGCGAGATTGTTTCATGAGGGGGTAAATGGGACAGGTGGGATGGGAGAACGATGCACTATGACCCAAATGTTGGTGCAAAAGGATAATATTATTATGAATGTTGGCATTACAAAAAGTGCCCTTAGAAAAGGAATTACATTTGGGAAAGATAAAATTTTTTGGAAAACAAAGCCAAAAATAAAGCCCTTGAGAAACACTACTTAAGCCCATCAGTTTGCCAGTCGAACGGGCCTGAAAAAAAACAAGAATCAAAATTCATAATAACATGACAATCATTCTGTGCACAAACTTTAGAGATAGAAATGAGATTAAAATGAAATTCAGGGACAAATAAGACATTTTTTAGGGTAATATGAGGACTAAAAGTAACATCCCCAATGTGTGTTACAGAGGTGACATTCCCATTTGGGAGACGGACAGAAGTGGTTAGGAAGCAATTATGAATTTTGGAAAAGAAATTTTTATTGCAGATAATGTGATCACTTGCTCCCGAATCGATAATCCATGCATGTGATGAAATTGAGTTCATGAGATAGAAAGAGGTACCTGAGAAGCTAGCAATTTTGTCAAGAGTGCCAATTTGATTGAAGGCATGCATCAATTGGTTGAGTTGGGCCTCAGTGAAAGGCTTAGTGGAGTTGTTGTGGGTCATGATAGCATTGGAAGTAGCTTCTTTGTCTCTAAAGTCCCTATCTGTAGGCCTGCCATGTAATTTCCAGCAATTTTCCTTAGTGTGATTGGTCCGCTTGCAATAATCACAAAATAAATGGTTAGATTGACCCCTGGAAAAGTTTGAGCCATTGGATCGGCGAGAGTGCACATTGTTGGATCCTCTATGGGAGGGTGCAACATTGGCATAAGTAGAGCCGTCAGATGGAGGTGCGCTTAGGAGCAAATAAGGACCATCGAAACTAGGGTTTGAGTGGGAACTGTTAGATCCAAGTCTTGGATCAATCTCAGGAAACCCTAGATAGGAGAATTGCGTGGCCAGAGTATCATTGCAGTGCTCCTCCTTAAGTTGGCATAGGTAACTGTGAACAGAATCAGGCCCTTCAAACAGAGGTTCAAGCTTATCGAGTTCATTGCAGAGGGCGACGAACCGATTGTAGATGACAGTCACGGCAAGGAGTCACAGCAAGGTTGCCTTGTTTGAGATCGCAAAGTGCATGTTCAACCTAAAATCGCCGAATTCGATTGGAATGGCCATATAGTTCGCAAAGATAATCCTAGAGAACGCGAACATTGTCAGACAGAGGAAGAGCGGCAGTGTTCAGTAAAATTTTAACATACAAATGTATATGTTGAACAAGTAATATAATGATGAGAATGATTATCGTCCCACAGAGATTAATGTGAATAAATTGACTAATTACTGACGATGAATTGGTTCTACACTTTATCTAGCAAATGATCAAGTTTAAAAATATTGTAACAGAATATTAAACGAGAATTATCAATTTAAAGCAAGTTGATTCAATATAACAAAGATGTTAGAGCTATTGATTTCACCATAATTAATAGATATGAAATTCAATGATTGTATGCTTGCAAGAACAATAATATTCATGTGATGACGAAATTTCCTGATTTATTCACTATCCTATGTCTAGATATAGTGAAACTGCCTAGTTCATTAATTCATTATATCTCTATATATGAATTAAACAAACTAAGTGCATTAAGAGTTATGAATATTTCAATAAAGCCACATAAATAATGTGGTATATGTCTATCCACATGTCATTTATGGTTATATGATGTGAGAAGCATTTGCATATTATCGTCGTTCGAACTCAAATATGCACATCATAATAGTTAAGTGATGATTAATCACTACAACACATTGAATAATTCAACATATCATGGAAGAGCTTCCTTATTTAGAAACTTTAAACTCTCCCAAGCAAATGTTTTGTTGAGCCATAGTTGGAGAATTCCAAATTCTATCTTTTCCTAGATGATTTGTAATACTGGGGTATGCCCCTAAGCTCATGTATTATTTTTATTCTTCGATGAATAAACTCACATATTCATCAAAAAATAATTCAACATATAACTCACATGAATATAATGTCTTGCATCACATGTCAATCAAAAAATTCATATCAACCTAATTAGGTTACATCTTAGCTCTAACAATAGAAAATTAGCTCATAATATTAAAATAAATAACAACCATACTCTTAAATAAACAAAACATCTCAAATTGGAAAAATAATAATGATGTCACCACGTTCCTTTTCCTTTAATGAGCTGTTTATAAATAATATAAATACTGAAAAAGCATCTAAAATTATTAGGGAAAGAAAACACGTCAGCCGTCACCGCCGGCCACCGTTCACCACCGTCGGCCACTGTCCGCCGCCGTCAGCCGCCGTCCGTCTGAACCAAAATCTCCAGAATCTTCAGAGAAGATGTCAGGAGTACCGATCTGCCAACAGATTGTGCAGATTCGTTGTCCTTCAGTGTAGATCGGGCAAAACCTCCACACGGCTTCCACTTTGTTTCCCCGGAAATCACCACACAAAACACCTCAATGCAGCTACAAATTTACCAGAAATCTCTATAGATCGTTGAATATTGTTCCTGCTAGTGGAAATGGCCTCAGATCAGGCCGGAAAACATTGCTTCTTTGCCAGAAAAACACAACACTGTGATGTTGTTCAAGTCTTGACCAAAGAAAGGAGCTGGACGGCGTTCGCACGTTCCAAACACCTTGGATCTTTAGAAAAGTCTCTGAATTCTGACACTCTGAGAAAATCAGCCGGCCGTCGCACGACTCTTTTCCTCTTGGTTTTGCTCTCGTTTTCCTCCCTCTCTGCTCTCCCTTTTCTCTCTCTTCTGTCCTTTGATAAAAGCCTCACGTTCCTGTTCACCTTTTCTTCTCTTTTCCTCTTTTCCTTCCGTTTTTCTTCCTTTTCTTCAATTTTTTCTTTTGTTTTGGATTTTGTTGAAGAAAACAACAAAAGTTAAATATATATAAATAATTAAAGAAAAAATCATAAAATAACACTCATGAAAGAAACAAAATAACTTAAAAGAAACAAAATAACTCTATATAAAATAGAGTTATCAAGCAACCTCCGACGAAAGGGTATTACTGAGCCAGGCACAGATAAGCTGCATGCACTTGCGCCACTGCTAGCCAAGGCGGACGTCGAATGGACAGGGAACAAAGCTGTCCAAAAAACCATCTTTGTCCTTAGTGATGAGGGCACGACAGAAATCACGGCACCAAACGGAGTAATTGGCAGTGCCAGTCAAAGATTGCGTGATGAGACGCAATTCCGGGCCGTCCGATATGGCGGTGTAAAGCAGATCACCGAGCTCAAGGCGGACAATAGTAAAATAGGGCATAAGGGGGGGATGGGAGACCGGGTAGGGATTTGGACCCAAACCCGTGTAAGGCGGGTAAGGGGGTAAGCCCGAAATTGGATGACGAGAGAGGGTCGGGTTGGGTTCGCTCATTGTGGGCCAACTCGAGCCAAGTCCAGATCGGGGCACAAGGAGAGCTAGAACATGCGAACTGGTACCGTCAGCGACCGAAAGAGGGGCTTAAGAGAGGGACTGGGTCAGTGGAAAAAGGCCTAAGGACATGGGCAAAGGGTCGACAGGCCCTAAGGAAGATGAGCCAATGAGAGGGGGTTTATTGTGTAACCCAGGAGAGGCCGTAGGAGAGGTGATTGGGGAGGCGTCCTCGATGATGGGGGCATCGGGATCAACGGTGTGAGCGGCCATGAGAAACAATTATGGGAAAAAGTGGAGGACAAGGGAGCCAAAAAAAAGAAAAGAAAGGAGTGGAAGCAGAAAAAAAATCAGGAACAAAGGAAGGCTCTTGATACCATGTCACAAAGGTTTGAGTGAAGAAGGCATGAAAGGTTTGGGAATTTCTGTATTGCTTTCTTAGGGTATTACATACAGAGGTTATCCTCTTATAATACAAGGAAATGACCAATATAAAAAATATACAAACAAATATGGCAAATATTCCTCTACCATTTGTACAGTTAATTCCTTAAATAGACTAGGCCATATGGAAAGAATAATAAGCTAATATTAGGAAAATATTAGGGCGTATCACCAACAATTATCAATTACGGTACATTAAATACAGTGCTTGATTGGTCTTTGCAATCATTGCGTCATGTGGATTGTGACAAAGATGTTTCAAGGTTGTGGGGTGACGTAGAGGAGACTTTAAATTGGTCCAACCATTTGCTATTCAGCTATATTGCAAGCTAGTGTGTAATTATGGATGGGCTATGTCGAAATGGACGGGACGTAATATGAATGTCGGATTCCAAAGATAAATCATTTCGGCTGGAGCAATTTTTGGCAAAATGTGGCAAAGTCAAGTTATATAGTCTGAAGCCACTTTTTCAAACAACGAGTTTCATAAATTTGATATGCCTTGTTGTGGACTCCATATGTACTGGACCTTGTTGGTTTTTTTTTTTTTTTTTTTAACCCATACACCCTAAGAGAGATAAGAGAACTCGAACACATAACTGATGGGACTATTGATCAAGATTTGGTTTAAAAAAACACCACTAAGCTAGGAATCTCCTGTCTTGTTTGGATTTGAGTTGTTGGACCATGTTATTAAGTTTTTAATCATTAAGTGGCATGTAAATTTTGAAAGCTTGAGGACAAGCTTGAGGACAGGCATAAGTCTAGGCTTTGGAAATAGTTAGGCCTAGGTTGGTATTAAGTCCAAGCCCAAGTTGTCCTTTTATATTATGCTAAATGTATTGTATAAGGCAACCTTTTTAAATAAATAAAATTTGAGAAGTTCTCTTCCATGCAGGTGGCATTTCCCTTGAATGAGACCAGAGGTATTGTGTCTCCCTCTAATGAAACCACAAGTGTTGATCTCTCTCTAATAAGGTCAAAACCTTCTCTTTTTCAAGAACCAAATCCAATCACTATACCATTTACTCCAGCTAACTCACATTAAATTAGTAACAATGTGACACTAAAGGACATTGCTAATGGTCTTTAGAGAGACCTTGTAGGTTTGGCAGAGCACTACAAAGGCTGAAATTTCATAAAACAAGTAGTTATTGCTTAGGAGTGAGGTTTAAGATATTAGATAAAACATCTATCCATTAATTAGATCTTGATAGGACTTTTAAAATGTCCTTAACCTTCATCTGAACTGGTAGCTTAAGGTGTTGATAGTTAATTGATACCAATAATATAATCAAGTATTAATATCTTCAACGTAATGTAAAGAAAAGTTAGACCAATGTCAAATCTTACACAAAAGTGCAAAATCATATAAGCCCTCACACTTGGATTTGCTTGTTAATGTTAATAATATTATCTTATCAAGCTTCCCAATTGCTCACACTCCCTCTCTCTACACTTCAACAAGAATCTACTTCCAATAATCTTAGGCCTCTTCATTATATTTTAGGCATTAAAATTCAATCCACCCCAATAGGTCTCCAACTCTATCAAGCAAAATTCACGTTGGACATTCTCTCTTATGCCAAGATGGATGCCCCTGCCATTCTCCAAGCCTTATGAGAGAAAGGGATGGATGGCAATGTAGCGTTTCGGTCATTTGTCAACTCCTTTGTTTTTCTTCGTCTTGCTATAATTTATGTTGATTATGTAAAATATTTTACTCTCTTTAAGTGATATGACTCTTGTCTTGAAGATTAGATGAGTCCTTGTAAAAAGTTTTTTTTTTTTAATACTTAAGAGGAGGGTGAAGATTAAAATTTGAAAAAAAAAATTTGTCAACTTATTATGTTTTAATAGGCAGAAGTATTTCCAGTTTTGTAAAACAAAATTTAAAAGAGTATTCATTGAATACGATTAGAAGTCACTCGAAGCTCCGGAGTACCGTACATCTTTTAGTTTTTACGATCCAGCGATGCGGAGGTGGAGATCAAACAATAGCCCATCGTCATCTATTTCCATCCACACACTTCCACTAGATAACTCGCAAGGGGAACTACACGTAAACCGAAAGCGAAACGGAAGAAGACTGACAAGCAGGAAGGCTCTCGGAGAGAGTAAGAATGGCGAGCGCCGTTGCCGGAGACGGCGATGTTAGGGAAAAAAGGAACAAGCAGGTTATACTGAAGGACTATGTGTCTGGTTTTCCCAAAGAGTCGGACATGCAGGTGGTCACCGGAACCGTGAAGCTGAAGGTTCCGGAAGGCTCGAAAGGGATACTGGTGAAGAACCTTTACTCGTCCAGTTTTACACCTCTAAAGAACTAACTGGAAAAGAAGGCTTCAAACATGGCCTTCTTGTCGAAACACGTTTCTTTCCTCGCGGTGCTTTTTCTTTTGCTTCATATTTCTGTTGAGGCTTACAAAAGGGCGCATATAAGTGTGAGGAACGACTTAGACGATCGTCTGGACCTTGGTGTAGCGTGCGAGTCATCGGAAGACATCCTCGGCGCCCATACGCTTGGCCCAGGAGCTGAGTACACATTCTCATTCCGCCCGAAATATTGGGGGACAACGCGGTTCAACTGCGTCTTCAAATGGGTAAACGAAAGCCATTATTTCCCCATCTACGAAGAGAATAGAGACAGTAAAAGATGTGCCATTTGTAAGTGGAGCATAAAACAGAAACAACCATGAATGATAAATTATTCTCATCAAGGGGCGTATAATATCTGCTACAGCTGGGATCAAGTACTTTGAAGATGAAGTGTTTGGCAACATTTTGTTTCTGGCTAAGTAATCTAGTACACAAGATTAGTCTTTGGTTGGTCTTCAATAAGAGGCATCCCTTTTGAGTCCCCTTTTTTTTTTAATCTTGTATTAAGTCGGGTTATTTTGAATGATTGATGAAATTTTCTTCTTGTTCATGACTATTAATAAAGTCATGAAACAAGTTTTTTGTCCATCAACCTTTCCGATTTTACAACTTCAAAGAATTGGAAAAGAAAGTTTCAGACATGGCCATTCATCCTCTTTCCTTATTTTTCTTTAACTGTTGGTGGGCCACTGTAAGTTTTAATGGATGATCATAGCAACTAAAGGAAATGATTTGGATGCCAAACTTCTTAAGTTATCTTTTTTAGCTTGCATTTATTGTATATAGGCAGAACGTAATAAAAGACAATTTCAAAGCAAAATAATAGACATTCCAATCTTGCTAGCTCAAGTAAGAAAAATTGTACAAATGAGAGCTTTTTTGTTTCAAAATATAAAATTCTTACAAGAAAATGTCATTTTGAGTGAGATTTGAAGGCTTCCAACTTCTATATTTTCATAATTCTTGTAATTTTGAGGTATGCCTCTATGCTTTTGTACACTACTTCTTATTAATATACACTTGCATTTCCACCAAAAAAAAAAAAAGTTTTGTATCACTCACTTGACATGCAATCAATAGTATCTTCTACTAGCTCCTATCGACCTTGATACCAAAAGTAGGTCTTCACTTTTATGGCCCAGCAGGAATGGTTTTTTCTACTTAAGATGCATAAAAGGGTGTTACTGTTGTTTTGAATTGAGATATTTGAAAAACAAGACCGACCGAAATGCACTCAAGGAGCCTAACACCGTCCACACGGGACAAACATGCAAACAGATTTGACGGAGCTCAGCTAAATACAGCTAACATGATTACTGTACATATTTACGTGTTCTACACTCATAAACCACAGTTTTATAATAACTACTTGTATTATAAGTAGGATCGAACTCCTGTGAATTTTACACGCATTGTGTTTGCACGGCCCAAACCATCGTCTCATATGTTTCTTTTTTTTTTTATGAATATGTGAGTTTATTCATCGAAGAATAAAAATAATACATGAGCTTAGGGGCATACCCCAGCATTACAATTCATCTAGGAAAAGATAGAATTTGGAATTCTCCAACTATGGCTCAACAAAACATTTGCTTGGGAGAGTTTAAAGTTTCTAAATAAGGAAGCTCTTCCACGGACTACTCTCCTGATTTTAGCTAACAACATTGGAATATCAATAGACTTATTTTGAAAACGTCTACGATTACGTTCTAACCATATACAATAAAGACAAGCTAGGAAAGAAAGCTTGAGAAGCTTTGCGGCTAAATCCTTTCCCTTAGTTGCTTTAATCATCCATTGCAATTCAGATTCCCAATCGAAGATGACCTTGCGAATGCCTTGTTGAGCTAGAATACTTTTCCAAACCTGGTTAGTCCAAGTGCACTGAAAGAACAAGTGGGATCTATTTTCATATTGAGAGCCACAAAAATCACAATGCAAGTCAATTGAGGGAAGCCAATGAGAAACCACTGCAGCCGTAGGTAGTTTGTCTCTACATATGAGCCAACCAATGAAGTTATGCTTGCTGATTCCTCCTGACCATATCAAATTATACCATTCAACCTCAGAGCTCACTTGACGTAATTCCCTGTACGTTTCCTTACAACAATAAGAAGGTTGGGATAATGTAGAGGTTAAAGTTTGTCGTAACTTTAGAAGACCTCTCCAACTCCATGCCATATTTCCTTTGATGTCAATATCCATAATTGAATTTCCCCTGCATTTAGTACTATGAATCCACTTACTCCATAAGGATGAATTAGGGCAATTAATGAGATTCCAGAGAGATCGGCCCAACAAAACTTTATTCCATACTTTAAGGTTTAGTAGTCCAAGACCTCCTTCCTTTTTTTGTGAACAAACAACTTGCCAAGCAACCTTATGAGTTTTATGATCTTCTGAGTGGCCTGCCCAGAGAAAGTGCCTTATTTTCTTCTCAATCTCATAAATGGTTTGTTTTGGGAGAATGAACATTTGCATCCAAAAGGTACAGATAGAAGTGAGAACTGTTTTAGCCAATTGTAGTCTTCCTGCATAGCTTAGGAGTTTCATTCCCCATCCATCTATTCTTGCCATGATTTTCTCTGTCAAAACTTTGCAATCCGTGTAGGTAAGCCTTCTTGTAATAAGAGGAACACCAAGGTATCTAATAGGGAGACTTCCTTCGGAAAAGGGGGTATGGTCTAGTATCAAAAGTTTTTCTTGTTCAGTAATCCCTGAAAAAAATATCTGACTTTTGCTAGGATTATACTGTAAACCTGTGAGTGTTGCAAATTCCTCCAACGCTTCAGTGAGACATAATACTGAATTTACATCCCCATGTGCAAATAGAAATAAATCATCTGCAAAACAGATATGAGTGATTTTCTCTTCCTTGCATCTCCAATGATATTTGAAAGTAGAGGTGAAAACTTTCTCACTAATTATCCTATTAAGGATCTCCATGACGAGCACAAACAAATAAGGGGATAAAGGATCTCCCTGCCTTAACCCATTTGTGCCCTCAAAAAAACCTACATGCTCACCATTGAAATTCATAGAGAATCTAGTAGTAGTGATGCATTGGCTAACCAATTCAATTAAAGTTTGAGGAGTGTGAATAGCTTGGAGAACCCCCAATATAGCATCCCATTTAACCATGTCATAAGCTTTCATAAGATCAATCTTAATGGCAACACGCTTTCCTTTATCTCCTTTATGGTAATTATGAAGCAATTCTTGACAGAGCATAATATTTTCAGAGATTTGACGACCTCTGATAAAAGCAGTTTGGTTTTGGCTAATCACTTCAGGATGAATAAGACTTATTCTCTCAGCAAGTAGTTTTGAGATCACTTTATATAACACATTGCAGCAGGCAATGTTTCTCCAAGGGCATAAAATACGGTCAGTTTTTGAAAAATGTAGGCTTTGATACCATTATTGGGTTTAATGAATTCAGATGAGTAAATTAAGTGGCAAATGAAGAGCAAATATACTGAAACAGAGAAGCAGAGAAAGAAGAAAACCGGTTTTCCCCTTCTTGAGTCTCTTCCTTTATTCCTTTTCAGTTCTCTATGAGTATCGGTTTGGTTCTTGAGCCAGTTTTTGTTACTGCTCAATGTCTTATTTCAAATTTGTTGGTTAGAGTTGGAAGAAACATCGAAAATATAGCATAGCTTTATGAGACTTAGATATTTTCTGTTCTTTTTTACTTGGCGTTCCTCCGTTAACTCTTTTTTTATTTATTTATTTATTGGTTGAGGGTAGGTGTTTTTGGAAATTGGAATCCTTGGTTCCAGTTGTAGGGTGAAGTTTTTCTGGATTATTTACGACTTGACCAATTTTTAGGTTCTCAAACTTGGGGATTAAAATTACTAAATAAAACTTTTGTTTGTAGTAAAAAGAAATCTCGAAGGATTGGCCTAGGGTTTTGGGAAGATCGTCTGATTTACTTATGTAATCTCAATCAGTATTCTTCTTATGGGCATCTGATTTGCTTGAACAATTGCAAATTATTGGGACATTCTTAGATTGGAAAATTACTGGGAAATCATTTTATATGCAGCGTGCTTGCTCATTTAAATTGATATTCTTTACATTTATGAGCTTGCATGGTGATCTTCTCTTGCTGGAAACTCACGGCGACTAACTGTATATATAGAGTGGCTGCAGTGGTGGACTCTAGGCAACCTGACTTTAAGGTAGGCGACTTTGTTTGGGGTGGTACTGGATGGGAAGAGTGCACCTTGGTCAGAGCCACCGAAAGTTTGCAAAAATTCAGAACACTGATGTACCTTCTTGACTGATTTGAGGCTCAGAAGAAGATAAATATGATTTGCTTCCGGTTTAGCCCCATAAATAGTTCATTAATTGAATTTTTGCTCTTCTGGACATCATGTTTAGTTGCCGTTGTTAGTCTGGGTGAAATAGTTTGGAGAATGACTATTTATTCTGGTTTCTATGAAGTTTGTACGTATAATGAAGGAGAATATGTCTTTTTTTCCGCTGCATTGGATTGTTATGTTCTAGGAAGTGTTAAAAGTTAATAAAAGATATAATTCCATTTGCATATCTACTTTGTTCTTTCACCTTTCATTGATTTGTGTGTTCTATTTATATCTATGCCATAATCTTTAAAAACATAACTTAATTTAGACTAATTTTAAGGAGTAAACAATATTCTTAATACAACATCTAATATTAAAGAGGTAATAAATATTTTTAATATAGAATTAAAACTCAAGTTCGAAAAAAACAATGTAACTTACATGAAAATGAATGTATTATTTTCATCATTGACAGTGAAAATATACATAAAATTATTGTGTTGAACATGTTTTTCATTTAAAAATGTTATTTACTATTTAAAAAAAAAATTGAAAGATATTCTTTGAAAGGAAAAAATACAGACCTTTTCTTCTAACATTTTGGATCACTATGCATACTCTTCTTTACAGAAACTTAAAAACACTTGGGCTAAAGATTGTCAAATGCTGTTTTAAAAACCTTGGTTTGAGATTTTGGATCTTATCTCTTCAAAACTCAAGGATAAAAGAATGAGCCATTAAAATAGATCTTATTCAAGTAAGACCATGAAAAAAGGTCTTTCTCTAGGTAGACTTAACCATGAACATTGATGGCCGATGCCCAATCTTAAGTTTAGATCATTCCAGTTAAGCTTTTAGCCACATTTCAGAAAACTACCACCTTATGAAGTATTTAACACTCCATAAATATCACCAAAAGATTTATGACTCTAAATTTCAGTCAATCAAGTTTCACAAATAATAATTACTAATTTAGATTTGTAACTAATTCTCTACATTTAGTATAATTTCTATTTCTCCAAATAACAATTACAAATTTAGATTTGTAACTAATTTTCTAAATTTACTACAACTTGTATTCTTTGAACACCATTTTGAAAGCTCTCACAATGTTTCTTTAATTAGCATGTTTTATCATCCTAACTCCTATTGAAAGATCCCTTTATAAGGAGATTCCATGATCCCCGTGATAGCCATGAAACACGTTTCATCGAGAATCTTTCCAGTTTTACACCTTCAAAGAACTGGAAAAGAAAGCTTTAGACATGGCTCTTTTCCCCAAACACATTTGTTCCCTTGTACCGCTTCTTCTTTTGCTTCATATTTTTGTTAGGTGTGAGGCTTATAAAAAAACGCATGTAATTGTGAGGAACGACCTAGAAGGTGGTCAGAACCTCATTGCAAGATGTGCCTCGTCGGAGAACGTCATCGGCGACCAGAATTTGACCAAGGGTGCTGAGTTTCAATTCTCGTTCAACCCGAACTTTTGGGGTACAACAGTGTTCAATTGCCTCATGAAATGGCAAAACGAAAGTCATTATTTCCCCATCTACAAACAGAACAGAGACCGTAAAAAATGTGCCATTTGCAAGTGGAGCATTAGACAGATACAACCATGTATGATAGATTATGATAATTACGAGGAGTATGATATCTGCTACGAGTGGGATTAACAACTTCCAAGATTAATTTTTTGGATTAACAAGGTAATGCGCTGCGCAAATAATTATATAGGATTTGTCCCTAGTTGGGCTTCAATAAGAGGGATCTCTTTTTAATTGTTTTCTTTTGGGTTTTTTCTCTTATACTATGTTAAGTTATTTTGAATGATTAATATTTTTTTCTTAATTATAACTATTAATAAGCCCATTTCTTTTCTTATAATTTATAAGAGGGAGGTCTACCTCCACATATAAAGAGCACAACAAATTAGTATATTGATAATGTAATGTATACACCAAAATTTCAACCAAAATATTTCATTTCATGTGTCATTTACACCTTAGATAGTTTTGGCCTTTCATTTTTTTTTTTAAGATACATAAATAGTCAATGTAAGCTTAATTATAGAAATTGAGAATATGTAGTGACTGTTATAAAAGCTTCATACTCAAAAATGCTTAGTTGCCATGGCCAAATCACATATTCATTTTATATTTTTTTATTGGTAGAATGTTAAAAAATATTTTTAGGATAACATTTATGTTATTCTCCAGTATCATCAGTTCTTTGGTTTGAAAAAAGATAAAAATGAAAAAAAATTATTACCCCACATACAATTGAAAAGATAACAATATTATCTATAACACCTACGAGAGTTCAAAGTATATTGTAAAGATAAAATATATATATATTGCTTTGCCCTCTAATTATTACAAAGATACAATATCAATTTAATCGTCTCAATTAAATTTTCAAGAAAAGAGTTTTTGAGACACCAACTTTAGCAAAAGGTAAATATTAGTCACTAACCCACTCTGCCATCAATCTCCATAGTGTTGATGGGAAAGAAATAAAGTTAATGCTAAATCTTGGAATATCTTTTGTTGCATGTCTTTTCCCATCACATCAACCATTTAACAATTGAAACATATTGCTACAACATATTTATGACTCTAAATTCCATTTAATCAAGTCCACAATCCAATAGTCCAATGGTTGGCTACTTGTCACTCGAGACCTAGGTCCTACACTTAACACACCACACCTTAAACCCTTTATACCTAATAAAATAAGAGTCTACAAATAATGATTACCAATTTAGATTTATAACTAAATTAATTTGCATTGTTATGACATTAATGTGTGTTGCCTAGAAACCTCTTTGTATGCAGATTCCTTTGGTCGTATATTGGTACTTTTATGTTTGTTTTCACTTAGCAATGACATAACTTCAACCTCCCATCCGGTTGGTCTCTTATTCTACGCATTATTGGATTCATTGCTTTTGCTGATTTCTATGGAATTTGTTCTCCTAAGAAAAGAGATAATGTCTTCATTTCTGCAACAGCTAGTGCAGTTGGTCAACTTGTTGGGCAATTGACAAGATTGATGGGTTGCTATGTTGTTGGAATCGTCATAAATATGGAAAAGGTGTATCATCTCTTTTTTCGTGCTTTAGGATTTAAGCCTAATGTTCTTTATGTGAGAGTTGCTATCTTCAATGTTTCATTTGGCTTTTGGCAAAGTCATAGTTATCAAAGCCACTACATGGCGCTCTCAAAACAATAAATATAAATTCAAACATGAATCTTCTCTTTTTTACTTTTGTCGACTTGAATTCCTTTTTCAAGATTTTGTCCCTATATTCTTGTTAGAGTTGTTGCTAACTCAAGATTTGAATTTCTTTAGAAAGGACTGCTTAGGTCAGTCATTACGAGTCACTAGAAATTTCAATATTTTTCTTCCCCTTCTTTTTTTTTTTCCTGCACTATCCAGGTAGATCAACTAAAGAATAAGTTTGGATTTGGTGAGGCTTTTAACTATAGGGAAGAAAACGACTTCGATGCTGCTTTAAAGGTCAAAATATGTACTTATAGCACGAAACAATTAATTGTTTCTCTGAAGCTTTAAGGAACCATTGGATATCACATGCAGATGAAGTTCTTCGTTTCTGAATCATGTACAAGTAGTTATTTACATGTGTCTATATATGCTTACAAATATATTTGTCATGAATGAACAGCGGTAGACCATGGAAAACATGTTGCAGATCGTCAAAAATGATACTCAAAGTTACTAAACAGGCGAATCGATCAAGATTTCTGACTCAGAATCGTTCCTTTGAGATCATGGTTCATACCCTCGTGTCATAGCCAAGATTGAATCGCTATGAAAGAGTAGGGTCCGTGACGAGTTAATCGCGGAATCAGAGACCGCAGTCACTTTACCAAAAATCCTTTCGCTTCTCCCCCATGCATTGATTATTCATCCTTAAGCCGAACAAGCCGGGGAAGCTCAGGCCCAATGCCTGCCAAGAAAGAATTGTTATGGATGCAATATCTCCAATATGGAATGAAATGTTCGCTGACATCTTTCGTCAGTGCTCTCACGGGTTCAGGAAAGGGCGCGGGGACTCAATCTTTCTTCGCGCAAGTAGAAAGTTGGGGAAAGGTGTTGGAGTGTTAAAATATTCAGTCCCACATTGGGTAAGGCGACAGAAGAACCTGGCCTTATAAGCTTCCGCTGGCAACCCACTATTGCACAGTTCTGTGTTTTAGATGGGTCCTTCAGTTTCTAATATGGTATCAAAGTCGGCCATCTGTCCTGCCTACCTTGGTGTGGTCCCTCTAGACTGGTCCCACCTCTCACTGCGCCCAACATGAGACTGCGAGGGAGTGTTGGAGTGTTAAAATATCCAGTCCCACATTGGGTAAGGCGACATGAGGGGTAAGGCGACATGAGGGGTAAGGCGACAGGAGAACCTGGTCTTATAAGCTTCCGCTGGCAACCCACTATTGCACAGTTTTGTGTTTTAGATGGGCCCTTCAGTTTCTAATAAAAGGTTTATGAGGTAGTCCCGGCGGATATCGTCAGTTGCTTTGACAGAATCCCCCTTCGAGTTAGGGGACTTTTGAACACGTTGCTTAGATACGTCCAGTTTTACATTCTTTGCTGGACCACTACGGAGAATCCTTCTCTTCCAATTCTTTGAAGGTGTGAAACTGGAAAGGTTCGTGGATGTTGCGGGCCTACGTGTTTTGAATTATACAGATTCACGTGTTTTACACTCATAAACCACAATTTCCTGATAACTACTTGTATTATAAGTACGTTAGAACTCTTGCAATGCTTACACTCATTGGTGTTTGCACGGCCCAACCCATTGTCTCATATGTTTGTCTAAAGTCATTTAAGATATGCTCAATTTTTGAAAAAAGAAGGCTTTGATACCATTATTGGATTCGATGAGTTTAGATGAGTAAATTAATTGACAAATGAAGAGCAAATATTCTGAAACAGAGGAGCAGAGAAAGCAGAAACGGTGGCAGAAGAAGGTAGAAACTGCTACCGTCTGCCAACTAGGGAGACGATCTTACTCAATGTAGTTTTTAAACTTAAATGATGATTTGTAATTGAATAATTTTATATTTCCTTTAGTTATATATACGAAGAAGGCGCAATAACAGAGCAGCTGCACAGAATTACTTCTGATTCGTTAAGGGTATTGGCGGTTGGCAGAAGATGGCGAGAATAAAGGAGTAGGGGTAGCCCTCCTATGTAAGGTAGTATCCTATGTATAGTTCCTTGGTTCAGCCTATGGTGATCACAGTTGGAAGGAAAAGGTTATAGCTGTCCTTATAAACCTTACCGAAAAAGCAGAATTTTGCCCCCAAACTGATAAGGTTTTCAATTATTATGGGGTCGTCGTGGCCATCATGAAGTGATGGTCAGGAAAACTTTTGTCAATATTATCCGTCTTGTTAACAAGCTCTTTAGTGGTAAAGTGATTCCCAAAACATTCCACATTCCCACAGGAGAGACACTCAATGTCTTTGCACAACTAGTAAAACGAAAGGGGCTGCTCATCGGTCGAATTTTTTCCCACCCGGTTAGACCACCGGAGGGGACAGCCAGGAAGAGAGAGAAAAGGAAGAAAGAAAGAAATAAAAGTGGAAAAGAGAGAAGGGAAAAGGGAAAAGGGAAAGAGAAATGGGGGAATTGGACTGGTCCCATATGGATTACCCCGAGTCTAAAGTGCTCATTCTGAACTGTTCGAAGGAAGATGTTTTGCCTCCCTTCATTGATAACACGCCAAAACTTAGGACTCTAATAATTGTCAATTACGGTACATAAAATGCAGTCCTTGATTGGTCTTTGCAATCATTGCGTCATGTAGGTTGCGACAAAGATGTTTCAAGGCTGTGGGGTGACGTGGAGGAGACTTTAGATTGGTCCAAGCATTTGCTATTCAGCTATAGTGCAAGCTAGTGTGTAACTGTAATACGAATGTCGGATTCCAAAGATAAATCATTTTGGCTGGAGCAATTTTTGGCTAAAAGTGGCAGAGTCAAGTTATATAGTCTGAAGCCACTTTTTCAAACAGCGAGTTTCATAAATTTGATATGCCTTGTTGTGGACTCCATCTGTATTGGACCTTGTTGGTTTGTTTTTATTTTATTTTATTTTATTCTGTTTTTTTTACACATTCACCCTAAGAGAGAGAAGAGAACTCGAACACATGACCGGTGAGACTATTAATCAAGATTTGGTTAAAAAACACCACTATAAGCTAGGAATCTCCTATCTTGTTTGGATTTAAGTTGTTGGACTATATTATTAAGTTTTTAATCATTGAGTGGCATGTAAATTTTGAAAGCTTGAGGACAAGCTTGAGGACAGGCATAAGTCTAGGCTTTGGAAATAGTTAGGCCTAGGTTGGTATTAAGTCCAAGCCCAAGTTGTCCTTTTATATTATGCTAAATGTATGGTATAAGGCAACCTTTTTTAATAAATAAAATTTTAGAAGTTCTCTTCCATGGAGGTGGTGTTTCTCTTAAATGAGACCAGACGTATTGTGTCTCCCTCTAATGAAATCACAAGTGTTGATCTCTCTCTAATAAGGTCAAAACCTTCTCTTTTTCAAGAACCAAATCCAATCACTATACCATTTACTCTAACTAACTCACATTAAACTGGTAACAATATTACACTAAAGGACATTGCTAAAGGTCTTTAGAGAGACCTTGTAGGTTTGATAGAGCATTACAAATGCTGAAATTTCATAAAACAAGTAGTTATTGCTTAAGAGTGAGGTTTAAGATATTAGATAAAACATCTATCCATTAACTAGATCTTGATAGGACTTCTAAAATGTCCTCGACCTTTATCTGAACTAGTAGCTTAAGGTGTTGATAGTTAATTGATACCAATAATATAATCAAGTATTAATATCTTCAACATAATGTAAAGAAGAGTTTGACCAATGTCAAACCTTACACAAAAGTGCAAAATCGTATAAGCCCTCACAATTGGATTTGCTTGTTAATGTTAATAATATTATCTTATCAAGCTTCCCAATTGCTCACACTCCCTCTCTCTACACTTCAACAAGAATCTACTTCCAATAATCTCAGGCCTCTTCATTATATTTTAGGCATTAAAATTCAATCCACCCCAATAGGTCTCCAACTCTACCAAGCAAAATTCACGTTGGACATTCTCTCTTATACCAAGATGGATGCCCCTGCCATTCTCCAAGCCTTATGAGAGAAAGGGATGGATGGCAATGTAGCCTTTTGGTTATTTGTCAACTCCTTTGTTTTTCTTCGTCTTGCTATAATTTATGTTGATTATTGTATTCTTTTTACATAAAAATATTTTACTCTCTTTAAGTGATATGACTCTTGTCTTAAAGATTAGATAAGTCCTTCTTTTTTTTTTTAATACTTAAGAGGAGGGTGCAGATTAAAATTTGAAAAATATTTTTTGTCAACTTATTATGTTTTAATAGGCAGATGTATTTCCAGTTTTGTAAAACCAAATTTAAAAGAGTATTCATTGAATACGATTAGAAGTCACTCGAAGCTCCGGAGTACCGTAGATCTTTTAGTTTCTACGATCCAGCGATGCGGAGGTGGAGAACAAACATTAGCCCATGGTCATCTATTTTCATCCACACACTTCCACGAGATAACTCGCAAGGGGAACTATACGTAAACCGAAAGCGAAACGGAAGAAGACTGACACGCAGAAAGGCTCTCGGAGAGAGTAGGAATGGCGAGCGGCGTTGCCGGAGACGGCGATGTTAGGGAAACAAGGAACAAGCAGGTTATACTGAAGGACTATGTGTCTGGTTTTCCCAAAGAGTCGGACATGCAGGTGGTCACCGGAACCGTGAAGCTGAAGGTTCCGGGAGGCTCGAAAGGGATACTGGTGAAGAACCTTTACTTGTCCTGTGATCCCTACATGCGTCTCCTTATGGCAAGAATTGAGGGCCCTAACATGTTTACTTCCTACACACCTGGCTCTGTGAGCAACTTTCTCTCTCTCTCTCTCTCTCTCTCTCTCTCTCTCTCTCTCTCTCTCTCTCTTCCTTGAATTTTCTTAGTTTAATTATCTTTTATACAGATTATTTAGGCCCGCCAAATCCTCTCCGGCCTCCCACTCTCTCCAAAGAAGAAGAAAAAGAAAGTAAAAGATAAAAAATCCTTTACATCTATTATATCTCTGGAACTGCTGCTTCTTCGTATTTTAAGTAACTCAGCTTGGTTTTTCTTAACTTGGAATTATGGTTTTCTTTACCTTGGGACTGTATAACCTGCAGCCATTAACTGGGTTTGGAGTGGCTAAAGTTTTGGATTCCGGCCACCCAGACTTCAAGACAGGGGACTTGATTTGGGGCACCACCGGCTGGGAGGAGTACAGTCTCATTACGGAAGTGGAAGGTCACTTTAAAATCGAGCACACTGATGTTCCCCTTTCTTACTACACAGGAATTCTTGGTAAGTTATCTGCACATTCTTGACAATTGAATGCTGCTGATACATGTACATGCACTGGAACGGTGTGGACCAAGTCTTTCTTTTAATACTTCTTTTAGGAGGTGAAAGCGGTTGAAAATTTTTAATGTGTGAAACCCCGGACCTCGTTAATCTTGGGGCGTATCGGTACCAACTGAGCCAAGATGTACTGATGACATGGACCGACTTCACATTTCTTTTAAAGCTGATTGAATTGTGATCATCTATAAGAAGTACTATAGAGTACTATATTGATAATATAATATAATATATATGTTAAATTTTGAAACACTTCCTAACCTAGAATGTGTGAGAACAATTTTAATGGAAATTCAATTCATGAGCAAAGAGAAACCTAACTTGAAATTTGACCCTGATATAATATTAAAATATTGACTTTCTCTATTAAAACTAACTTATAATAAAGCAGATCACTTCAGCATTTGAAAAATACAATGAAAAAATATGTTAACAAGGCAGGGTGTATATCAAGTTTCAACTTCATGAGTACTTTTATATTGTTTGGTACCCTAATATGGATTTGCTAAGCTAGATGCTATTAAAATAAAAAAGGACGCCAATAATCAATTAATGTGGAAAGACAAGAAAAGCCTAGCTACGAATGCTGCTTGAAAAAGTTGATGAGCATTTGGCTTTTGTTCTAGGTATGGCTGGTTTGACCGCATATGCCGGTTTTTATGAAGTTTGTTCTCCTAAGAAAGGAGAGTATGTCTTCATTTCTGCGGCAGCTGGGGCAGTTGGTCAGCTTGTTGGACAATTTGCAAAGTTAATGGGTTGCTATGTTGTTGGAAGTGCTGGAAGTAAAGAAAAGGTGAGTCGTCTACTAGGAAAATGAGGCAAATCAAAGGCATTTGTTTCAGAAACCCTAGTTCATATCCGTGAAAATTTTCTTGAACAAGTACTCATCGAAAGATTTTTTAAAGGCTTCTAGTTTTCTTGTTGGAGTTGTTGACTCAACATCTTTTTTCCTCCTTCCCTCCTTCCCTCCTTTATTCCAATATTTTCATTCCCTCTCTAGTTTGGCACATACAGGTAGATCTTTTAAAGAACAAGTTTGGATTTGACGAGGCTTTTAATTATAAGGAAGAAAATGATTTGGATGCTGCTTTGAAAAGGTCAGCATATGTACTTATTGCAGATATGTTTTTTTTTATTTTTTTTTATTTTGTGCATGATGTATACATAATTACTTGCATATATGTGCCAGTAGGCCTCTATATATAATACATAGAAAATTAAAAGAAAGTGATAAAGTAAGACAAAATATATAGAGAGATTTTTTTCAAGAACTAAACGACCAAACTTAATTTTCACTTTGTTCTAAATATAATCAGGTATTTCCTTGAGGGCATTGACATTTACTTCGAGAATGTTGGTGGAAAAATGCTTGATGCTGTGCTTCTTAATATGAGAGCCCGTGGTAGGATTGCTGTGTGTGGAATGATCTCACAATATAATCTTGATCGACCGGAAGGTGTTGAAAATTTAATGTTACTTATCTACAAGAGGATACGCATGGAAGGATTTGCTGTCTTCGACTACTACAATATCTATCAGAAGTTCTTGGACCTGGTATTGCCTTATATCAAAGAAGGGAAGATAGTGTATGTGGAGGACATTGCTGAAGGTCTTGAGGGCGGTCCTGCGGCTCTGATAGGGCTTTACAGTGGTCGGAATGTTGGAAAACAAGTTGTTGTTATTGCTCATGAGTGAGGTGTACAGTATGTGAATTGACTCTTCCAAGCTATCCCTCGTCTAACCAGAACCCGCTTTGGTGTGAATGAGCCCGTTATTTGTGTTCTTGAAAGATTGCCTATTAAGAAAATATAAGTTGTCTTATATCATTTAATCACAGTTAAAATCTTTTTCTTTGTCAAATGAAAACATGTTCTTTATTTATATGTTGGTTTTAAGGTAGGAGAAGACTTTTTTGATACACTATCAAAGTTCAAGCGTGGAAAATAAAAAATCACATTAATTGTGAGTTAAAAATAGTATAAATTATCCTACATTTTGTTTAAATTTTAACCTATGTTGACTATGAAGGAGTGAAAAAAAAAAAAAAAAGATTACTTTATAATTTATCTGAATTTTATTTAAGACGTTTTTTAAAGATTAAAATAATGTATCTTTTCGAGTCAACTTTTAATAAATAATAACCCTTAATGTCAATTACCCCTGCGGCAACCTGAAGGCAACAGAACTGCAACCTCGACCCCGACAAAGCAAATTCGGCACATAGGCCCAGAGCGAGTGAAGGAGTGGTAGCGTGGCAATGGCCAGCGTCGACGGAGAGGAAGTTGTGAGCAACAAGCAGGTAATATTCAGCGATTATGTCGCTGGCTTTCCCAAGGAATCGGACATGTACGTCACCACGAGTACCATCAAATTGAAGGTCCCGGAGGGTTCCAGTGCTGTTCTGGTGAAGAATCTCTACCTGTCCTGCGACCCCGTCATGAGAATTCGAATGCTGCGAGTCAGTGGCGGATTCGGTTCTTTTACTCCCGGCTCTGTGAGTATCTGTTTGGTTCCCGAGACAATTGAATGAGGGGGTTATGTGGCTGATTGGTGACTTATTTCAACTGGGTGCTTTAAAAATTTGAAGAGTCTTAGTAATTGTAGGACAGCAAGATGAGAATTTGATAGCTTCTGCTTTTTTCTTTGCTTTTCTTCATCCCCTGTTTCTTCTCGATAAAGAACGGGTGCAGTTGGAAATTGTAACCTGTTAGGATCAAAGAACCTCTTAAACTAGAACCCTAATCACACAAAGGATCCTGGGGAAAATTGGACAGCACCTCCCCTATATTCATGAGATTCTCCTGATACAACCAATCCAAATAGAAGAACGATTACAGCTATAAATTGAAGAACGATTACAGCTAGTCCTAGATTACAGCAGAAATTGAAAGACATAAACATAAACTCTCGAAGTCGCCTAGATCTTCGATGCCCTCCAATCTGTCGTGTTTGCCTATTTCTTCTCCCCTCACGTTTCTCTTTCCATAAATTCCCTTGGTTGATTCCCCATTAAGCCCCTGACTCGCCACGTGTCGACTGGAAAGGTGAGATCCTAACAATCCTTCCGTCTTCAAACAACCCTTGTCCTCAAGGGTCAAGTGAAAAGGAGGGAAACTGGCTGCGAATGTATTCTGCATCTTCCCAAGTAGGTTCGCACTCGGGATGCTCAGACCACTGGATCAATAATTCGGTCCCTGGCTTGTCTCCTCGCTTCACCATGCGCCGAGCAAGTATCTTCTGTGGCTCCACCAAGATTCTGCCGTCCCCATCCAACAAGGGAACCCCTGGATAAAGTTTATATCGTTGGCCTATGGCCTTCTTGAGCTGTGAGACATGGAAAACTGGGTGGATAGTAGTTTCCGGAGGTAGTGCTAGTCTGTAAGCTACCGCACCCATGCGGTCTGTGATCATGTACGGTCCATAGTAACGGGGAGCTAATTTGTGATCCCGTCGGCCTGAGAGTGTGAACTGACGGTAGGGTTGTACCCGTAAGTAGACTGAATCTCCGATCTCAAATTGCCTCTCTGAGCGCCCGTGATTGGCATGAAATAACATCCTAGCTTGACTCTTATGTAAGTGTGACTTGACTAACTCTAACCGGTCCGCTCTCTCTCGCATAAAGGCATCTACCTCAGTGTCTCCAGTGTAGGTGAAGTTGTGATATGGAGCATGGCGCGGTTTGTAGCCATAGAGAGCTTCAAACGGGGTCATTCCCAAGGCTGTGTGATGGTTGGTATTATACCACCATTCTGCCAAGGGTAACCAAGAGTGCCATTTTCGGGGCCGTTCTCCACTCGCACATCGCAGGTATTGCTCCAAACACTGATTCACTCGCTCTGTTTGCCCATCGGTTTGGGGATGGTAGGAAGTGCTCCTCAAAAGTTTAACGCCCAATATCTTGAAGGTTTCCTCCCAGAACTTACTCACAAAGATGGGATCGCGATCACTCACAATGGTGTTGGGTAACCCATGGAGTTTAGCAACCCCGTCAATGAAGGTGGTGGCGATCTGGGCTGCAGTGAATGGGTGGCTAATCCCTATGAAGTGGCCATATTTGGTGAAGCGATCCACCACTACCAGAATAGTATTTTTTTCCCTCACTTAGGGGTAGGCCTTCCACAAAGTCCATGGATATGTCCTGCCATGCCTGGTTGGGCACAGGGAGTGGCTGTAACAACCCGGGCGTCGGTACCCTCTCTGTCTTGTACCGCTGGCACACTCCACAATTCGTAACCCACCTGGCCACCGTCTATTTCATTTTGGGCCACGAAAGTGTTGTTGAACTCTCTTAAGTGTTCCCCTGATTCCTGAGTGTCCACCTACGCCTGTGTCATGAAATTGTTGCACTATCTGGTCACGTACCAATCCACTAGCCCCCACGACAATCTTTCCTTTGAACCGAAGAACGCCCTTATCCAACTTATACTCTGGGTGGGATGTCTCATCGAGGACTAACTGGGCAATCAGGTCTTGTACGGCGGAATCTTCCTCATAGCTCTGGACTACCTCCTGGATCCAACGGGGCTGTAGAACGGTCATTCCCTATATCTCAAAGTCCTCTTGCTCTGCCGTCACTCGGGAGAGCGCATCTGCAGCCTTGTTCTCGGTCCCTCTCTTGTGGCGGATCTCATAATCAAACCCGTTTGGTGAGCCACTTATGTTGCGCTAGTGTAGAGACACGCTGTTCTAACAAGTGTTTCAAGCTGCTGTGATCAATGTGGATGATGAAGTGGTTTCCAAGTAGGTAAGACCTCCATTTCTGTACAGCCATGACTACTGCTAGTAGTTCTTTCTCATATGTAGAGAGTCCCAAGTGCTTCGGGGCCAACGCCTTACTCAGGTAGGCAATAGGTCTGCCTTCTTGCATTAGTACTGCTCCTACTCCTCCATAGCAAGCGTCGGTCTCTACTACAAACGGCTTGTGGAAATCTGGGGTGGCCAGGACAGGGGTCGAACTAAGGACTTGTTTAAGCTGCTCAAAGGCCTGAACGGCCTCATCTGTCCACTGAAAATTGTCCTTCTTCAGCATCTGAGTCAAGGGTCGACTGATCTGGCCATAGTCCCTGACAAATCGCCGGTAGTATCCTGTGAGTCCCAAGAAGCCCCTCAATCTACGAAGTGTGGTAGGTCAGGGCCAAGCCAACATGTCTGCCACCTTCTTGGGGTCCGCCTCGATTCCCTGGCCTGAGATAATGTGGCCCAAGTACTCCACCTGCTGACGCGCAAAAGCACACTTATTTTGTTTAGCAAAAAGTTGATTGTCGCGAAGTACCTGTAACACCACTCGCAAATGGTGGGCGTGACTCTCCCAAGTAGGACTGTAGACCAGGATGTCATCGAAGAAGATGAGCACGAACTTCCGAAGGTGTGGTCGGAAGAGATGGTTCATAAGACCCTGGAAAGTGGCTGGGGCATTGGTCAAGCCAAACGGCATCACAAGGAACTCATAGTGGCCCTGGTGGGTTCTGAAGGCCGTTTTGGGGATGTCTGGTGGGAACACCCGCACCTGATGATATCCTGACCGCAAATCAAGCTTCGAGAACCAAGTAGCGCCATGGAGTTCATCCAGAAGCTCATCAATGATGGGAATGGGAAATTTGTCCTTCACTGTGAGCGCATTCAAAGCCCTATAATCAACACAGAAGCGCCAACTGCCATCATGTTTTTTGACTAACAACACTGGGGATGCAAAGGGGCTGGAACTGTTACGAATGATCCCTGATGAGAGCATCTCATCCACCATCTTCTCGATTTCTGCTTTCTGGACGAAAGGGTAACGATAAGGGCGCAAGTTGACCGGGGCGCTCCCCTCCTGTAAGGGGATATGGTGATCAAACTCTCTGTGTGGGGGTAACTGACTGGGAGTCTCAAACACATCCGGAAAGTCTGCTAGTAGAGTGTGTAACCCTGGAGGTGCCTCTACGGGGGCTGAATCGGTCCTGTTATCGTCTGTAGGGCTCCCTATCTCGTCCTGTCGCATCAACTCACTGGTGGTAAGCTGAGCAAGCATGCAATGTGGGTGATCAGTAACCCACTTGCAGAAACTAGGCCCGTTCATGGCTGCTAGAGTGACGCCCTTGCTCCGAGAGCCGCGCAACACCACAGGCTGGCCCTCCACATGGATCGTCAAGGTGCGGCTGATGATATCCAAACTAATAGGGTTAACGCCTGCAACCCACTGCATACCCAACACTGCATCACATCCCCCTAGAGGAAGCAGGCGGACTGCCATCTCAAAATGGTGGCCCTGAGTTCGCCAAGGGAACCGGCGACACTGTAGGTGGCCCTGTAACTGCTGATCCCCCGCAATCTTAACCCTAAATGGGTGAATCTCCTCCAACTGGCAGCCCAACTGTCTGGCCAAGTTTTCATCTACAAAGTTATGGGTAGCCCCAGTGTCGAATAGTAAATTAATGCGAGAGGTACCAGATAGGGCGGCCAACCGAAAGGTGCTAGAGGAACATCCTCCAGCCATGGCGTGTATCGAAAGTACCTCCTCAAGATCTGGGGGCACATCTACGTCCGCCAAGTGGTGGACTAATGACAACTCGGCGTCAGGCTCTATCTCTAACCCATCCTCATCCAACATCAAGAACAACTGTTTCTTCTTACAAGTATGGTTTTGATCCCACTTATCATCACAATAATAACACAGCCCTTGAGCTCGACGGGCTGTCATCTGTGCCGGGGAGATGCGCTTAGTGGATAAGCGCGTACCGTTCCCCTGACGAGGTGGTCGAGGAGCCCAAGCACGCTCATGTGCGGGTCGTGGAGGAATTCTCTGCACCAGAGGGGAGGAATGATGACCTCTACTCAAGCTCATCGTCAGGTTCTCATGCATCAGTGCCTGCTGGTAGGCAGCATCGAGGTCAATGGGATGGGCCAAGGTGACAGGCACACGCACCTCGTCCTTAAGTCCCACTAAAAAGGCTGCTAAGAAATCTTGATCTGTCCAATGGGGGTTCTGATCTAACACTTGATAGCGCAAGCGGTCAAATTCTTTAACATAAGCCTCAACAGATGTAGTTTGGCGGAATAAATGGAATTCCGCTACCGGACCGCGTCCATCATTCTTAACAAATTTCCGACATAAATCTCTCGTGAACTGCTCCCAACTAACCCTGCCTTTATGGCGTAAATAGGGCCCTACCCATTGGGCGGCCTCATCCTTAAAGTACACCGCCGTATAATCTACTTTAGCATGACTATCCATGGGCTCAAAACGGAAAAAGAACTCACAACTAGTAAGCCATTCCGTGGGTTGAGTGCCCGTAAAAATAGGAAAGTCGGGGCGTTGAGGGCTAGTACCTGGGGTCGTGGAGACAGGAGGGCTGGCAGTCGCAGCGGGGCCGGTAGGTGCAGCCACCGTGCTCCCCACGGCGCTGGATAGCGGAGGCTGAGGGGGGGCAGCACCCGTGTGGGTGGAGAAGGCCATGGAGGCTTGCTGCAACGGGGGGCTGGTAGGGGGAGCCCCTTCGCTGACAGAAACAGGGGCCTGGGGGGGAGGAAGCCCACTGGAAGGGGGCGTGGGCCAGGGGGGGCGGACTCGGGCCCAGGCGGGGCAGTGGCAGTGGGGGCCCCGTTGGAAGGGGGCCCGGCCCAGGTGGGGCGGACTCGGGCCCAGGTGGGGCAGTGGCAGTGGGGGCCCCGTTGGAAGGGGGTCCGGCCCACGGGGCTGGTGCGGGCGGCCCAGGAGGGGCGGGCGTGGGGCTCGTCGAGCTGAGGACCCCAGCGGGCTGTGAAGCGGCCCCTAGGTTTGGGCCCACCGGCCCAGAGGGGGCTGCAGAAGGGGCCGGGGCGCTGGAGGCCCCGTTATGGGGGGGGCCGGCCCAGGGTCTCGGGCCGGGCGGCCCAGGAGGGGCGGCCGGAAGGGCTGAAGAATCGCTGGCCCCGATGGATAGGGGCCCGGCCCAGGAGGCCGGGGGTGGCGGCCCATGGTTGGCGGCCCAGGTTGACGTGGTCGGGGGCCCGGCGCGGGTGCTAGTGGGGGTCGGCCCAGTGCGGCCGGTCCAGTCGGACGGGGGCGGGCCGGGCCCTGCTGTCGGGGCTGGGTCTGGCAGGGAGCGCCAGGAGGGGCCTGGGCCCGGCCATGGAGGCGGCCCAGGAGGCCCAGGAGGGGTTGTGGAGGCCCCCGGGTCAGCGAGTGCGGACCGGGTCGCGGGACCCGGCCTTGCCGAGGGCCCTGGGTCCGCGGGTCCGAGGGAGGGGCTCGTGGTCGAGTGCGGCGGGGGTAGGGAGAGGGTTTGGGAGGGGACAATGGGGAGTGGGTGAGGCGGCAGAGCGGGCGTGGTGGTCGGGACGGGGGGTGGAAGGATGGGAGAAGGCGTTGGGAGAGGGCAGTGGACGGTGAGGGGAAGCGAGACGGGAAGGTTGGGAGGTACGGGCGGAGTCGTGGCCGGGGAAAGAGGGTGAGGGCTGGGTGAGGTGGTGGGGGAAGGAGGGAGCCCGTCGAGATCCTGGACGAGCACCGAATGGTTCGGGCCGTCCGGAACTGTCCACGAACGGGGATGGGCGGAAGCAGGGGGGTGGGTGACGGGGACAGTGGGGCTGGGCGACGGGCACAGGGCTTCAAGCTTGCTCAAAATGAGGAGCTGTTGCGCCTTCATCTGCTGGATGTCGGCCGCCTGCTCCTCCAGGTGCTTGATGCGGGCACCAAAGTCCCCCATAGCCTTCTGTTGCCTAGTACGCGCCAGATCGGTGGCTCGGATACCACTGTTAGGATCAAAGAACCTCTTAAACTAGAACCCTAATCACACAAAGGATCCTGGGGAAAATTGGACAGCACCTCCCCTATATTCATGAGATTCTCCTGATACAACCAATCCAAATAGAAGAACGATTACAGCTATAAATTGAAGAACGATTACAGCTAGTCCTAGATTACAGCAGAAATTGAAAGACATAAACATAAACTCTCGAAGTCGCCTAGATCTTCGATGCCCTCCAATCTGTCGTGTTTGCCTATTTCTTCTCCCCTCACGTTTCTCTTTCCATAAATGCCCTTGGTTGATTCCCCATTAAGCCCCTGACTCGCCACGTGTCGACTGGAAAGGTGAGATCCTAACATAACCCCTTGTTCCAATTTGAGATTCAAATTGTTTTTATGATTCATGACAGAAGAAGTTCTGAGATTTTCGACATGGAAATTGAAATTAGAAAGTAAAAGGGTAGTCGAGGGGATTTCAGAATATCTTTTTTGGCTTATTTATCTTTTCACAATCAGGAGTCTTCCTGTGTTTGGAAAGGTTACTGTGAAAAGAATTTGTGGGCTTTGTGCTTGCTTGTTTTAATTGATCTTCTTTTATATTTTTCGAGCTTTCAATTTAATCTTCTTCTACTGGAAACTCACAGCCATTAACTGGGAATGGAGTGGCCAAAGTCTTGGATTCTGGGCACCCTGACTTTAAGGCAGGTGACTTAGTTTGGGGGTATACTGCATGGGAAGAGTACACCCTCATCACAGCAACCGAAGGCCTACATAAGATCCAACACACTGATGTTCCTCTTTCCTATTATACTGGACTTCTAGGTGTGCTGTTTGCTTGTTATGTGGTTTTCAGATTGATTTGAGATCTAGAAGACGATAACTTTCTCATTTTGAGTTGTATGTTCTTAAAAACAGGGTGGAGATTATCCCACACTATAAAAATCCTGTTTAAGAAACTTCTTTAGATGAAATACATATTATCTTCTTATTAGTAGGATTGAGGGAGAACTGAGCTTTCTTAACATGGTACCTGCATCTAAGTGTAGGAGGCAACACCACACATATACGAATGGAGATGTATAACCTTGTCACGAAACCCATAGCACACATTAGCTATGAAGAACTGTGTTAAGAAAGATGTGGGAGTTGTCCCCCATTATCAAAAGCTTATTTGTGAAAATAAAATAAAACACATGTCGCCTCTTTACAAGCCATTTTCAATAGAAAAGAATTTGCTCAACATATGTCTTAAAAGAATCATTTCATCAGTGTTCCCCCCAAAAACCACAACACCCCTCCCGGTCGCAGCTTCAATATCTGCCAATATGTAATTCCTCTCTCTGTTTAAATAGGTATGCCTGGTATGACTGCTTATGCTGGTTTTTATGAGGTTTGTTCTCCTAAGGAAGGAGAATATGTCTACGTTTCTGCTGCATCTGGTGCAGTTGGTCAGCTTGTCGGACAATTTGCAAAAATGTTGGGTTGTTATGTTGTAGGAAGTGCTGGAAGTCAAGAAAAGGTATAAATTGTAGTTATGTTGTTATTTCTCTGTCTTATTCTGCAGTTATGGAGTGGCCTTGGTGAGATGAACGGATCAGTGACATGAAAAAACTCATTTTTCTTTTGTTATACACTAGGTTGATCTATTGAAGAATAAGTTTGGTTTTGACAATGCTTTCAACTATAAGGAAGAACACAACTTGGATGCAGCTTTGAAAAGGTCAGTGTCCCATTAGCATAATGGGGTTTTGTTAATTTTACTATAAAGATTCAAGCATTTGGGAGTTCCCTTGTACAGTAAGTTGCTGGCTTGACTATGTATACCATTTGAACAAAGTGGATGGGACCATTATTTGATACGATTCTTTACCGTCATAAATTACTGCAAAAATAATTGACCTATTGGAAGTTTTAGCCCCGTTGGAACTTATAAAATTTTGCTTTAAAGCTTGAAGCACTAATGGATTCCTTTGTGGATCAAATTGTTGGCCTGAGCTTTGTGTAACATTTGAAAAGACTGGATGGTGCCATTTCTCTACACCATATTTATTATCATAAATTACAGTAAAAACAATTGGCTTATTGGATAGTTCAGGCCCTTCTTTTTTCAAATGATGGGAGAGTTTCTTGTATACCATCTCCCTGCTTTTTTCAATTGATGTTGTAATGGTAGACAAATAGTTGGTCCTTAATCTTCAATAACACAATGGAATAAAAGAAATATGATTCTTTATGTTATAAATGACTTGTTTTTGGACCTGATCGATACAGATAACTATGTCATGGGCCACGGGTTTCTCTCTGGTGCATTCAAACAATGAAAAGTTTATAAAATCATCTAATAAAGAAGGGGGAAAGAACCAATGGCCTTTGGTTTATTTGAGATCTCTGAATACACATTATTGGTTTCTGTTCTTCATCAGGTACTTTGCAGATGGCATTGACATTTACTTTGAGAATGTTGGGGGTAAAACACTTGATGCAGTTCTCCTGAATATGAGAGCTCATGGTCGCATTGCAGTATGTGGAATGATCTCCCAGTACAATCTTGATGAGCCTGAAGGCGTTAAAAATTTGATGTGTCTCATATACAAGCGAATCCTCATGAAAGGATTTGTAGTTCGTGATTACTATCATCTCTATCCCAAGTTCTTGGACGCTGTTCTTCCTTCCATCAGGGAAGGGAAGATTGTGTATGTGGAAGACATAGTTGAAGGCCTTGAGAGTGCTCCAGCTGCCCTAGTTGGACTTTTCAGTGGTCGCAATGTTGGAAAACAAGTAGTTGTAGTTGCTCGTGAATGATTTATTCCTGTCTTTTGCGGCTCTTCGTGCTGTTGTTGGAATGAATCACTTGTCTAGTGCTACTTTGTGCAGTGTCGTCCTTCTGTTGAGAAAATAAAGGAGATGAGTTGTGGCAAGAAATGTATTGGTGTCTTGGTGAATGTATCTAAGGAGATCTTTCTTGTTTTTTCTACCGTTTCTCAGCTATAGAATTTGTATCGTACTTTTGCTTAACAAATGTGCTCGGATGAAGGACATTAGTGATTTATTTGTCAACTACTTTGGTTAGGCGTTATTACTTAAATCCTGTTTAGGCACCTTTTTTTAAAATAATAAATATGTTCTTTTTTCTTGTAATCAATTTTAATAAAGAAATTATTTTTATCAAAATAACTTTAAAATTAATAGTTAAGAGAATAAGTAATCTAACAATATAACAAATATTTTATCAAAATATCTATGATGGGAGATAATTATCATTTAAGATATTTTTTTGTTATGAGCTTTATCAATCTGTGAGTGTTTATATGTGACGACAGAATAGAAATTATAAGAACTTTTATCACATTTAAACTTAGACACTAATATTATATTAAAAAGGACTTAATTTTTCCCATAATATCATTTAAAATCAACAATTAAAAGCAAATTTGTGCGGTTAGTTTGAAGGGGCAATTTTTTTTTGACTTTTGGAATGCTTTTTTCCCTACTTACCAAATGAAAAGGTGTCAAAAGATGTTCTTTGCTTCAACCGTCTTATCTTTATTTGACACTTGCCTCGTGACAACGTGTTGAAGCTCCACATCAGAACCGAGTGCAGGACTTGGGAAGCTTATATGTCGGGTGTTTACACCCTTTCAATTGAGCTATTTGAAGGGGGATGGGCCCACTTTAACATAGTATCATAGCCAGGTTTAGACCCATCAATAGTAGGGGTGTGTGAATTTCCTATTAGTCCCAGGTGGGTTCATGTCAGGTATTCCTAACATGGGGGAGTGTTGAAGTTCCTGGTTAGAACCAGGTGCAGGACCTAACAGCCATGTGGCTCCAAGCAACAGCCTTTTGAAAACCACGCCACAAGTGGGTGTGCCCACAAGTGTACATCATTTCCTCCTCGGCTAACTTTTAATTGCTACCCCCAAGGAACATGTCTAGCTCTAATCATTCGAATGCACATCTTTTCTTAGACCCCACGAGACGAATGCGTCCGAAAGAAGTGTGCAAAGCTACCACCTCGCACACCCCAACAGAAATTCTTCCTCAAAATATAGAACAAGTCAAAAGAGAGGGAAAAAGAAAAGAAAAGAAAAGTAAAGCTGGATGAATGCACATGAATTTTGTCGCAAAGTTTCACTGTCACAGCCTGGAAAGGCCAGACATAGGGACCTTTCCCTTGGGGTCTTTTAGGGAAACGGGTCTTGGCCAACTTTCATGACAAGAATGATGTAAAACGAGAAACACATGTACGTAATGGTATCCAAAAGTATTAATTAATGCCACTGCAAGTTCGAATGCCGTATTCTACACGACGATTTGATTGCTTCTTCTGTAAAGATAACTGTTTTGACTTCAGCCACGACGAAAGCACTAAAGATTTATTAAATGGGAGGTTCCTGTGCGCTACTCTTGTCATTGCCATGTTTTATGAATTAGCACGTTTTATGAATCTTTTTGGCCGCAATAGAACGAAGAGGAACAAATGTCGATCACGAGAAGTGTTGTTGAGAATGGTAGCTGGCAGAAGAGACGACAACTGAAAAAATTTAAACACGAGGAGTTCTTTCAGTTCATACCAGGTCATGTGTTTGAATTGGTAGATGCTTGTCATGTCTCAGAACGATGGTTCACGGGAATTCGTAGACGGTGGTCATGTCCTTACAACGTGGCTCGTCGGTATTCGAAGACGGTCATGTCATAGAACGACGGATGGAAGAATGGGGTCCTCCACTGGCCCGGCCCTTGTGGCCTCGGCCACTAAATACTGATGAGTACTGTTAATCATAAAGCTTCCTTAAATGTGATGGCTAGTCTGTTCTTTTTTCTCTAGCTCCGTCTTCAACGGGAAGATTTTGCTGGTGAGAAATGTGTTTGCTTGCAGAGCTGAACTCCAGGTCCCCTGAAATATTTTTGTTCCCTTCATTTTGAGTGAAGGGACAAAGTCACCGGCGCATCCCATCACCGGCGCTGTTAGTAGGTAATCCTTGTTCTTGCGTTTGAGAACTAAACTAGCCTCTATAACACTCGATCCACACTTTAGCACTTGGCACGGGCGAAGTAATTCACACTTGTTTAGCATGTTGCTTTCTGCTATCTGGTGATTGAAAGGCTTGCAGTGGAAGAAACCTCTAGTTTTCACCTTGTCCGCGGGGTGGATGCAGACCTGTGTACTCCTGATACAGAAAGGACAATGGTTTTGGGATGGTAGCTTACTCTATGCCCGCGGTTGCCATCTTTTGTATTCTATATTTGGTTCAGAAAAATAGGAACTTTATTGCTTTAAGTGACTAGGATGGATCCGTTTAGGACTTGTATAGAGTTGAATGAGGTTGTGTAAACTAGAACCTTTTGCTTTAGTGGCTATAGTATGTAGTATTTAGTCCTTGGAACTACTAATTGGAATGCGTTTCTTTGGCAGGAGCCTAATACAGTCAGGTAGTAGTCTCCTCGGAGAGTTTATGCAATGGGATTCCTAGACCTGTTCGTCGTTGCATTGATGCCAGTCCTGAAAACACTTCTGATTACTGGTCTTGGATTGCTGCTTGCAATCGATCGTATAGCTCTTTTGGGGCCCGACGGAAGGCATCATTTGAACAATGTAAGTTTATGACACCCCACCCGTTGTTGCATCTACATGCAAAAGCTGCATTTTAATATGTATGTTACTTTTTCATAGTAACGAGAGGCCCACTGGCAAGTAAAAATGAGTTTTTTTTCTACTTGTTGGGCCACCAATAAGTTTCCCACTTTTAGTGCGGGAGTTTGACTTTGGGAAGGTTAGGCAAATGGGCATCTTTCCGGATCCATTTCTCAATGGACGCGTTAACGTCCCTAAATATCTAATTTCTTTCCTTTTTAATAATTTAAAACCTATAATAAGTTTTACTTGTGGCTTAAATTGATAAACAACAATTCATATTTGAGTTCAGTCATTCTTGTTTCACAAAATCTCCTTTACGAGCCTTTTTTAATATCGTGACTCGGGCCCTTGGATATCCGTTATTTGGCTAAAAAATGAAGTTTTATTTATGGGTGTGTACTTGGTAAAAATGAAAAAGAAAAGAAAAGAAAATTGTTCACATTGTGGAAAAATGTATAATGATTTCAAAAATTCTATACCTTAAAAAAATTACAAATTTTAAAAGTATTAAAGATATGTGTTCTACATTAGTAGCATGAAGATAAGTCTTTCATCTTATAAGTAATGAAATTCTTCAATTTATTGCCTTAAGATATTATAATGAATTCTTAAACTATAAGATGATATTAGAGTTAGGAATGGACCTCCATTGTGTTACCTCTGTGTGGAACCCAATTATGGGTTTGTCCATCCATATGCAATACTTGTGTTGACCTGCATATGAGAGGGAGTATTAGAGACATGTTCCATATCATTAGTGTGTGGATGAACTATTGATATTATAACTAATGATTTTCTTACTTATTGTCTTAAGGTTTTAAATGAACGTTTAAACTCTAAGAAAAGGTAATACATAACTGCATTAGTTTTTAATATTTCTTATTCTAGGTGTTAAAACAAATCACTTTCAACTCCAGCCATCCACATTGGCGGTTAAAGCCTGAAGATGAATATGCTTGACTTACAATTTTACTGACTGTATTTGTTGAATTAATGGAACAGATTGTATTTTTTGTGTTCGCCCCTGCACTCATGGTTAGCAACATGTCTGAAACAATAACTTTAGAGAGCATGATTTCATTGTAAGTCCTTGTCTTTGTCTTTGTCTTTGATTTGCACCTTCCTTGTCTTTCCTCCTATAATGTATTGCCGGGTTACTCATGTGCTTTTGCAAATGTGAAGGTGGTTCATGCCAGTGAATATCCTTCTTACATTTATTATTGGCTCAGCACTTGCATGGTTACTTATTAAGATCACCAGAACTCCTAAGCATCTACATGGCCTGGTAATTGGTTGCTGTTCTGCAGGTACTTTACTTTTTTACACTTGTTCCCAATATATATTTCTCTTACCGATTTCAAGTATATAATTTTCGAGGAATATGCACTTTAAGATTACTCTGTGTAAACATTAAAATATTAGGTAAAAGTAAATAAAAAAGAATGAATCAGGTTAGAGATGATACAAATCATCTTAAATGGAGCAAGGACTTCCAAATGTTTAGAATGTTGCTCCGTGTCGCAAGTTTCATATTTCAGGAGGTTGTGTCAATGTGAACAGGAAATCTGGGAAACCTGCTGCTGATTATTGTCCCAGCGGTCTGTGAGGAATCAGATAGCCCATTTGGAGATTCATCCACCTGCTCGACAAATGGAGAAGCTTACGCTTCACTTTCCATGGCGGTATACCATCTATAATCCTGGTATTATAAGAATTCATGCCCGTACAATTTCATCCACAGCATGCAAAAGCTCATACAAATTTAAAAGGTCTACCAATTTCGCAGCAACATGTTCTAACTATTACTGTATCTGCACTTTCCTAGTAATGGCCCCCTTTTTGGATGACTTTCACTGTAAAACTATGTCAACGGGAGAATATGGGATCCATATGTTGCAAGAATGGAACTTATTTAGATGTCCTTCTGCTATTCAACATGTGACGTTAGTGTTAATTTCTTCTATGTTTTTCTGATGCTTAAGGTTGGGGCAATTTACATATGGTCCTACGTGTATATGATCATGAGGGCATTTGCAAAAGAGAGACCCCAAGACATCGACACACATGACTCAACAATCAGCGTATATGTTTCTGGAGAACCCTCTGAGACACTTTCACGGACTTGCACGGAACCGCTGCTGCCTTCAAAGGAGTGTCCCAGCTCTGATGACCATTCACATCAACTTGAACTGCCTCACTCCACATCTGTTGAGGAAGAGAAGGTATCACGTCTCTTAATCAGCTAGCTTAGTGGTAAACTAATAAAGACTCAATCTGTAAGGTTTGGGATTCAATACTTTGTGTGTGTGAATTAGTTGAGTACATTATAATATTAAAAATCATTTTTGTAATTTTTTTAAAAGAAAAGAGAAGGTATCATACTTATCCTGCTTAGTAGAAATGTGTGCTTTTCTTGTCATTGCCTTCCCTTTTTATATTGTTCCGATACGTGATCTGTCCATCCCAAACTCTGCTTCATGTTCAAGAAAGAACAAATCTTTGTTAGAAATAGAAATTTTCACGAGAGAGAAGTACGATGAAAACAAAGAGCGGTTCTATTGCATTTCTACTTCTCCGTTTACGTCCGATTACTTATATATTCACATGTACCCACCGTTGTTAGGAGACTAAATCAAATATGATCATATTTATGTAATCTAACAAGCTCAAAGAGGGCTCAACCAATGCATCGACACAGAATACTACTTTAATTTATTGTTCTTCGATATCAAGTTCAATTGTATAACAATTTTTGTTTCTTTGGTAGGTGTCAATTCTGAGCCAGATTATACGGTGTATCTTGAAGTGTACTAAAAATATCGAGCTTAAGATGTTGTTCGCGCCATCTACAATCGGAGTGGTAGCCAAAAACGCTTACCTATATTTTAGGATCTTTTGTTTGTTTTTGTTCATAATTTTTTAAGATGCCTTAAAGAAATACTATTAATTATTTTGTTAAATTTTATTTTATTAGTTTGTTATCTTTGCTCAAATTAGTCATTGAGTTGAAGGAAAAAACATGTGAAATAACGAAAACTTTTTATATTAAAAAAGTGAATCTTAAATGTAAAAATAAAAAATAAAAAGAGTCTATCAACTCGGTTCTTACTTCCAATTTTGTTGCTTGTTTTCTGCACTAGATTGTTGGGTTCATCATTGGAATAATTTCTCCACTTCGGAACTTAATGGTTGGTGATTCAGCTCCTCTTCGTGTGATCATCAGTTCTGCATCTTTGGTGGGGTATTTATCTGAACACTGGCTCCGAACAGCTCCTGATAATTGAAACTTGGTTTGGTTTGAGATTTCACAGTTTGAGATCCTTAGGCGGTGCAAGCCATGTCTTCCTACATCGTAGTTTTCATTTTGTTGTTGCCAAAGTTCCAAGAGATAGTCTTCTGTCTTTTCAACTAGCAGTGCAACGTGTCTCCAGTCTTTTTCGCCGCTTGGCCTGATACGTATGTATAGAGGAGAGGTGTCTAATCGTAGCAAGTGAGACAAAACATCAGAAGTGTTTGTTCCATGCCGTCAAGCAACAAAGTGTCAATGGCCATATAAACCCTAGAAACAGAAGTATCCTTGAGATTAGCTCAGTTCTTCCCTAATCAGCCATTGGTTTTACAAAATCAAGAAGCTGTAAGACAGTAAAAGTGGTAGCAAACCCTATTTGTTGAAGTTTATCAAATATGATGCTATTCTTTTCTATTTTAAATCTGCCTTGCAGGGAGGCTACAATTCCGTCTATGACTTTGATAGTGGGAGCAAACCTGCTTAAGGGTTGGAAACTACTTTGATCTCTTCCCATGCTTATACTGATTTTGTTTAAACTTTCAACTAACTAAGCTTTATGTATGTCTTAATCACTGTATCTTCTATCTTTCAGGTTTTAGAAGATCAGAAGTCGGTATCTTAGTCATTGGAGGCGTTATAGCAATTCGCTATATTTTATTACCGCTTTTGGGTATTGTAATTGTTAAAGCTGCATATAGTTGGGGCATGGTTGGATCAAGTTCATTATACCAATTCATCCTCATGCTTCAGTATGCACTTCCACCGGCGATGACTGTAGGTATGGCTACTTTCCATGGTTTAAAAACATGATGGTCTATTTGTCCATTATTGCTTGTTCACTCCAATCTGCTATTCCTATGACTATCCTTGTTTATGTTCCTCTTACGTTTAAAATCTAGAAACTTTCGTGCTCACAATCACTCTTAAGATTATTCATTTGCACAGCGCATAAGAACGGGGACCATAGGGATTATGCCTTACAACATGCTTCCAAGGGTGCATGCTGTCTTCCGTGGTTTCAGACAACAATAACTATTCATAATTAGACCTTTTCAAAATTGCTTAAATAGTCCATATTTTTGTAGTTATATAATGAAATGAAGTACTCTCTTGATCTTGAAAATGATTTTCACTAGAGTGAAACTGTGAAATATTTACAAGAAGTGATTTTGTAACACTTTTTTATATTTAGATCCAACCAAGACCTGACAATATCTAGAACTAGTAAATGAAGTGGCAATATCTAGAGCTTGGAGTGGATAACCTGGCCTAATCTAATCATTAGCACGCTAAAACTCTTCTCTGGTCAATCAGAACCTTATTTTGTGTATTTAAAGATCCAATTCTTCTTAAAAAAACGTAAATGTAAAAATAGATGAGTTTTGATGCTTGAAGATCGCCTTCCTATTAGGTTTTGCAGGTAGATTTCTGAAATACTATAACTGTATACATATGTAAAATTAGGAGTTAACCTTCGGAGTTCCTGTTAGGAGTGAATCTTATTTGTTTGTCACTGCAATGAACTTGGCAGGGACTATTACGCAGTTGTTTGGAGCTGGTGAGAGTGAATGTTCAGTAATCATGCTGTGGACGTACGCTGTGGCTGCATTCTCTCTTACTCTGTGGTCGACCTTGTTTATGAATCTGGTGTCATGATCAGTTGCTTTGGACTCCAAATTTCGTAATTTATTGTGGAATTTACATTCCAAAGTTTGAGGTCACCATTTTTTTGGACCTGTTGGTTTCCATTCTTTTTCATCTGTGGACAAGATTTCAGCATTCATGGCTGTAATGTCAACAATTTTACCATGGATAGCATTGCAATTAGCTAAATTAGTGCAAATATTTCTTGATAAGTTAGATATACCTTAGTTCACTTGATTAATCTACGTTAAAGCGTAGATCCAACCAGCACAAAAAGTTGAATGTTCTATAATGAACTAGATTGGTAAACGCCAGGGAGCCTAGACAGCAATATTGGTAAAGATCCCAGCGGCCGCCAACAGTTATCTGTCAGCACATCCAAAAACAAGTAATATGAAGGCTTCACGAGAAGAACAGGAAAAAAGTACGAGTAAAGTGACATTAACAGAGGACAAAGGCAGTGGACGAGCGGTAGGAAACTAACCGGAAGAAGCTGATCAATTGGTGGTACTGGCCCCTCACGCTGTCCACAGTTATCTCTCCAGACAGAGACAAAGTGAGAGACTCAATGTCCAGAAGGAAGCAGCCAGTGGGTTTCCTTGTATATGAAGATGTGACTGCTTATTGTGTAGCCTTGCCGTTTCCTGGCAATTAGCTGATAAGATAGATTTGGATATATCTATGTAATATCAAAGAACCTTTAAGTATCAGGGTCCTTTGGCAGCTTTCAGTTAAACCGACCTCAATCTCTGCCTCCACATTAAGCGCTAAGCGGCAGCGGCAGCGGCAGCATCTGCGTACATTATTCTCGTTTAAATTTCTCGGAATCCACAGACGAGTTAGAAATGCGACAAAGCTTGAAAAATGGGGTTTTACGTCCCTTTGTTCCCATGACATGAGCATTAAGCTTAGCTTCAGCCAACGTACGTCTCCTCTCCAGCATTTTGCGCTTCCTTCGTTGGCCAGAGCAGCAACTTCCCTCCACCAAAATCCAAATCCTCTTTCCCATTTTGGTCGTGTTTCTTGTTTCTAACAGGACAGCGGTCCTAGATACAAGAGGCTTCTTTGCTGCGGCGGTTCTCATTCGGGCAGGCCTACCTCTTTTTTATTCTATAGCCACTTCCGTATTTGCCATGTTGCCGTAGTCGGACATGATCGTCAAATAGTAGCGTTGTACATTTCCTCATTCGTATTAATCTTCTCATTCCTCATGAATGATCAAAACATACATTGCTTCCTCTTTTCTGTTCTGCGGATCAAGGTTAGTACTCCCTCATCTCAATTTCATTCCAAGCAATTGGAGAAGCTATTTGTGATTTTTGTCATAAGAAAGCATAGGAGAATGGATTTTGCTTTTTCCCTCTTCATTTTTGATGTTTCTTTCCATACGAATGTTGTGACAACTTCTCTTCATTATGATGCTGCTGTACATTGTTGAAACAATTGGAGATACTCTTTTAGTGTGCACTGTGTGCGTGTTCAAATGTTCTATTTTAGATCTTTGTTGAATGTGTTCCCTTGTAATCCACTCTTAGTGTCAAGAGTTCTGGTCATACACAGAAAAGAGAGATCACGTCCTTATTGGAAACTCTTGAGTGGTTTACTTAATGTCTTGATTCTGAAGCTTACATGTAACTTATTCCTCCATAAGAACTTTTGTTGGAACCGTTTGTTTTCTATGTAGTTGCAGTATACATTTGCAATTGGAAAGAATCGTCGCAATGGGGCTCCTAGATCTATTTTTCGTTGCATCTTCACCAATTTTGAAAGTGCTGCTGTTGACTGCACTTGGTGCTTTTCTTGCATTAGATCGTATAGGCATCATAGGGGAGAACACAATGAAGCAGTTGAATACTGTAAGTTATCATTCTTGCCCTTCAAATCTATTATTACTCTTGCTCTTTACGGCCTGTAGAAAGCTAAACACATTTAGAAGCACTCATTTAACAGTGGAGATTGTATACACGACAATCACACGTTTTGTTCCTGACAGGTGGTATTTTTTGTGTTCAATCCGGCACTTGTGGGTAGCAACCTGGCTCGAACAGTTACTTTTAAAAGCGTTGTTTTGTTGTGAGTACCATTTTAACTGCTAAACGTACATGTCTAGTTATGGAATTTGTTATTTCTACTTAAGATTAATTTTCTACCTTTCATCTTAATTCTGTTCAACTTTAAATTTGTCAGGTGGTTCATGCCTTTCAATGTTCTAGTTACCTTCTTAATTGGCTCTGCTTTAGGATGGATACTAATGAAAATCGCAAGACCTCCCCAACAGCTGAAAGGCCTAATCTTGGGTTGCTGCGCAGCAGGTAGCATCTATAAAAACCTTTATTATATCCACATCATTTTCAACCAAGGAAATTGGGGAAGCCAGAATTGAGACGTAATTATGGCTTTCTTGGCTCATTCGGTTTCCATCACATGCTCTGCTGACTTAACGCACCCTTGGTAAAATCAATAAGATCATGTCTTTTGTTGATGTCAACAGGAAATATGGGGAATCTGCCCCTGATTATCATCCCAGCAGTATGTAAAGAGAAAGGCAGTCCCTTTGGAGCACCTGATGTCTGTCATACGCTTGGAATGGCTTATGCTTCACTTTCGATGGCGGTATGCGATTTTGTTACTTAATCTAGTAGATAACAAGTGGCCAAACTATGTGAATTCAAGGAAAAAATTACATGACATTGGTCATAAACTTTTGGCATAGTAAATGCTTATACCCAACTAATTCTCAATTATATGTTGTTCAAATTATGGAGGACCTATAAATCATTGTTTCCCAAAAAGTTGACATGCATTGATTCACACATGAAGAATGGGGACATGGATAAATGCATGCACCACATACATACATATAAAATTACAAACACTCAATGGTGAAGTCTCAAAATGCATTCTACTAGTGGATTCTCTCAACTAGAAAACAATTAATTTTGATGATGACTAACATCTTAATTTTGGGTCCTCAGATTGGAGCTATTTATTTGTGGTCTTATGTTTACAACATTGTACGGATTCTCTCAACTAGGGTCAATGAAAAGACCAACATTGATGAGTGTACAAGCAATGTGAAGCCTACAGAGGGAACGCTGGAATTACCCCAAGACAATTGCTCAGAAGCACTTCTTCCTTCAGAAAACACTTCTATATCTGTGGACTCTACAAATAAACCAATGCTACCTTGTGAAGGAAAAGTGAAAGTTATTTCCTACTCCTTTGCCATGAATGAGATCTGTGATAGTCTGAAAGTTCCTTTAGAAGTTTTTAGTTACGGAGAGTTTCTATGATAATTGATTTCTATGATTATTCTTTCTGGTTTTGTTATTTATATTCTGGTTTCAGAATCCTTACACTTTCATGGCAGGTGCCAATCACATGGACAATCATCCACTACTTACGTGTGCTTTCAAGAAAGTTCAATCTACGGGCCGTGTTTGCACCCTCAACAACTGGAGCGGTATCCTTTCGATTCTATTCATCATATCATGGCTTTCAATTTTTTTTTTTATATATATATTAAATTTGGGGTCAGAACTATATTTGGTTTTGAACTATAGCAGAGTCTCATTTTCTTGCTGAAAACTGTCGATGTGTATTACTATACCCTAATTCACTGTGATATTTAGCATGTGGGTCATTCATGCTTTAGATTGCCTCCCAGCAAATGTGTTAGGAGTTCAACATGGTGATAGGGTTAATAAATGCCTCGCCATTAACATAGAACAAGCCCTTCGATTTCAACAATGGGAATATAACTATCTAATAACAGGGTAATATATTCGTCTAGATTAAAATAGGACTAATATTTGAAGCTTAGATATTTCATTATGTAACAAGACCATATCTTATTTGCAATCTGATGACTGATATCTTTTACTTGTTCTTGTACCATGCATAGATTGTTGGGTTTATCATTGGTGTGGTTCCCCAGATCCGGAAGCTCATAATCGGTAGTGATGCTCCTTTACGTGTGGTTCAAGATTCTGCTTCTTTTCTTGGGTATATATCCTAAATTTCAGCTTTATAGGTTTCAAGTGAAATGAGAATGACAAATTTAAATAATTGGTTTTAGCACTTCTAGAACTCATTAGATAAAGTTCCTTCCCTCATTTTCTCTATTTCTTAATTGTCAGTGAAGCAGCCATCCCAACTCTCACTCTTATATTAGGAGGAAACCTTCTTAAGGGTAATTTAATATTTCTCATAACTACTGATACATTGTGCTCCACTTTTTAATGCTCTCTCTGTCTTTTATGTTGTCATTCAGGCATGAAAGGGTCAGGTATTCTGCAGCCAATCATCATTGGGATTGTAGCAGTTCGATATATTATCATGCCTCTCCTGGGGATTGTCATTGTTAAGAGTGCTATACATTTTGGTTTCGTTCACTCAGATCCACTATATCAGTTTGTCCTTCTACTGCAATATGCACTTCCACCAGCAATGAACATAGGTACGACGAGTTTATACTCTTTGAGAAGTGGATTCACTACCGCCTGCTTGATTTGTATTCAAAATCATTGTTTGTGTTATCTTATCGTTTATTTCCTTCACAATGAGTTCTATTAATCTTTCCCAATTATCAAATTGAAGTTGTTCGGGTGTGTCAAATGCACCTCGGTGCATGTGTGCCTTATGTGTTAGCAACCTGGAAGGGTTGCTATATGGTTAAAATGGATAGATATTAATATGCATATAGTTTTTCCTTTTTTAGTCAAACAAAATATTCCAATTTCTGTAGCAACAAGAATTAAGACTTCAGAGAACTCATTTCATCTATAGACGATTTCCTATTTAGAATACCAACCACTGGTTCCTAAAAGCATTACATATTGGGTACTAATTTGTTCCAGGATGAAATCTACTCACTGCTGCAGATACAGGTAGATTTGTTGACTAAGGAACATTTCCAAATCATTCAACCAACGTTGTGCAACTGACGATATTTTTGTAGATTTATGGTGTCGCAACAAAACTAAAGCACTTCCTCTTTAGGCAAATATGTTGTTTTGTCTCTGTCAGTTGATTCATCTAGCATACTCAAAATATGATGTAGCAATTGATGTATGCATGTAACATAATTGAAGAGGTTTACCCATTCCATGCCCACATTGACAAACAACATACGGATTAGAAAGTTTGCTTTCATCACAAGCTGATGGGTTTCCATGGTTCCTTATGGCAGGCACAATCACTCAATTGTTTGGAGCTGGCAAGAGCGAATGTTCTGTTATCATGTTATGGACCTATGCTTTGGCGTCAATTTCACTCACGCTTTGGTCAGCCTTCTTCATGTGGTTGGTTACTTGATCTCTGTGTCTTCACGCACGTCCTTCAGCCCCTTGGCAGCAAGTTTCACCAACTTATGTACTCGTACAATTCTTATCATTGCTTTCGACACTTGCTAAAGTATCAATTTCTTAGTTATTCATACTATTTCGTTGTGGCAAATGGCCAACAAACCAAGGAATAACAAAGCTGATATTGATTTATTGCTTCATATTCATGGACATGTAAAGATATTACACTGTTAGGGTAGGAGTAAACATATTTATGCATAATGAAGTGTCATGTTGCCAAAGACGAGCACAAGTTGACTAAAATAGGCGTCGATCGATGGTGGTCCGTGATGGTTGGATCCCTTATGACACCAAGATGTCCTAATTAGTAAATGAAAAACAGATCTCATCGAAGGCAATGAAATCGAAGGACAAGCAACGAATTAGTTTATGCTCGAAGGCTAAAGAATGATAACTCGTATATGCAATTGTCAAAGAATACAAATGTGCCCTAAGTTTCTTTTGTACAAAACTACAAACCAAGAAAAGGGCCTATATAAGCTAAAAATGGCTAGGGCCCAATATACAAGGAAAACAAGAAATATAGAAATAGCCCAATATCTAACACAATGACTTAGAATATGATGAAGTGAGTTCTGACATCCGAAACAACTAATTCCATGACACTTCTCCTAATCAAACCAATGAGGGATCTTAATCATGTTGAAAAGCTCATGTTCTAATGCCTATAAAAAGAGAATTATTCAAATGATGCATTGTAACCAGTTGTAGACGACAACGAAAGGCAGAGGGAGAGGGAAGAGATTATGGTGGGTGATAGTAGTGAAGAAGTGAGCAACAAGCAGGTGCTGGCTAGAGACTGCATAGATGGCAATCCCAAAGAAAGAGACGAGTACTTCAATTCTACAGACATGTTTGAAATCAGAGGAAATAAAACATGAGGTGTGTCGTGTCAATTTCGCTTCCCTACCTTCTTTAATTTTGTTTCTTTCGAGATATTGCTTGTTGAACAAACCCTCTGTATGCATGAAACATCCATCAACGTCCTGCTTTTGTGTTGAACATGTTGATCAACTAAAGACCAAGTTTGGATTCGATGAGGCTTTCAATTATAAGGAAGAGTATGACTTGGAGTTAGCTCTAAAAAGGTGAAGTATAGCTATGACCAACCCTTTCCGCATTGCATGAAATCAAAGAAATATGTTTGTTTTATGCAAGTTTATCTCAAGAACTGGCGGTCATTGAAGTTCTTCAAAATGTTGTTAGGTACTTCTTTGAAGGCATCGACTTTACTTTGACAATGTCGGAGGCAAAATGCTTGCCGAGTGCTTCTTAACATGAGACTTCATGGCCGCATTATTGTAGCAGGAATGATCTTGCACTGTAACCTTGATCGACTTGAAGGCATAACAAATCTGTTGACACTTACCTATAAGCAAGTCCGTATGGAAATTTACCGTGTATGACTATTACCACCTATTTCCCAAGTTCTTAGAACTTATGCTTGTTAGCTCATTTTGTGAGCTCTTGTAATGTGGACTTATATCAATGGGTATAAACTAATTATCCTATAAAGTTATATTAACATAAATAATGATAGTCTAGTAAAATAAAAAAATGTAAAATTTCTTAAGATATATTTTTTAGTTTGTATTTATTGTATATAAACAAAACGAAATAGAAGAAGATTTCATAATAGAATAGTTGACATTCAAATTTTATTCGCTAAAGTAAAAAAAATCATATGAAGAAGAGTTTCTTTGTCAAAATATAAAACCTTCATTTTTTCGTAATTTTTGTAATTCTTGTAATGTTAGGACATGCCCTTATATTTTTATACACTTTTTTTTATTAATACAAACTTACATTTCTACAAAAAAAAAAAAAAAAGATATTTTCCTTAATTGCAAGTATGGTGCTAGCTAGTATGGTTATAGTACATCTTATAAAACTATAATAAGTCGGAACTATTGTTAAGCATGAAATATCCCTCCTCTAGTTCATTATATGTGCATTGAAATCTTCATGCATTAAAATCACACTTGGGCTAAGTTTTTTAGAAGATTAAGAACATAATGGTCATTTAACCATGAGCAAGTTTGCTCCATTCTTATGAAACTCACTCACACTTTTCTTTCTACATTTCATAAAAAATAAAAATAAAAACTTTCTGCAACCTTTTCCCTCTACCACCAAGTGTAACAAGTTACTAGTTTTGTGTGAATTTCTTGTTAGTGCAACAAATAAGTAATAGAAGATAAGATCTTAGTCAAAATCATACAAAATAGAAGCAAATCTAGGTACACAAAACTTGTTTTAGTTTGTTGCACAAAACTCATTTTCAATCTATGATTGTTGTTTAGATTATGCTCTAAAGCCTTGTTTGAGGCAATTTTAACTCTTATAGTGTTGCCTCTCATCAAGCACATAAAGATTATGTATGTGGATGATACACTAAAGGCCTAACGAAGGGCTTGGGGGCTCTTGTTGGAATTTTTAGTGGCTACAATGTTGGAAAAAAAAGTAGTTTTAGTTGCTCATGAATGACCATTCACCACCGAATTTGTATGACTTCTTAAATGAAACAATAATCCTCTAACATCCAAGAGTTAGTTTTTTAATTTGGTATTTCGACCTTCTAACATGATATTAAAGTTTAAGTTAATTATATTCTATTCTAAACAACTTTAAACTCAATGACATCCAATATATAAGAAAATATGTGCAGATTGAAAATTTAATACTAAAAATTAATATTTTGAAATGAAGCTCAAATGAAATATAACATTGGATATAAAAGTCGTTTTAGAATTTCAAGCATGGATGCTTATTTGGATAATTTTCACTAAGCATGCAAATATAACAATTGCAATGTTAAACATTATTTGTAACATATGGTAAAAAAAATTTATAAATATATGAGTTTATTTATTTAAAAAATAAAGAATACAAAAGTGTAATGACACCCTAGCAATATAGCTTATCTAAAAGAAAATTAAATTTGAAATCCTCTAATTTCAAGATAACAAAACATTCAGTTGAGAAAATGTAATATTCTAAAATAAAAATATTCTTCAACATATTACATTCCTGATTGTAATCAATAAATTTGATCAATAGATAAATTATTTCTAAAATGGAAGAAATACTTATCTTTGGACATTTTAACAACTTTGACAACATTTAGGGTTGTTAAGCGCTGTGACAAACACTGAATCAAGAGAATCGGTTGTCATACAATCACTTTCTTACTGTAATCTTCAACAACATGAGATGCTCATTTAGTTGTCCACTTTTGTTGGCACCGACAGCCCTAGCATGAACATGCTGACACCAAATAAAAGACAAAGAAAGCTCCACGGTACCAAATTCGTTAATGTATATATTAATGGGCCCAGGTTTTGGCCCAAAGCCGGACTCGTTATTTGTCGGTGGATGTTTGGCGGTAGCAGCTTCGAGTCATCATCCCTGCGGTTCCAGCCTGGTGATCTTACTTAAACCCCGAACACCTTTGATTCGAGATCCACCGTTCATTTGCTGAACCTGCACGCTAGTTAAGCACTGCTTTGGTCCACTTGTATTTCCACAAAATAAAAAGGAGAAGAAAAGGACTGCCCATCGGACACCGACGATTCCTTTCCTTTTCTTCTTCGTTCCTTACTTCAATCAAGCCTTGTCATTGCAAATCGGAGTGTGGAATTCAACAGTCTGGGACTACCTTTACTCTGCTGAGAGATGATGGGGAAGATGAGGGGTAGGGACGTTGTGGCGGTCTTGGGGTTGCTTCTGGTGTTGGTGGCAGCCGTGGTGGAATGTGATGGGGAGGACACGGAGAGGAAGGTGAAGATGGTGAAGGGGAAGAAGCTGTGTACCAAAGGGTGGGAGTGTAACCGGTGGTCTGAGTACTGTTGTAACGAGACAATCTCGGACGTCTTCCAGGTCTACCAATTCGAGAACCTCTTCTCCAAGAGGAACTCGCCCGTGGCGCACGCCGTTGGGTTCTGGGACTACCAGGCCTTCATCACCGCCGCCGCACTCTACGAGCCCCTTGGTTTTGGAACAACTGGCGGCAAGCTCATGCAGATGAAGGAGATCGCCGCATTTCTCGGTCACGTCGGCGCCAAGACCTCTTGTACGTAATGTGGCTCTTACTGTGTTGATTGTTATACTGGGGTTTCGAGTGAATTTGCTTATTTGGGCGTTTGATTTGGTTGTCCATCTCTGTGTGTGAATCTGTGGGTTCTCTTTTTTTTTTGGGTTACGAGTGTGTTTGATTTGATTGTCTGTCTCTGTATTAGTGTCTCTGGGTGTGTGCGTGTTTTATTATTGGGAGGGAACAGGCAGGATATGCAAATTCGATGTGGGTTTTAAGGTAATACGGTTACGTGGGTGTTTGATTTGATTGTCTCTGTGTATGTGTGTGGGTTCTTTTCCTTGTAAGTGTGAGTGCCATATTCTATTGGGTTTCGGGGGGATTCGGTTACCTAGATGTTTGATTACTCTGTCTATTTATGTGCATGTATTTGTTTTTCATGTTTCCTTGGAAGCAAATGGTATTGACTTGATAGATAGAAATTTTGGTGTGTTTTGAGGTAATTCGCTTATCAGGATGTTTTATCTGATTGTCTATATGTCTGTCTTTTGTGCGTGACCTTTTATGAGTAGGAGGAAGTCGTATCCTCTTAATAGTTGGGAAATCTTAGAATAGGTTTTGCGCTAATTTAAATACTTTAGTGCTTTTGGTTTGATTGATTGGAAGGAAGGAAAAGGAAGTTAGTTACTTGGTTATTTTGTTTATTTAAACAATTTCGTTGATGATAAAATTGGTGACCATAACCTGGATTCTATCACCAGGTGGTTATGGAGTGGCTACCGGAGGACCTTTGGCCTGGGGGCTTTGCTACAACAGGGAAATGAGTCCCAGCCAGTCATACTGTGACGACTCCTACAAATTAACCTACCCTTGTACTCCTGGAGCTGAATACTATGGCCGTGGTGCCTTGCCCATCTACTGGTCTGTTTACTTATAATTGAGAACCACTTCCATTTCTAGTTTTTTTCCTTGCTTTCTGCCTTAATCGTTATCTATTTGTGTCATTTGTTTCACTTCCAGTTGCTTCATTTGTTTACTTAATTTTTATAATCTTCAAGGTTTTAGTGAGTTGAAGACGCAGGGCTGAGTGTGCAATGTTGAAGATTATGTATGACCTGTAATAAGTTTGTAGATTTTTTCATGATCAGCACCTTCACTGAAAAAATGAACCACCTTTTCCTTAGATAACTGGATTCTGGTTAGGATTGTTTTATAGTTCAAACATGGAGTTTTGCCTTCTTCCGCTATCTTCTTCACATGGACATATGGACTAACTCCTGCAAAAACAGTAGTGGTTATAATGGTTGATTATGTCATTAAGTACCTTGCATTTATGCTGTAACTACAGGAACTTCAACTACGGTGCAACTGGAGAGGCAATTAAAGCAGATCTGTTGAACCATCCCGAATACATTGAGCAGAATGCTACCCTTGCATTCCAGGCTGCAGTTTGGAGGTGGATGACCCCAATCAAGAAGTCACAGCCTTCATCCCATGATGTCTTTGTTGGCAAATGGAAGCCCACCAAGAATGACACTCTGGCTAAGCGTGTTCCTGGTTTTGGTACCACAATGAACATCCTTTATGGAGAATATACTTGTGGCCAGGGCGATATTGATCCCATGAACGTAATCATTTCCCACTACCAATATTACCTTGACCTTATGGGAGTCGGGCGGGAGCAGGCAGGACCCAATGAGATCCTCTCTTGTGCCGAGCAGCTTCCATTCAACCCTTCTACCCCCACCAAATCTGCATCTTCTTGAGCTCCATGTGATTGTACTAGGTAGCCTATTCTATTGCTGGACCGTGCCTCATCAAGGGGAGACCATTAATAAGAGTCGGCCAAGAAGACTTTATACCCATACCCAGGTCTGTTATTATGTGTGGATTAATTTATTGTTGCTGTGTAGATTTTGAGACCCATTCGCTTCTATGGAGTATGTTCCTATGCAATTTATATACTTTATGAACAATCTACTTGCTCTGTGTTTCTATTACAAATCTGTAAAGTCAATGTATGTTCATTTGGAAATACTTTTTTTCCCCAATCTGTTGCTTCCTTATATTCATTTCTCCATTAGACTACTTGCCACAGAAATCACCTAAAAGAAACTAGTATGAGCATTATCTTAACATAATCAGATAGTTATCAGCCTTAGTTTCAGTCATCTGTGACACTATATAAGCCTTATTTCGAAGGCACAATTCACTAGATTCTTCTGGCGAGAGCAGCATTAATGTAAAGCCCACTTCCACTTTTGCTGACGCCAATAATGGGAACTTGTTTAGTTCTGTGTGCTTAATGATTTACAGGAGAAGGGAGAAAGAGGTATCTTCGATATCTTCGTTAAACAGCCAAGTCACGTTTCCGATCAAAAGTGTTCAAGTATGGTTTAGATTAAAATCCATAAGAAATTTGGATTCTTGCTCCTGTTAAGGTGTTTTGTAACTATAGCAATACCAAATAGATAGATAACTATGGGGCCATGGGGTTAGTCTTTGTTACATTCTCCACTCTTGCTTGTCAGTTTCACCGTTTTGCAATCCAACATGTACCTTCCTACAGTCCTACTTTACATAACTACGATTATATGTGTGATAAGATTCATTGTTTCCAACTCACGCATTCCTTTCCTACTATACATAGACCAGCTTCATCGCTTCCAAGCGGCACGTACTCCCTTTCTACTTTCCTACTGTGTACATCGATGCCTATATATGCATATATGCATATATGTAGCGTGGTTCTTTTCTCTGAAGCTTTTCCTGCACAAACGCCTAGAAAGGGTGAGAGTTTTAACAATGGCGAGTCTCGGAGTGAAAACTGCAAGGAACAAGGAGAGCACTTATTTTTAGCTAAACTTCATCACAAGAAATAGCATATTTAATGTAAAAATTTTGTCTCACACATGTTCTGCACACTTTAGTGATATTGAGCTTAAGGTTATATAAGGTGAAGTAGAGTCAACCTAGTTCTAATACCATGGTAAAAGACTCAAAAATCTAATTTAAAAACTAATTTAAGAATTGGAAGAATATTTGTTTTAATTAAACTTTATTACAATAAATTATATACTCAATGTAAATTTTTATCTCATATATATGAAGACTTTCATGGAGAATGGGCTTTTGAATTAAGATAATGTTTTAAAGTTAAATATGAACTTATATTTTGTAAGATTGTCAAAGAATACATAATACATTTAATTTTTAAGCGTACTTGGTCATTCAAGTATACATTTTCTACAATTTTGAGATTGTAATTGCAATTTTCTACCCGTGGAAACCACGAGAAGTTTTAAACAACGAAAATTGGAGATTGATCTTAAAAAAGATAAGTGGATATCTCGTATAATGGTTTGTCAACTTTTTTCTTACGATTGTGTTGATTTGTACGCAAAATGCATATCAAATCTACTAAGTGTAACTTTGGGAATGCAACGATAATTGATGAAATCTCTGCATAGTTGGCCAGCGGTCATTATTGAACATGGACTTGTTGGACCGGATTTTGTAATCGAAATTAGCACCAATCATTTATAATTCAAGAGAAACTTGTAGCCATTAGAAGGCGGCGGAATTTGAAAAGTACAGCCTAATCACGGTGAGCTATCTAGCCTATAAAAGGAGAGCTATCCTTCTGCTGGAGGAAGGAACGGAGAGGCTTGAACAAATGGCTGGTGATCGTGTTGAAGAAGTGAGCAACAAGCAAGTGCTGGCTAGAGACTACATAGATGGCAATCCCAAAGAGACAGATATGTACCTGAACACCGGTACCTTGCGCTTGAAGGTACCGGAAGGTTCAAACGCAGTTCTGGTGAAGAACCTTTACTTGTCCTGCGATCCCTACATGCGAGGCGCCGGGGAGAAGAACCCAGATCGCCTTTACTATTCCTTTGCCCCTAATTGCGTAAGCTCTCACTTAAGCTCCCTTTGTTAGACTATTTTTAATAGTCATCACTTATGTGGGCTTATATCAATGTGATTGCTCATCTTTAATTGTTTTATTAGTTGTTTTGTGGTCCATATGTATGAGACATGTTGGATCCATTATTGTTGAATATGGCACTGGCTAGTGTGGACTTGTGTTTGCTATATAGAACAATGATGAGTTGGACTATATTGGCAACACACTTTGTATATGGCTAAGATCCCTCCTTTGCCTCTCAATATATGCACTATGAGTCTACATTTGTAAAGATCATATTGGTGGATTAAGAGGTGTTATATTTCTATCTTTATTATCATATCATGTACAGTAATACGTTTTTATAAGCATTACACAGTAAAAGTATTTTTATATATGTTATGAATTGATAAGAGAATATATATACGGACGGACGAAAAACTAGATAGCTCTCTCTGTTGGTTACGAACAACCTCTCCACGATCTTTAGTAGACCGAGCTTTCTCGTCAGCCAATGAAACTAAAGAGAACAAATGAGTAAATCTGACCATTATCCTTGATTAGATGAGTTATCCGACAGCTAGAGCGAGTTGCAGAACAGGTACGTTTGTTCTCTTTGTTAAACTTTGTGTTCTAGATGAGTAGCAAGATCTTGGTTTTGGGCTCGGTTGAGCTCGGTTTTTCTAACACCCTTTGCTTTCTCTCTCTCTTTCTTATATGTATGATCTTCTCCTTCCTTTCATGTCTGCTACCCTTTTGCTTGGTTTTAACTTACTATTTTCTCAGTGAAACATGAAGCCAATAGTTGGGTACGGAGTGGCTAAAGTTGTGGATTCTGGCCACCCGGACTTCAATAAGGGAGACTTAGTTTTGGGGGTGACCAAATGGGAAGAATACAGTCTCATTACAATGACTGAAAGTCTCTTCAAAATCCAGGATACTGATGTGCCCCTTTCCTACTATACTGGACTTCTAGGTAAGTGGCTTGCACAGTGGATGAAGTTTTGATCAATCAGGTTTTTCTCAAGAACATGCTTTGAACACAGGAACTTACGGTTAAAAGAATTAATGGACACTTGTTACTATGTGTGTTTTATTAGAATCAGGGTCAAAATCTAATTCAAAAACTAATTCTTAGTTAGGAGGACAATTTTTACATTTATATATTATTCAATAATTTATTTTTTTTTTATGTGAAACTTTCACTCTTATCTAAATACTGAGCATGCCTAATAATTGCATAATTGACCAAAAGTTGAAGAAGATCACATGAGGCTTTTACTCTCAACATGCGAACTCACTCATTTCCATCTCATCATATGGAGTCAGTACTGGAGAAATATTAGAAGAGAGGTCCATCGGGATCTTACAAGTTACTATTGATCATACCGAACGCTAGTTACATGAATGGAAACAGAGATATCATGACCTGTTCAAATCCTTGTCTCAGTAACTTTGTAAACATTCATGGCGGCCATTGATTATTTACCTTTTTTTTTTTTTTTGGACACTGGGACAACCGCAATTCATGAAGTTCCCTTTACCAGATTGCGTAGTCTCAGCCAATTTTCCTTCTTGTTTCTGTTACTTTTTCTCCCATATAAAAACAACACACACCCATTGAGTTAAAATTGAATAGTCCACTGCTTCTAAACTTGCTTGGAAAAGTGTCAATACTTTTTGGAAGCAACTGGACAGAAGAACATGCCTTTCTGGTGTCGCTTTATCTTGTCATCCCTGTGCGCATAGGTATGCCAGTAATGACAGCTTATGCCGGTTTCTATGAAGTTTCTTCCCCTAAGAAAGGAGAATATGTCTTTGTCTCATCTGCATTTGGTGCAGTTGGCCAGCTCGTTGGCCAATTTGCTAAACTGATGGGTTGTTACGTCGTGGGAAGTGCTGGAAAAGGTATCTCTTAATCATTTTGTTGGGTCATAACTGGTTGTTTGGTTGTCATTTGTTTTTGTTTACATCAAACCACAATTGATGCCCTGTTTTTGTGTTGGACAAGGTTGATCTACTGAGGACCAAGTTTGGCTTCGACGAGGCTTTCAATTATAGGGAAGAACATGATTTGGTTGCAGCTCTAAAAAGGTCAGTGCCCAATGTGTATATAACTAACATGGATCAAAACAATGACATATCCAACCTTTTCCCATTGTCTAAATGTGAGACATTGAGGTTCTTCCAAATGCTGTCAGGTACTTCCCAAAAGGCATCGACATCTACTTTGAGAATGTCGGAGGCAAAATGCTTGACGCAGTGCTTCTCAACATGAGAGTAAATGGCCGCATTGCTGTAGCAGGAATGATCTCCCAGTACGACCTTGATCAGCCTGAAGCCATAAGTAATATGCTGACGGTTGTCTATAAGCGGGTCCGTATAGATGGATTCACAGTCTTTGATTACTACCACCTATTTCCCAAGTTCTTGGAGCTTGCGCTGCCTCTTGTTAAAGATGGAAAGCTTGTGTACGTGGAAGACGTAGCTGAAGGCCTGGAGAACGGCCCTGCGGCTCTCGTCGGAATTTTCACAGGCCGGAATGCTGGAAAGCAAGTAGTTTTAGTTGCTCACGAGTGACTATTTATCCACCTAATTTCTATTATGTACTATAGCACCTTTTATCCTCCCGCCACCACCACTATGTTGGCCCTGATGCGGTGGTGAATCCAGTACTTGTGTGAACTCTAGACTGCACCTTCTTATCGATAAGATCCAAGTATGGTGTTGAAATATAAGTACTTGTATTCAAAATTAATTATTTACTTAAATAAATAAGATATCAAATTAAGATATAACAATATGAGACACTATTATTTGACATGCCCTCACAAACATGGGTCAGTGCAAATTTGAATGGATTATGATACAAACTTAGAAGATGATCAGCATCCTTCCTTAAAATTAATTATTAACGATAAAAAAATCTAAATATATGAAAAGGATAAAATATCAAAATATTAAGAATATAGAAGAATCACATTATTTTAACTGGTGCATAGTTTTCGTCTGTTCGATTTTTCCGGTACTGCCGAATAGAAATATACCTGCAGCAGCATTGTGGCTTCCACCCATTTTCTACTCTTCTTTATCGATTTCGTTGCATGCAACTCCACACGGGCTGCTTTCCTGCTGTCCTATGTATATAAACCAGATCTATGGCTTCCAACCGGCAACATTCATAGTTTGCAACTCCAAACGTGTTCCCTTGTACAGTCCTTGTATGTTCATGGATGTCTATATATAGTTCGATTCTAAGGAGTTGTTCCAGTACAAACACGTAGAAAGGAGAGAGTTCCAACAATGGCGAGCATTGGAGAGGGAGTTGTGAGGAACAAGCAGGTGATATTAAGAAACTACGTGTCTGGCTTTGCCAAAGAATCGGACATGCATGTGAGCACCACCAGTAGCATAGAGCTGAAGGTTCCTGAAGGCTCCGAGGCAGTCCTGGTGAAGAACCTCTACTTGTCGTGCGATCCCTCCCAGCGATACCGCATGAACAAGATTGAAGATTCCCTAATTTTCTTTTGCTACGTTCCCGGTTTGGTGAGTTGGTCCAATCCCATTTACATCATTTTCTTTAAACTTTGATTGGGGTTTAAGTTCTGATCAAACATTGTCTTCTTGTTAAATCCAGAACTTCATCATTAACAATATTGAATATTATCAATAGGTAGTAGTCTATAAGTGCTATTAGTGGCTTGAAGCTTCCTTCACCGAGGAGGTCTCAGGTCTAACACTCATTTCTCACATGTTTTTTCAATATGCACAAAACGGTTTAGTATTAGGAGTTATTCATCTGTATCGTGGCGAACTTTAAAGTGCTTGAATTGATGATTTTGAATTTGAAACAAGGCAGCCAATCAAAGGATATGGAGTGGCTAAAGTCCTGGATTCTAGTCACCCAAACTTCAAGAAAGGCGACTTGGTAAGGGGAATTACAGGGTGGGAAGAGTATAGCCTCGTTACAAACCCTGCAGTAACACTGGCTAAAATTGAACATATTGATATCCCACTATCCTACTACATTGGAATTCTTGGTAAGCTTCTTGATTTTCTTTAAGATTACTTTTCTTGTAAAATACTCAAATAGATTATAGAGAAAAATTTCAATATATTATCCTTATTCTTCATATATATGTAGCCTAAAATTCAAATACTATTTGCATTGAGTCTAGCACTCAATATTATTCACTGGAAATAGATAGGCTTCTACCATCCAACTAATGGTTCTAACAAATGAAGTTTCACATATTGGTATTGAAGTTTACCAAGAATGTATCCTAATAGATGGTTAAAGCTCTATAGCCTATGCATTATATGTAGGTGTGACTGGTATAACTGCTTATGCCGGATTCTACGAGATTTGCTCACCGAAGAAAGGAGAGTACGTCTTCATTTCTGCAGCTAGTGGAGCAGTTGGTCAGCTTGTTGGGCAGTTTGCAAAATTGTTGGGTTGCTATGTTGTTGGTAGTGCTGGAAGCAAAGAAAAGGTGGGTCTTTGCATAAGAATGTTTAAGTTCCAACTTAGGTCTTGGATTTCATCATTTTTCATATTAAAAAGTGTTCAACTTCATTCTCTTAAAATTAATTATTAAAAAAAATATTTAAACATATAAAGAACATATTATGCCAAAATATTAGTGAAATAAAACCACTATTATTTAACATGCTCTATTTTTTCTAAGTGTAAACCAATCCAAGAATGATAGGATGTTAGAGATAGATTTGTTAATATAAGGAATGTAGCCAAATAGCTAAAAACTTGTACATTTAGCCTAGTTTGAGGTTAGATGATGCTATTTTTTATTTGATTTCATGTTATAAGTGTTCTTAACTTAGGAGTATGTTCCTAGTTTTATCATTTATGATTACTAATTAGATATATATAAACTTATTTACTAATATAAAAAAATTATAGAATAGAGTTATGGGATGAATATCACTACAATTCATTCTATGATGTGTTGTTACACTTAAATATAGACTCTAATTCCATGTTAAAAAACTCATTACCTTAAAACATGCTTTATAAAAGAAGTTAGACATTTCCTAACATTTAACATGAGTAACATAAGATAACATTGGTGTGTTGATGTTCATCACAATACACTTTACCTGATCTAACTGATTATAAGAGCAAAATAATGAGACTATTAGCTTCCTAGTTCCCAAATCAATTAGCTATAATGGGTGGAATCCCAAAGCTCAATGGTTTGAAGAAATATATTTGGACTACAAGGCATTTGGCATCTTCCATACATGCTTTACTTTGTCTTTTGTTGTTCATCTAAGAATTCTAAGCAAAGGAATACATGTTATAATCAGTGGCAAAGAAGAAACTTAATCCTCCAATCGATCCAAACATATTGACTAGAGGCAACTTCAAGTTTTGATAGTGGTGATCGGGCTTCCAAGGTTTTGGAGGTGGAGGCTTTTAAGGATCTTTTCCTTTGGGATCTCCATAAAGTATAAACTTACATATTATACTAATTTGGATAAGTACATGTTTACTATCACTCACCAATATGATCTATTACTATATATATATATAACCCTAGGGTGAACAACCTCATTAACCAACATTCTTTACTTTGTTGTCCTTCTCATTTAACTTCTGTGCAACACAAGGTCAATTTCTTGAAGAACGAGCTTAATTTCGACGACGCTTTCAATTACAAAGAAGAGCCCGATTGGGATGCAGCTCTGAAAAGGTTAGTGGTAATATATCTTTTAATCATAAACATACAATCCTTATGCATGATTGTGTAAATTTCACCTTACTAAGGTACTAAGAGTGTGCCCCTCCACTTCATGAACTAGCTTTTAAAGTAATAATAGACTTCTTAATAGATTTACATGTTTATTGTCTCCTTAGGTGCCTTCCGGAAGGCATGGATATCTACTTCGAGAATGTTGGAGGAAAGATGCTCGATGCAGTGCTACCCAACATGAGGATTGGAGGCCGCATTGCCGTATGTGGCATGATCTCTCAATCCAATCGAGTTGAAAAGCTTGAAGGAGTGCATAATTTGATTCATCTGATCGTGAAACGGGTCCGCATGGAATTATTCCTGTCTCTCGATTACGAACACCTCTACCCCAAGTATAAGGAGTGGATTCTGCCTCTAATCAAGGAAGGCAAGATTGTGTATGTAGAAGACACAGTGGAAGGACTCGAGAGCGGACCGGCAGCCCTCGTTGGACTTTTCACGGGACGCAACATTGGAAAACAAGTCATTGTAGTTGCTCGAGAGTGACTACCATTTCCCAGAAGCTGTAGGTTCCTCAAAAAGCATGCATCTTTTGTTCAAAGGTTTTGCAGGAAACTTGTCCTTTCCTTAACAGTGGTTGAAATCAAGCACGTCTTCAATGGTTAAAACATACACTTAAGTTCCCCTCCAGATTTAGTTGTTAGGACTCTCCGAGACCAGAAGCAAAGCTCATACACAATCAAACACATACAAAACAAAATATTTGAAGTGATTCAGCTAAAGCAACTCGACAACTTGACAACCAAAAAGAACTTCACAAAAACAAAAAGAAAGCAACACAAGCTTTACACTATTGTCTTATAGCTGAAATTCCTTTGTCCAATATCTCCTTTCCTATATACCCCCCATAAATACACATACTGCATGCGCCCACGGCATTCATCTATGCCCCACCAAGTCTAACACTGCAAGAGAAGCAGCCCTAAGTCCTCGAATTATAAAGGTAAAGCATAACCACGGAGGTACTTGGAATCCACACCCAACTCACGGATGAGTGCTATTCGTCCAGTTCGTGCCACCTAATAAAAGAGGAAGAAATGTCATATATGTCAGAACAGAAGGGCTATATTGCATCAAGGGACATTACAAAGATATAAAAAGAACAGAAACAGAACAGAGAATAACAAGAATAGCAATGCAACCTAAGCGATAGAGTGAAATTTCATTTCTAGTCGCTCAAGTATACGATCTCAAACCGCCCCCAAAAAATAAAATCAAACCTTTTAGAACACAACCACATTTAGGGTTTAGGGTTTTAAGACAACCCATCTTTGGCACTTAAGACACAACAACTGGTTCAGACAATAATGACAGTTACAATATTGTAATTTCCAACTGAAGGGGGAAGATTGCAAGACAAACCTCACAAATTCCATAGGCATAGGTATGCCTGGAATGACAGCTCATGCCGGTTTCTATGAAGTTTCTTCCCCTAAGAAAGGAGAATATGTCTTTGTCTCATCTGCATTTGGTGCAGTTGGCCAGCTTGTTGGCCAATTTGCTAAACTGATGGGTTGTTACGTCGTGGGAAATGCTGGAAAAGGTATCTCTTAATCATTTTGTTGGGTCATAACTGGTTGTTTGGTTGTCATTTGTTTTTGTTTACATCAAACCACAATTGATGCCCTGTTTTTGTGTTGGACAAGGTTGATCTACTGAGGACCAAGTTTGGCTTCGACGAGGCTTTCAATTATAGGGAAGAACATGACTTGGATGCAGCTCTAAAAAGGTCAGTACCCAATGTGCATATAACTAATCTAGATTAAAACAATGACACATCCAACCTTTTCCCACTGCCTAAATGTGACATGTTGAAGTTCTTCCAAATGCTGTCAGGTACTTCCCAAAAGGCATCGACATCTACTATGAGAGTGTTGGAGGCAAAATGCTTGATGCAGTGCTTCTCAACATGAGAGTCAACGGCCGCATTGCTTTAGCAGGAATGATCTCCCAGTACGATCTTGATCAGCCTGAAGCCATAAGTAATATGCTGACGGTTATCTATAAGCGGGTCCGTATGGATGGATTCACAGTGTATGATTACTACCACCTATTTCCCAAGTTCTTGGAGCTTGTGCTGCCGCTTGTTAAAGATGGAAAGATTGTGTACGTGGAAGACGTAGCTGAAGGCCTGGAGAACGGCCCTGCAGCTCTCGTCGGAATTTTCACAGGCCGCAATGCTGGAAAGCAAGTAGTTTTAGTTGCTCACGACTGACTATTTATCCACCTAATTTCTATTATTACTATAGCACCTTTTATCCCCCCGCCACCACCATTATGTTGGCCCTGATGCAGAGGTGAATCCAGTACTTGTGTGAACTCTAGACTGCACCTTCTTATCGATAAGATCCAAGTATGGTGTTGAAATATAAGTACTTGTATTCAGAATTAATTATTTACTTAAATAAATAAGATGTCAAATTAAGATATTAACAATATAAGACACTATTATTTGACATGGCCTCACAAACATGGGTCAGTGCAAATTTGAATGGATTATGATACAAACTTAGAAGATGATCAGCATCCTTCCTTAAAATTAATTATTAACGATAAAAAAATATAAATATATGAAAAGAATAAAATATCAAAATATTAAGAATATAGAAGAATCACATTATTTTAACTGGTGCATAGTTTTTGACTGTTCGATTTTTCCGGTACTGCCGAATAGAAAGATACCTGCAGCAGCATTGAGGCTTCCACTCATTTTCTACTCCTTTATCGATTTCGTTGCATGTAACTCCACACGGGCTGCTTTCCTGCTGTCCTATGTATATAAACCAGATCTATGGCTTCCAACCGGCAACATTCATAGTTTGAAACTCCAAACGTGTTCCCTTGTACAGTCCTTGTATGTTCATGGATGTCTATATATAGTTCGATTCTAAGGAGTTGTTCCAGTACAAACACGTAGAAAGGAGAGAGTTCCAACAATGGCGAGCATTGGAGAGGGAGTTGTGAGGAACAAGCAGGTGATATTAAGAAACTACGTGTCTGGCTTTGCCAAAGAATCGGACATGCATGTGAGCACCACCAGTAGCATAGAGCTGAAGGTTCCTGAAGGCTCCGATGCAGTCCTGTTGAAGAACCTCTACTTGTCGTGCGATCCCTCCCAGCGAGGGCGCATGAACAAGATTGAAGATTCCCTAATTTTGATTTGCGACGTGCCCGGTTTGGTGAGTTGGTCCAATCCAATTTACATCATTTTCTTTAAACTTACTTTGATTGGGATTTAAGTTCTAATCAAATATTGTCTTGTTGTTAAATCCAGAACTTCATCATTAACAATATTGAATATTATCAATAGGTAGTGGTCTATAAGTGCTATTAGTGGCTTGAAGCTTCCTTCACCGAGGAGGTCTCAGGTCTAACACTCATTTCTCACATGTTTTTTGTCTAACTAGAATATATATATATATTAAACAAGATTTTATATCATCAGCAATCTTAAGTTGACCAGGACCTTATCTTTAAACCCCCCCCAAAAAAAGGATGATTTACTCGATATCGTTGAAGCCACATATTCATTACTTGTGTTTTATAGTATTAGGAGTTATTAATCTGTATGGTGACGAACTTTAAAGTGCTTCAATTGATGATTTTGAATTTGAAACAAGGCAGCCAATCAAAGGGTATGGAGTGGCTAAAGTCCTGGATTCTAGTCACCCAAACTTCAAGAAAGGCGACTTGGTAAGGGGAATTACAGGGTGGGAAGAATATACCCTCATTACAAACCCTGCAGTAACACTGGCTAAAATTGAACACATTGATATCCCACTATCCTACTACATTGGCATTCTTGGTAAGCTTCTTGATTTTCTTTAAGATTACTTTTCTTGTAAAATACTCAAATAGATTATAGAGAAAAATTTCAATATATTATCCTTATTCTTCATATATATGTAGCCTAAAATTCGAATACTATATGCATTGTGTCTAGCACTCAATATTATTTACTGGAGATAGATAGGCTTCTACCATCCAACTAGTGGTTCTAACAAATGAAGTTTCACATATTGGTATTGAAGTTTACCAAGAATGTATCTTAATGGATGGTTAAAGCTCTATAGCCTATGCATTATATGTAGGTGTGGCTGGTATAACTGCTTATGCCGGATTCTATGAGATTTGCTCACCAAAGAAAGGAGAGTACGTCTTCATTTCTGCAGCTTGTGGAGCAGTTGGTCAACTTGTTGGACAGTTTGCAAAATTGTTAGGTTGCTATGTTGTTGGTAGTGCTGGAAGCAAAGAAAAGGTGGGTCTTTGCATAAGAATGTTTAAGTTCCAACTTAGGTCTTGGATTTCATCATTTTTCATATTAAAAAGTGTTCAACTTCATTCTCTTAAAATTAATTATTAAAAAAAATATTTAAACATATAAAGAACATATTATGCCAAAATATTAGTTATATAAAACCACTATTATTTAACAAGCTCTCTTTTTTCTAGTGTAAACTAGTCCAAGAATGATAGGATGTTAGAGATAGATTTGTTGATATAAGAAATGTATCCAAACAGCTAAAAACTTGTATATTTAGCCTAGTTTGAGGTTAGATGATGCTATTTTTTATTGATTTCATGATATAAGTGGTCTTCACTTGGGAGTATGTTCCTAGCTTTGTCATGTACAATTACTTATTAGATATATATAAATCTGTTTACTTATATATAAAAAATGATAGAATAGAGTTATGGGATAAAAACCACTACAATTCATTCTATAATGTGTTGTTACATTTAAATATAGAATTTAATTCCATGTTAAAAAATTCATTACCTCAAAACATGCTTTACAAAAGAAGTTAGACATTTTTTGGAATTTAACTTTAGTAACATAAGATAACATTGGTGTGTTGATGTTCATCACAATACACATTACCTAATCTAACTCATTATAAGAGCAAAATAATGAGACTATTAGCTTCCTAGTTTCCAAATCAATTAGCTATAATGGGCGGAATCCCAAAGCTCAATGGTTTGAAGAAATATAGTTGGACTACAAGGCATTTGGCATTTTCCATACACGCTTTGTTTTGTCTTTTGTTGTTCATCTAAGAATTCTAAGCAAAGGAACACATGTTATAATCAGTGGCAAAGAAGAAACTTAGTCGTCCAGTTGATCTAAACATATTGACTTGAGGCAACTTTAGGTCTTGATGGTGGTGATTGGGCTTGCAAGGTTTTGAAGGAGGAGGCTTTTAAGGATCTTTTCCTTTGGGATCTCCATAAAGTATAAACTTACATATTATACTAATTAGGATAAGTATATGTTTACTATCACTCACCAATATGATCTATTACTATATATATAACCCTAGGGCGAACAACCTCATTAACTAGCATTCTTTACTCTATTGTCCTTCTCATTTATCTTATGTCCAACACAAGGTTGATTTCTTAAAGAACAAGCTTAAGTTCGACGATGCTCTCAATTACAAAGAAGAGCATGATTGGGATGCAGCTCTGAAAAGGTTAGTGGTTATATATCTTTTAATCATAAACATACAATCCTTATGCATGATTTTGTTGATAGTGTAAATCCCACCTTATTAAGGTACTAAGAGTGTGCCCCTCCACTTCATGAAAGTAAGAATAGACTTCTTAATAGATTTACATGTTTATTGTCTCCTTAGGTGCCTTCCGGAAGGCATGGATATCTACTTCGAGAACGTTGGGGGAAAGATGCTCGATGCAGTGCTACCCAACATGAGGATTGGAGGCCGCATAGCTGCATGTGACATGATCTCACAATACATCAAATTGAAAAGCTTGAAGGAGTGCATAATTTGATTCATCTGATAGTGAAACGGGTCCGCATGGAAGGATTCCTGTTTGTCGATTACGAACACCTTTATCCCGAGTATAAAGAGTGGATTCTGCCTCAAATCAAGGAAGGCAAGATTGTGTGTGTAGAAGACACAGTGGAAGGCCTCGAGAGCGGACCGGCAGCCATCGTTGGACTTTTCACGGGACGCAACATTGGAAAACAAGTCGTTGTAGTTGCTCGAGAGTGACTGCCATTTCCCAGAAGCTGTAGGTTCCTCAAAAAGCATGCATCTTTTGTTCAAAGGTTTTACAGTAAACTATGTCCTTTCCTTAACAGTGGTTGAAATCAAGCACGTCTTCAATGGTTAAAACATACACTTAAGTTCCCCTCCAGATTTAGTTGTTAGGACTACGAGACCAGAAGCAAAGCTAATACGCAATCAAACACATACAAAACAAAATATTTGAAGTGATTCAGCTAAAGCAACTCGACAACCTGACAGCCAAAAAGAACTTCACAAAAACAAAAAGAAAGCAACACAAGCTTTACACTATTGTCTTATAGCTGAGATTCCTTTGCCCAATATCTTCTTTCCTATGTACCCCCTCTCCATTCATAAATACACATACTGCATGCGCCCACGGCATTCATCTATGCCTCACCAAGTCTAACACTGCAAAAGAAGCAACCCCAATTCCCCGAATTATAAAGGTAAAGCATAACCCCGGAGGTACTTGGAGTCCACACCCAACTCACGGATGAGTGCTATTCGTCCAGTTCGTGCCACCTAATAAAAGAGGAAAATACGTCGTATATGTCAGAACAAAAGGGCTATATTGCATCAAGGGACATTACAAAGATATAAAAAGAATAGCAACAGAACTCCAAAGAATAACAAGAATAGCCATGCAACTTAAGCGATAGAGTGAAATCTTATTTCTGGTCGCTCAAGTATATGATCTCAAACAGCCCCAAAAAAAGGAAAATCAAACTTTTTAGAACAACCACATTTTCTGTAATGGTTTTAAGACAGCCCATTTTTGGCACTTAACACACAACAACTGGTTCAGACGGTAATGACAGTTACAGTATTGTAATTTATACTGTAATTTTGCAACTGAAGGGGGAGATTGCAAGACAAACCTCACAAATTCCATAGGGCTCCAATAATCTCTGGAGGGCAACCATCTTGTCCAAATCCCCGGTAAGCTGATAGTCAAGTACCAGAGGTAAATTTAAATAGTACTCATAGTTTACAAAATTGCGTTAAGACAGTAGAAGAAACTGCATAGAAAGTTCATTCATATAACAACAGGAACATGGTACAGTATCGACACCATATTTAGGCAACTTAATAGTTGTCAGTTTCCATAGAGCTCAATAAGGAAATGGATGATCTATAACAGTAACGGATCAATTTACTTGGTCATGTCAGGGCATCTACTCAAGTTCCCATATTACAGGTTGCAAAAATATCTTTCCTCCCCAAAGGAGTACCCCTAAGAGCATTTGGCCTTATAGAGTATGAAATGTCTTTCTCATCGAATTCTATAGAACCCATTTGTCTTTACTTAGAAGTTAAAATATAACTCATAGTTCTATTGAATATCCAAATATATAGAAGTACCCAAGAGAGAGAGAGAGATAGAGAGGGCCTAAAAAGGTTGACCCAGAAGTTAAAAATGGTACTGTATTTGTCATTACAGCTCCAAAATAGCTGCAAATTATGCCTTTCCAAGGAAAGCAGACAGAAAAAGAATCGAAAGTACAAAATCTCGAAATAAAATGCAGAATGCAGGGCACAATAGTGGACTACAAATTTTGACAAATTAGCTCAATGAAAATATCCAATCCCATCTTCTTACTAGGAACTAACCAGATACAAACACGGATTGATGCGAAGAATAAACAATTCCACCTTTTCTTTCTATAATTAATTAGCATGCACCTTGCAAATTCACCAGTCTAAATTCTGGCTAGATAAAGAATCCCACAATGTCCATCACAAACACTTAGTGGCACCGAAATAAATGGGCTAACCCTTGAGAAACTTGAATATAAGTTCAAAGAATTACCTCAAGGGTTACTGTGTGATCCGACACATCAACTGCTTTGGCCCTAAAAATCTGGGCGATATCAAGGACATCCCTTCTAGCAGCAGCATTTGCAGCAATCTTTATCAACATCAATTCTCGCTCAGCAAATGGCAAGTAGGTAATATCATGAACCTGTCAGAATCAACCAGCTATCAGTTAGCCATTGGACCACCAGGAAGAATGCTATAGCTTCTAAAAAACTGAGTCAAACTCAAGCCCATTGAGGAGACTTCGTCACCAGCAATCCAAATCATCAACATAACCGGTATGTACCCACAAAAGCATCATTTCACCCTCCATTAGTAATTAATCTGACATTGGGTGTGCAAACATTAAACAAGGGATCTAATGTGATAAAATGTTTATGCACCAACCAAAACACATCACCGTTTTGAAGATTATGAAAGTACCAGAGGAGAAAGACTTAAAAGCAAAACGAAAAACTCACATAATAAGCCAACGGCAAGAGCCCTTCCTACAGCACTGTTGAGCAGGGGCCCATCTCAAAACAAGCAAGACATATTTGCTTAAAGTCATACAGTATAGGCTTCAATTATAATGCTAAAGAAAAGGTCTCTCTAATGCACTAATTAAATAGGTAAATAGGGCCCTTCTGCCTAGCAGGTCTCCGCAAATGAGCTCAAACGATGAAAGACACCAAGATTTCTAGTCCTGTTTTTCCAAGAAACAAGGCATCTCACCTCGTTTTCCATCAAGCCCATATTTTTCTATAATGACTAATAAGCGCCCAAGGAAAATCCCAATCTTTCATGTTTTGTTATCTTTTTTCTTTCCTTCCAATCTTCTAGCCTTGATGTCAACTATAATATTTACTTGGACTGAACAGAAAGAGAGGAGGTAATATCTCCTAGATAGTTATTGGATTTTTTTGGTAGAAAAGTTATTATTAATGTGGCTACTAATACCTTGAAGAAAAGAAAACTCACAAAAAATGAATTTGTGTTATAACTTTGCTGCTGCACAGCATACATGAAGATAGCATTATATTTAATCTTTCCATGCATGTCAAAACTGAGAGATTCTATCCATGTAATTTACTTAATGATGTGATGTATCATTCCCCATAGTTATGTACTTAATGATGTGATGTATCATTCCCCATAGTTAAGTTTCCTTACCTTATGTAGATCTATTAATTTATAGAGTTGCTGCACCAACTTGCTAATAGATTCATCTGTTCCAGGAACAACAGTTGTAATACGAGAGAGCCCTTCAACTTCAGAATGTCCAACAGCTAAACTCTATGAAGAGGAAATAAGAGAAGGTGAGAGCACATGATTAAACATGGGAACCAAAAAATACATAAATAGAAAGGAAAAACAACAAAAGGATACCTGAATGTTGTAACCCCTTCGAGCGAAGACTCCTGTGACTATGTTGAGAACTCCAGGAGAGTCAACTACAAGCATGGATAAAGTGTGCGAACGAATTCCAGTTGTCTGAAAATAGACCCAGCATTAGTTTCGTCGCTTGTAGAATATGGTCACTTAACACAGCTCCACTGTTCAAGGGTATCTTTGTCAACAGCTTTGAAAAATACCTTTTGTGTTTTTCTTTCAAAAGATTCTTAATATGATACATAGTTGAAAAACTGTTTTTGATACAACCCACAATCGAGAAAACATTTTTTATCAGGTGGCCACGTTATCATCCCCACCCCATTTCACCCTCAAATCTTCTTCAAATAATAACTCAAACCCTACACCAAAAACTGAGTTCTTGTTTTCCCCCAACATGACATTAAGAAGATGCGAAAAGTTTGCTAAAAAACAAGTTCTAAATATTTTTTTGTGCTTTGTTTTTTGAAAATCCTTTTGTGTTTTCTTTCTGAAAAGTGTTTTGTCTTCCATGCTTTTGAAAAGTAAATTATTTGTTAAACATTTTTAAAAGGCTTTTTGAAACTTTTACAAAATATAATCTAAATTTCCTAAAACATTCATGAAACTTTTGGATCGAAATGACAATCTCTCCAGCTTGAAACCCAAGGTTTCAAAAAGAAAAATTGTAATACACAACCAAAGTTGTTGACTAAGGTGTGAAATGTAGCATGACATTAGTTATGAGCTTCCTGCCAGTATCAATTACACTCAAATTACCCTTTCCGCATGTTAGATATTAAACCCAACAACCAATCCACAAAGCAGTCAAGGTTTCTTTAAAAGATTAAAAGTAAAAGACACTAGAATAGAAAATCAATCATTCAATTGTCACAATATACAAACAGAAAGCAATTAGTTGGTTGAAATCTTCATCTACAAGAACATCCCATAAGCCGCAGCTACATGCATTCAGAAGCTACCAGAATCCTCCATGAGATTTCTGGTCTTTCCTTGAGTGTGAAAAATGATAGAATACAATACAAACAGCATGCTTCTTTTATCCTAAGAAAAGAGAGAAGTACTTTTTCTTAAAAATTCTATGAGAAACTCAAAAACCATTGTGGACATATCTGCCACTATTTACGTGTCTGGCATATTGTGTTGCGATTAAAACCAAGATAGTCTGTGACAGCTAACCATGTGCCTCAGAATGACAAATAACATAATCTCAGACAGTCCAACTAAGATTGCTTAAGTCTCAGCTGGCCTGCTTATAAGTCTCGAAAATAAAGTCAACAGCTTCACTCATCAAATCAATCGCAATTTCTTACAAAATAAACACAAATGTCACTACTCAGCCAAACCATCAGTCAAGTTGGACCATGATTGTAAGAAGAAGAACAAGATGGGAGTATGACAAGCAATGATAAGTTGTCTTACATCATCATCATGGAGCACACCCCAGTGAGCATCAAGAACTTGATTGATCGCATATCCATCAGAGGGCTCTACAGGATAAACATCTCCCTTCACGAAGAAATGAGAACATATCAAACACTCATTAAAATGTTAAGACTGATATCTACTCTCTACATCCCTTGACTAGCGGCAGAATTTGCATCTTCAATTGTCCAATTACAGATGTCTGCATGCAGAAATCCAAACATTGATTTCTGTACTTTCTCGCAACACCCTTTTGAAAGGACCATTTTTTCGGCAACTTTTATTTGGGAGTTTCAAATGTTTTTAGCATCGCTATTTCCACCAAAACCCCCCTCCCCCACCCCCCCACCCCCCCCCCCCCAAAAAAAAAAAAAGAAACAACAAATATGTGTGCATTTATCAATTGAGCCCCCATTAAGTGATGGGAGGAGTAAATCAGTAGAGAAAGAAGCACCAAATAGCACAAATTCATTTAGTAGGACAATACTTTTAAACACAGTCACGACAAATGAATTCAGACTATGGTTCAGATAAAGGTATACAGAAGGCAGAAGTGTCAAAAGCCTTTTGTGGCAGGGTTAAAAAAAATTGAACATTTGAGTTCAGCATTTAAAAAATGAATCACAAGAAACTCCTGTCAAGGCTAATAAGTATACAACCGTAGCAGCTTGTTCTGATATCCACCACTTCCCCCATATCTATTTGCATAGCCCAGTCCACAAACCCTAGTCAGTCTAACACCTATACCACAGTTGCCATGTGCAAAGTATCCATACTAACTCAAACGCAATATCCTCCAACAAAAGCAGGTAACTGACCCCCAATTAAACCCCAAAAAGAAAAGGCTTAGAGAAGCTCATACCCCAACGGACATATCAGCTCCACTATTGGTCTCTCTATTCTGCAAAGGTGTAGGAGCAGGTACTGTTTCTTCAAGATCTGGATACGAAGCTGCTGAGAATCGCCAAAATGGAGCAGATGCACCCATTTTTTCCCTTCTTAAAGCAATCTGTGTGAAACATGTCAGACATTAACTTAGGGAATGCATGTTCAAGTAATAGAATTCCAATGTGTCAGACGGAAGAGAAAAGGAAGATGACTCAGCAAATCTATCAAGAGTTTCAAGGAGAATTGCAAACCTTTCCAGTCCTGGCAATTTCTTTGATGCCAAACTTTTTTAAATTGCTTTCAATAGCAACCATCTTCCCTGGATCTCCAGTTACCTGTACCAATTCTGAATAAATCATCAAGCACAATTTGCAACAGAGACCTAAATTTCCAACAGATCCATTTGTAATTCTAAAAATGCTAAGCAGGCCAGTTACACAAAGCAAAAGCCTAGCAATCTACCTTACAGATCTGACTTAATCAATAATTTCTCCTTGACATTTAGGACATCCTCCATTCCTACACGTGCACTTATGAGCATACACGCATAAAAGTTTTGAGTTTCTAACTAAGTGATGTAAAGAGTTTAAAATAACAACTGCTCATACAACGTGTATGATATATGATCTTAGAAATGAATGGTAAAACTTGGCCAATGATCACCTCAATGGTCAGCAAATGTTCTGAGATGTCCACAATTTTTGCTCTGAAGATGCCCACTAACCACATGATCTGGAGATCAACCAAGAAACAGGGTTTGATCATCAAAGATGGTTGAAAGGGAAAATACCAAATATCTCAATCAAGTCAAAAATAATTCAATATTCAACATTTAGAATTTCCTACGCAACCACCTCAGCACGGTCCTTTGGGTCTGCATTAACTTTTATGAGCATTAGTTCACGTTCTACTTGTGGCTCAGTTGATATATCTTCAACCTGGTTATGAGATCAAAACTGGAATATTAGGATTCATCATGCTAGTCTTGCTTGAGTAAACAGGTTATACATAAGATGCTAATGGAGAATCTCAAAACTTGATACATATGCTAGTACATTGTATATTCTTGGATAAGAACTAAGCTAGTGAAGAAACCTATGATCAGTTATACCTATGAAAGTATTTGTGCATGTACCACGCAGAACTAATATGAATCTCATTACAAAAAAAGAAAAAAAAAATGTAATGCAGTAAACAAAAAGACGAATATAAAAATTCAGGAGCTATCTTATAACCTTCCAAACATTCACGAGCTTCTGAAGCTGCTCCACAACTTGTTGTAGCACCTTTTCAGTCCCATACACAACTATTGTGAAGAGTGCTTTGTCCTTATTCAGTCCAACAGCAAGGGACTCAATGTTGTATCCCCTCCTTGCAAAGACCCCCGCAATTCGATTTATCATTCCACTTTCATCTCCAACAAACACTGAAATTGTGTGCCGTCTCACCCTTGATCCAAGAAAAAAATAGCGTAAGCAAGGAGGTCATCAAGCATACTACAAACAGCTCAGAACCTAATTATCCTATTGTTTTATTTCACCCAAAGTATAAAATTATGATTCATCCAGTTTACACAAGAGCTATAAATTTATCAAGGTTCAAGAAATATTTATATCTTTGATCTTTCAAGAAGAACAATCAAAACAAATGCAAGAAAATCCATAATCATATATGGTAAAACAGAGTGATTTTAACAGGTGCCACACCATAATTTAAAGACACTGACAAAGTCAATCAGGATATGCCAAAAATCATATCTAGTACAACAATTGAGTACAGGCCACTGATAACATACATCTATAGAAGCCGACATCAAAGGATGACCCAGCCAACGTCTTTATGTCTAAGTGATTGGAAGCTGTTTGTTATCAAATTAGTTATCTACCAGAGTTTAAGCAATAAGTTATTTTCAAGATTTGCGTTATTTACTTTAGTGGGCTGTCTGGTCAAGTATGGTTCAGCTCGTTAGTCTATTGGAACATGTCTTATACTAAGTTGAAGACACATTTGATGAAAAAAATAGAATGACAACAATTCTGGGTTTTTCTTCTTCTCCTTCTTTTCTCTTACTCCCGGTTCCCTCACTTCTCAACATCTCCTAATCCCTTCTGATAGATATATCACTTGTTATGCAGACAAAATTTAACAAAAACGAAAAGTAAGAAAGAGAAGATTTGAAGCAAAACAAAATAATTGCTTATAAAACTATAAATATATACATACATTGCATTGCATTTGTGTGTGCGCGTGTGTATGTGTGTAAGATCGTATGCTGAGACTTAAAAATATAACATACGACCAATCACAGTAGTCGAGGAACCTATAGAGAAAAAAAAAAGGCAAGGATATCAAATTAAGCAAAATTCAGTTCAAAAGCAGTCACTCAGTGGAAACAAATAGAATGATCAGCGCAATATACCCAAGTCACTGTATTGAAATTTACAACAAACAAACAGAACTCAAGGAAAAGTCAGCACAACGGACATGAACATTCAAATAGACAATCATATCATGAATAAGTATCCATTTTCATACTTTGACACAGTCGAGGAAGGCGCAGAGCCATTGGAGGAGAGCGCAATGTCATCCATCCTCCCGTCCACGCTTCTAGCAGAGACCGACAACCTCCGGAGGTCATAATTGAGAGGTTTTAGAGCGACCCCAGAAGGCTTAGAAGGAAACTCTAAGGTTTTAGAGACCTTGAGACTGGGTGAACAGACCCGGCGAGCCTTCAGGACATGAATTGGTGATGGGTGAGTTGAAATGGCCGCCATGGTATTAAGAGAAACGAAACACAAACGAACGATGGCACTGTTATAGCTCCCTATCGCTTAATAGATGACCAACGGGTGAATCGGATCATGTAATTTGGATAGAGGTGACCCGAAGAATCGTTTCAATTTCGTTTAAGAAAATTTTCCTCATATATAATCATGAAAAGTTCATAAGCAATATAGAAAAATTAAAAAAAAATTAACACATCTTCAGATCATTAAATTGTTATTATAACAGAAATTCATATACCCAAAGGTGCTTGATGATGTTGGGTAAATAATAAATTTAATCGATCTTATTTACTACGACAAATAAAGAAGTATTAAGTCATGGTATAAATTAAACATTGTTTAAATATTTTTTTGAAGTCATCTTCATAGGAATAAGATATTCATCTATTATTGAGCCAACTTTTTGTATAATTTGGGCCTCTTGATGTTCTATCAAAGCTAAGTATCAAGTAAGACACATTTTCACTCATTTTATGGGATGTATTCCCATAAAAAAAATATTTTCTCACGCTTAAAGTAAAACAATGTATCAAAATATAATGCATATGTTACATTTACCAATATTCTTTTCGTTATACTTATTATATGGGGAAATGTTTCCATTCCCTATAAGCTAATTTTAAAATAAAATAATAAATTTTAATATGAGATCAAAGCTCAAATTTCAAATACAATAACATAAGTTATTAGAGTGATTCCATTTATTTTCCTTTCTTACTTAAGAATTCTTAGAGAAGCTTATAATGAAGCATTCTTTAACAGAACTGATTTGGCAAACATAAGTGTCAAGGGTGGACTCCTCATGTCTGCAGTGTGTTTGAAGAAATCATTTGATCTTGAATTGGATCTTAGGAGAGTGATTTGGATTAATTTCAAGCTTACAAGACGCGCGCGCGCGCGGGTCAATCATGCATCCCCTTCCCTTCAATTTGAAGAAAATGTTTTCAGCAATTAAATGAGTATCCAAAGCCCAATTTAAAAATAAAAAAAAAAATCTTCTAACTCATAAAAATGTAAATTTTAGTTAATAATATTAGTTAATAGGCACTAAATCCGCATGACTAGAATCATGAAAAATATAAATTTTAATAATAATATAAATAGGTACCTTGTTATGATGACAAGAGAACTCATGGGAATATAGCGTCATGTAATCCTGGTTTTGGACTAAAGGTGCCTATCGGTAATATATCATTAATTTTGTTAGAAATAATATATCGCACCAATGGAAGCAATAGATTTCAGGGTAAGGCTTGGATTTCATTTTAGTTGAAGATCAAGCGCCTACAACCACCTCAAACAATTGACAAGCATGGATAACACCTAGTTTAAATATTAGGCAAAATGGAGATTACTTCTAATCGAAAAAGCTTCCTAATTACATGTTCAGCTTATTTTCACATCCTACCCGCTTAGGTTGGCTATCTTGCATCTATAAATATAAAAAAGAAGTCCAGATCTAAAAAAACATAACAGGAAAGCAATGGTAACTTTATAAATATAACTATGCAGAAGATGGGCATGTGAAAAGATACTTACCAATAACTCTCTTATTGGATAAAATAAAAAAAATAAAAAATCCTACTTTTCCTGAGATTTTTCATCCTCCATTTCATCTTTTCAATATTTTTTTTCTATTTAGCCATCAAAGCATTTCAGTTTTTATAAGACAATTCTATCATGTGAAGGACCACCAGGAGATCTTTATCCACACATTCATCGCACCATCCTCTTCCAGTCTCCCAAAACATCAAAAGGAACTTATTCCACGCCACTCCTGCCCAAAAAACCAATTCCAACGGGAATGAAAAGTTAATCAGCTCTAACTAATGTTGCTGAAGCTGTATCTTTGAGATTTGGTTGCTGTTGTTCGTGGTGACACATTAGGATTGCTTTTTGCTTTCAAAAGAAAGCCACATGATCCTTTGTTCCCTTCAAGTTTATGAAAATACCGTAAATTACTTGACATATGGAATTGGTTCCACCAATTGCTTGAGCGAAAAAGGTTGAGAACTACTAGGAACAAGATTGTCGGCAAGGTGCAAAAGAATCCGACCATCGAGCTGATTGCGTGATAGGTCCACTAATTAGAGATCACCCAACTTCCTAGAGATGATGGCATCAGCCTATAAAAGCATTATGTGACAAGTTGAGGAGATACAATAAGGTGAGTTATTGTTACGGTATAAATGTCTAGTCTTATATTGTTAAGGTTGGAGTTGTGTACCTGGTTAAATGTATTTATTTTTCCTACTTCTTTAGCTAGTTTTTTAGATGAATTTAGGCTTTCTTACATGGTATTAGGTTCAAGTCTTCGTTAGCACCCTTATGGATAGGAATAAGCTAAATCCACAAAGAAAATGGCACTACAATGTAGGTATTTAAACCCACATTGCAGTGAGGGGGCCAATTATAGTGCAAATATCCAATCTCACATTATTAAAAGTGAAGAGTCATATGCCTAGTTAAATGTAGTTGCTTCCCCCCATTTCTTAAGCTTTAAAAAAAAAAAAAGGATTTGGGCGTTCTTATGGTTTTCCTATTGCTTGAGGAACATGCACATGAACGAAGTTACATGAAAACGTTAATTGAGGTGAAAATAGCTAGAATCTTCACCATCTAGATATCTAGCCATTTAAATTTTTTTTAAAAAAAAGGGGACTAGCCTTGACTACATCCATTAATAGTTCAAGGTTGGATTAAAAACTAATCCCTAATGATGGGTACAACATTAGGAGTGTGACACTTAACCTTTTTAAACATAATCATGTACAACGGGTGCAAGAACATAAAAAAACAAGTATCAAAGACCAACACAAATGCATAGCCTTTTACAAAATATCTAGCCCTTTAACAATTCTTGATACTCAATGTCACTAGAGTCAGGCTTTTATAAATGGAAGTAAAAGAGATATGGTTAAGTAACATGTATATCACCCATCATTGCCTTCCAATTTGAAACTATCAAAAATATATCTATAACCTTATTTGGGGCTCCTTCTATAATTTGAAGCATTGGCCAAGTGGCATTAGGTTTCAAACAAAATATGGTCCTATGAAATTTGTTAAGACCATAAAACAAGGACATGCAACATGGATGCATTTATTAGGTAACATGAAAAGATATCCCCCAATTTGATTATTTTCAATGTTTAAGACTTCTAAATTTGTGAAATTGATTAGAGACTTTGGTAATTGTACCTCTATTTTATTTTCATTGAGATCTAATATTTATATATCATAATCACTAGGAAAGTAATTAGGAATTGGCCCAAAGAGGTTGCTTCTTTCAAAATTCAACACTGTAAAAGTCTCACTTATCTCAATTAGGCATTAGGGAATTGAGCCACTAAAAAATTATTAGAAAGATCTAGAACTTTAAGATATGTAGTATTCCATGTTGATGTATTAATGTTTATACAATTTATTGCCAAAAAGAGAGAATATATAAGTATAATGAAGAAAGTAACCAATGGTATTTGATATGATAAAGTGAAAATTATTCTTTAAGCCACATATAGTTAGTGCTATCACTAGGACTTCCCCTTAAAGTTGGTTAGAATTGCCCCACCAATTCTTTTTCAAAAAAACGAGGCTTGATTCACTTACCAACCAGCAATGGACGAGTGTCCTTATAACTTCACTTGCTAAGTCATTGCCATAAGTGTAACAATGAACCGATGGACATTCAAAAGTTACCTAGGATTTCACTAGGGAATGTGCAAAATTAAACTTCCTCTTAAAAAAAATTTGCATCGAAATCAATGCCCAACGCTGGCTCTAAAAAGTTGTGGGAATCTAGCTAGCATTATTTAATGCAGGCTTTGGTCTCGAGGTGCAAATCCATAATACATCAACAATCACATAGGTTCAAGCAATAGCTTTAGCCTATACGGCTTGGATCTCTTTCTAGCTGGAGATCATGTGGCTAGAACCAACTCAAGAGACGTCCAAGCATGGACAAAACACCTAGTTTAGATGTTAGGCAAAAGGGAGACTACTTCTTATGCACAAGGCTTGCATATTACCTACTCAACTAATGTTCCCATCCACATTTCTCAAGCTAGCAATTTCGCACTTATATGTAACAAAAAGAAGTCCAGATACAATAACATATGAGAGGGAGAAAAGTTTAACTTTACAGATAATACTATGATGAAGATAAGCATGTAGAGAAAGAAGGAGGATGGTTATAGTACTTGCAAATGTTGAGTTTTGAAAAGGGGAAAAAAGTAAAAGCATACTTCCATTCTCAAAAGTCATCATCTTCCCTTCATCTTCATGGTTATGATAATTGTTTGTGTTCATCTTTCTTTGCGTTGGCCATCACATTGTTGCAGCTTGTTCCTAAGACAATCCCATAATGGAAGAACCACCAAAAGAATTTTATCGACAACTTCATCAGACCATTTTCGTCCTGTCTCCCAAAACATAAGGAGGCTAACATTCCAAGCCATTCCTACCAAAATTCCTAGTCCAATGGATATGAACAACCCACCAAATCCAAGTGGTGCAATTAAACTTGTGCCTTGAAATTTTGGTATGGTTGTTGGTGGTAACACTTGATCCCTGCATTTTACTTCCAAAGGAAACCCACATAATCCTTTGTTTCTTTCAAATGAAGTTTCTGAAAATGTTGAAAATTGCTTGGCTAATGGAATTTGCCCCACCAATTGATTTGAGGAAAGGTTAAGAAATGATAGAAAAATAAGACCATTTGCTAATTGTTGAGGGATCTCACGACTAAGATTATTGCATGATAGGTCTAATGACTCAAGATAACTCAATCTTCCAAGAGATGGTGGGATTTGGCCTATAAAACCATTATGTGATAGGTTGAGAACATGTAGAAACTTGAGTTCCCCTATATCTTGAGGTATAGGTCCAGCCATTTTGTTGCATGAAAGGTCAAATGAGGTGAAGATATTTAAAATCTTCACGAGATTGATATCTAGACCTTTCGAGGTGATTGTTACTGAGTCTTGAAAATAAGAGTCACTTAATGACAAAAATTTGAATTGAAGGTGAGAGAGTTTTGATTGAGTAATCATACTATCACCCATCATTGCCTTCCAACTGAAAAGTTTTGGAAGTTTACCCATAAACTCATTTGAAGCTCCATCTATAATTTGAAGCATTGGCCAAGTGACATTAGGGTTTGAACAACCAATGTCACCATAAAATTTGTTAGACCGCAAAACAAGGACATGCAACATTAATGCATTCTTTAAATAACATGGGAAGATATCTCTAATGAGATTATTCCCAATGTTCAAGACCTCCAAATATATGCAATTGACCAAAGACCTTGGTAATAGTCCTTCTAATTGATTTCCATTAAGATCTAAAGTTCTTAAACCACAACTTTTTGAAAAGGAATCAGGAATGGACCCATTAAAGTTGTTTCTCCTTAAACTCAACACCCCAAGATTTTCACTCATCTCAATCAAGCATTGGGGAATTGAACCGCTTAGGGAATTATTAGAAAGGTCTAGAACTTTAAGATTCTGACTTTTGCATAATGATTCAGGGATAACCCCATAGAAGTTATTGTTTGAAAGAGAAAAGAAATAAGAGACGTTAAGAGAGTTCCCAATATTATGTGGTATGGTAGAGTGGAAATTGTTCATTGAGAAATCTAAGATATTGGTCAACGGTGGTAGAATTGGGAGTTCCCCTTGAAGTTGGTTGAAGTGAAGGTCTAACAAACTCAAATAAGAAAGACTGGATAAAGATCCTTCCAAAGTTGTCAAGTAGTTAAAAGAGAGATTTAACTGATTAAGATTGCCAAGTTCAAAGATCCAATTGGGTACACTTCCATCAATTTGGTTGTAAGAAAGGTCTAGAAAGGTCATGCTGAATTGGTTTCTCAAGAAATTAGGAAATTTTCTTAGCTTGCAAGAAGCCAACCTTAATGTGGTAAGTTGGGGAGAAGAGGATGAAGACCAAGTAATTCCATTATACCCAATCCATAAGTTGTTGTATGAAAGATCAAGATTCGAAAGATTTGTTAAGTTTTGAATGACTTCAAGTTGCAAAGAGCCATTAAAGTTGTTGTAAGAAAGAGATAACACCTTAAGACCTAGGAGTTTAAAGACAAACCTTGGGATTGGCCCTTTCAACTTGTTGCTACTCAAATCAAGGGTGTCCAACAACAAAGAAGAAACCTTGTGAACCTCTTCAAGTTGACCAGAAAATTGGTTATTAGATAGCAATAACCTACTCATAGATGGATGTGAAAATATATGAACTGGAATACTCTCATTAAATGAATTATAACTAAGGTCAACAATCACTAGATGGGAAAGGTCTTGCCAATCCGTGGAAGTAATTGGACCACTTAAATCATTATGAGAAAGGTTTATTTGGGTCAAATTTTTAGCCGTGTTGAATGATGGAATTGGTCCCTCAAATTTGTTCTCAGATAGGTCAAGATAAATCAATTGTGAAAGTCTTGCCACTGACTTTGGGATTGATCCTTTGAATTGACAAAAGGAAAGATCGATCATTGACAACATTTTGAGATAACCCATAGAATGTGGAAGTGTCCCTGAAAAATTTGTTGAACTAAGGCTCAAGATTCGAAAAGATCCATTAAGAGGAAACTCAGGAAGAGTACCTTGAAGTTGTAAGTTATTAGACAAAACAAGACTCTCTAGTGTTGGTATGTGGAAGATCTTTTGTGGAACTATGCCATACAACTCTGAGGAACTGAGACTTAGGGATTTTAAGTTTGTAAAATTTGCAAAAAACTCTGGAAATGGAGTAGATAAATTATTAAAATCCAAATGAATAGTCGAAAGGGACTTGAGTACTAACATGGAGGGATGGATAGGCCCTGAAAGGTTACAATCTGACAAAGTCAATACTTTTAGCTTTGCCAGAGAAGATGATAATATCTGACACCAGTTTTTTCCATTTGCAGAAATTTTCACACCATCAAGATGGAGCTCTATAAGCTCCGAAAGATTCTGGACTAGCACCTCCAAATTTGGATTCTCAAGTTTAAGAAAATGAGCGTCTCCATAATAAAACTTTGATAAATCAAGAACAACCAACCTCATCAAGCGCGAAATCGCAGTGGGTATCTGCCCACCAAAGCCAGCGGTTGATAGGTTCAAATAAACTAAATTCGTCAACTTCTCAAAATCCGGCGGAATATGAGAATTGTCGAACTTGTTGAAACCCAAACTCAGGTTCTGGAGATACTGAAGACTGAAGAGACTGCTTGACTGAAGTCCATCTGAAATGGATTCATTGCTCAGATCGAGACCAACAACACGTCCCTCCTCGCAGGTTACACCTTCCCACAGACAACAATCCCCACTCCCATTCCACCGATCAAGTTTTTCGGACTCAGCATGATCAAATTTAAGCTCCTTCTTTAACCGAAGCAACAAGGACTTCTCACTCCCCAAACATTGCCCAGACACCCCAAAGATACAGAAACTGAGGAAAACCATGCATATGGGCATCAAGAACACCCATGAAAAGAACGGAATTCTCATTGAAAGCACTGGCAGGAGACACCCAAAGTGTAGAACGAGACGTGGAAAAGAAGAAACCACTCGGCAAAGCCAAGATCAGATAGAATGATCAAAGCAGAACAGAATAGTCCCGCCCTTCAATGATCAATTGGTTTTACTTGGGCTTATACGTTAGAATCGTGCAACACAATAATGATAGGTAAGAAGACAATCTATTGTTTGATATCCAATTTTCATAATTAGGTACATCATTAAATTGACCCGTGTTGCTTGACATAACATAGTGTGTTTGTTTTTTCACGAACTCCATCGATTTTTCGGTAACCGACCATAGACTTTTTGTTTTGTTTTGTCCTCCACCTCGTGTTTTGGCAATTGAGAGCTTAAGGAAAAATATGACAATTCACACGTCAGTTAAAATATCAACTTAGAATCCTTTTTATAAATCAAGGCATTTACTTTCTTTAAGAATCTATTTTAAAGGAAAAACATTTCATTATTTTTTATTAGAATTTAGTTGTAAGTGAAACTAAATACTTATGATTTCTATGATTTTACTCCATCCTATCATTTTGGATTAGCCTTCATTTAGAACAATGAAGCATGTTAAGTAGCAAGTGGCTATCCCATATTGTTAATATCTCAATTAAAATCATCATTATAAGGTAAAATGTTTTTCTCCTTAACATTTTCAATAAGATACAAATTAGTTTATCTCAAATCTAATAATTTTATTATCCTTTTTGGTCAAATAAATAAAGAATTCAAAAAAAAAATATGTTATTAACTTTAAAGTTTCTTTTCAATAAATATTTGATAGGAAAAATACACAAAAACAATTGTTAAGAGACTAGCTATCCAATATATAAGTTTACTTAAGAAGTGATGCTACCAAACAAAAATCTTACAAATTTGGGACATATCTTATACACCCTACGATGTCCCCACCATAATAAAAAATTACTAGACCATAATAATGTTTTACAATATATTTAGATTTAACCTTATCTATAGAAGTATTAAAGGACAAGTTTGATTTTAATTTTTTTTTTTAAGAAGTCCACTATTTTGAACATGATATCCATTATCCTATAAATAGCTGAACAAACCCATGTTTAAATAATGCGAGATAGATTCAAGTTCCAATAGAGAATAAACAAACTCAAATCTCGAGTACATTAAAAACTAATAAAGAATCAAAATGATTAGAGAGGTTGACATTTTCTCCGTTTATTTTTTCCATTAATTTTGATAGCCACACCTACAGCACTCGGGGGTGACTTTAAGACATGCACGTGGAAAACTAACTTTGAATGTTGGGATCCTGGTTGGATAATATAAAATTGAACTAACTTTGATTTTGATCGGTGAAAGCTGAAAGCTTAAGCGGTAATCCAATTGCCACCTGTTTTCTCTCAGGCCCACGCGGTTTTCTACGCCCGCAGCCGCTTTGCGTCTCCAAGTTGGGTACAGCCATTCAATCGTTGGAAACTCGTCTCGAAATTCGGTACTTTAATAGCAATGAAATTAGTTCAACACGTTAAGAATCTTGCATATTATTTAACTAATATCTAAAAATTCTTTATTAAAAAAAAGAGATATACTATTATTCCTTGAGGAAAAAAGTTTATTCCAAACAAAAAGTCTTGTGAGAACCGTCTCAGTAAAAAAATTTCATCACTTATAAATTCAAGATTCATTTTTACACTTTTAATGTGAACAACACTTATTTTTAATACTATTCCTTATTATATGTTGATATAAGTATTACAAGTGGATTGAAGTCCAACTTTAAAGTGTATGATATTACAAAATGAAAGTTCATCTTTAACTCGATACCATTTCATTACTTATAAGCTTAATAATTTAATTTTACTTTTTTAATGTAGAACAACACTTATTTTTAATAATATATATATTCAACATAAATTTATAATGTATACTAAAAATGAAGAGCATACTAAAAAGGGTATCATAATTAATATTATAGTGTACATGTTTACTATAATAGATATAAATAAATTTAGAATTTTACATAAGGTGGAATGTAAAAAATTAACTAAAATTGTAACTATCATGTCGGCAATGGGATGAATTTGGATTATTGAAGATAAAGTGGGACTTTACGTCCCATCACATTTTGTCGTGGCACATGCAGTCGCCGGCAATTATACTCCACTTTATGTAGATTTAATAACGCAAAGATTATGGATGATTGACAGGATTTTCCTTTCGGTCACGGGAGTATATAGAATAATCCATTTATTGAGCCTCCTAAGCCATCGTGGTCTGACACATATCGCTGGCCGACTTCGGTGGCCCACGCGGAGGAATTAATTCTGGATTGGATCGCCATCTCCATGAAATTCTCAGCATCAATCATTGGGGGGGCTTGCTTCTGACTTGTTAAAAGGGCCGAGCACGGCCCCCCATCTTGGCCGCACCGATCTGACGCGCTTCGCCGGGCCGGGAAATGACCACGTAACATCACTGGTTTTGGACTTAAGGTGCCTGTTGGTATACCATTAATTTTGTTATAAATAATATATAGCACCAATGCAAGCAATAGATTTCAGGGTAAGGCTTGGATTTCATTTTAGTTGAAGATCAAGCGCCTACAACCACCTCAAACAATGGACAAGCATGGATAATACACCTAGTTTAAATATTAGGCAAAATGGAGATTACTTCTAATCGAAAATGCTTCCTAATTACATGTTCAGCTTATTTTCACATCCTACCCCTTTAGGTTGGCTATCTTGCATCTATAAATATAAAAAAGAAGTCAGATCTAAAAAAACATAACAGGAAAGCAAGGGTAACTTTATAAATATAACTATGCAGAAGATGGGCTTGTGAAAAGGTACTTTTCTTGAGATTTTTTATCTTCCATTTCATCTTTTCAAAAAAAAAAAAAAATTGTCCTGTTTTGTGGTTTAGTTTTTATAACATTTCAATTTTAATAAGACAATTCTATCATGGGAAGGAGCGCCAAGAGATCTTTATCCACACATTCATCGCACCATCCTCTTCCAATCTCTCAAAACATCAAAAGGAACTTATTCCACGCTAGTCCTGACCAAGAAAACAATTCCAATGAGAATGAAAATTTAATAGCTCTAACTAATGTTGTTGAAGCTGTAACTTTGAGATTTGGTTGCTGTTGTTCGTGGTGACACATTAGGATTGCTTTTTGCTTTCAAAAAGCCACATAATCCTTTGTTCCCTTCAAGTTTATGAAAATTCGTAAATTGCTTGACATATGGGATTGGTTCCACCAATTGCTTGAACGAAAGGTTGAGAACTACTAGGAATAAGATTGTCGGCAAGGTGCAAAAGAATCTGACCATCGAGCTGATTGCATGATAGGTCCACTAATTAGAGATCACCCAACTTCCTAGAGATTATGGCATCAACTTGTAAAAGCATTATGTGAAAAGTTGAGGAGATACAATAAGGTGAGTTATTGTTACAATGTAAATGTTTAGTCTTACATTGTTAAGGTTGGAGTTGTGTACTTGGTTAAATGTACTTATTTTTCCTACTTCTTTAGTTAGTTTTTTAGATGAATTTGGACTTTCTTACATGGTATCATGTTCAAGTCTTCCTTAGCACCCTATGGATAGGAATAAGCTAGATTCACAGAGAATGGCACTGCAATATAGGTATTTAAACCCATATGGCAGTGAGGGGGCCTGTTATAGTGAAAATGTCCAATCTCACATTATTCAAGTGTAGAGTCATATGTCTAGTTAAATGTAGTTGCTTCCCCCCATTTCTTGATTTTTTTTAAATTGGATTTGGGCGTTATTATGGTTTTCCTATTGCTTGAGGAACATGCACATGAAGGCGGTTACATGAGAATGTTAATTGAGGTGAAGATAGCTAGAATCTTCTCCATCTAGATAACTAGCCCTTTATTATTATTTTTTTAAAAATGGACTTAGCCTTGACTACATCCATTAATAGTTCAAGGTTGGATTAAAAACTAATCCCTAATGATGGGTAAAACATTGGGGGCATGACACTTTACCCTTTCAAACATAATCATGTACAATGGGTGCAAGAAACATAAAAAACAAGTATCAAAGACCAAAACAAATGCATAGCCTTTTACAAAATATCTAGGCCTTTAACAATTCTGGATACCCAATGTCACTAAAGTCAAGCTCTTGTAAATGGAAGTAAAGGACATATGGTTAAATAACATGTATATCACCCATCATTGCCTTCCAATTTGAAATAACCAAAAATCTTTCTATAACCTTATTTGGGGCTCCTTCTATATTCTGAAGCATTGGCCAAGTCACATTAGGTTTCAAACAAAATATACTCCTATGAAATTTGTTAAGAATATAAAACAAAGACATGCAACATGGATGCATTTCTTAGGTAACATGGAAAGATATCCCTAATTTGATTATTTTTAATGTTCAAGACTTCTAAGATATGTAGTATTGCATATTGATGTAAGGATATGTCTATACAATTTATTGCCTAAAAGAGAGAATATATAAGTATAATGAAGAAAGTAACCAATGATATTTGATATGATAGAGTAAAAATTATTCATTAAGCCATATGTAGTTAGTGCTATCACTAGGACTTCGCCTTAACTTGGTTAGAATTGCCCCTCCAATTCATTTTTTTTTTTTACAAAAAAACAAGGCTTGATTCACTTACCAACCAGCAATGGACAAGTGTCCTTATAACTTCACTTGCTAAGTCATTGCCATAAGCGTAACAATGAACTAATGGACATTCAAAAGTTACCTAGGATTTCACAAGGGAATGTGCCAAATTGAACTTCCTCTTAAAAAAAATTTGCATTGAAATTAGTGCCCAACATTGGCTTTGAAAAACTTGTGTGAATCCAGCTACCATTATTTAACGCAAGCTTTGGTCTCGAGGTGCAAATCCATAATACATCAACAATCACATAGGTTCAAGCAATAACTTTAGCCTATACAGCTTGGATCTCATTCTAGTTAGAGATCATGCAGCTAGAACCAACTCAAGAGATGTCCAAGCATGGGTAAAACGACTAGTTTAGATGTTAGGCAAAAGAGATTCTTGCTTATAAGGCTTGCATATTACCTAGTCAGCCAATGTTCCAATCCACCCTTATTAGGCTAGCAATTTTGCACTTATATGTACAAAAAGAAGTCCAAATACAATAACATATGAGAGGGAGGAGAGTTTAACTTTATAGATAAAACTACGATGAAGATAAGCATGTAGAGGAAGAAGGAGGATGGTTGTAGTACTTGCAAATGTCGTGTTTCAAAAAAGGGAAAAAAGTAAAAGCATTCTTCCATTCTCAAAAGTCATCATCTTCCCTTCATCTTCATGGTTATGATAGTCATTTATGTTCATCTTCCTTTGCGTTGGCCATCACATTGTTGCAGCTTGTTTCTAAGATAATCCCATAATGGAAGAACCACCAAAAGAATTTTATCAACAGCTTCATCGGACCATTTTCGTCCTGTCTCCCAAAACATAAGGAGGCCAACATTCCAACTCATTCCTACCAAAATCCCTAGTCCAATGGATATGAACAACCCACCAAATCTAAGTGGTGCAACTAAACTTGTGTCTTGAAATTTTGGTATTGTTGTTGGTGGTAACACTTGCTCCCTGCATTTTACTTCCAAAGGAAACCCACATAATCCTTTGTTTTTTTCAAATGAAGTTTCTGAAAATGTTGAAAATTGCTTGGCTAATGGAATTTGCCCCACCAATTGATTTAAGGAAAGGTTAAGAAATGATAGAAAAATAAGACCATCTGCTAGTTGTTGAGGGATCTCACGACTAAGATTATTGCATGATAGGTCCAATGACTCAAGATAACTCAATCTTCCAAGAGATGGTGGGATTTGGCCTATAAAACCATTATGTGATAGGTTGAGAACATGTAGAAACTTGAGTTCCCCTATTTCTTGAGGTATAGGTCCATCCATGTTGTTGCATGAAAGGTCAAATGAGGTGAAGATATTTAGAATCTTCACGAGATTAATATCTAGACCTTTCAAGGTGATTGTTACTGAGTCTTGATAATAAGAGTCACTTAATGACAAAAATTTGAATTGAAGGTGAGAGAGTTTTGATTGAGTAATCATACTATCACCCATCATTGCCTTCCAACTGAAAAGTTTTGGAAGTTTACCCATAAACTCATTTGAAGCTCCGTCTATAATTTGAAGCATTGGCCAAGTGACATTAGGGTTTGAACAACCAATGTCACCATAAAATTTGTTAGACCGCAAAACAAGGACATGCAACATGAATGCATTCCTCAAATAACATGGGAAGATATCTCTAATGAGATTATTCCCAATGTCCAAGACCTCCAAATATATGCAATTGACCAAAGACCTTGGTAATAGTCCCTTTAATTGATTTCCATTAAGATCTAAAGTTCTTAAATCACAACTTTTCGAAAAGGAATCAGGAATGGACCCATTAAAGTTGTTTCTCCTTAAACTCAACACCCCAAGATTTTCACCCATCTCAATCAAGCATTGGGGAATTGAACCACTTAGGGAATTATTAGAAAGGTCTAGAACCTTAAGATACGACCGCTTGCATAATGATTCAGGGATAACCCCATAGAAGTTATTGTTTGAAAGAGAAAAGAAATAAGATGAGTTAAGGGAGTTCCCAATATTATGTGGTATGGTATAGTGGAAATTGTTCATCGAGAAATCTAAGATAGTGGCAAACGATGGTAGAACTGGGAGTTCCCCTTGAAGTTGGTTGAAGTGAAGGTCTAATAAAGTCAAAGAAGAAAGATTGGATAAAGATCCTTCCAAAGTTGTCAAGTAGTTAAAAGAGAGATTTAACTGATTAAGATTGCCAAGTTCGAAGATCCAATTGGGTACACTTCCATCAATTTGGTTGTAGGAAAGGTCTAGAAAGCTCATGTTGGATTGGTTTCTCAAGAAATCAGGAAATTTTCTTAGCTTGCAAGAAGCCAACCTTAACATAGTAAGTTGGGGAAAAAAGGATGAAGACCAAGTAATTCCATTATACCCAATCCATAAGCTATTATAGGATAAATCAAGACTTGAAAGATTTCCCAAGTTCTGAATGAGTTCAAGTTGCAAGAAGCCACTAAAATTGTTATAAGAAATAAACAATACCTTGAGACCTTGGAGTTCAAAGACAAAACTTGGAATTGGCCCTTCTAACTTGTTGCTACCCAAATCAAGGGTGTCCAACAAAAAAGAAGGAATCTTGGAAATCTCTTTGAGTTGACCAAAAAATTGGTTATTGGAAAGTTGTAACTGTTGTAAAGATGGATGGGAAAAGAGATCAACTGGAATACTTTTGTTAAGTGAATTATGAGCAAGGTTAACTTTAACTAGATGGGAGAGCCCTTGCCAATTAGTGGAAGTAATTGGACCACATAAATTATTAACAGCAAGGTTTATTTCGGTCAAATTCTTGGCCATGCTAAATGATGGAATTGGTCCCTCAAATTTGTTCTCTGACAAGTCGAGATAAATCAATTGTGAAAGTCTTGCCACTGACTTTGGGATTGATCCTTCGAATTCACAAGAGGAAAGATCGATTGTTGACAACATGTTGAGATTACCCATAGAATGTGGAAGTATCCCCGAAAAATTTGTTAAGCTAAGCACCAGGTTTTGAAGAGATCCATTATTAGGAAATTCAGGAAGAGTACCTTGAAGTCGTAAGTTATTAGACAAAACAAGACTCTCTAGTGTTGGTATGTGGAAGATGTTTTGTGGAACTATGCCATACAACTCTGAGGAACTGAGACTTAGGGATTTTAAGTTTGTAAAATTTGCAAAAAACTCTGGAAATGGAGTAGATAAATTATTAAAATCCAAATGAATAGTCGAAAGGGACTTGAGTACCAACATGGAGGGATGGATAGGCCCTGAAAGGTTACAACCTGACAAAGTCAATACATTTAGCTTTGCCAGAGAAGATGATAATGTTTGACACCAATTTTTTCCATTTGCAGAAATTTTCACACCATCAAGATGGAGCTCTATAAGCTCTGAAAGATTTTGGACTAGCACCTCCAAATTTGGATTCTCAAGTTTAAGAAAAGGAGCGTCTGGAAAATAAATGTTTGATAAATCAAGAACAACCAACCTCATCAAGCGCGAAATCGCAGTGGGTATCTGCCCAACAAAGCCAGCGTTTGATAGGTTCAAATAAACTAAATTCGTCAACTTCTCAAAATCCGGCGGAATATGAGAGTTGTCGAACTTGTTGAAACCCAAACTCAGGTTCTGGAGATACTGAAGACTGAAGAGACTGCTTGACTGAAGTCCATCTGAAATGGATTCATTGCTCAGATCGAGACCAACAACACGTCCCTCCTCGCAGGTTACACCTTCCCAAAGACAACAATCCCCACTCCCATTCCACCGATCAAGTTTTTTGGACTCAGCATGATCAAATTTAAGCTCCTTCTTTAACCGAAGCAACAAGGACTTCTCACTCCCCAAACATTGCCCAGACACCCCAAAGATACAGAAACTGAGGAAAACCATGCATATGGGCATCAAGAACACCCATGAAAAGAACGGAATTCTCATTGAAAGCACTGGCAGGAGACACCCAAAGTGTAGAACGAGACGTGGAAAAGAAGAAACCACTCGGCAAAGCCAAGATCAGATAGAATGATCAAAGCAGAACAGAATAGTCCCGCCCTTCAATTATTAGTAAATTATAGCCATCGACGACGTGGACCTCCGTCAACTGTAGCTTTTCAGCCTTCCAACAGCCATAGGATCTCGGCGTCTTCTGTCTAGAAATTTCCTTAAGAGTGCAGGCTTAGTCAATGCTCAGAAAATTCTTCTCTTTTACAACAATTTAGAATTGAAAAAACTACTTCCTCATTCATGCAAATGACCAAACACCTCTATTTTGAATCCTCTGTACAACATGTTTTTCTCAACTACCAAACAAAATTTAATTTTAAAAAAATATTTGAAACTAATGTTGAAACACGTGAACCTTGGTTTTTGGAAAAGTCAAAAATGACGGCTTACACATATAGCCGTAAATATTGACTAACGTACCTTCTGGAAATGCTTAAGGACGAAGCAAATAAGATGCTTAACGACGAAGGAAAGCAAGGAGGCGTCGAATTCATGAAGAAACTGGAAACATGGAGAAACTGATTTTCAGGCAGTACGCGGTAGACAAAGTCGGTTAGACATTCTATATAAAGGAGGGAAGAGTTCCATCCTAGTGTGTGCCCAGCCCAAGCACCAGGGTGTGTGCTGACAGCAAACACCAGGAGGGTGCCAAGAGTAAACACCAGGAGGGTGCCAAGACATCAGCAGGTGCGTCGACAGAAGGCATCAGCAGGTGTTTCGAGAGGAGCAAACACCAGGAGGGGTGCCAAGTGCAGGCACCAGATGGAGCATCATGTGGTGTTCCCAATATCCTCACTAGAAATAGATAAGCTATAGCAATAACTTAGTAGGCTTTTATTCCTTCTCGTATTCATTTACTTTTATAGCAATAAAAGATTTTCTTCAATTACTCCCTTCCCTGGTTCCAACAAGTGCGAAGCCAAAACGGGAAGTGGTTGATGTCGGGGAGTGCAGAATAGCCAGATCAAGAAACGGGTCAACAACGCATGCAGGCACGCCCCGACAACGTCGTCCCCACGGTAGTTGCCTCCGTTGAACGGGGTCAGTCGCGTGAGACTATCACTTTAGTCAATGAAAATCGCCTCCTTCTTCCGGAGCAGCAAATAGTGCTTTCATATGCTTAGATTGATAATATGAGACATTTACCATATTTAACATACTCTATCACCTTGAACAACGAGAAATATTTCCTATAGACCCAATTCACCAGTGAAGATGTTTCCCACCTGAAATCAGGATTTTGATATTATATAAGAATGCTCATTTCATTTCCTAAAACTAGTTTTTAAAAGAGACAAATACTTTCACATATATAATCAAAATAAATTAGTATAATAACAATGTTAGATTCACTAAGTTTTAAAACGTTATGGACCTTCAAGTGTGGAAAACACTTTTCATGATGACTTACTCTACTCTAAAGAATCTTTTACTAAAAACCTAAGTTATCATATGAAGTTAGAAGGTTCGCCTTCAAATCTTGAATTTAACACGATATTAGAAAGCTAATTTCCTTTCTTAAAATTAAATTGTAAAATAAAAGATATCTCAATATATAAAAAGCAGAATAATATCTTTGCCCTCGGGACAATGACGCAGCCAGTAAGATGCTAATCAAGGCATGTCTATTACCGGTTGAAAACTATTTCCAAACCCCCTCTTAGGCTTGGACATATAGGTTGCCTTGGTGGACAACAAATGTTTACAAAGAAAATAAGAAAACAAAGAATTTACAGAAAATATGAACACGTAATGTCTACTTTGTTACAAGAAATTCTGGTGCTGTATAGCATCTTCTTCCTTTGTTTGCATTCTTGAGTCTATTACAATGACGTGAGCCTTCTCTGACTGTAACTGGGCCGAGGACGTTCCTTTCTAGTAACTTCTGTGGAGGTGTTGAGGTGTAGAGGCTTTGTATTGCCTCGGCGTGAAGCTTATGTTGCCACGTGACTATTTTGGTGATGAAGTTTTTGGGCCTCGATTTTTACATGTTTTGGGCTTTCTCTTAACTATTATGACCTTTCTAAGAAGGTCCAAATTTATTTATTTATTTATTTATTTTATATCTTACCTAAAATCCATTTTCTTAATGCGTATGTGATTTTTTTTTTCTTTTTGGAACGTGTTATGAGCTCAAAGTTAAATTTACGTTAAAAAAACAAAATTCACCTAATGGATGAAGTTGAATTATAGACTAACTTTTAACAATTTATTGTTTGATATTTAATTTTTATAATTAGATAAATCATTTTTAATTTTCATGAATTCAATTTGTTGTCAATAGTTAGCTAATGCAATAACTGATCGCGTTTGAATAGCAAAAACAAAAAAGAAGGGCACGATTTGATTGATCGGCGTTTAAATCTAAACGGAAAAAAGGGTCCAGCTAATATTTGGGTTTAGTAATCGGCGTCCGAATAGGAACAGAAAAATAAGCCGTTAAAACTTCTTGCATAAAAATTCTAACTCCGATCTTGGCATTTCTAACTCCGAAACTCGATCGCCGCGACTCCTACCCAGTGTAGAGGAATGACGTCTAACGGGAGGAACGGCGACGACTTGAATGCACAGGCGCATGTGTCGTCGGAGGCGAGCAAGGTGCCCAACCAGAACGGGCCGCCGCAGCCCCAGCAAAACGGAAGCGCGCTCCCTCAGCAAATGCATGGCCTTGCAGCTGACAATGTTGCCGGTGGGCGTGGCCGTGGCGTAATCTTCGGCCGCCTTTTCAGCCCGGAGACGGAGATGATCAAAGCACGTAACTTTATTCAAGAGAGGATCTATAATATCTTATTGCAGCGCCGGGGACAGCATCCGCCTCTTACTGACCATGAAAAAAGAAAGTTAAAGGATATTGCGGAACGTTTCGAGGTGGATTTATTCCGACTTGCCATGGCAAAGGAAGAATACTTGAACCTTGATACTCTAGAGACCCGCTTGCATGGTTTGCTCAGACGCTTCCAGGTGAACAATCATATGTCAATTGGTGGGAAATCAGTAATGTTTCTTGACTCTTTAGATACTTAGGTAATTTCTGCCGGTGGACCTGATAGTATAGCACCTGCAACCTTTAGCCAACAGGTGCCGGTGGCATTCGTGATGGTTCATTTAATCGATCTAATGGTAAGTGATGCTGCAGGAGAGGTCTTGATGGGTTTCTTATTTTCATTACGACTTTAGATTTGGAAAATATGTTATGCTGTTTATCGATATTTCAATACATGGTTTTGTATTGGGAACTAGATAATGCACTAAAATTATGAAATAAACTTGTTTTGTAGGCGATTTTGAAATGGTTTGTGTTTTTATTATTTATTTTCTCTCTTTTACTTGCAATCCATTTTTTTTTTAATGTATATGTATTCTTTTTTGTGTGGAATAGTACAGTGTCACGTTAAAAATTAAAAGATCTGAAATTAAATATAAATTAAAAAATGACTCTTCAACCTTTAAATTAGTTTTTAGATTGGGCCTTTGAACCTCAAACTTAGTATCAAAATTTAGGTTAAATTTATTCTACCCCATCGTAAATCTAAGGACACTCGGTGTACGAATGCATATAATATAAATTAAAAGAAGATCCTCCAACTCTTGAACTAACTTTTGGGTTGGGTCTTAAACTTTATTAGATAAATTTATATTTAAAAAAATCAAAATTCATTTAATGGATGGAAGTATACACTAACCCTTTCCAAGCACAATTTGTCCTCTTTTGTAAGAACAATCTTTATCATTTAGGATGAATAAGGACAGACAACTTGGTCAAGTCAATTGGTTATCAACTTGTTACTTGGGTTTATACGTTAGAATCGTGCAACACAATAATGATAGGTAAGAAGACAATCTATTGTTTGATATCCAATTTTCATAATTAGCTACATCATAATCGATCTAATGGTAAGTGATGTTGCAGGAGAGGTCTTGATGGGTTTCTTCTTTTTATTATGACTTTAGATTTGGAAAATATGTTATGCTTTTTATCGATATGTCATTACATGGTTTTGTATTGGCAACTAGATGATAATGCACTGAAATTATGAAATAAACTGCTTGTTTTGTAGGCGATATTCTTTTTTGTGTGGAATAAGAGAGTTTGACATTAAATCCAATGACACTCAGTGTGCGGGAGTAGGAGTATATAGTATAAATAAAAAGAAAATCTTCCAATTTTTAAGTTAACTTTTGAATTCGAAGTTAAATCTATTTTTAAAAAAATAAAAATTCATTTAATGGATGAAGTATACCCTAACCCTTTCCAAGCACAATTTGTCCTCTTTTGTAAGAAGAATCTTTATCATTTGGGAAATGAATAAGGACGGACAACTTGGTCAAGTCAATTGGTTTTACTTGGGCTTATACGTTAGAATCGTGCAACACAATAATGATAGGTAAGAAGACAATCTATTGTTTGATATCCAATTTTCATAATTAGCTACATCATTAAATTGACCTGTGTTGCTTGACATAACATAGTGTGCTTGTTTTTTCATGAAATCCATCGATTTTTCGGTAACCGACCATAGACTTTTTGTTTTGTGTCTATCTCGTGTTTTACTTTCGTCTAAGTATTGTTTTCTTTGTAGATGCCAATTGAGAGCTTAAGGAAAAATATGACAATGTCACACGTCAGTTAAAATATCAACTTAGAATCCTTTTTATAAATCTAGGCATTTATTTTCTTTAAGAATCTATTTTAAAGGAAAAACATTTCATTATTTTTTATTAGAATTTAGTTGTAAGTGAAACTAAATACTTATGATTTCTATGATTTTACTCCATCCTATCATTTTGGATTAGCCTTCATTTAGAACAATGAAGCATGTTAAGAAGCAAGTGGCTATCCCATATTGTTAATATCTTAATGAAAATCATCATTATAAGGTAAATGTTTTTCTCCTTAACAATTAGTTTTAAAGAAGGAAGTTGCAACATTTTTAACAAGATACAAATTAGTTTATCTCAAATCTAATAACTTTATTAGCCTTTTTGTCAAATAAATAAAGAATGCAAAAACAAATATGTTATTAACTTTAAAGTTTCTTTTCCATAATTATTTGAGAGGAAACATACACAAAAGCAATTGTTAAGACACTAGTTATCAGACATAGAAGTTTACTCACAAAGTAATGATACCAACTATTAGATCATTATAGTGTTATAGTAGATTTAAGATTTAGTCTTATCTATAGAGGTGCTAAGGAACAAGTTTGATTTTAATATTATATTAAGGAATCCACTATCTTGAACATGATACTTATTATTTTATAAATAGTTGAATAAAGCCCATGTTTAAATAATGCGAGATAGATTCAAGTTCCAATAGAGAATAAACAAACTCAAATCTCGAGTACATTAAAAACTAATAAAGAATCAAAATGATTAGAGAGGTTGACATTTTCTCCGTTTATTTTTTCCATTAATTTTGATAGCCACACCTACAGCACTCGGTAGTGACTTCAAGACATGCACGTGGAAAACTAACTTTGAATGTTGGGATCCTGGTTGGATAATACCAAATTGAACTAACTTTGATTTTGATCGGTGAAAGCTGAAAGCTTAAGCGGTAATCCAATTGCCACCTGTTTTCTCTCATGCCCACGCGGTTTTCTACTCCCGCAGCCGCTTTGCGTCTCCAAGTTGGGTACAGCCATTCAATCGTTGGAGACTCGTCTCGAAATTCGGCACTTTAATTAACTTAGTTTAACACGCCGAGAATCTTGCATATTATTTTAACTAATTCTTTATTAAAAAAGAAATATACAATTAGTCCTTGAAGAAAAAAGTTTATTCCAAACAAAAAGTCCTAATTTAAGATAATTTGTGAGGAGATATATATACTCAACATAAAATCTGTAATGTATACTAAAAAGGGAATTTTACATAAGGTGGAATGTACAAAATTAACTAAAATTGTTACGATCATGTCGGCAATGGGATGGATTTGGATTATTGAAGAAAAAGTGGGACTTTACGTCCCATCACATTTTGTCGTGGCACATGCAGTCGCCGGCAATTATACTCCACTTTATGTAGATTTAATAACGCAAAGATTTTGGGTGATCGACAGGATTTTCCTTTCGGTCACGGGAGTACATAGAATAATCCATCTATAGAGGCTCCTAGGCCATCGTGGTCTGACACATATCGCTGGCCGACTTCGGTGCCCCACGCGGAGGAATTAATTCTGGATTGGATCGCCATCTCCATGGAATTCTCAGCATCAATCATTGGGGGGGCTTGCTTCTGACTTGTTAAAAGGGCCGAGCACGGCCCCCCATCTTGGCCGCACCGATCTGACGCGCTTCGCCGGGCCGGGAAATGACCACGTAACATCACTTAACGTGTCATTCCCGCTTATATAAGTAACCTCAAATTATAATCCGTGAAGTCGGCTGCCAAGCTGCTTTCCATCTTGTACCATACAGCTCTCGTGAGTAACTAGTAGACCCGGTCGCTTGATTATTAAAACTTGAAATGTCACGTTACGAGCTTAGATCAGAGGTAAGTTAATAAAGACTTCGTCAAATTTAATGTTCTATGCGTTATATATATAACATATATTAGTAAAACACATTTATATAAAAAGAATATAATACGTATGTCTTATAATGATATTGACCCCTTTGTTTGGTTAACGAGGTAAGACCAAAATGCACGTATTAATGTCAATGTCCGAATAAACGTGATAGTTAAGTTTGGAAGATATAGAGAAATAAATTTTGGAAAAATAAATAAATGTTTTTTAAAAAAAGAGTGCGGATAAGGAACCGTATGGTGGGAACCGGAGGGGTTTGTTGCCGCGTTTTAGACGTCCGGTCCAGAGGTACAAAAATGATTTAACGGCTTTTTTTCCGGTGCGATGTGTGGAAAGGAAGACAAAAAGCTATTCTCTCTCTTCCGCGCTCTCGCTGTCGCTTGCGACTTGCTCGGATCTCCCGTTTGCCGATCCTCATTCACGGGCAAGGACGCGGGCTCTTTCTACTCTCTCTCTCTCTCTCTCTGAGAGACCGTTCCGTGGCTCGGCATCGGGAGCTTAGCGGACATTCTCAAAGCTCTCGATTCGGCCCCTGAGTTAACCACCGTATGTAGTCTTCGTCGTCACCATAAGCTTCGTTAGACTGCGATTTAACGGTTGGTTTGGGGGGGAAAGAATGGAGAACATAGCGGCGCAGTTGAGGAGGGGAATTTCGCGGCAGTTCTCGACCGGGGCGCTGGGGAGAACGCTGAGCAGGCAGTTCTCGAGGCAGTCGTCGCTGGACCCCAGGCGGAACCACCCGAGGTTCAGCTTCGGCAGGCAGTCTTCGTTGGACCCGATACGCCGGAGCCCAAGCCGGGATGAGGATGCAGCGGAGCTATCAGTGCCGGAGAACCTGGACGCCACGATGCAGCTTCTGTTCATGGCCTGCAGAGGTGATACAAAGGGGGTGGAGGATCTGCTTAATGAAGGAATTGACGTCAACAGCATCGACTTGGACGGTAGGACTGCACTGCACATCGCTGCCTGTGAAGGTCATGTGGAGGTTGTCAAGCTCTTGCTCAGCAGGAAGGCCAACATCGATGCTCGTGATCGTTGGGGTAGCACGGTACGGTATTCTCAGTTCCTTCTTTTCTTTTAAACAAATTTCTTACCCTCTTCCTCCTATGTATTCCTCCATTTGCTTAATTTGATAATGGAGTTTATACCTTATTTTTGGAAAATGTTATTTGGAGTATCCTTTGTCAGAAGGTCCGAACGAATTCCTCCTTTTCTGTTGGTCATCTTACTATTTTAAAGTGATGCCATTCTTAAATGCTGAGAATTACGCAGAAACTTCGATTGATTTCTCTTCAGTATTAAACGAAAGTGACCTTTATCTGGACAGGCAGCTGCTGATGCTAAGTATTACGGACATACAGAAGTTTACAATATATTAAGAGCCCGTGGAGCCAAAGTTCCGGTACGATATGAAAATCTTCTTGTATTTTAGCAGAGACTTTACGGCTGTAAAGAAAATTATAAATTACTATTCTGCATACTTGTAGAAAATTAGGAGGACGCCTATGACCGTTGCAAATCCTCGAGAAGTTCCAGAGTATGAGCTTAATCCACTAGAGCTTCAGGTTCGGAAATCTGATGGGATCTCAAAGGTACGGTCAATGTTGAGCTTACCATCCAACGTTCTGTAAGAGCTGAGCTAATTTTGTACCTTCTCTTATATTTATGTTGTCTTTATAGACATCTTTGCTCGTGTACCTCTTCTACAGGGAACATATCAAGTGGCTAAATGGAATGGCACAAAAGTTTCCGTAAAGATACTTGACAAGGATAGCTATTCAGACCCTGAAAGCATGTACGTGATCATCTTATTTTGACTTTTTTTTTTTTTGTTGAATGGTTTGTTCCATCAGTCTCTAGAGTAGCAAGGTCGAATTTTTTTTTTTAGTACGTTTTTAGTATCTAATAACAACTATGACGATTCAAATTCTTACTTTCCACTCAAATCTAAATAAGTAGCCCATTTAGCCATTGAAATCAGTTCTTTTTTTCTATTCTTTTTCTTTTTTCTTTTCCTATGACAAGCTGCTTCCTGGTGTTCCCTAATTTTAGTATAGATGCTCTTACCGTTCATCATTCCCCCTTTATTTTGTTATTTTGCTTTGTGGGAAGTAGGAAAGAGGTGTAACCACGGTTGAAGGAGCAAAAGGATTACTCGGGGATAAAAGAATCTATGGGCAGAGTTATAAGGGAATTATATGGTCGAGGATGTATCCCGTAGTGTTGACATAATGTAGAGTTGAATAGCAAGAAGGAATTAAAGCAGTGGACCTTTAGCGATAGTTGGAAAGGGATTTATGTGGCACTCCTTGGTCACTTAAAGATAGGCTTTCTTGAGTTCAGTTGTATTATGGAAGCTAGTTGATGCATTTTGTACTTCTATACATGTCATATAGGCATGGCATTTTTACTGCTATTTTTGTTTCTGTTGTACTTGTTAGTGTGAAAATGTGATCCTTGTGCTGTAATGCGTTATTCTTTTAGTCTTTTGGCTCCTGAGATGAGTCTGGGGTGCCTTGCTGATATTCATTGCTCATCTGTGCATGGTAGTGGCATCCCCCTGGAGTGGGGTAAACTCATTTTTGCTGATCTTTTCTTTCTTTTTCTTTTTCATCCTTGTTTATACCAATCAGATGCTAATTGAAATTTTACATCATTTGGAAAAGTTGGTAGTTTTGCTGCAAACAGTTTCAAATTTGGATGTTTATATTCTTTGGACTAAATCCTGTAGCTACTTAAAGTTGCTAGGTGGTTATTTCTTGGGTTTTGGTGCAGCAGAATTTCTATATATGCTGTAACATTAAATCCTATCTCATATCTAATTTTTCTCTCAACAGAAATGCTTTCCAACATGAGCTAACATTGTTAGAAAAGGTTCGGCATCCTAATGTACTTCAGTTTGTTGGAGCCGTTACCCAAAACAAACCTATGATGATCGTATCCGAGTATCATCCAAAAGTAAGCAAGTCTATTATCTCTTTCTCATCTCTCTCAAAGGTAATAAAAGAGAAAAAGGAAAATGAAAAAGCTAGTGCTGTCAATGTTCATGTGTGAGTGTGTTTGAAGATTATCTTTAGGTTGAAGATGCGTGGACTGGTTCACATGGGGACAAGACTACTAGAGAAGGGGGAAAGCCAGATATGTGGTTTGATTAGAATACAAATATATCTACTTTTGTAAAAATGAGGACTAGGACGATCCTTCATTCACTTCGCAATCTGCTAGAAAGAGTATTTGTTTGTGACAGTTAATGGTCATCTAATGCATTGAACTCTTAATGCTAAGTCAAAATCTTCACTCACATTTTCTGTTCTGATTCTTTAACTTTTTCTTCAATAAACATTTGGTTAAGGCTCAGCATATGTTTCACATTTTTGTTCTCTTCTCTGATAAAATGGTAGTTTTTTAACCCTAAACCTTCAATGAGTAGGAGCTGGGATTATTTGTAATCCTGGATATCCATGGTGTACTATGAACTGCTTTCAAGTGGAGTTGTTCCTTGGTTTAATTAAATTTCTTTCTATCTAGGTTTGCTTTCCCCTAGTCCAAAATAAAAGGAAATGTTGTATCGATTTAGCAGAACTTTTTTTTTTCCCTTTCAAATTAAAATAATTTAATCCGAAACCTGATATTGCTCATGCTGTGGTGCTTTTCAGGGTGACTTGGGAAATTATCTTCGAAAGAAAGGGCGTCTGTCTCCATCCAAAGTTCTAAGATTTGCTCTTGATATTGCTAGGCATGTCTATCCTGCAAGAACTATGTTTTAAAGCTTTATGAATCTTGTTATTAGGATATAAATGTGACCCTCGCTTCTTTCCTATGAGGAACTTAATACTTTTTAAAAAAAAAAAGGAACTTAATACTAACTTGAATTGTTTGGTCTCTTTAATTGGAAAGGGTAGTCTATCTATGAATTGCTTATTATTGTTAGCATTTCAGTTGAGTTTCAAGATTCTTCATTTTCTGATCTCTTGGTTAATTTTGTCTTATCAGGGGCATGAATTATCTTCATGAATGTAAACCAGATCCAATTATCCACTGTGACTTAAAGCCAAAGTAAGACAACCAAATGTAAAAGTTGATCTGATATATATAGCACTTGCAAACTAGAGTTTTCCTTTTCAGATGTTCTTTAATATTTTAAATTTTGGTAAGGTGCCAGAAATATTTTTCTGGATAATGGAGGCCAGTTGAAAGTTGCCGGATTTGGTTTGATAAGATTGTCCAAGATCTCCCCAGGCAAAGCCAAACTAGCACAGCCAGGGGCTGACTTTTCAAGTAAGTTCTTATGTACATGTTATATCTTCATTCATTCATTAGAATCTTTCATGTGTTTTAGTAGACATAACTTCCAGTCTAAAAGAGAAGTATTGATGCTTTTGACTATTCAAACATAAAACTTGGACTCTAACGTAGGAGCACTGTTTCAACTATCCAGTGGGAAGGACTGTTTAGTGTGCAAAAAGAAGTGATACCTGCTAGCTGCTCTTAGCAGGTGATGGGAAGCCATAAATAGAAGTATCTTTTAAGGGATTAAAATCCATACGGTCTCTTAAAGCCTTAAATTCTGAAATTCTCATTTCCCTGTTTCAAAGCCTAAAAACATACTCTATTTCAAAAGAAATCTTGACTTATAAGAAAAAAGTTATTGGAACAAGCCAAAATGGTTGAAGGTTTTGGTTTGCTGTACTTGGGTTATGCTGTGAAGATGATAGCTTCTGTGGACATCTTTTTACAGGTTATAGTGTTTCCATTTTGTATAGATGGTTCTGACACTTGTAACCAAAATCTCTGTGATAAACAATGATGCTTATCCAATTTATTGACCGAAGACAAGTGAATCTTGTTCCGAGTAGAAACCACTCAACTCTAAAGACTATGCACATCTCGTATTTAGTATCTGTGACCTTTTTCTTCTAGAATCCTCCTCTAGTTTTCATCTACGGACAAATTGATGAGCAATTGATTCAGCTTATGGCCTTTTTTCTCAATTTTAGTGCTTGCAGATATAAGTTTTTTTGTGTAGGACTTTGATAACGAATTTTAACTACCTGATAAAGGCTGGGATCAAAACTTCTGCGGGCTCATTCTATGATTTGCTTTTATCATTTGCAGACTTGTATATGGCTCCTGAGGTTTACAGAGATGAGATATTTGATAGAAGTGTGGATTCCTATTCTTTTGGTCTGATTCTATATGAGGTACTTCTTCATAAGTTGTCATATGTGCTACCGTGATTGAGATGATGTCAATGCTTTAATACCTGTACTTATTTAAGTTGTGGAGATAACCTTTAATTCCTGGATTTCTAATATCCTCACATTGGGTATGTGTCCCATTTTCATTCACTTATTTTCTAGCTTGAACGACTCTGTTGTAATATCTTGATCCTGTTTTAGAAAATACAACTTTTTTGGCTTGTAGCTGCCTCTTCAAAATAATGTCTTGTGCATTGTCTTTTCTTTCTTTCCCCAATGGTTGAATATAAAGTGGACATTTATCTCAGAATTGTTTATTGGCGGGTACTTGCTCACGACATTTTATTTGTTTTTGTTTGGGCTAGATGATGGAGGGTATTCAACCTTTCCATCCCAAGTCTCCAGAAGAAGCTGCAAAAGTTATGTGCTTAGAAAGAATGAGACCGCAATTCAAGACCAAAGCAAAAGGTTATCCTCCAGAGCTTAAAGAGTAAGTTTGATTATCAATATACAATACCAAATTTACTGCAGGTTTAAGATGTTTAACTTTCTTCAGGAAATGTGCGGTTGAGACTTGAATTTTTTGCATGTTTGATGACATGTGTTGACTTAGTAATAGGTTACTTTGAAGTTTGTGTAATTCTTGAAGATCCCGTGAACTTTGTATCTTCTAGTTGGAAAAGTTTTGTTATTGGGATAATTCATTAAATTGCATACAAAGTTGCATAGTTTCTAAAAATCCAGATTTTGTGTGAATTAGTTTTTCATGGATAAAAAAATTGGGCAAATAAGACGTTGCGGTGCTGAGAAAATATGGAGACTTCTATCACTTCCTAATAGTTGGAGGTATATACTTGATATGTTCTTAGTTGTTGTTAACATCCCCTCTAATTTCACTTCCTAAATTTAACAAGTTTCAGTTACATTTAGGGATTCCAGTAGAGATTATAGTTTAAGTTTCATAAAGGAAAAAGTTCATCTGGCTGTTATGAAAACTTAAGTGTGGAGTATTTTATTTTTTGAAGTTTCTTTTAATTGAATTTTGTCAAGAAAGTGATGAACAGCTTCTGGCGACTAAATATGATGAATATTTTCTTGTTAAAGGAATTACATTTTGATTCTTGGTCTTATATCTGCAGGTTGGTTGAGGAATGTTGGGATCATGAAGCAGTTGTTAGGCCAACGTTCTCTGAGATCATTGTACGGCTGGACAAAATAGTTGCAAATGGCTCAAAACAAGGATGGTGGAAAGACACTTTTAAGCTTCCTTGGTATGTTTCTATTACCAATTATCTTCAAGAGGTTGTAACAATATTTGGAACATACCATGATGACTATTGTTGAGCTGGCTAAATCAACCTTCTACATACATCAAATTTGAAGAAATTTTGCATAGCTAAATGAGGATCCCAGGCTTCTTGATTAATATCTTGAGATTTGCTATACCTTTCCGTGATTCATTGATGTTAAAATGCAGTGATATAATCCCGTAATATAATATGGAAATATGTGGGCCAAGTATGCGTGCATATAACATCAACTGAAGATGTTAATTCTAGTAGACTCTTGATGCATTTGGCTTTCCTGTTCCTCTAATTGCAATTTTCTCCCCTGTTCCGGTTTCTAATATCTTATGATATGGTTAAATGCAGGATTTAACAAGAGCTCTTAGCACAAAAATAAAAAGGGGAGACACTCAATTCCTTTGAAAAAGGAAATGGGGACAGAGATTAAAGGGCTTTTTTTTTTTTTTTTTTTCTAGTTTTGGAGCTTTACACTGTACTATTACTATTATATGGACGTACCCCAAGCATCGAGTGGAACAAACAAAATGGGCAAAGATGACGAGGGAAGGAAGAAAAGAAGATAGTTGCTCTCATTCTTTTCTCTCTTAAAGGGCTACATAGGAGGAACGAGAGAACTTTATTTCCACTTGTAATTTATGAATATTTCATGTACGAGGAATGTTGGTCCATAATCTCAAAAGTGTAGTTAAGTTGAGTGTTGAATATATTATATGTTTCAAACAATTTAAATGACTAAGTAGTTGTTAATCCTAATGAAATTTGTTGGCAAACTTTTAATCATTTTGAAATCTCTCTTTTTTATACGATAAAATTGATAGAATCCACCATCTTTTTTTACTGGGGTGGGAGGATTTTAAGAGATTTATTAAAAAGAAAAAATATTTGCAAATTGATTTTTTTTTCAAAAGAAAGATGCAGTAATTACGTTTATTTTTAATAAAATTCTGAAGCTATTTAATTTTATAAAAAGTATTTGTTATTTAAGATTTTAAAGATACTCATTGGAAAGAATACCGACCAGTTCTGCGTTCCCACCAAATAATTCGGAGTGCGAGGACTGAGCCCCAAACGACGTCGTGCTGCATTTTCCTCTGACCGGTATATAGTTCGTCCCCGCTTCCTATTCCTCTCTTAAACCTCAGTTTTCTCTTAAACCCTTCGTTTCTGAGCCCCGCGAGACCGATCATCAGCTTTTGGTGTCTCGATCACTGGTACTGCTTCCTATCTGAATCGGTAAGTGTATGCGCCGTCATCTTCATTGCCATTCGGAACTGAACGAACCGTTTGAAGATTGTCTAATCTTTGTTCCCGAGTATTGACATTGTTTGCGTGTTTTTTACTGTGTTTGCATTCGTCTTTATGAGAATCAAACTGATTCAAGTTAAAGAGAGTGTGGTCGATGTTTGTCTCGCCACAGGTTTTTGGCTGTGCTCTTCATGCTCGTTTTGCGGAGCTAGTTTTGTCCGTACTGCAAAGTAGCTTGTGTTGCTGGCGCCTTAATTTGGAGAAGTGTCGTTGATTGTTAGATATCTGGAGTTCTTTTAGTTTCTCTTATAAAATTGGAGAAGTGTCGTTGATAGTTAGATATCTGGAGTTTTTTTAGTTTCTCTTATAAAATTATCTGCAAAATTTAAGTTGTTAGTGATACCGTTGCTTGGAAAACTTGATCTAGTCTCGGCTGTTTTTGGTTGTCTGGAAACTGAAGGAAAAACAAGATGTCGCCTTTTGAGTTAAGACGGCCATAATTTTGTTTAGTTAAATTTTGTGGTCTTTTTTTAGGTTTCTCTAGTAGCTTCTGATTAGGATAACTTTAATACTTCTGTTAATCTTTCTTGAATTCTAATGCACAAAATAAGTTTTAGAAAAACATAATTTTATAGATATATTGTTTTCAAGTTTGCACAGCGAAGATCATTTCCTTATGTTCATTCCTGTCTACTTTATTTATTGTCTTCAACATTGTCGCAAACAGATAGATGTGTCCGCCGAAACATGGTGTTCTTCCCTGATATGTAATCTTGTATAGCCATTTTTGCTAAGTTTAGTCTGAAAATGGTAGATTTTATATGAGTGTAATGACCATGTCTTAGAATTTTTTCTCTGCTGGACGCTGTGTAAAATTATTATGTTTTTGTTCTTTTTTTATGTTCTGACTTGATATGTCTGTTTGTGAATGTAACTATCTCGCAGCTTAATTGAGTGGTCTCTTGAGAAATGCGAATGTGTTTCTCTTCGTAAAGAGAGGGGGATTCAATAATGGCATCCAAAGCAGTTTTGAGAAGGAAAAGAGTCATTTCTGATTATGTGAATGCGTCCACTCGCATAATTCAGAGTTTCCCATGTACCGGTCATGGGAATACTCAGCAGAATTTGGATTCACAGGGTTCTAGGTCTGGTGATAACCACCCCTCTACATACTTTAGGAGCCTAAACGACGCGGACAAAGTTTTGAGGCCAAAAGTGGGGTTATTACACTTTTCTGGGTTAGGACAGTTTAGGCATGGATATAATGGAACTGCATTCTTGGGTTTTGGAAATGGAAGTTCAGAGTACATTTCTCCAATGTGGATGGGATTGATGTCACAGTCAATTCGAAATGCCTCCCTAGCCGCAGTCAAACAGCCTGAAATGGGTAGTGATGATGAGGAAAATGAAGAATTGATTGCTAAAAAGAGGAAGGAAGCATCTCCAGAGGAATGCGACCAAGCTGTCGAAGGTTTGAGTAGTGCAAAAGCCAAAGCAAAGGCCAAACGACTGCAAGAATCTAATAAGGTTACTGCATCTGGTCTGCAACGAGTATGGGCAATATTTTTGGGGATTGGTCCTGCTTTGAGAGCCATAGCTTCTATGAGCAGGTTGGACCATCTCTCCAAATGATGCATATGTTTTCTTCAACTAAAAGCATAAGCAACATTGCATTCCCCAAATGATTTGACAAGTGCTAATTGTTTGGTTTGCTGTTCCATCATGCAGGGCAGACTGGGCAAAGAAACTTGTTCACTGGAAAGATGAATTTAAATCTACATTGCAGCATTATTGGTTGGGTACTAAGCTACTCTGGGCAGACGTGAGGATCAGTTCAAGATTGCTATTAAAACTTGCTGGTGGAAAGAGCCTCTCGAGGAGGGAGAGACAACAACTAACACGAACCACAGCTGATATTTTTAGGCTGGTTCCTGTCGCAGTTTTTATCATAGTTCCGTTTATGGAGTTTCTCTTGCCAGTATTTCTGAAATTATTTCCCAACATGTTGCCATCAACTTTTCAAGACAAGATGAAGGAGCAGGTACCGATTGTCATTGGTGTTGCTAATATTACATTTTCCTTTTCATTTAACTTTCTCCTTTGATTCTTTCTTACTCCTGTGTTGATGTTCCTGCAAGGAATGGCTCTTTTTGAACTAATGTGGTGGTAATGTCTGAGTATAAAGTACTGCTCACGAAGATTTTAGTTCTTTAATTCTTCAATGGAATTTGTCCCTCATGGATAAACCTTGCATTCTAGGAGCTATTGCTTTTAGATGGGAAACTTCAATAACACTGGAGCCCTTTAGTGATTTTTAGTGGAAAGATAGATATCTTAGAATTCTGGAGTTACAAAATCCTATTCAGCAAAATTCAGCAACTGAGCATTGAGTAGGGCTGGAAAGTCTGTCTCGCTTATTTAAGTTATGCTTTAATCTCTGAGTAAATGTCACAAACACTTTGCTTAGTGCATAATATTCCTTTTCCCCTGATGTGTGAAGTGCATTACGCTGCTGAGCTTGTCTTGGGCCATTTTTGTGAGCAATGGAAAAAAGAAAAATGATTACCTTTTTCCCCTGACAGTGGGGCCTAAGTTGCATCTCTCTCTCTCTCTCTATATATATATATATATATATGTATGTTCTTTTGTCTCTTTAGTTTGTGTCTGTATTCTACACGTTGTACTTTGTAGTTTTTTCTCTTGAAATAAAGGCGTCCTTTACCTTGGGTGTAAACCATGTATTTGTGTATGAACCTCTGTTCTCTTCGAATTTGTATATTCTCTCTATAAGGAGACTTTCCTTCTGCATTTGTATGCACGCACACAATACTGTCTCCATGGAATCCTTGATATATGCTTGGATTTTTGCATTTCCTTTTTTATTCTTTATGCGTTTTGTGCGGTAGAGTTGAGCGCTTGTTTAACATCCATTTCTCAATATGTAGGAGGCATTGAAAAGAAGGTTAAATGCAAGAATGGAGTATGCCAAGTTCCTCCAAGACACTGTGAAAGAGATGGCAAAGGAAGTTAAAAACTCAAGGAGTGGAGAAATTAGGAAAACAGCTGAAGATCTTGATAAGTTTCTGAGCAGGGTGAGAAGAATTGTATCATTGTCCTCTGTTTTCTACTTCATCTCTTTCTTTTGTTTAACATGTATGCCTTATATTATATGCAGGTTAGAACAGGTGCCCGTGTCTCTAATGATGAAATTCTGGGCTTTGCTAAATTGTTCAATGATGAACTTACTCTAGATAATATTAGCAGGTGCCCTTGTGATTAGTTGAGATATGAAGAATCCTTTCTTTCTCCCGGTTTAAGTGGTATCAGTACCATTTAGCTGCTGCCTGAGATACAGTCATAATATCTCTGCTTGTTCTCTCTTTTGCTGCTGTCAGGCCTCGGTTACTCAGCATCTGCAAATATATGGGCATTGACACAAAATTGTTTGAATTTACTGCTACGGATGCATATTTGCGTTACATGCTCCGGAAAAGACTCCGGTGGTGAGATGCATACTTTTACATCCTTAGCAAATTCTGTACTGTTTATCCTAGTGAGTCTATCCCGTCTTTGAGAAATTTAAGTGTATAGGCATGTGCAGCTCATCTGTTAGCTACTTAGGTTCTGGCTTGTGTTATGCTCAATTTTCAAAAGAGATTGGACATAGTGGCTTATTGCTTTAATTCAATGCAATACAAGGTTCTGAGCTTATGTCCCATGATACAGTTTTGGTGCATTTTGCACTTGAAAGTACAAGAGTTTGGAAATTATCTAATTTGTTAGGAGCTAGCGAGCTCACCCTATAGCAATAGGCAGTAATAATGATCCACAATGCTGGTGATTTTATCAGAGATTTTTACAAAATCATTTATTGCAAGTAGAATCATAAACGATTAGGATTTTTTTACCTCTTTCCGTGGTTGATATCTGGCATTGTCAGTGCAAATAACTGTTGATTGTCAGTATGTTGGAGCATACTGTACTCATTAGAAGCTGTTTGCTTTGATGCTCTAAAGTTAGGCTTATACTACTTAATTTAATAGTGAATTGATGGGACCTTCCTTTTTTCTCTATCTTTTAGGATTAAGGCTGATGACAGATTGATTCAAGCTGAGGGTGTTGAGTCCCTTTCAGAAGCTGAACTTCGAGAGGACTGTAGGGAGCGTGGCATGCTTGGAGATCTTTCAGTGGAAGAAATGCGCCAACAGGTTGTTTCCTTTGAACATGTTGATTTCATCTGTTCTTTCTATCCTAAGCAGCTGAAGCATTGTGTGAGGTTCAAACACGAGTGTGATTTATGCTTGCATAGTTTTGATACAAAGTCATACTAAATGGAAGTTAGTCACCACAAAGATTGGGAGCTGCCTCCCTTCACCTGAAAAGAAAGAGAAAAAAAGAAAAGAAAAGAAAAGAAAATTGTCAGTTATACAAAGAAGAGAGCACTTGTTACTTCTTTTAATTGTTTGGATTGTATCACTGGAATTTTAGTGACGCTTCTCACAAGGAAGTTGGTTCAGTTTATTGATTAAATTGCTTGAATTGTTATCTTCTTCATGCAGCTTCGTGATTGGTTGGATTTGTCTCTCAATCATTCTCTACCATCTTCTCTTTTGATCCTTTCTAGGTAATCTAAAGCCCCATCAATTTGTGTGGCATGACCTGTTTGGATATCCCGTATTTTATGTCATCTTTATCTTGTTGATAAATACGCAGGGCCTTCCTCGTCTCTGGGAGGTTGAGGCTTGAGGAAGTTCTCCAAGCAACAATCTCTTCTCTGCCTGATGAGGTTACAGATACTGTTGGTGTTACAGCTTTGCCATCTGAAGATTCTGTCTCAGGGAGGAGAAGGAAACTGGAATATCTTGAGATGCAGGAAGAGCTAATCAAGGTTGATATTTTTTAATATTTTGGTGCTCATTCTAGACTAATTTACTACCCGTTTTGCTGTTTTATGAACTCTTTAGTGAGATACTTATATTGCTAGTCCTATTGAGAGGATACAACTATAACGAATGTCTTTTCAGTTTAGTTTATTTTCATTCATTTCAATGTGGCTAGGTGCACTAGTTTGGCTGTTATTGAACCACAGAATAAATAATTGGAAAATGGTTCTTTAAGTTTCAGTACTGTCGATCATATCTGGACCATGTTAGCTTAAGTATTTGAAGCTTTAGATCAAAATGTTACCCAGCAAACTGCAAGAGAGCATTCTCTGTGCCTTTAGTGGTAGGAAGTTTCTTGAGTCTGAATACTTATCAGTTACTTGATTACTTTAAATTAATTACAGGAGGAGGAAGAGAAAGAGGAACAAGAGCAAGCCAGAACGAAGGAACATAAAGCTAGTCAAGAAGATCAGGCACTTAAGGAGATGACTTGTCCAATAGCAAGAGAAGCACAAGAGCAAGCTCGAGAAAGGGCAAGGGAAAAGCAAGAACACCTCTGTGAACTAAGTCGTGCATTGGCTGTTTTAGCTTCTGCATCTGTAAGGAGACCATTCATTACAATTTTCTAACATTTGTAATTCATCTTACTTGAAGTGAGAATTGATTTCTCTCTCTCTCCTTCCCCCTTCTCTTACAGTCAGTAAGTAGAGAACGTGAAGAGTTTCTGAGGCTTGTCAATAAGGAGGTACCTTTTTTGTTCTTTTTGACTTCGGATATCTTTGAATGCGCATATCTTTAAGTTATTGGTTACCTATTTTTTTTTTTTTTTTTTGGGTTTAGCGCTGTTGCTGCTTGCTGGCTTCAGAGTTTGATTTATGGTAGTTATTACCAATGGCTCTCATGGCAGAGAATACATTTGAGATGAAGAAAGAAATTCTATGCTTCCTTTTGTCCACTAGAACCATACTTTGCATCTCTAGTTCTGAGTAATTAAAATTTATTATATATTTTTGGGATAGTCTTTGATTCCTTTGTACATTCATGTTTGGAGGATTTTTTGATAGTCATTTTTAATCAATGGCATCAAAACGTGGACTCTATATATAACGTCTACTAGTAGTATTTATAACTGTCTTTTCAAACCATTTATCTGGTACATGGCATCTTATATAAAACCAAATCTCCAATTTTTAATAGGATTCTTGCTTTTATTTCCATGTAAATGGTGTGTGTAAGAATTTTGTGATGGGATGCTTTATGTGATCCTTTATTGTGGATTCTGACAACTTGAATGTTTCATTGGCTGATATTTCTAATTATACCAGCCCTTTTTATGTATATTTGCTTTATAGTAGTGATTACCAGTGATTTTGTATGAGATAATGGTTAGATATGTTTTGTTCACATCCAATTGCCTTGATGTTTCCAGATAGACCTTTATAATAGCGTGGTAGATAAAGAGGGTAGTGGCAGCGAAAAAGATGCCATGAAGGCATATAGAGCTGCTCGAGAGGATACCGACAATTCTGGTGAAGAGACTGAAGGTGATGAGGTTTCATCAGCACTCATAGAGAGGGTAAGAGTTTTGAAGTTCAAGCATCTTTTTCTCCCACTTTTATTAGTTTCCTCGTATAAGTATCAATGCACACAATATGACATTAACTACTTCATATCCGTCATATATGTCAGGTTGATGCTATGCTCCAAAATCTTGAAAAGGAAATTGATGATGTGGATGCCAAAATCGGTGATCATTGGCGGCTACTTGACAGGTTTGTAATTATCTATTGCTTGGGGAAAATGGTAAATGAAATATATGATTGATCATAGTGCTTAAATGATTGTTTCTTATCTGATATTCTTAACCAGTGGTCATTGAAGATTTGCTCAACTAACTCGTTTTTTTGTTGGACAAGTAATTGATGGAATTAGGATTCCATTTGGTATTCCAATTTGCTTTGGTCAGGAGGATGTTAAAATATTGAGGGAAGCCGCATCCTGTTATTTAACTATTGCCTTAATCTTAATGTTCCTTTTCTACTTCATAGATTATATGGATTTTAGTTGAAGAATTTGTTTATTGACAGAAGGTTTTTTGAACCAGAATTTTCGTTTAACCTTTTTGTGTTTATATATTTCTAGCTTTGAATTTTCTTGGTTCTCATTTAGATAAGTGGTTTTCATAAATTGGCCTATTTTTATAGCATATTTCTTTCTCGCTGTCTATTGTTCTATGGAACATCATGGTGAACTTCCTGCAGTACAGGAGAGGTCTTGTGAGGGGGACTTATACAGTCTCATATTACCTTGGCAGCTTGTAACTTTTTATGTTATATTGATTTTAATGCAAAATCTATTGGGAATCTCAAAGTTTAAGGCTATAGTAGCTTGAGCTTGTGATGCATGGCAGATTTATGATTTTACACTGAAGTGAAGGTCATGAATCTCAGATTCATGATGAAAGTTTGATTTCGAGGATTCTTATATATAGTGCACTCAAGGGGAATTAACTTCAACTAGCTCTGATGGACGTTTAATTATGTAGATGGTCCAATTTTTGATGGGCGTAGGTCGTGTTTCAGAGATTTTAATTGTTCTGGACTAGAAAGTGAGGGGGGGAAAGTGAGGGGAAGAAAGTGAGATTTTAATTGTTAACTGTAATTTGCTTGGAATCAGTATTATTCATGGTTCTTTGGAGAACTTTTACGATGATTTATGTGATAGTATCCAAAAATGAAATTGCACGTCTAGCTTCAGTCCTTTTAACATCTATCGACCCTTAAGGCGTTGGGTCATCGTGTGCTTGCAGGTTCTACCAACGTAAAAGCTAGTGCGCTGTTCTTTTTATCTTAGTAGCTTCCACTTGCCTGTATTTTCCACCCACCTATGTAAGTTGGATAGGCTTTTTTTTTAATTGGATTACCGTCCAATGAAATGAGTGGAAGACAACATTTTCATGGTATAACTGAAAGCTGAAGCAACGTATTGGTGCTTCATTTTTTTCCCTGGTGTGAATCGTTTAAAATGTCTTGTAATCTGATTACCAGTAACTATTCAACTTGTGTTCTAGAAATGGAAGTATGTTTTTTGTGTTAAGTTTTGTTCGAATGTCATGCTAAGGCACTGACACCATAATATCTTGAACGGACGGTCAAATTTAGAAATTATCTGGATTTAGCAGAAGAGAGACTATTTTGCAATGGATGGGACAATCTTTTAATGGAAAGCAGGATATTCTATGCAGCTTTCAGATTTAGACGACAGCTGCATTATCTTTAGTTTGGCCTGCTTAGATTTGTTAATCCCATCATCTTCTCATTAGTATGCGCAACAAGTTGTGGCATTTCCTTTAGTTCTTAATGGACACTTGCTCCTCAGTCTATTGTATGTTGATAATTTGTCAAATGGTTGAATTTGTGTCAAATAAGAAATGCTGTATTCTTTGCAGAGATTATGATGGCAAAGTTACTCCAGAGGAGGTTGCATCTGCTGCAATGTACTTGAAGCATAAATTGGGCAAGGAGGGTGTCCAAGAGCTGATCAGCAACCTCTCCAAAGACAAAGGTCAGTTTTTCCACCTCTCTCTCTCTCTCTCTCTCTCTCTCAATTCGTTTTCAATTTCTGATGTTCAAGATTATAATTCATTTCTGAAGAATATCAATTGTTTCTGTGGCTCTTCATAGATGATGATTTTGTTTTTCAATTATCTTTCTTTGCTGAAATTTATGCCTTACTCGTGGTAATAGGAGCAAGGAATCCCAACCTTTGATAATTTCGTCGTCTTCTAATTTTTCTTTTCGAATGAGTTCATTCAATGATGCAATATATTAAAATGTAACGAGAAAAGAACCATTGAAAAGTGATATTCTAATTCCCATTAGAAATTCCTTGGGGCCTTTAGCATTAGGAAGAGCCTCTAAACATTCACACCGAAAAATGCTATTAATTTTCTCTTTTACTGGTCAACAGTTTTGAAGATAAAGCTCTACAAATTTAAAAATGGAGGAAATTCTATGTGTTTGAGAAGCAGAATAGGAAAGAGATAATTTTGTCCACACCGGTGAAGTCAAAAGGGGATTTGGAGGTCTTGTTTTAAAGTTCAGTAGATCAGAGAGGCTAAATTACTAAATTTTTATATCTTATTCCCTTTCCAAGGGAGAGAAAAAAAAAGGGGTTCTGTTTTTTTTTTTTTTTTGGGTGTTGGGTTGCTTTGTTCAGTAATAATTTGAATAAAGGGTGCTCACGGATTTATTTCCACATAATAAAGCTTTTGGTCTTTCCATTTCTGTCATTTTGAAGCTTTTGGTTAATAAAGTGTGCATTACTTGGTGACAATAACTGTGACATTCTCAACTTCATTGCACCAGATGGGAAGATTCTTGTAGAGGACATCGTCAAACTGGGTAGTAGGGCAGAAGATTCAAATACAGCTGAAGATGACGGGGGCAGGTAGAGGGTAGCATCCCAGTTGTGACATCTTATTTTCAGATCCTAATAAATGCAGTTTTTATAATTTCAAAAGTGGTTCCTGAACAAATTCCTCATTGCTTCCACTTCCAACGGCTAGTTTTTTAGGCGTTAGTTTCGTCTCATATATTAAATGGAATTAGACATTTCAGGCTGTATGATAGGAAAGATATATGGTTACTAGTCTGGTAAAAACTTCAAAGCCGATAGATAAAAGACGATAGCTGTACACATAACCTATACTAGGTGGGGCCTTCTTGTTCACCTTCATAGTTACATTTTTGTACTTGACATCAAAAATAATCTGTGGAGATCCTGCATTAGCATTGTCTTAGATAGAATTGGTGCATCTTTGATGTTCAACTTGATTGAAGCTCCAGATGTTTTACAATGTTGATTTGATCGAGTTTGATACTGACCACCGACTAAAGTTTATATTCTTCTTATATTAAAAACATACATTTTATTTTAGTGGTTGAAACCATTGATTATATAGCTCATCTATCAGTCTCGCAAGTCATGCAACTTCTGGCATGACTTGGAAATGCTTGACTTGCTGGTGTGTTGCCGTGTCTGTCAGTTTGTCTGCGTGCTAATTTATTAGCTGGGGCTTCCTTGCCGGGTATAAATTCTGGTAGTTGAAGAGTGAAAGCTGAACCATGTGAAAAGACAGGAAGAGAAGCACATGATGGTTCCTGTATTTTCTGGGCGTTTGATTGACATGGAAAAGACATAAGGCACTATTTTACAACGGGAGATGTCTTAGTAAATTTAATTGCTCAAAATTATTGCTGGGGAAGAAGGGTAAGTTTTACTAATAATGTAGAGTTCACACTTCCATTCAAATTAATGGTGGCTCAAGAAAAGAATTTAATGGTAAAACCAAAACATTTTCTTGATCCTTATTCTAATGAAGAGCTTCAGCTTTCATGAACACTTAAAGCGTAAGTTTTGCCACAAACTCCTCTATGTTTTTATCCGAGCTTCCACCTTTGTCTACAGCTTTTACTGCCAATTCTTTCCATCGAATCGAATTCTTTTTCATCTCTTTCCCTTTCTCCCCTTCCATTACTTCCCTTATACGCAGCGTTGTTTCTTCTTTGGTCGCAATGCCTTTTTCATCCACTTGAATCCTGACTCCTACCTTCCAAACATCCACAATGAACTTGGCATTAGTTGTTTGATCCGTCCGTTGTGGCATCACCACCATTGGCACTCCCAAGCTCAATGCCTCAAGCGTTGAATTCCACCCAGAGTGAGTCAAGAAGCACCCAATAGCCTTGTGAGCCAATACTTCTAGCTGAGGACACCACCTCACAACCAGCCCCCTCTCTGTTGTTTCCTCCACAAAATTACTGGGAAGCTTCTTCTCTTCGCATTCTCTGACTACCCACAAGAAGTAGCAGTTGCTATTCTTCAGGCCCCATGCTAGCTCCTCCATCTGCTCTTCTTCCAAGGCTGCCAAGCTTCCAAACGATGTATAAACCACTGAGCCAGTTTCTTTCGTATCTAGCCACTTCATGCAGGCATCCACATTAGGCTTGAAGAGGTGGATGCCGTACTCTTTGTCATCCTCCAACCGCTTGTCTAAGTACATCGACGGAACAGCCGGTCCAACCGTCTTCACCGGCCACCGGCTTGCCATCCAATTCACCACCTAATGCAATTTAGAAACACGTTTAACATAATTAGAAACAAGAAATTGTTAGAACGTCCATCTAATCTTATTAAGGGTTTGACTTATGTCACATGATTATAGAAAAACATATCTTAAAGAGGTTTCAAGTGCCTGTTACCAACTGAGCCAGGTGCTTTTTGACTTGATCCCAATACTATGTTATAAAGTCTAAACCTTATCCAAGACAAGATGAAATGCTTTTCTTACGATGAATTGGTGAACTCACCTCATGTTCGAACTCGACGAAAGTGTTGCAAAAGATCCAATTGGCTTCCTGCAAGTTTGAGAATTGATTCGATAGGAGGCTTAGAAGGGCAGGACACGAGCCGGTATCATAAATAACAGTAGGCAAATCACTTGCCGCTAGTGATGGCATGGAGGGTAATGATACCGAAGGCCCTTGTAAGGGCAACTCTAGAGTTCCTTCATGCTTATGAAGAAAAATTGCATTAACCGCACAAGACATGGTGAAAAATGAAGCTCCATCTACCCCATGTCGATGGGCTATGTTTAGAGCCCACGGTATAATCGCGTCATAGACGAGAACCTTCGGTGGGTCTTCGGAGCTGACTTGTCTCTCGACGAACTGATCTAAGCTTTGTGACACCACCAAGTGGAAACGCTTGAGCTCTGCTTCCAAGCTTTCCACGCCCTGAACTTCCTCAGAACCATCAGATATGGTCTCAAAATTGACAGAGAGGCCGGCATGTTCTTGCAGGGGCTTCCCGATGCGGTTGGTAGTGATGAATGTCACTCTTGCACCCTTTGAGGCCAGGCGCTTGGAGAATTGGAGCATCGGATTTATGTGTCCTTGAATGGGGTAGGGAATCACTAGAATATGAGTTTTCCTCTCCACTCTCTCCATGCCTTTCTGCAACTGAGGAGAAATGACGACGATGATGTTGGCTCTAAATGATTGGTTCCTGTGGCCTTTGTTTGGAAGTAGATGTTTCTTGGGTGAAAGTGCTTAAGAATCAGAAGGGCATTTCCCTGATGGAAAAGAATAGAACTGTACTTGGGAGTCTCTGTTAATGGCATTTTAAGTCAAACCTACGTTTCCATGCTCATGAAGGAGAGGGATCCACGTAATCATCGACGCAACCCTTTTTGTCTCCAACATTTAGTAATGAAGAAAGAGAAACAGGGACATGAAAAGACAAGACAAGACCTTGCGGCAACGAGAAATCATGGGGACGGGGTAGGATAAAGTCTGAGTTCACCTCTGCCAGCCCAGATAGGATAAAGACTTTTAGGAATTATTGAAATAAAGTATATGTTTAATATAAAATTGTACTAACTTTATATTGCTAATTTAACATTCCCTTTTACCATGTGAATTTCAGATTGGGCATAATCACATATAAATATGGGCTCCAAACTTAAAACATAACTTATTGAAGTGGTAAGATTAAGAACTTAGACCATGATAATATACTATAAATCACAAAAAATAACTCATATTTAATTTCAGATCTTACATATTAAGTCAAGATCTCATCTGTTTATATTTTATTTTACAAATTATTATATTTATTACGTATAACTTAACAAAAATAAATTGTAAAAAGGTTATTCTAGGATTCATGCAAGATTTGGTTGACATCAGAACACGTGGTTTGTTCCCATAACTAAAAGGTTGTCGGATCCAATGCATGGTATCATTAGCTTCTCTAGCCAACTTTGATCAGCGCATTTTAAGATCTGGTTTTTGTTCAAGACCACACATTAAACACTAAGATTTGATATGTGTCTTCTCATTAAGAAAGATATTTTCAGGAACACTTTCTTTTAATGATGAATTCTTTTTCTAACAATTTCATGACCAAGAGAGTGTAATTTGAACTTTTAGATTCTAAGGATTACATTTTGAAAATATTTACTACAGGAACTCTTCCAACGCTTGGCAAAAGATGCAACTAGGGATTAGCGAGCATGAGAGATCTCCAGAGACTGAAAGTGAAAGAGGAGACCTCTTAAGATGGCATCTAAGAGACCACATGGCGAAGAAGGCTTGAGTAGGGCAAAGGACGGTTATGTGGATCTTTTTCTATGGGCCAACAAAATAATGTGTTTGTCTTTTACAAAACTCCAACTTAATAAGGAGTTTTGGTTGGAAAGTACACATCATATGCCTTATACAAAGCATTTGTGAATTGTGGGTGAAAGACGGCAATGAATGGAGAAAAGTGTGTAAGAGAATGTATTATATGACTATTTAGATGAATATGTGAGTTTATTTATTTAAGAACAAGAAATATATTAAAACATGCTTTTAAACCTTTATACGCTATATGATTATTAAGTAAGAAAAAATGATTTTCTTTTTTAGCACAAAACAAAATAACAATCACTACTTAAACCGACCAAAGTCAATAATCAATTTGATCATAAAACACAATAACAATTGTTATTTGAATTTAGAGCTACTACTACTGCGACGAGCATAAATCATAAAGGAATTAAACATAAAATCATCCCCTTTGCCAGCCCATTATTAGAATTTAGAGGTATGTTTACATTCACATCATGAATGTGCGTCAAAAAAGGAAATTAATAGCTAAAACATACATTTTTGTCCTCATTCCGACATAGAGCTACCACTTGCACGAACATTCGAGGGCACAAGTGCTGCAACAAATTCCTGTATGTTTTTATCTGAGCTACCTCCTTCATCAACAGCTTCTATAGCCAGCTCCTTCCATCTCATTGAATTCTCTTTCATCTCTTTGTGTCTCGGCCCCTCCATAACTTCCCTTATACATAGCTCTATTTCTTCTTTGGTCGCTTTGCCGCCTTCATCCACTTTAATCCTAACCCCAACCTTCCAAACATCCGCAATGAATTTGGCATTAGTTCTTTGATCTGTCCATTGTGGTATCGCAACCAGCGGCACTCCCAGGCTTAATGCTTCAAGCGTCGAATTCCACCCACAGTGAGTCACGAAGCACCCAACAGCCTTGTGAGACAACACGTCTAGTTGAGGACACCAACTTACAACTAGTCCCTTCTCTGTTGTTTCCTCCAAAAAATGATTAGGAAGCTTTTTCCGTTCAGATTCTCTAACAACCCACAAGAAGTAGAAATTGGTATTCTTCAGGCCCCACGCTAACTCCTCCATCTGCTCTTCTCCCAAGGATGCCAAGCTTCCAAAAGATGCATAAACCACTGAGCCATTGTCTTTTGTGTCTAGCCACTTCATGCAAGTGTCCACATCTGGTTTAAAGAGTTCGAGGCCATACTCCTTGTCATCCTTCAGTCGCTTGTCCAAGAACATTGATGGAATGCACGGTCCAATTGTTTTAATAGGGCATTGTCTTTCCATCCAATTCACCACCTATTGAAATTTAGAATTTCTAATATGCAATCTAAAGATTGTTCAAAACTAAGAGAGGAAGCGAAAAGTTTCGCTGTATTCGAAGCATATTAGTAAGCAAAACTACAAAACATGAGTACTTTTCTTACGCAAATAACTTTGACAACATTTTTTTTTGTCAGTACACTTAGGTTCAATTGGAACCAAGGAGGTCTGGGGCCAAAGAGTTCCCAGGTTGGAGATGGAAAAATCCCCCATCCCTTTTGCCTACTAAAAAAATAAAAAATAAAACAAAAAAACTCTCAACAAGAGTTTCAAAGGTTAATGTCCTTTGAAACATTATAAAATCTTATCACGGTCATGTCCTTCCATTAACATAAGCTTATGTGATTAATTTATTTAATTTTCATCTTTGTGACTTCTCTAAAATATGGAATATCAACTCTTCCATTTGAAAGAGTATTACAAATAAAAAAAAACACACACACACACACACTCACTCACTAATATCTACATATATGTTATATAGTAGATATATATGACATCTATGAATAGAAACATACCTTGTCGTATGCTCCAAATATATCATCTTCTGTTTTTTCATAGAAAAACTTTTTCATGGTTGTTTTCGGTGTGTGAATACGAGTTCGTTAAGCCAAAGCTTGTAACAATAGTTATTTAAAGTGATTTACTTATGCTATTCTAACATTTTTACTTTCCTTCCAATTAGAAATACAAATCTGTAACAATTAGAAATACTAACCTATAACCTAATTGTTAAGACCTCTTTTCGTCTACATCTATACATGTTCCATGCAGGTGTATGTCTCAGTATATAACATGTATGGACGGAGAACTCACCTTGTCTTCCAGCGCGTTGAAAGTATTGACAAAAAGCCAATTTGCTTTCTGGAAGTTCGAGAATTGACTCAATGCGATGTTTCGCTGAGCTGGGTACGAGCCCGTATCACTTAGAAACGAAGGCAGATCATTGATCCCTAGTGATGGCAAGAAGGGCAATGAAATTGAAGGCCCTTTTGTGGTTATCGCAAAACCCTCTTGCTGAGCATGATAATATATCGCATTAACCCCACACGACTGAGTGAAAAAAGGAGCTCCATCTATACCAAGCTGCTTGGCTATGTCTAGAGCCCACGGCATAGCTGAGTCATATATGAGAAAGTTTGGAGGGTGTTTGGAGCCACTTTGTCTCTCAATGAGCTCCGCCAAGCTTTTTGAGACTCCTAATTTGAAACGATCGAGGGAAGCTTCTAGGCTTAGAGTTTCGCCTTCCTCAATCCCGTCAAAGATGGTCTCAAAGTTGACGGAGCTTACTTGTACGGCTTCCATGTGCTTTTTAATGGAGCTGGTAGTGACCACTGTGACTTTAGGACCCTTTGAGGCTAGGCTCTTGGCGAACTGGAGCGTTGGGTTTATGTGACCTTGTGTAGGATAAGAAATTACAAGGATATGGCTTTGCTTTTCCATTTTCTGCAATTGCTTTCTCTCTCAAGTCTCTTTAGAGTAAAACGAAAATAAAAAACTTTGGATGGACTGAAACCAAAGGAGACAAGGTTAGATTATTCGTTGGCAAAGTTAGGTATATGTAAAGCTCAACTCTCTATCGCGATCCCAATAACGTTTCTGTATCCAGTGGTAAGTTTAGAAATTTTCTTTCCCTTTCTAGGCAGAGAAATTTTCCACGACAGTTTCCCAACAGCGCTGGTATTACGGTCCTAATTCTGTAATCAGTTAGGTTTCCAGGAATTTAGTTACATTTTAATGGTAGGACTGATGTAGGCAAAATAAAGACATCAGCACGATGTAAGCCCTGTTTGTACACCGTCTGGAAAGGAGGAATGTAGAACCTTCTTATTTGGCTTCACAGAGCATAACTTACAACCTACACACAACGCCCCTGTTATCTTGAGATAACGGTTAAAGACTGAGAACTCTCTTATAATTGACGTGAGACTCCAAACACAAGCAACAAAAGGGTTGGCGAGTGTTTAACGTATCAACGCCAACAAAGCCTTGTTTGACTTACTAATTTCCTATGTCCACCGAGTATTAACTTGAGGTCAGGTTAGTTTGACGAGTCACTGTGGATCAGCAAGAGGCTTTCGACGTTTATTTTGGCTTAAGAGGACCAACTTTTGCGAAAAGTAACAATCTTTCAAACTTGTACTGATTTTACCAAATGCGGTGAGCATCTATCTCCTATTGTGCCGTTTGGGAGAGTACCAAGGTTTCTCTTAAGGGGAAAAGAAAAAAAGAAGAAGAAAAGTATAAAGAGTGCTACTAAAATTGCTAGCCATACTTGGCAAACAGTTTGCTTATTGGAGAAAGAATGAAGATTAGGGCTACCAAATCTTAAATTTTAGAATTAAATCATTTTGAGATGTATGCTTTGATAACTAATTAACGTCTCAAGCTTTTTCTTATAGAGTAAATGGATATACAATACAAAATGCAAAAGAACTCCACTAATGCATTATGATATAAAAGATTCTATGTAATGGAATTAGAGAGGCTTCCTCAAACTAAGGCATACTCTTACTTTGGTTTACCATAGGTATGCCTATTGCTACAAAAACATTTATAAGGACCTTCAACTAGTTAATGAAGAGGTGAATTGACATGATTTAACTTGAATTAGTGGCCTTAACAAACATAATTTCTTTGAATGACTAATTCGTTAAGATAAACTTTTTATGGTTAAAAAAATTATATGATGACTCTCTTCAATTAACTTATATTGTGACTTTTGTTAGTTTAGATAAAAAATAGGTCGTCTTAGTTTCGAATATCTATGGACAAAGATGATTGAAAGATTATCCTTACTTAGAATGGAACTTGACGTCATATTGAAGGATAAAATAAGAACTACAATAGATAATTAAAGTAACTAAATATTCATAAAAAAAATTAAAGCAACTAAAGGAAGAGATTTGACTACAAAACTTTTCAAGATATCTTTCTTAGCTTACATTTATTGTATATGGGCTAAATGCAATAAAAGATAATTTCATAAAAAAAAAATTGACATCCAAATTCTATTAGCAAAAGTAAGACAAATTGTATAAATGAAAGTTTTTTTTGTTTCGGATTATAAAATATTTATAACAAAATGTCATTTTAAGTGAGATTTGAAAACTTATAACCTTCATTTGTTTTTTTTAACTTATATGACTCTTGTAATGCTGGGATATAACTTATTGCATACTAATTTTTATTAATGTCAATTTACAGTTTCACAAATAAAATAAAATGGAATTGCCGGCCACCATCACTCTTTCCAATCAAGACATGTACGTGCGAGTGCATCCCAGCCACATGTCATGAGGCAAAAGCAGAAGTTTCTCAGCATACAAAAGACATACAAGAGGGACAATAATCAGTGTTTAAGAGGGTCTATCTCCAAAACTAATATGAACCCACAGTGACAATACAAGAGGGACAATGCTTCAAGCGTCGAATTCCACCCACAGTGAGTCATGAAGCACCCAACAGCCTTGTGAGACAGCACGTCTAGTTGAGGACACCAACTCATAACTAGCCCCTTCTCTATTGTTTCCTCCAAAAAATGATTAGGAAGCCTTTTCTGTTCAGATTCTCGAACAATCCACGAGAAGTTCAAACGGGTATTCTTCAGAGTGTTTATGGAGCAGATTGAAGCTTGGCGACCTTGGGAGAAGAGCAGATGAAGGCCTCCATGATAAATAAACACACACACACACACCCACACTGATATCTACATATATGCTTGATATTAGATATATATGACATCTATTGATAGAAAACATACCTTATCATGTGCTCCATAGAAACACTTTTTCATGGTTGCTTTGGGTACGTGAATACAAATTTGTCAAGCCAAAGCTTGTAACTATAGTTATTTTATGTGATTTACTAGTGTTATTATAACATTTCTACTTTCCTTACAATTAGAAATACAAACCTGTCAATGCGCAACCTAATTGTTAAGATCTCTTATTGTCTACATCTATGTATGTACCGTGCAAGTCTATGTCTAAGTCTGACGTGTATGGATAAAGAACTCACCTTGTCTTCCAGCGCGTTGAAAGTATTGACAAAGAACCAATTTGCTTTCCGTAAGTTCGAGAATTGATTCAATACGGTTTTTAGCAAAGCTGGGTACGATCCCGTATCACGTAGAAACGAAGGCAGGTCATTTATTCCTAGTGATGGCAAGGAAGGCAATGATATTGAAGGCCCTTTCGTGGGTATCCCAAAAACCCCTTGCTGAGCATGATAATATATCGCATTAACCCCACACGACTGAGTGAAAAAAGGGGCTCCATCTACACCAAGCTGCGCGGCTATGTCTAGAGCCCACGGCATAAATGAGTCATATATGAGAAAGTGTGGAGGGTGCTTGGAGCCACTTTTGCTCTCAATGAGCTCCGCCAAGCTTTTAGAGACTTCTAATTTGAAACGATAGAGGAAGGCATCTAGGCTTAGGGTTTCGCCTTCCTTGATCGCGTCAGAGATGGTCTCATGTTGACCGAGCGGACTTAACGGCTTCCATGTGCTTTTTGATGGAGCTGGTAGTGACTACTGTGACTTTAGGTCCCTTTGAGGCTAGGCTCTTGGCGAACTAGAGCATTGGGTTTATGTGACCTTGTGTAGGATAAGGAATTACAAGGATATGGCTCTGACTTTCCATTTTCTGCAATTGGTTTCTTTCTCAAGTCTCTTTATAGAAAAACGAGGATGAAAAACTTACGATGGACTGAAACCAAAGGCGACATTGTTAGACTATTTGTTGGAAAAGTTAGGTATACGTAAACCTCAACTTTCTATCGCGATCCCGATGGAGTTTATGTATCCAGTGGTAAAGTTAGAAGGGCACAAACAAGAATTTTGTTTCCCGTTCCACCAAAGAAATTTTTACGACAGTTTCCCAACAGGGCTCGCTTGTAGGTTTCCTTTGTTACTCGGTAGTTTTTGTCCATTGGAAGAAAAATGTTAGTAATTGAAAGCTGCAGATAACACGTGAGGTATAGGAATTCAATTTTTAAAGTCTAGACAGCACAACTATAGTTGCAAAAATTAAGAAACATTTGAGGGATAAGATTTTATCAATTAGGAAAGTATAACCTATAAATTATAATAAATTTTTGTAAGAGTTTTGTAATTTTTCAAATACAATTTTTAAGCTTATATAATAATGTTATAGTTAAACAATTTTGCATCTCATTTGGTGATATATAATACATGACATTAAAAAAAAAAAACATGAGGTAGAGGATGCGTGGCTATGGATACTACATAGGCACAACGCACAACCTAGGCAATACTCCTCTGTTATCTTGAGATAATGGTGAAAGACTAAGAAGGAACACAAGCTTAAACAAGAACTCTCTTGTAATTGACGTGAGACTCCAAAACACAAGCAACATAAACATTTATTTATTTATTTAGATGAAATATCAAGTATTATATGTTATCAAAGAAAATATAATTGTTCAATTACCACATCTTCATTTAGGCTCAAAAATTATATTTGGCAAATTTTAAAACAGAAATGTTGGCAAGAGGTTGACATGAGAACACCAACAAAGCCTTGTTTAACTTAATAATTTTCCTGTGTCCATCAAGTGTTAACTTGAGATCAGGTTAGTTGACAAGTCACAGTGGATCTGCAAGAGGCTTTCGATGTTTACTTTGGCCTAAGAGGACCAGCTCTTATGAAAAGAAACAACCTTTCGAACTTGTACAGATTTTACCAAATGCGGTGAGCATATGTCTCCTTGCTGTGCCATTGTTTCTCTGAAGAAGAAGGAAAAAAAAAAAAAAAAGAACAGGTACCAAGAGTGATACGAAAATTGCCGGTCACCACAGTCGCTTTCCGATCAAGACATGTCCATGTACGTGCGGATGCATCCCAGCCACATGTCATCACGCAAAAGCATATGTTTCTTCGCATACAGAACACATACAAGACGGACAGTATGAGTGTTCCTGGACTATCACCAAAGCTAATACGAACCAGTAGAAAAATAATATAGTCGAAATTCTAGTGCTTATGCAAATATTGCAGGTTCAATTGTTCATACATAGAGTGCTTTCTGATCACTTTCAATCAAGCCATGTGTCATATGTCTCAACCATTGAACCTGCTATCACCTAGAATGTTAAGTTCATAGATGCAGCACATCAAACAACAGCCGGACGACTAGTAGTGATTATTTCCAAAACTGGATCAACTGATCCGTATGAAGGTACATATCATCGTTGCTTATGGTTATGTAATAGGTTACATGGTGAATTTTCTAAAGCCGAGTTTAGTCCTTTATTCATGAATTGGAATTTGTTTACTTTAATATGGGTTTTATGACTGAAGAATGCTTAGGACGGAAAATTCCATGCATTGTTTATGTTGAATGCTTTACTAAACATTAGAAAGCTCACTTTCATATTTAAAACTAGTTTGTAAGAGAAAAAAAAAAAAGTACCTACACATAAGAATCACGACAAGCCAATACAAATTTTTTAGTAGAAAGATAAGTTGTATTAAAAAAAATTGTATACAAAAATATTGATGAATTAGGCGAATCAGGTGACTTAATTTTTGTGAGTTTAAACAGGTATACCTGATTTCAGAAATTTGGGCTCCTTAGAGCTTTTGGTCTTATGAACTTCATTACTAAAAGCTTCACATATATGGAATTTGTTTCAAGAACTTCCCGACTTTTACAAAAAAAACGAAGGGATCTCCATATAACTATGGATCGGAATGTAGTTATTCCGTTTAAACAAATTTTTTTTTTCATTATCTATTCTTTAGTATATATTCCCCACATTTATGCTGCAATACCTACCGAACCATATATCAAGATATCCGTAGTAAAGAAGAATGATTAAAAAAAAAAGTATGTCATATTTACATGGGAAGTACAAGTTTACCTCGAATTCCTACTCCTTGAAAGAACCGAAGAACAGCCAGTTTGCTTCCTGGAAGCTTGAAAATTGTGCAAAAGCGAGATTTAGTAGGGCTGTTTAGCGAAGCTGTGTACGACCCCGTATCATGTAGAAGCGAAGGCAGATCTTTAAGTGCTTGTGAGGGCAAACAGGGCAATGATATCGATGGCCCTTCTGAGGCTGCCAGAGCCCCTTCCCGAGCATGATATATAGCTGAGTGAAAAAGGGAGCTACGTCTAGGCCAAGCTGCCTGGCTATGTCTAGAGCCCACGACATGACTGAGTCATAGATGAGAAAGTTTGTGCGGTGTTTGGAGCTACTTTGTCTCTCAATGAGCTCTGTCAAGCTTTTTGAGACTCGTAATTTAAACGCTCGAGGTACTCGTCCATGCTTAGAGCTTCGCCTTCCTCAGTCCCGTTGGAGATGGTCTTAAAGTTGACAGAGCTGGCTTGCACGGCCTCCATGTGCTTTTTAATGGAGCTGGTAGTGACTACTGTGACTTTAGGACCCCTTGAGGCTAGACTCTTGGAGAAATGGAGAATTGGGCTTATGTTAGCTTGTAAAGGATAAGGAATTACCAGGGTAAAACACAACAATAATCACTACTAAAACTGACCTAAGTCAATAATCAATTTGTATCATAAAACACAATAACAATTGTTATTTGAATGTATTACATATGAAAGGTTCTATTAGGTATAAATGGATTAACTCAAAGAATTAAATATTAGAGAGCTAAAATATGTTAGATGATCAATACTGTCAAAAGTAAAAATTTTACAACAACTTTGCTCAGTATATTTTTCAAAACTGTATTATATTACATTTTGAAGGAAAAAAATAGAAGAAAATTCAATAATAAAAGTATAGACAGTTTGATCATTATTGCTAAAATAAAAAAGGATGTGAGAGGGAAGATTTCATCTATTAGAAGAGTAAAGCCTATAAATTATAATAAATTCTTGCAAGAGTTTTGAAATTTGTTAAATGTAGTGTTTGAGCCTAAATGATAATGTTGTAAACAAACAATTTTGTAATTTTTTACGGTGATATGTAATTCTTGACCTTTTACCAAAAAAGAAAAAAAAATTGTTATTTGAATGTAGAGCTACTGCTACTATGAGTGTAAATCATAAAGGAATTAAGCATAAAATCATCAAATTTGCCACCCATTATTGGAATTTAGAGGTATTGTTTACATTCACATCATGACTATGCATCAAAAAAAGTAATTAATAGCTGAAACATACATTTTCGTCCTCATTCAGACGCCGAAAATGACTTTTAGTATAGAGATAGTAGCGAAGAGAAATTTGTTAAGGGTATTAAGAAAACTTCAATAACACAAGATTACTAGTATGCTTAATATTACATGGATCACCCCTACATATATATATATATATATATGGGATGGTGGAGATCATCAAAATATCATAATTAACAAGAGGCGAAACCATAAGTTTTGTTCATCATTACGAGCCGTCATGACTAATCATAAATAGATGTCATAATTTATAAGAGCTAAAAGATAATTATAGGTTGCATAATCCTGTGTCATACTGCATCACCCTGCGTCAAGACGTAATCATGATCTCCACGCCATGTCATCAACATCATCATTATTCTTCCATATTATATCCTCCATAATTCTCACCACTGTGAGGATGCCGTCCCAGCAGACTCATCATCGCCATGTGTCGCTGTGCGGTTACTGGAAAGATCTTTTTCATCCGACATAGAGACTTCATTGATGTCTAGGGGATTACCGCCGGTTTCCATTGGCAAGGACGGTTCTGAGGAGGGTCTCTTAATCTTAACTTTAGTGGACCTACTTGCACGAACATTCGAGGACACAAGTGCTGCAACAAACTCCCGTATGTTTGTATCCGAGCTACCACCTTCGTCAACAGCTTCTATAGCCAACTCCTTCCATCTTACTGAATTATCTTTAATCTCTTTGCCTCTTGGCCCCTCCATTACTTCCCTTATACATATCTCTATTTCCTTTTTGGTCGCTTTGCCAACTTCGTCCAATTTAATCCTAACCCCAACCTTCCAAACATCCACAATGAACTTGGCATTAGTTGTTTGATCTGTCCATTGTGGTATCGCAAGTAGCGGCACTCCCAAGCTTAATGCTTCTAGTGTCGAATTCCACCCACAGTGAGTCATGAAGCATCCAAGAGCCTTGTGAGACAACACGTCTAGTTGAGGACACCAACTCACAACTAGCCCCTTCTCTTTTGTTTCCTCCAAAAAATGATTGGGAAGCTTTTTCTGTTCAGATTCTCGAACAACCCACAAGAAGTAGAAATTGGTCTTCTTCAGGCCCCACGCAACCTCCTCCATCTGCTCTTCTTCCAAGGTAGCCAAGCTTCCAAAAGATGCGTAAACAACTGAGCCGTTGTCTTTTGTGTCTAGCCACTTCATGCAAGCTTCCACATCAGGTTTGAAGAGGTTGATGCCATACTCCTTGTCATCCTTCAGTCGCTTGTCCAAGTACATCGATGGAATACATGGTCCAATTGTTTTAATAGGCCATTGTCTTTCTATCCAATTCACCACCTAATGAAATTAAAACATCTCATAAAAATATGCAATCCAAAGATTTTTCAAAACCAAGAAAGGAAGTGAAAGAGATGCGTTCTGTAGGAAGCATATTAGTAAGCACTACTACAAGGCAAAAATGACGCTTACAACAATTGTTTTTGTCAAGTAACCTTAGTTCAATTGGAGCTAGACTGGCCTGCGACCAAAGATGTTTCAGGTTAGAGACACTTAAATTCCCTACCCCTTTTGCCTACTGAAAAAAAGACAAAAAAATTCTCTTACAAAATTTTGAAGGTCAATGAGATTTTAGATTGTAAATTATTTATTCATAATACATTATTCATAATACAATCTTGAAACCCATATGAGAAATGTTTGAATATCCGTTGTGGAAGTTAGGTATGTGTAACCCTCAACTCTCTTCCCGCTCCGGATTATGCTTCTGTATTTAGTGGTAAAGTTAAAAAGAAGCAAAACTGAACATTCTTTTCCATTCCATCGGATAAAATTTCCCTGCCAATCAGTTTCTCAAAAGGACTCGCTTGTAGGTTTCCGTAGATTACTCGGTAGTTTTTGTCCCATTGGAAAAAAAAAAAAATTGTTGGTGATTGGAAATTGTAAATGACACATCCGGTGCAGGATGTGTGGATGCCATGTTGACACAACCACCGCACTAGGCCCTTGTTATCTTGAGATAACAGCGGAATTCTAAGGGTGAACTCTGGCTTACACATCTGATCCGTATGAAGGTACATACCATGAGTTCTTATGGAACTCATGGATATGTGGTAAGTTACATGGTGAATTTTTCTAATTTAGTCATTTATTCATGAACTTGAATTTGTTTACTTTAATATGGGTTTTCTCACGTGAGATTGCTTGAGGTGAAAAATTCCATGCGTTGCTTTTGTTGAATGACTTACTAAACATTAGAAAGCTTAGTTTCAACTTTAAAACCAGTTTATAAAAGAACTAAAAAAAATGCCTACGCATATAAGAAGCACAAAAAATCAACACACACACATATATATTTATAGGCAAAAAGAGTGGGGAATTTGGTGTTCGTAGGACCTCTTTTATCCCAAGCTACCTTGGCATCTTGACAACAAACCAATACAATTGAATGAACCTTAATGCACAGATGAATTGGATGAATCAGGTGAAACGTTTTTTTTTTTTCAGAAAATTTGGGCTCATTAAAGCTCTTGGTCTTACTCCTCGTGCTCTATGAACTTCATTACTAAAAGCTTCACATATATGGCATTTGTTTCAAGAACTTGCCGACTTTGTCAAAAACAGAAGGAATCTCCATATAACTATGGATCGTATTATAGTTATTCCTTTAAATACTTATTTTTTGTCCGTTCATTAATATATATTCCGCACATTTATGCTGCAATACCTACCAAACCATATATCAAAATATCCCCAGTAAAGAACAATGGTACAAAAAGTATGTTATATATATAGGGATTGCAATACCTACCAAACCATATATCAAAATATCCCCAGTAAAGAAGAATGGTACAAAAAGTATGTTATATATGTTGTAAATGATATTTTAAGCTTATATTGTGGGGCCCATTACAGCCCCCCCTTACCATGTACCTATATAGGTTTTGCTTCCGTTCATTTGTTCTTTGAACATCTTGTAGTTACCTTGATTATGAATCAAAGTGGTTTCATCGTTTCCACTCAATCAAGTCTCTTTGTTCCTTTTAACATGGTATCAAGAGCAGGAATTTTTTCCTGATCTTTATTTCTTCCGCTGCAAAATTTTTTTTTCCATGGCTCACAGCTCCGATTCTAACAACTCTCCCCGGGGACGTTCCCGTCAGCGGCACCGTTCCAGAGACCGAACTCGCCGTCACATAAGGTCCCGTCCCCGAGCTTCTACACATGTTTCCGTTCCTCCCCCTCCTCTCCCAGCTTTCATCAAACCTGGAGACCCTCTCTACCTCTATCCTCAAGACCAAACGGGCATGCTCCTTGTCTCTGAGAAGCTTGTAGGTGCTGAGAATTTTGCAAGTTGGACCCGGGATATGCGGAATGCTCTTTTGGGGAAGAACAAATATGGTATCGTTGATCCTTCGGTGCCCCAACCCACAGCTCTTTCTCCTTATTTTGAAGCTTGGCAACGGTGCAATGGCGTCGTCCTTTCCTGGCTGCTCACTTCCCTTTCCCATGAAATTTACACTGCCTTCACATATTCAGATGATGCTCGTGAAGTCTGGACCCATCTTCAAGAGAAATTCCAGCGAGTGGGAGGGAAAGAAATTTCTAGTGTTAAACGTGCTCTTGCCATGGCTACCCAAAAAGGAGACTCTTTGGATCATTATGTCTTCCGTTTGGAGCGACTATGGCGCTGTCTGGATTCTTACATTGCCATATGTTACCCGGAACTTTTGGCTATCAAGTCTTTCCGTCGTTATCAGGATGATGGAAAAATTGTCGAATTTCTTAATGGCCTCGACGAGGTTTACACAACTGCCCGGTCTCAAATCCAAAATACTAAGCCTAACCCTTCCCTTTCAGAGGCGATCTCCATGATTAGGGACGAAGAATCAGCTTTACGGCCTTTTTTTGAGCAAAACCGGACGGATTCTACTGCCTTCGCGCTCCAATCTGAATTTTCCGGCCTCTCCCTGACCGGAAATTCTTCTGCAGGCGACCCGCATATGAGCAGCCCGCGCGCATACATGGCCGACCAGCGCGCGGGCCATAGCATACTGGCCGACCAGCGCCCGGGCCAGAGCGCGCATCAGCGCGCGTTGCTGGCCGACCAGCATGCGCGCGCACTGGCCGACCAGCGCGCGGGCCAGAGCGCGCATCAGCGCACGCTGCTGGCCGACCCGCATACGGGCCAGAGCGCGCATCAGCGCGCGCTGCTGGCCGACCAGCACGCGCATCAGCGCGCACTGCTGGCCGACCAGCGCGCGTCAGTGGGCAACCCACTCGGGCACCCTTTTTGCCCGAGTGGGCCCAGCCCCTATTATGCGCCCAATGGGCGCCCACTTTTTGCACCTGATGGGCGCCCACTATTTACCCAGCCCGCGAATGCAAACGACTTGCCGTTTGCATCGCAGGCCTATGCAGTGGCCAAACTGCAGCCATTTCCCTCCCCTGCTGACGTGGCACCCAGAGGTGATACCTGCAACCACTGTAAAAAACGTGGCCATCAAATTGAAAATTGTCTCCTTTTAACTACCTGCGGTCATTGTGGTATTATTGGACATACCAAGGAAAAATGCTATAAGCTCCATGGTCGTCCCCAAAAAAAGGGAAAAGGGCGTGCTGCTGCTAATCAAGCTGCTGTTGATGATAATTCCAGTTTGGCTTCCACTTTCACTCGTGAGGAGAGAAATGAGATCATGGCCTTCATGCGGAACAATAAAAAATCCACCGCACACTTTGCCCATCCTACTCCTCCAGTGAAAGGTATTCCTCATAACCGAAATAATTCTTTAAATTGGCTTGTAGACTCAGGAGCCAGTGATCATATCACGGGCGACTTTAATTGCTTGATA